>JANXHW010000007.1:56943083-57547726 GCA_026170595.1 Plestiodon gilberti rubricaudatus
ACTGTGATTCCCTCCTGGTGTGGGTGCGATTGCCTGTCTTCCGCTCCGGCTGCTTTTGTTGAGCTGCAAGGGTGCTTCCCTCCCTCCAGAAAGATCATGCGGGCTCTCCTAGAAGTGATCCAGTATCTCCACTCCTTGAACATTGTCCACCGAGACCTCAAGCCAGAGAACATCCTGCTGGACGACGACATGAACATCAAACTGACGGACTTTGGCTTCTCCTGTCAGCTTCGGGGAGACGAGAAACTCAAAGGTGCAGGGATTAGGGGCCGAGGAGGGAGCTGGGGGGCTGCTTGTGCCCCCTTAACTTCCAGCAGGGCACAGAGGCTCACAAGCATCCTCTCCAGCGCTATGTTTTTCCTGCTCACGTCCCTGGGTCATGCTCTCCAGGCAGCCCCCCCCCCAACACCACGTACAGGAGTAGACAAACATGTCATGTATCGCACATTTAAAAAAAAAAGGTTGTCAGGTAATAATTACATCGTGTACTTTCAGATTACCAAACGTTTAAGCACAAACTTCTTATTGGTTTTCTCACAGAGATCTGTGGAACTCCTGGCTACTTGGCTCCTGAAATTCTAGAATGTTCTATGGATCCAGACCACCCTGGGTATGGGAAGGAAATTGACATGTAAGCAGAACAATGTGGCAACCGACTTCTCACCATGTAAAGAAAAAGGGTAGCTGTGCTCACCCAGCTCCACAACCCTCGGTCGTACAAGGGTCACTCACGTGACTCCACCATTGCCTAGAACTCCCTGGTTGGCCAGCCGGCCTCCCCAGCACATCCCCGTCCCCCCCGGTCACTGCCTTCCAGGGCTCCTGTGGCATCGCTGGAAAGGTGGGGTTGAATGGACGTCTGGAACCTCGGAAAGAGTCTGCTATTTCCAAAATCCGTTAAATGGCGGGTTTTGCGTTACATAGATGGTGCTATATAAGTAGTAATAACCTATATATCTAGCTTAGCAAACTGGATTGAATAGTTAAGCATTCAAAGTCAAAATAATGAGCAAATGTAATTTAAAAAGAGAGATGTCAGGTCGATTGGTGTTGGAGAGCAGCCGCCGCCGCCGCCGGCAGGGTGTGCCAGCCAGGACCGTTTGTGTGCTTCCAGGTGGAGCACGGGGGTCATCATGTACACCTTGCTGGCCGGCTCCCCCCCCTTCTGGCACCGGAAGCAGATGCTGATGCTGCGGATGATCATGAACGGGGACTACAAGTTCGGCTCACCGGAGTGGGACGATCAGTCAGACACCGTCAAAGACCTGGTGGGTGATACTGAAATGTGACTGGGGGGGGGGGGGAGGGAGGCTTGGAGCTGGGGCAGGCCCTGGTAAGACTGAGGTGGGGTTGAGTGGCATATTGCAGGGGCCGTGGATCAGGGATAGAGGCTCCACACCTCCCTTGGGGTCTTCTTTTGAGAAACACGGGGCTGTGGGGGTCTACTGCTCCTACTTGTGTGTGTCTGCAGATCTCCCACTTCCTGGTAGTGAAGCCACAGAATCGCTACACGGTGGTGGATGCGCTCGCTCACCCCTTCTTCCAGCAATACGTGGTGGAGGAAGTCCGACACTTCAGCCCCTTCCGGAAATTCCGGGTATCCAAGCCTCTTCTCCTCCTTTTACAACCAGGGCTGCCTGGCCAGGACTCTGGGGGTGTTTATACCAAACGGTTAAATCTGGTTTAAAACCGGTTTCAGTACCATGGCTGCACCCATCGGGACTTGGAAAGTGCAAGAGTGTGAAGGTGCTTGAGATTCTTTGGCCCCAATTCCTGCATTGCAAAGATAGAGCAGCTTCCTGTCATGGCTTCCTTCAGATTATCCTGGGAATTATAGCTTTGGCGCGGGTGCTGCACTCGCTGAAGAGCCAGAGTTCCCTACAGCAGACGACGCGCTGCGGAAAGCAAGGCTGCCTGACAGAAGGTGTCGTTCCCACTTCCTTGTGTCACGCCCATAATCTTTTGCAGGGTGAAACCTGCCTTTGCTAGGGTCCTCTGCAGTTCTGAGATCGTTTAGGAGAGGGGGTTGTCGTAGGGACCGTTGGGAAGTAGACAAGTGGGTTTCTGGAATCCTGGTTTTAATCGCTTTCTAGCTCATTTGCAGTTGAGTCGATTAAATCAATACCTCTGTCAAAAGCCAGATGATTTCCATAGAAGGAACCTCCGCGTTAAACCCAATCCCATGGGCCATTTATGACGGCGGAGCTGTCAACCCACCGCTGAAGATGGCCCTGCAACGGCACAAATGTCGCGCCACCATCACATATGATGGAGCTGCTGGTGGAAATGGCCAGCAGTTCTGCACGCCCGGATGCTCCGCTGACCCAGGTCAGGGGGCGGTGTTTGGGGGAGGTTTAGGGCAGGGTGCAGCCTGGAGGAGGTGGATCTCAGCAGCAAAGGCACACGCCAGATCCTGTCCTGGTTTTATAACTCCCTCCTTGGACTTACGCCAGCTACATAGTTGGCCTGGTCTGAGGAGGAGGCCCATAGGTGATTAGGACAGCCTACTGGGAGGGAAGTAAAAATGTTTACTTACCTCTCGCTGGCTGATTTCCCCCCCCCCCCCAGCATGCAGTACGTGCACCATTGGTGGACTCCATGCTGTGGAGTGGCAGGGGACAGGATTGGGCTGTTAGTCTGTTGCAGCAAGATCCACAGAGTGTCTCGTAGCACCTTAAAGGACAAGCCATTTACTGCACTATAACTACGACGAGTCCACACACTGTTGTCCTCTTTGTGGTGGCTTAGAGACGAGGCTGGTTGGTTTCCTTCCAGGTCATCTGCTTGACGGTCTTGGCGTCTGTCCGGATCTACCTCAACTACCGCAACGTCAAGCCGATCACCCAGGACGTGATGCAGCGCGATCCCTACAGCCTGAAGCCCGTCCGCAAGCTGATTGACGCCTGTGCCTTCCGGATCTACGGCCACTGGGTGAAGAAGGGGGAAGCCCAGAACAGGGCGGCCTTATTTGAAAACACCCCCAAGGCCATCCTGCTCAGCTTAGCAGCCGAGGAAGAGCTCTTCTGAGGGCTGAGCGACTTCCAAATGCATCGGCCGCCAAGGCAGAATGCGCTGTGTGCTTCCTTATGCGTAGCCTGATCCTGGCCCCTGGGACTCGCAGCTGCTCCCCAGACGGCAGAACCCTTTGTAAAAATGTTGTGCATTTCATCTCCACCTCAAGGCTTCGCTGCTTAACTTTTAAGAGCTTAGGGCAGATAACAGGATAAAGGTAAAGGTATCCCCTGACAATTAAGTCCAGTCGTGTCCGACTCTAGGGTGTGGTGCTCATCTCCATTTCAAAGCCAAAGAGCCAGCGTTGTCCGAAGACGCCTCCGTGGTCATGTGGCCGGCGTGACTCTCCTTGCCGCAGCGCGTAGCATGCGGCTGGCACACGGAGCGCTGTTTACCTTCCCGCAAGCGGTACCTATTTATCTACTCGCATTGACATGCTTTGGAACTGCTAGGGTGGCAGGAGCTGGCCAAGCAACGAGTGCTCACCCCGTTGTGGGAATCGAACTGCCGACCTTTCGATCGACAGCTTATGGTTCAGCGGTTTAACCCGCTGTGCCACCCGCTGGCCTAGGTAACAGGAAACAATTCACCCCAAATCACACACTCCCCCAAAAACAACTCACCCCAAATCACACAGGAAGCTGCCTTGCCCTGGGTCAGATCCTCAGTTCAGTATTTTCTACATTGCTCTGCTGAAAAGGCTTAATGATGGGGAGAAGATCCTTTCTTCATCACTATACTGTAGGATGGAGAAATTCAACAGATGAAGCACCAGTTGTCTATCACCCTGGCACACGGCTGCTTAAAGGTACCTAACTTCTCCCAAAATCAACCAGCAACCAGATGTAGTTAATGCAGCGGACAGAAAGAGGCACAGCTAGCATTAGCCCCAAATGGCCACAGGCTTTGAGCTATTATTATTTATTGCAGCCGCCTGCTTGAAAGAAAATGCATCAGTTTTCTAAAACAATCTGTTTAAGTATCAATAAATGTGCTTTATTTATTGGGCATGTCTTTATTTATTGGGCAGTGATGAGCAATCACATCTGCTTCTCACAAACCCTTGTCCATGAAGCAGGTGCCTGCTGAGTCAGACAAGCGGTCCATCTAGCTGCTGCTGCTTGCTCGGACTGGCAGCAGCAGCAGCTCCCAGGTGGGGTCTTTCCCAGCTCTGCTGCCGGACATCCTTGAGCTGAAGGTGTGGGGGGGCACCATACTGGGACTGCTTCACAGCCCCCGCAAAGCATGTGGCAAAATGTTCCGGCCAAGAGAGCCAAAAGCAACTGATGGTATCGTTCCAAAGTCATCGTCCCCCTTATTCCGTAATGTTCTCTGGCCCGTCCAGGGTGACCCAGCTCTCAAAGTCTTCTCCTCGTTAGAAGCGACCTTCCCTTTCCCCCCTCCAGCTCCAATCATCTCCACAGGCGAAAAGGTCTGTGTCCTTTTGAACAAGGAGGGCCTCAGAGCTCTGTTCTTCTGCTCGCGTTTCCTGAGGCCAAGGTTTTGGCAGGACTGGCAGCACAACGGAAGCTCAGGTTGTCCGAAGCCGAGTCGGGGGTGTTCCCCATCCTAAGGAGCAAAAGAATGAGGCTGAGAGCTGGGGTCTACACCACTGAGCTGGTCAGCCTAACCATTTAATTGATCAAAACCCTCTTGATAGATTCAAAAGACGTCCCCCAATGAACTGGGGAGTGGGTTTGTTTTAACACAAGCACATTGTATTAAAAGTGTATTTCCTCCCATGTGAGGGAGAGAAGGGGACTCCCTCTTTGGCAATGGTGCTTTCTAGTCTTTTTGTTTTTCAGTACTTGTATTAAAGATACAGTACAGTACTTCATTTTTGAAAACTAAGTACCTAAGAGATGTGAATAGCATCGTAGAAGAGGCATCTTCCTTTACACAGGCGGGAATAAAAGCCTAAAATGATGCCTACTGCAAAAGGGACTGGCATCAGAGAGGATGCTTTTTGGTTCAGATTTATTCTTTACTCGTATGCAAATATCAAAGACCCAGCTAATCAATCAAGATTTCATTCATCAGCGACAATCCCACTGAGGATTGGTTGGGGCAAGCATGTGTCTCGGGATAAGCTACTCGCAAACATGGCTCTACTCTCACGTCACCCTATACGCTCTCCAGCACGTTTCATATTAAGAGCAAAAACTTGGTTTAAAAAAGGACAACGGGGATTCTTAAAAAACTGAAGGCTGCATCTACTCCCACACTGACTTTTTTTTTTGAATTGGCCATACACACAACCCTGATCAAGTGGGTTAAAAAACACCATTTGGTCCGAAAATGGAGGTGTTATTCTTCCAGTTTAACCTTTTAAACATTTCCAATAATATATTGTTAGATCAGGGGGTGGAGAGGATGAAAGATACAGAATGAAAAGTGTTGAGTGTGGTCAATTTGAATACTTCCATGTCCTACAGCCCAACCCGACACATGTTTTAAGGAAGTCTCACGGACTCATTGGGACCCACTCTCAGCTGAACACGGTTAGGGTTTGCAGCTTTCATTTCTTAACAGGAAAAAGTTTTCATTTCAGTGGCACAAGCTGATTCCGGCTGCTCTGCGAAGGAAAGGAGGCCAAAGACCACGCACAAGGGGCTGATCTACCTGGTTGTAACCCGCGCCCTGTGGTTGGCCGAGCCGTCCACCGTGTCGATCCAGGACGCTCCTCGCAGGACACGCATCTCCTGAGCAGGCTGCCGGCTCCCAGGGCTTGGAGCGCGATACTCGGAGGCCGTCCATTCCCAGGTGTTTCCTAGCAGGTCGTACAACCCTGGCAGACCAAACGACGGTGCTTAAATGGTGCAACCCTGGAAGACACCCCTCTGGAAATCCTGCCCCCAGTTCCAGCTGTGTGGAGGGAGGGAACAGATGCCGTACCCCCCCCCCCAAGTCAGACCCTCGGTCCCTCCAGCCTGGCACCATCTGCACTGACTGGCCAGCTGCTCTCAGGGGTCTTTCCCAGCTCTCCCTGGAGACGCTGCCAGGAACGGACCTTGGGACCTTCTGCATGCCAAGCAGGTGCCCTACCACTGATCTCCCCCCCCCAGCCCTATATAATCCCGTCAGGATGCGTATGTGATTGCTTGCTGGGGTCAAGGGAATATTTCCATACCATAGTTATTCTGCGGGGGGAACGCTGCCACTGGGGAGACTCCATGATAGCCGTCTTCAGCTGTGTCGGCACCGGGGAAGCTGCCCTGGGAGGGGGCAGAACGGAGCGCCCTTACTTTCACAGGCTGCGACGGCCGCGCCCCACCCCCACCGTAGCACCTCTCTGCCGCTATGCCCAGCCACATCCCTGGCAGAGACCTTCGCTCCCCCAGCGCCACCCTTTTAAAGCCACCTAAGCCAGAGGCCATCGCCACATCTTGTGGCAGCCAGTTCCATACAGCAACACCACCACGCAGCATTTGTATACACGTAGCTTCACGTATATTGTCTTGATGTTGTCCCTCTCTTATCTTACAGTGCTGTTATAAGTCTTATCCCCATACTGCAACTGGGAAGACTGAGGCCAAGAGGTTATCTGCCTCTTGGCCTGCCTAAGGTTAGCTAGTCAGAATTCTTGGCAGAGGGGAGAGTCCAACCAGGAAAGCCACACCTTAACTTCACAGAAAGGCACTGCGATACTGACCCCTCCCCCTCCCCTTATTTTCAATATCTTCCTTATAATTCCAAACCCAGAAAGTGTTTTTAGAAGACACAGACTGAAGAAGGAAACACCGAGCGGAAGCTTTCATGGCCCGGTATAATCTTGTGAGAAATAGGATATACAGATAAGGATGCCATGTAGTTTTTTCTTTAAGAAGCCAAGAATAATTAAACACAATTTCCACAATACTGACACGCAGCTCTCAACGTCCGTTCAAAGGGCTGTGATCAGGACTGAAAATTACATTAAAAATCCAAAGCTGAAGATGTTGCAAGAAGCCAACGTTTCGTTCCTATCCAGGAACTTTTTCGAGGTAGCAATCTCAAGGGTTGGAACATGGTTACCAGCAGAACGAAGAAGCCCAGGTTTTAAAGCTTAAATGAGCACAGGAGAAGCTAATTAGAGGCAGAACTCAAACCGGAAGCAGCAGGCTGGTTAACCCCGTATAGCCTCCGATCTTGATTGTTCTCTCTTGAACCTGTCAAACAAGCCTTGTGAATGATGGGAACCCAAGGTTTATTAATAAATGACAGGTCTTGCTGTCTATTCATAAGATCTCTTGTGTTTTTCTTACTGATTTCTAACGCTTCTAAATTCCGAAGAACTCTGGTGTTGTTTTCGCTGATCAGACATCTCGTATTTTCAAACAGGATTCTATGTCCCGTGCTCAGAGCATGTTCGGCTATAGAGGATTGTTCTGGGTGTTTTAAACGGACAGACCTCTCGTGTTCCGAAATAATTATTCTTGGCTTCTTAAAGAAAAAACTACATGGCATCCTTACCTGTATATGCTATTTCTCACAAGGAAACACCGTTTCGGAGACATCGCTGGGGCACAGCAACAGCTCTGTTGTTGTTGTTGTTCAGTCGTTAAGTCGTGTCCGACCCTTCGTGATCCCATGAACCATATCCCGCCAGGCCTTCCTGTCCTCCACTATCTTTCTGAGTTCGCTCATTTTCATGTTTGAAAGCTCTGACCAGGGCTCAAATGCAGCCCGAACGAGGACGGGACCTGCGCATTCAAGGATATCACAGTGCAGGACTTTGAGAGCCGCAATGCAGTCATCTGCACCAGAGGTGACCAAGGCTCCGTTTTCATTGTCCTACCTGCCAGAGGTTTGTACGGTTGGCCAGGAATTTGTTTCCCCATGGATACAACCTGCCTGTCAAATGTGGGGGAAAGAGAGAAAGATCATTTCAGTGGGTCCTTTCTATGTTTTCTGTTCTGACTGACCTCTACCCCATGTCTCATCAAGTCAAACTACCCTCCAGAAATGATTTTCTTCTACTCTTAAACGTTAACATGCTTTCAATTATGTGGAAAATTAAATGGGAACCGCGGTTTGGCCAGGAAATCTCATTCAGCCCGTTTCCACCAGAAGACAAAAGTTAAATATTTTACCAATATGAATATAAACATAAAGCCCACCTGGATCTGAACCTACAGAGTTGGCAGAGGTGCCTGAGCTCTTATTTGCCCCTTGTCCTTCATGCTGGACAGGCTCAGGATATGGCCGACTTTGCACCAATTTTGGAATAGGATTGCACTGTTCAATTATTTCCCGATTTGCTCAAACCACAAACTAGTACTGCAGACCGGGTGGACATATCGACCAACCTGACATCCTTTTATATGCTCTGTTCTTTTCTCTGGGGGACCGACTGGCACAGCGACAATGACCCGAGGGAGGGTTTAAGATAGAGTAGGGCTCTCTAAGCCTCTTGCTTACGTACTCTCCAGGCCTCCCCGGGCAGCAAACTCCCACTCCTCTTCGGTCGGAAGGCGCTTTCCTGCCCACGTGCAAAAGGCTTGGGCGTCATTCCAGCTGACGTGCAACACTGGGTACTCCAGCCTGTTCTTGATGCCGGATTCAGGACCTGAAGGCTGATGGGGATTTCTCTGAGCAAGTCTTGCATCGAGGCACAGTAACAACAGCATGGAACGGCTGCGCATGCCTTGAGCCGAGGCGACAGTTTTAAAGTGAAGTTCTTTGCAACGCAAATGGGTGCGGAACAGGGGGCTCAGTGAAGGGGGCAAGCCCAGCTAGCCTCGTCTCTTCTGCCAAGCTGGCTTATATGGCACAAGAGTCAGGGAGCCAGTTCCCAAAGGGGACACTTGCACCCACACTCGAGCTCTGTACTCTCCCTCCTGCAAGAACAGCGTTGGCCACCAGGGGTCACCCAGCACCTTGGGCACCCAGAGCAAAACATCCAAGCCACACCCTCCTCTAATTCACACAGGACACACTCCAAGGAGAGAGTCTACTGGGGAGAACAGTAACTGGCTGAGGAGGTCCCAAAACGGCAGCCTTCCCCAGGAGTGGGAGGCCATGGGCAGCCCCAAGGGGGAGCAGACAGGAGGCGTGTGTGACCTTGACGCCCTCTGGAGCCAGCCCCACTCAGAGCTCAGCCGTCTCCAGTCATGCAATTCATGTGGTTTTCCAACCAAAAGCTTGGAATGCAAGCCAAATATTTCAGAAGACACAGCGGCCTCAGCCCTTAGGAACGACTCACCTGCCTCCAAAACGCTTTCTCGATTGGAAGCCACCATGGAGAAGACTGAAAGGAGGAAAAACAGGCAGGTTCACGTTCAGATGCATCCTTACTGCATCAAGGGTTAATGCACCCACCCACAAAAATGGCTTTGGTCCCTGCTTCTGAAAATGGGATTGTTCAGAGACAGGCACCCAGAGAAGCAAGAAGGGGGGAAAGAGAACACTGAGTGCATCTAACATGGCTCTGCGAGGGCAGAAAAGCCACCCAACCCACTGCTTGAAAATCAGTGCTTTTGATTTAGAAAAGGAAACCAAGGTGTTGGAATCCTTACTGCTGCAGAGACACATGAAATGTCTGGCGAGATCTCAGATGCAGCAATTCAGATAAAGTTGCTAAAGCAAGATTTCCAGAAGTCAATGGAACTCATCATCAGTCCCCATGTCCATCAGAAGCAAAATAAGCTATGCAAAATGCAAAAAAATCAGGCTACTTTGCATAATTATTTATCATTTATCTGTGCTTAGAGCTGACTTGGGGTTACTTTGGAAGCAGTATTTTTATGTTTCTAGATTGGGGAAGCACTTTGCGGTTGAGCTGTCCCCTTCCACAGTTTTAGAATGTTGGTGAATGTTCTGTGACATCACAGTAACTCTGCCAATGGCTGCAGACAGAAAACCTCTAGTGATTCACCTGTTATGTACCCTGAACGAAATGGCATGGAAACTACAACACGCTGGGCGGGTTTGCTCGTTACCTCCAGTTTCTGTGTCACTTTTTTCTTGAGATGATCTGGCACAAAATCTTCAAAGACGAAGCTCCATCCAAATTCTTCAGCTTCTGTTTTGTATTTCTGGTCTCTCACAAACTCCCTGTTACAAATCATGCTGCAGGTTTTAAAGCCAGCCATTTTGACAAATTGTCGCATTGATTTTCTGCCCCATTCCTCACCCAGCCCATCAAACTTCTCTGTGCTCAAATAAATAATAAATTAGGCTTGACGGTACACAAAGCTCTGTTCACTTTTGCCGCTGTACTTTATAGAGCCACTGCAAGGCTCACAAATGCTTCTAAGTGCTCCACAAACAACACTGATGTAAACACTCAAACCATCTTCTTAGCCATAAATTCTTCACAGCAGCACTAACTGTGCAAACGTGCTTCGTCACTGTGAATCGAGCAAACAGGGCATTTGGTTCTTACCGAAATTGTTGGTTGGTGACCGGATATCTGTCCATCAGGAATGGTTTGACCTTCACCGTCCTGGGGGGTCCATCTTCATTTTTACCATCAAAGAAACTTGTCCCCATTTGGAATTTCCCCCCAGGCAGCTGCACCAGGTCCTCATCCTTTCGGATAGCTGAAAGAACATAAGAACCTCAGAAGAGCCCTGCGGGATCAGGCCAAAGGCTCATCTAGTTCAGCTTCCTGTATCTCACAGTGGCCCCACCAGATGCCTCAGGGAGCACACGAGACAACAAGATCCCTTGCATCTGGCATTCAGAGAAAACCTACTTCTAAAACCAGGAAGTTGCTTATGGCTTGTAACCTGTGATGGTCTTTTCCTCCATGAATCTGTCCAAACCCCTTTTAAAGGCATCCAGGCTAGGTGCCATCACCACATCCTGTGGCAAGGAGTTCCACAGATGAGTTACACGCTGGGTAAAGAAATATTTAAAATGAATTTAACATCAGCAGCAAGAACCTCAGAGAGTGGCAATCACAAATGGGAAGCACGCATTCTGGGCAGGCACCACCAGTCAGGCGTCTGCAGAGCTGGGGAAAATACTCGGGCATCTCGGGCACTGGAATCACATAAGGTGGAGCCGGTACTCGGCGCTTAGGCGCCTAGGGATCGTTCCCTCCTCCACGCGCACCCCGGAGCGGCCCGCCCAAGGGGCAGAGGGTGGCCCGGGCCTGGAGGGGGCACCTGCTTTGCGCGCAGGCAGAAGGTCCCAGGTTCAGTCCCGGCAGCAGCAGCAGCAGCAGCACCTCCAGCGAGGGCTCCGGAACCCTGCAGGGCCGCTGCAAGCGGAGCAGGTCTGGCTGGCGCCGCGCCGGGCAGCTCCGTCCCCGTTTGCAGCACGTGGGGTGCAGAAGGGCTGGGAACGGGCAGGGCGACAGGGCAGCCGCGCCGGCGACGCGTGGCGAGCTCGGCTTGCTCGGTCCCTCACCACCACCAGGCTCCTGGGCGCCGCGGCCGGCCGTCGCCACCGCGCCGCTGGCGAGCAGGAGGAGGCGCACAGCGCCGCGCCAAGCCGGCCAGAAGCGCATCTCAGCCCCGCGTCGCGGCCCGGCCAGCACCAGGCGGGCGAGTCCTTCCGGGGTCGGCGCGGAGAAGCCCGGCGACGGCAGCGCTTCCAGCTCGGGCAGGCGGGCGGGGCGTAGCGCGTTTGCGAAGAGGTGCCGGGGCAGAGGGATGCGAGCGAGGAGCCGCCCCAAAGGGCGTGTCTGGAGGAGCCGCCACCCGGTTGGAAGAAGAAGGCAGGTCTTTGCCCCGCGCAGCCAGCTAGGTTCGGCCTTCCGCGCGGTCCGGGGCATTTTCTCCCCTGCCCGTGTCGGGGGGGTGGTCTCAATAGGCCCCGGCCCGTGGAGTCCCGAGAGATGCTTTTTTACACGGAGTCCGTCCGTCCCTTGGGCCGCCTCGCCTAGAGCTGCCGCTCTCCGGGAGCTCAGGCAGAGAGGGGCCCTTCGCTTATTTATGCATGGGATGGAGGGAGGGGAAAGAGAGAAGTTCGTTTCCCTGTCACACAACACTAGAACTAGGGGACATCCACTCAAATTGAGTGGAGGGGGGATTAAAACAGACAAAAGAAAATATTTCTTTACCCAGCGTGTAACTCATCTGTGGAACTCCTTGCCACAGGATGTGGTGATGGCACCTAGCCTGGATGCCTTTAAAAGGGGTTTGGACAGATTCATGGAGGAAAACACCATCACAGCTTACAAGCCATGATGGGGAAAAGCAACCTCCTGGTTTTAGAAGTAGGTTTTCTCTATGCCAGGTGCAAGGGAGTGGCGACAGGAAACAGGTTATCTTGTTGGCTGTGTGCTCCCTGAGGCATCTGGTGGGGCCACTGTGTGATACAGGAAGCTGGACTAGATCCAGGGCCTTTGGCCTGATCCAGCAGCCGGGCTCTTCTGATGTTTGCTGGACCCGCTGCTAAACTGGGGCTCCCTCTTCACCTGGAGGCCATTTGCCTCATCAGCAGGGCAGAGCCCCCCCCCCCTTTTGGGGCTGCACACTCCACAGCATCTTTTGGAAGCAGAGCCAGACTGTGTTTGTTGCAGGCTTCCTGTATCCCACAGTGGCCCACCTGTATCCTGTCACCACCTGCAGGTTTTAGAGATGGCTTATAGCCATTATGGCTTGTAACCTGTGATAGACTTTCCTCCATAAATGTGCATTTTGTGATGCCTTTTAGAGACGTCACATCCTGTGGCAAGGAGTTCCCAATGCTCACCGGTGGACTGTGGGTTAGCACCAGCTCTTTGCTTAACATACTTTGCCAGTGTTGGGAAAGGGGCATCTTGCCCAAATTCTCCTACATGCCCCATCTATTGCCAATACAAATCCACCCCAACCCCCTGCAATCTAAGTAGACCCCAACATGTCTCCACTGCTATTTAAGGTACAGATCCACATCCACATGGGAGGGAACCACTTCTGAGCTCTGTTTCTGGCTGCCTCGGAGCACCACCCCATCATCTTCGCCCATCAAAGTTGCAGAGAAAGGACTCCGCTATCCAGCACCACGCTCTACGAGGAGTTGGATGCAATTTAATTGACAGTGCAGCACATTAAGCAGAGAACAGAATTGTTTGTTTATTGAGTAGAAAGAAGCAACGTCAGATGTATTAATTCAGTGCATGTAAAAAATAAATAACTGATGCCACAGAACCGAAAGACTCCATCTGCGAGTGGCCGTGGTCGGAGAATCCAACGGGACGCTGGAAAGAGAATGCCGGAAACCCAAAGCTTCAACAACACCTTGCTGAGGCACTTCCTACGCCGGTGGCCTTGCCCGTTAGCCTTTGAGGGACGACATTCCAGCGCGCATAATTTCATCTACCAGGAGGATGTTACTAGCAATGACAGTGCTGGGGAAAGAGGGAAAGATGGTTGAACAGCTGAAGCACAGACTGTTCCCTTATGGAAGTTAAATTTCGCTTTTGGAAGTTACCTGCTGCAGCCTTTAGAACTGCGGCACCTTAGGCTGGATGCCCCCAGAGACATGTTCTCACTTTATGCTGTTGTACAGGAAAACCCCCACATCTAGAACCCCCAGCCCAGACAGCACTCTACTGCCACAAGCCTTTAAAAAAAAAAAAAAAGACTAAGGCTGCAGTTCTGAGCCCGCTTACCTGGAAGTAAGCCTTGCTGTACAAAGTAGGACTTGCTCCCAAGTAAACATGCGCAGGATTAGGCTGCAAGTCCGTTAAAAGTTACATTTCCCTTTGGCGCTAACTCTCCCTTTCTTTTAGCTGGAAAAGAGTTACCTGGAATGAAGCAGCTGCTTTTTGACATTGTAGTTGTCCCAAACTCCAGCTCCTGCTGCCACCATCGGTTCACCTGAAACACCAAACAGACAGACCCCCTTCTCAAGGCAACAGCAAGGCTGCGTGTGGTCTGAAGTCTTTACCAAATTTGCTCACACAGGTGTGCTTGGTCTGCTTTGCATGTAAGTGTGCGTTCCATACAGAAGAACCACAAACTGAACCCTCAAGAGGGCAAGACTTCCCACCCAACCCCAAAAGGGCTTAGGAGTGGGAGGCAAAGCCCAGGGACTGGAAACAGAAGGGTGCTTCCTCAGGGCCCCTCCAGAGCTGCTCCTCGTGGTTTAACCTGTCGCCCAGCCAGACCCCCTTCTCCGGCCCAGTGCAGTAGGCTGCTCTCAACCAAGAGGGGTCATGGCCCTATAGAGAACAGCACTAGCTTGAGAGTTTTATTACTGCATTGTACTTTTTAAAGGTGTTTTAAGCCGCCTTGGGGGCTCTTCAGAGGCAGAAAGGTGGGGCAGAAATGCCTGGATAAATAAAATGACGCGCATCTCACACCAACACATTCAGCCCTCCATGGCAGCAATGTTTTTGCACCAGCGGCATCCTCCTAAGATCAGAGGCCGACATCTGCCAGCCCAGGACACCTACGGCTGCAAACCTCACCTCAGCGCCAAGGAGGCAACTATGCCTCCCAATGGTTTTGAAGGTGGGCAGAGTTTTCAGCAGTCACCCATTAGGCTGCGGGGTTGGGGGGGGGAAGGCGGGGCACTGCATTGGTTTGCGTACGTTTAACAGTTGAAGAACTGCTCTGCAACTGCTCGTCCTCAACACCAAGAATATCTGAACAATGTGATTTAGCCTGGGGTCAAAATGGAGCACCTTATACAGTTCCAACCCTGTCCCCGTTTTCCCCAAGTAGCGTCCTGCAACAGGAGGAGGGTCTCAGCCCCTCCCACAACCAAACCCGCCCCACATTACGCTGCCCTCCTACCAGAGTTGAGATCCACGCCAACCAGCTGGCCCGACTCCGCGTATTCGGCCTGAACTTTCACCAGTGTTTCTTGAGGATCATAACCAGAGTTCTGAGCAAGTACCTGAGAATCACATAGGGGGAAAAGGCCCTTAAGTTTCTCCTCAAAACATCCAACACTCAAGAAACACGAGTCCTTTGCCCCTGGTGGAAAGAGACCCTGCCCCATGCTTAAAGCCCGGTTGTCAAGCATTATGCCTTCCTTATCTCCTTCGCCTGTCCTTTCAGCCCCCCTCCCCCCGGCTGTCATCTACTACATTCAGTATGCGCTACAGACTTCAGGATGCGCTACAAGGTGGTTCCAAGTTCATGGATACCGCAACACACACACACACACACACACACACACACACACACACACACACACACACAGAGTTTGGGCCAACCATCCGTACCTTGGGAATGATGAGCAGAGCATCAGCAAACGCCTGAACTCCAAGCTGGGCCCTTCCTTTGATGCTGGGCTTATGCTTCATAAGGGCAGCAGCGATGGCCACCTCTAGGGCTCCAGCGCCTGGAACGACACACCCTGCGAAAAGGACATCATGCGCTATGAAACGCCAAACAGGTTACCAGATCTACAGGCGCTCTATACGGAAACTCTCCTACACCCAAGAGTAGCAGTCCTCTGGGCAGGCAGCAATGGGGAAATAGGATGTCAAGTGAGAAAACAGATCAATTCCTTGGAGGAGGGGAGAAGCCAAGAAACCAAACACACACCAGACTTGTGGACCGGAGGAGTCCCTTGATCAAAGCTCTGGCCCACAGGCCACTAACTTGGAAGCTAACTTGGCCCCGTAGTGGACCGACAAAGCTAGAGATTCCGAATCTCGGAGATAAAAACCAAACTCCGCTGAATTTGCTGTGCCCAGACTACACTGCTGCTACCACGTTTTCCGAGGCGCTCCTGAACCCAACTCACCATCCTCAATGGCATTTTTGACAGCCCGCAGCCCATCCCTGACAGCATCCTTGATTTGAGTCAGGGTGTGCTTGTTTGGTCCCCGGAGCAACAGAGTCACGGAACGGGGGTTGTCACACTTTTCGATGAAGGTGAATTTCTCTTCGCCCTAAGCAACGGGGAAGAGCAAAGAGTCACCTGAACAGCATACGGTAGACGCCAGATGCAAAGGATGGTGCAAAGAATAGAGCCAGGATGGTGTAGTGGTTTGGGAGTCGGACGTAGACCTGGAAGATCCAGGTTCAAATCCCCGCTCAGCCACAAAGCTTCCTGGGTGACCTTGGGCCAGTCACTGTCTCTCAGCCCCACCTACCTCACAGGGTTGTTGTGAGGACAAAAAGGAGGGGAGGAAATATGTACACCACTCTGAGCTCCTTGGAGGAAGGGCGATAGGAAAATATGAAAAAATAAAATAAAGGCAGCCCCCACCAACCTCTTTTTGCAAGGATGGGGGCATTTTTCAATTTGCTGAACACCACCAGCAGGAACCCAAGAGGAGGGCTGGCCTATGGAACTAGTGCTCTGCCACCAAGGGCCACTGGAAAATATCTTTAACACTGCGCTTAACCTGTCAGCAGATGCCAAGTTTTCACCGACCCAAAACACGCCGGGCAGGTACACTTGGAATTTGCTATGCAGCAAAGCCAACTCCACAACACTTGGA
The DNA here is from genome assembly GCA_026170595.1 of Plestiodon gilberti rubricaudatus. Taxonomy (NCBI): domain Eukaryota; kingdom Metazoa; phylum Chordata; class Lepidosauria; order Squamata; family Scincidae; genus Plestiodon; species Plestiodon gilberti. The sequence goes on from JANXHW010000007.1 coordinate 56,959,417, forward strand.
ACAGAAAGACAACTGCAGGAAGAACGAAGGGTCGGGAGTGGACACCCACCAGTGTGTATTCGTAGAAGAGGCCTGCGTGCCCCAAGCAGTCTGCAGAGAGGTCATCCAACGCGTTCATTGCAATGCCACCGCAAGCAAGGGTCAGCCTGGAGGAGACAAGGGAGGAAACCCACAAGCCCCCCCCCCATGGGTTAGACAGACTAAGACGTAGATGCGCTTTCGTAATACAAAATAGGTCAACTGGGGACTGCGTAGTAACAGTTGGAAGTACGTTGCAGCCAGCAGATTGAGACTGCTGAGCAGGGCACATAAGTAGTTTCATCTTCTCCCAACACTGTTTAGTATTGGATAATGTTTTTTTCTTTGTCAGTTTCCTTATGAAGCGTTGTTCGTCTAGTAGTGTATGAAGCTTATCTAAGGCACAACAGTATTTCTGAGCTCCGCAAGCAATCCAGGGGCCCTTCCAGCAACTGACCTCTCCATATTCCTCCGTTTTGCTCTGCGTAAAGCAACAATCCCTTCTTTGGCAAGCGCATCCAAGGAGAATGGGTCGATCCCCTGACAAAGCAAAGTCATAAACACTTATCAGATCCCCTCAAACGAATAAACGGCATTCTGAAATAGTCAACGGAGACGGATGTCTACCAAGGCAGCGATTGCTTCACCCCCATGGAGCCCCCATTCTAGGGCAACAGTTCCCGCCAACCTCAGAGCCTCACCTTTTGATTGATCACGATGAAGCCTTTATTTGTATCGCCAACGACCTTTCTTTTCAACTCGATGATTTTGTTCACTCTTTCTTCAATGAACTTCCTTTCAGCTTTTACCAGCTTCTCCCTTTCTTCTGCGCTCTTATAGAAGAAGCCAGAATTCACCTCTCTAGAAACAGAACGTGGAGTCTGTTGATGCCACAAAACCAGGGCACAAAGAGAGGCAAGAACGAGGAGGGCTGTTCAGGACAAAAAGGGGCCCAACGGAGCCCTCTGGCTCTGCCCGTGGGTCGAGCTACAGCCTCCGACAGTCTGCCACAGCGCTTCTTTAGCGACAACGCACTGCAACCTACGTACGTTTTTTCATACTCTAGCGACACGTTGCAAGTCAGGATGTAAGCATCCTCAACCCTCTTCTTCATGTCTGGATGACGGGCACCGTGATCCAAGACCAGTCCTCGGATGAGCCTGTTCAAGAAGCAAAGTTAGGAAGCTCTCCACGTCCTCCCCCAGTTCCTGGGGAGCCCACGCCTGGCTGCAAGGAAGCTGGTCCCAAATGCAGGGCAGACAATTCAGATTTGTATCCGTCTCTGACCCGGCACACTGTCATGAACACAGCATGCTGTTGTGGATGCCCAAGACAGGAACCTTGCTCTCGCACGGTGTCTGACTCCGTTAGCCACTGTCAAAGCCAACGCAGAATTCAGCCATGCCCCAACCAGCAAATATTCATGGCTCACCCAAGCCTGAACGTCAGCAGCTAGAAGCCTTGGCCAGATGCTGCTGGCCACCCAGCAGGGCCCCTAGCAGGGCCCCTAGCAGAGAGAGGAGAGCCCCTGCACGCCCCTCCGTCCCAACCAGAGACTGAAGCGTGACGCGGCTGTGTGAGCTCCATGAGCAGAGGGGGCACAGCAGGCAGCGTGGATTTCACACATATACGTTGTTGACCTGGTGTTGCACCTACGTTGTGTCCGTTTCGGATTTGTGCTTCATCTCCATAATTTCAACCATGTAAAGATCGATGGGCTCATCGGGCTTTCTGATTGCCAGAATGGAGTCAACGACGGCCTTGAAAAAAGAAGAAAAAAAGCCCCATAAAATACCACCCCCTTCCAAGGCCCAACAACGCTTTCCCCAAACGCCCACTGTCAGCTGCTCCTTCCCATTTCACCACAAATGTGGCACCTAACTACTCATCGCAAAGCCAAGAAAAAGATGCCACAGTAACACTGACCTCTGTTAAGATATCCGCAAGCTCAGCATGAACCTTGGTGCGGAGGGAGGTTCGGGCAACATCCAGAAGGGTCTCTCTGTCCATTTCTTTTGTGACCTTGACTTGCTCCAGGACCTGGAGGGCTTTCTCCTTGGCGGCTTCAAACCCCTCAGTAACTATTCGGGGGTGCAAGCCCTAAAGCAAGGAAAAACAGAAGACGTGAAGGCAGGTTCCCCTTGCCGTCTTCACGGCCTCCTTTTGGCAAAGAGGAAAACGCAAGAAACACCTCTAAAAACCTTGACCCAGCGACTCTGTTGGTTCGATCCAGAGGGCAGACGGATAGACAGGCTTTGCACATACCGGGAGGGACTGTCCTGTTCTTTTGAATACATATAGAAGGAAAGACACTCCTTCCAACGTAGAGGGTAAAGCACAGGTTGCTGTAGCACAGAACTGTGCCAAGGGAACTACAAGAGTTCACTTGGGTGTTCACTGTGCAACGCCATTTGTGAAGGCTCAACCACATTTTCACAGCCAACTGCACCGGACAGTCAAAAGCCAGTTACACCACAGAGGTGCTTCAACAGCATACAGCCAGAGCAAATGAAAACCACAATAAAGACACCAGAGAAAAAGATGCACCCTTAGCATACAGTATATCCAATCCCAAAGACTACAGAACCAAACAAATCCCAAAAGCCTCTGGAACTGGTTCAACTCCAGCAGCTTTGCTGCCGCTAAAAGGGCTCGTCGCTTTGAGTGAAGCCGACTAGAACCTCACACAGTGCTCACTGCGAATGCAACAGCCAGAGACAAAGGGCATCGAGGAAACGCTCCCTCCCTGGTGGCCTCCGAAGCCCAGAAGACGCTGCCGCCGCCGCCGCCGCACACACCTCTGAAACATAGAGATCCGCTTGCTTGAGCAGCTCCCCGATGAGGAGGACATTGGAGGTGGTGCCGTCCCCAGTGATGTCATCTTGTGCCGTGGCCACTTTGGCTATCAAGGAAGCCGTGGGGTGCTGGATTTGCTGATTAACGACAGGAAAAACAGTTGGCCAGAAGTCCCTTCTCGTCACCACAACTGGCCACCCCCTGCCTGCCCCCAAGACAGGTCAGCTTAGATTCATATGTGGCCAAAGAATAGCTCAGGCTTGGACCACGCAGCCACTTCAAGACGACGTGCTCTGTTCCCTCTTCCCATCTGTCCAATATCTGAGGGGAAATGGTTACAACCTGTATTTCATCTCAAAGAGATTCCTTCAATTTCCTCCTCAAAACCCACTTTTTACATGACGTCTTCGGCACAATCACCCCTAAAGGCTGAAGCACACCAGCTCCGCCCTCCGTCCATGCAGCCCGTTGTGGCCGGCTGCGTCTGCGTTCTATCCGGCCGGAGACAAGTCCCACAGAACGCCGAGAGGTCCGTTTACGTTTGACGCTTCCCTTCGAGAATTCTCAACTTTGGCTGCGTTTCTCGCGCAGCACGCTGGTGTGCTTCAGCCTTGACAACCCATAGTTTCTGTAACTAAGCCTGCACAGACATGCATGAAATCATTGCATATTTGTCTAACCCCTGCCTTCATTTCCCTCCCTTGTGTTGGTTTCTAAATTGTATGTCCCTCTGGGCAGAGACCTTTCCTCTCATGCCTGGTGCTTCACAATGTCCATAAGATCATGAGAATAAAAGGAGAGCCATGGCCCAGTCCCACCTTTTATAGACCATCCAGACTGCCCTGCGGACAGGGAATTTGCTAGAAGAAACCAAAGTCATTGCAGCGACCCATCAACTAAACATGCCAATGGTTTTAAGATCGTTCTAGAGCAGTCAAAGCTACACACCTCAGATGGGGAATATCTTGAATTAAAGTCAGAGGAGAAATCCAATAACCAAGAAAGGCGGTATTACTGGTGGTATTATTATTATTATATTCCTCAGTCACCATTAGTTAGGTAAACCTGCCCAATTCCACAACTAAGCTTTTCATGGCTCCACAGGAGGCCTCACCATCTCATGAAGCAGGACGTTGCCATCTTTGGTAAGCTTGATATCTCCAGCACCAGACACCAGCCTGCGGGGAGAACAAGCAGAGTCCACAACCACTGTGCCAGAGGACTGGAGGGGAGCCAACACCAGACTCATCCTTTTAAAAGGAGGTAGAGGGGGGGGACCCGGGAAACGACAGGCCGGTCAGCCCAACATCTGTTCCAGTAAGAGGGTGGAAAGCCTCATCAAGGATCTCTCCAAACTGGGGGAATGGGTGGCAAAATGGCAGATGCACTCCAACGGAAGTGTAAAGCGGTGCACATTGGGGCAAGAAATCAAAGCTTCACATATACGGTTAGGTTCTGAGCTGTCTGTGACAGATCAAGAGAGAGATCTTGGGGTGCTGGTGGACAGGTCGATGAAAGTGTCGACCCAGTGTGCGGCGGCTGTGAAGAAGGCCAATTCCATGCTTGGGATCAGTAAAAAAGGGATTGAGAATAAACCACCAAATGTTATTATGCCATTGTACAAATCAATGGTAAGACCACATCTGGAGTACTATGTCCAGTTCTGGTTGCCACATCTTCAAAAGGAAATAGCAGAACTGGAAAAGGTGCAGAAGAGAGCAACCAAAATGATTCATGGGCTGGGTCACCTCCCTTATGAGGAAAGGCGACAGCGTTTGGGGCTCTTCAGCCTAGAAAGAAGGCACCTGAGAGGGGACATGATTTCTCAAATTATGCATGGGATGGACAGAGGGATGTTCTTTTCCCTCTCGCACATCACCAGAACCAGGCGACTTTCACTAAAACTGACTGGTGGGAGAGACAGAACAGACAAAAGGAAATATTTTTGACCCAGTGAGTACTTAATCTGTGGAACTCCTTGCCACAGGATGCAGCGATGACACCTGGCCTAGATGCCTGTAAAGGGATTTGGCAGATGTATGGAGGAAATGTCCATCACCACTTTCTTACAAGACTATATGCAACCTCTGGGTTTTAGAGGCAGCCTCTCTCTGAATGCCTGATGCAAGAGAGTGGAAATAGGACACAGATATATCTTGCTGTCTTGTGCCATTACAGGAAGCTGGACTAGACGGGCCCTTCCGATGTTCGCGTGCTCCACGTGCTGTCACCGCCTGGCTCGCAGCATCCCCTCCATCCCAGAAGCTGCGAGCTGGTCCCGTCCCTCCCCAGGCTCCTTGCCCGCAGCCCCACTACTGCTGCGAGAGAATCCGCTCCTGGCGCAGGCGCAGACCCCCCACCCCCCAAGTCGCGTTCTGCGCAGGTCCCAGCCGGGGCACTTCCGCCCCGACCCCAGCGCACGCGGGTGGGCGGGGTGTGGAGAGGCCACGCCCACCGCACTCCTCTGCGGGCTCCCCCCCCGCTCTTCAGGCGCGGCCCCTGTCTCCCGTCTTCCCCTCTTACATCTTCATGGTTCCCTTCGGGCCGAGGTTGGTCCTCAGCACGTCCTGCAGCCCTCGCGCCGCGCTGATGTTGACGGCCAGAGCCGCCTGGGCCCGGGCCACCTCCGCCTTGGGGTTGAGCGACTTCACCGCCATCTCGGAGGGAGACAGAAAAAGAGAGAGGGGGAGAGACGGCGGATGCGCGCGCGCACCCACAACCGCCCGCCTGGACTGACGGGAAACAGACGCAGAGGGGCGGGGCCTGCGCCGTCACTGCCACGCCTCTTCTAGAAGACTCTGGCGCCGCACGGCCCGCCCCGCGCCAGCCCCATTGGCTCTCGGGAAGGCCCGCCCTGCCTGCACACCCATTGGCTCGGCGACTGGGATCCGTCACTAGGAGGATCTCTTGAGGGATTTTGAATGTTAGAATTACAGATCTGAGAGTTTCTAGAAATCCTTGGAGTTTTGTAGAATCTGTGGACCTTAAGAGTGTTGCACCTCCAAGAACAGTGACGTTTCTAACAGACCGTGGCTATAATCCCCGAATAATCTTGTATTATATATCTCCAAATGAATCACACACCAGCCACGAAACGAAAGAGAGCATGATGTATCTACATACCCAGCTCTTGTGTTTTTCTCTTCTCGATGCTGCTGCTGCTGCATCACTGACACTGTTCAATACAAACTTAGACTGGGTCACACTTGTTGCCTCTTTGTTAGCAGATCGGGATTCCCACCACACCCTGCCCTAGTTGTCTCAACACAGCTGCCCCTTCTAGCGCTTGTGAGGGAAGGGCCTGTAACACCTGTTCAAACCCAGGACCTGGGGGAGGGAGGGCCCCCCACATCTGACACGTGAGGCCCCTGCACCATGATGCCAGGTGGGCAGGTGTGGGGGGGACATGGAGATCTGCACACCGATGGACCTCTTGTCAGGCGCAGCAGGCTGGCTCCCGGAGGTGGGGAGCGTGGGCGAGTGCCACCATGTACACCATGGCCAGCGAGGGGAGGGGCAGGCCTACAACCACCCACAGAGGCAGAGTGGGGTCCAGTGTTGCTGCCTTTGGAGTAGCTGGGGGGGCCGTGTGGCTCCTCCTTCAGTCCCTTGGCTCCCATAGTGGAAGGTGGTAGGGATGTGCGCACTGCGACAGGGAGCCCAGACTGCTCAAGGCTGGCCTCTTGCTCTGCCAAACTGGCCGCTGGGGAGAGACAACAGTCAGTTGGGGGGCACCCCCTCACCAGTTGCACCCTCACAGATGAGGCTGGTGCCCAGTGCGGACTTGGCAGCCTTCTGGAGGGGGTCCATGCACCGCCACTTATGGCATGCCGCTCTTGTACAGATGTGGCCACCTTGGGCACTAGTGGCCATGCCAGTGGCCTCAAAGAAGGGTGGGTGGTGCCTCACTGGTTTCTCCTCCTCACAGGGCAGTTGATGCTTCTGTGGCTGCTGGAGGGGAGGGCCAGCCCCAGCTGGTGAGATGGTGCAGGCGGTTCCATGCCTTGCTGGCTCTTCCTCCTCGTCATGTGGCACATGGTGGTTCTTCCACTCTGCGTGATACTCGGATCGGGGGTTGCCAGCTTTTCAGCTGGCCACTTTAGCTGATTGTAAGAGCAGCTTATGCAGGCGTGGGTTGGCGGTCATGTTCATATCTCTGTGGCATGGAAAGTGTCACCTGCCAGTTACTGCATGCATGTCCCGCTGCTCCAAAAAGCACAAGAGCAGGCTAGGACGGGTCTTTTTCTGCTCAGTTGGCAACCCTTGCTCAGATCAGATGTTGCAGTATTTCAAGATTCTCAAGCAGCTGCCAAGAGCACCTCTTGACCCGCCCTTGTTGTTTGAACTTGGCATGCAGATCATGGGCATAATTATGTGGATGTGGTAATGAACCTCAATGTGTTATATAAATACGAATTATGGTCATTACCTGTTTCTTCTGTCGGTGTGAGCAGCTGGCAGAGCAAGAGGCATGTTGCCTGGTCTTGCAAAATGCCTTCCCATCATTTCCTGACCAGTGCTTATAACTGGTTTTTCCTTCGGTGGGTATCAACTTGGCACACTCACTCGCCAACCATCTTGATATGTTTTGGGTTTTATTTACTTACTGTGCACGGGGTCCTCGTCCTCCTTGGCTCTGTGTGCTTCTGCACTGGCGCTCACAACGCTGTAAAGTGCGCCAAATAGGATTGGGCCACAAAGGGCCTCCCCCCCCACGTCACCTCCCAAAGAACAGGTTCGTCTACTCTACGTAGTACTGTGGCAAGTATTCCTTGAGTCTCCCTGCTCCCTCCGCAGCCATAAGCTGAGTGATGGGTCACATTCCTTGGCCTCCAGCCTGGGCCCTGCTCTTTGTACCTCCATGGACAGAATAGTTTCAAATATTTCAAACGGACACATGTTCATTTAATCACATATACATGCACCTCTCACTTTACAATCAGCCGCCTTGAGTGCCCTCGCTGGGAGAAAGGCGGGCTATAAATTCTTTAAATAAATAAATAAATAATACAACATTCAGGGTTGGGGTGTGTGTGAGAGATGTGTTGCTGATACCCGGGCACTAACCAATCAACACTCAGAATAGTGTACCTGCCTTTTCCCTGCTTTGTGCTGCTGGAGACGTGCAGAATTGGGTTTGGGGGAGGTTGGCTAAGGACAGAAGGCTGTACGAAGTGTGTTTTGAGGGCAGGGAAAGGCATTTATTTCCAGACTTTCCAGTCACATTTGCCTTGACCTGAGCTTCCAAAGCAAGAGGTTTGTCTTCTTATCTTTGCAGCAGAACAAGCACCAAGCTATTTCAGGCTGTGTTCTTCCAGGCAACTCTATCCTTCCTCCTTGGACACTTCTTGGGCTTCCTCTGGCAGAGAAGCTTCTGCGGAAGGAAGGCAGCAGCCTGCCTCACACCACTCCTGATCCAGCTGGGGTCTCGCTTGCTGGGGGGGGGGGTTGTTCTAGAGCCCCACTCAGTCCCCGGCTACCCGCAGGACAATGATGAGCCTACAGGCTGGGCTCTTTAGGAGCCTTTCAGGATGCGCCCTCCTGGGCTTCACAAGGGGAAGCAGTGCGGGTCGCGGGAAAAGGATTCTCTGAGCAGAGGGGCTCTTTGGAAGCAGCAGGCATCCCAAACCAGCTTCGTAGAGAGGCCCTTTGTCCATGAACTGGAGCTGAACGTCAAATCTCTTGGTTGCCTAGAACCGGATCCCACCCTCAAAACACACACGTTGGCCGCCGGCCGGTCACACAGGTTCAGAGCAAGGGGGGGGGGGCAGTAATAATCAGCCACTTGGCTTTCTTTCCATCAGGGGGTCGGTGGGTGGGGGCTAGTTTTTAAACCCTGTTGAATGTTGCTGTTTTGTAAAAAAAACACCACCACCCCTAAAGATTGAAAAATAAGCGGCGGCGGAGTAGTGCGACGAGTTCCTTCCGTTGCAACTTCAAGCAACGACAGTATGAGACGGGCCGTATCTGAGCCGAAGCACTTGTAGAAGTTCGTGTCTAAAGTGCGGGGTGGGTTGCAGAAGAAGAGCTGCTGCTGAGGCGCCGCCGCCGCCGCTTCGCTGGGGGGGGGGTGGTGGTGGTGCAAAGAAAGCACCTGCTGCCCCAGCAGCCCCTCCGCATCCTCCCCCTCCGGCCTCCCGCACGCAGCCGCCCGTGCCTGGCCAGCAGCAGCAGCAGCAGCAGCAGCAGCCGCCCTCTTTCTGCCCTGGCTCGCCCCGAGGCCTCTCCGCCAGGTCAAGGCGCCTCCTCCGCCTCCTGGCCGCCGGCGGCTTCTCCGGGCCAATCGCCGAGGACGCGGGGCCGGCTCGGAGGGCCCCTCCCCGCCGCCGCCGCCGCCGCGGCAACCCGCGCCTCCTCTGGCTGGGAAGCCGCTGCCGGCGGCCGGCCCTTCGCTTTCATGTTGTCTGCGGCGAGTGCAGGGAGGCGGGTCGTCGTCGTCCGTCCGAGGAGCCGACTCAGCAGGATCGCGGGCGCCCTGCGGGAGATGCGGCAGCCTGCCAGGGCCAGGCCACTCGGCGCGGCGACCGCCTCGGCGTGACTGCAGCAGCGGCAGCGGCAGCAGCGGCAGCAGGGCTCCTCCGTCCGCGGGGCTGCGGGAGCAACAGGAGGGTGAGTGCCGCCGCCGCCGCCGCCGGTGAAGGGGGCCGCAGGGAGGGGGGTCCGCGCGCTCCGCCCCGCCGAGTCCCGCTGCCGGCAGCGCGGCGGGTTTTGGCAGCAGCTGCTGCCTGCGGCCAGGAGTCCAAGGCCTGTTTTGTAACTGCGGGGGGAGCGAGCGAGTGATGCAACCCGGGGGCGGGCAGCATCAGCACCGCCGGTCGGTTGGAGCAGCAGGTGGCCGTCGCGTGCCCCGCTGCCTCCCCCTCCCCGCGCCGTAGTCCGGCCTGGGAGGCGCCTCCCCCCCCCCAAACAAGCCGGGTCGGGGGACATCCAGTCCGCCGGGACCGGCCTCCGAGGAGCGTCAGTGAAGAGCTGGGCGATCGCGCGCTCTTCTCCAGCATGACCCGCAGCAGGTGCTTCTTCAGGAAACCCTCCAGCAGCTGGGCACGAAAGCAAGAAGGGGGCCCTCCTCCCGGCATCTCGTGTCGTCCAAAGGCAGGTACACTGCCTTTATACACGGAGGTTCCACCGATAGCCGTCTCGTCCTCCGTGAAATGGGTCGAATCCCCTTGTGATAAGAACATTGAAAGAGTCCTGCTGCTGGATGAGCCGAAGGTGGTAGTCAGCCTGTCTGGGTCAGAGTCATTGCTGCAGGGAAGCCCCCAAGCCCGCCTGAAGGCAACAGGTGCCCCCTGCTCTGTGCCCCCCCCCCAGCAACTGGGAATGGGGGGGGCATCCTGTGGCCACACAGGTTCACTAGGCAGTCGGTGTTCACTGACAACCAGCGTCGGGTTCTTCTTGTGCAAGTCAAAAACTCGCATCCATTTTTACCAACCACATTGCAAGCAAGGAGGAGCGTTTCTGTCTGTTTCTGCCAGGAGCCAAGCAGAGCGTTGTTTGCTGGGGGGGGGGGAGCACCCTTTTCCCTTCTAGGAAAACTGATTCGACTCCGACAATCACTTGTGTTTTCTTCCATTTACTTAACATGTAGCCCTGCTGCTACCGTCACACAGGCCTCTGGTCCCAGCAGGAAGAACATGATGTAACTTTGTGCCGGATTGCAGCATCTCACTCTTGGCATGAAAGTATCCTCCTCAATGCTCTGTTTGGTTTTCTGCTGAGGTTTCTGTCTTTGGCAGAGAGGGTGGTATCCTTCCTGGGTTGATCAGTGGTTTGGGGAGGGCACGGGAGGGGGGGATGCCCCCAACAACAGCCTAGGAGTCATAGGCGGCAGGGCAGAGGCTCCATGCCCACAGCCTCACTGGACAACACATTTTAACAAAGGTCGTCGTGCCCCCAAGATTAAATGAGTCATTTCTTGTAGATTTTGAGGTGCTGAACACGAATAGGACAATGAAAATGCAAAACTGGCTACGGTTTGTGAGAGATCCACCATAGATAGTTCCATAGACTGGTAAATGCCCGACGGCACTTACAACCCCTCTGTACACAACGGCTTCTCCTAAACTAGAGCCAGTTGGCAGACTTTATGGTCATTCTCATTTTCAGCACCTCCCCTTGCTGGGAATCTTACGTTAGTGGCGACTCACTTGTGTTCCTTCGGTTTCAGTGGGGCTTAACTTGAGCTAGATCAGGGGCCCATTTGATGGGTGCAGAATTCGGCAGCAGCATCACAGCTTTAATTTAAGAAGTGACAACACCAGCAGCAGCAGCAGCAGCAGCAATGCCTGTTTGCAGTCTCGCAGGTTGCACAGGTGAGCTTGACGTTGTGTTGGAGGCAGTCAATCTCCAGTCCTAGCAGCAGTCGGAGAGGGGGTTGAACTGTGGTTAGCAGAGGCAGAATCTCAGTACCTCCCTTGCCTCCCCCCAGCCCCAGCAGTAGCTCATCCAAGAGAAAGGCTTGCCAATGGTCAGTGGCCTTCGTGCCTCTGTGATGGAAGACACCCCCCCACACACACACCCCCGTTGGGAAGGAAGCTCAGAAGCACCCTTTTCATTTGCATCATCATTGTACTACAGGTTATAGGTTAGGTCAAAAACAGCCCCATTGGTGGGTCCAGATGTATTATTATCTGCCTCACATCTCCACATGGATAAGGTTGTAAACCTGAGTTGCTCTTACCTGGGAGTAGGCCCACTGAACACAGAGGAGCTTCTTTCTGAGTAAAGATGCAGCTGGGTTGCCTTCCAACAGGAGAAGCTCTCTGGTTCTGGACTTCCAGCCTCTTCCCTGGACAAGGTTGCCTCTCACCCCAGGCACCTGGCAGGCTGGTTGTGGCTCCTTAGAGCTGCCAGAAGGCACTCTTCGTATGCTTAAAACTGCTCCTCTCTCCTTTCTATTATTCTACTAGAGCTAGTGTGATGTTGATGTAGTGGTGGTAGCGGCGCAGGACCAGGGAGACACGGGTTCAAATTTCCACTAATTATGAAACCTACTGGATAAGCTTGAGCCACTTTCTCTCCACCTGTTTGTGAAACGGGAGAACCTGAAATGCCACCCGGAGCTCCTTGGCAGAAGAGGAAATATAAATATAATAAATATGAAAGACATCTTCTTGGTGGTGTCTACACGTTTGCAGCTGAGCCCTGGCAGGCAAACCAGCGCCAGGAAGCCAGAAGTGGCACATTCTTCCCCTCCCTCTGTGTCTTGGAGTGTGCAGGAGGCCTCTGTTATTGGAAGAAGCTCCTCCTGAAGTCTGCTTGGGCTCAGCAAAACATCCTCTGTCTTGTGGCAACCCCGGCGTGGCCTTGCATCATCATGGAACAGGCTCTGTTGCAATCCAGCCTTGGGCCATGGGCGTCGCGATTTGGCGACGCAGTGACGCACACGGTTTGGTGGTGCTGCCCTGCAGGGCAGACCTTTCCAAACTGGCACCCTGCATCCTGGTTGGACAATCAGCCTCTCCTGGGGCCTGGAAAAAAACAGCAGGACTGCTCTGAAGGTGCCAACAGCAGCACGAGCGTTTTGCATCCCCTTGTGCAACAGTGCGTCACGGCTCGTGGTGTTCCAGCCCTGCCCAAAGTCAAAGCCCCCCCCATCTGGCTCAGAACAAACAGTTTGGGAGCTGCCAAGGTTGCAACTGAGCAAACGTGAAGCAAGAATTGATGCCCCCAACTTTCTCAATACCATCAGCTTCTGGCTGCTGCATCTACACCACCAACTTAAAAGTAGTTAAATAGCCATCTCCTCCCCAGAGAGTCCTGGGAACTGTAGTTTTCAGAGGATGCAGAGTGAGAATATTCAACACCTTCTTAAACTACAGTTCCCAGAATTCTTTGGGGCAACCATAACAACCAGTAGAGAAGCGATTTACATGGGTAGAATAGATAACCGTTTCCAACTGCCCTTCATTTTAGTGGGGACAGTGAGACTATTTTCTGGCCTTGGTCAATGGCTGCCGTGTTAAAATATTGTTAGTGTGAGGTGCTAGCATTATTTCATCCTCAGGTCCACCTCCAGGGCTCCTAGCAGTAAAATCTCTGAGCAGGTAGAAGGGGAGATAGATGGAGGCCTCTTCTTTCTAGCACACGTCCAGGTCCATGAAGGCGCATGATTGCTAAAGCATCAGGCAGCATCCACACCCTGCCAATCGTCTCCTATAGCCACTAAAGTCCGCTTTGCACTGTTGATAAAATATTGTGGGACGATGAATGTTTTTCAAATGTCTTTAACCAGAAGAGCCGTCGCCCTTTGGGGCTTTTAAATCCGTGGAGGACAGTCTCAAACAGAGGAGGGTCTTCTCCATATGTGTAATCGTGGGCACTGAGTCCCTTGGGCGTGATCTTTGATACGGAGGGTGGGTGAGCCACTGTTTTCACCTGCAAAATGTTGGAGACATTTGCCTTTGTTTCATTGCTGCATTGATGGAGGATGAATATTATAGCGTCACCCCAAAGATAGTTTCATTCAAGCCTTTTCTGCAGGAGGGAGGGTTCTCCTTGTGGTCGAGCCTGCTAGCCATTGTAGCACACTCCCTCACGTGGGGCTCATTGGCAAGCCCTGAAAACATGCCAGGCCACGAGCCACTCATGACGTCCTGCATTCTGCTTTGAAAGCACTAGCATCCATTTGGAGTGTGGCCTCGAGGTTTTCAACAGGGAATCTCAGCCACCTGCCATGCTAGGATCTCGTTGCTGAGACTTAGGTCTGTGGTTGGCCTGGCCTGGGCTACAAGGGGCTCCTTAGCAGGACCAGCCCGAGAGTTAGGGATGGAGGGAAATTCTGTCATGGCTGCAGTTCTGCTGCAGGGCATGCTATCACATCACATCACAAGGAGTCCGTCGCATCACGGACTCCTCGTCATGCTGGAGGTCTCGGAGCACAGCCAGAGGGTGTCGCCAGCTACAGGATGCAGCGACGCATGCCTGGAGTGGCTGGTGGGATGCATTTCATGTTCCACAATCCACGTTGGAGTAGGGTAGGGTGACCTCCTTGCTTCCTCAACGCTTTTTTGAGCCGAACCAAATGTTTCAGTGTCCTGAAGCAGAACATCTTTTCCGTCGTTCCCGTCATTGCAGCGGAGACCGAACAGGAGACTGTCCCCAGGGTGAGATCTGCCCAGATTCAACTTGGTGGCCCTTATTGACACTCAAGGTCTCATGCAGGGGTTCTCAACCTGTGGTACGGGTACACCTAGGGGCACGCGGACCTCTTGCTGGGGGTACGCCAAGCCCTGCCCCTTATCTGCCCCATCAGCAGATAACTAAGTGTTAATTAACATGGATTTTAAATTTTAATTATTTTCGGAGCCCTTCTGTGTCTCTGATTTTGGTTTTGGGCTTATTTTTGTACTTTGGAAAATGTACTTTAGTGGGGTGGGGAGGGAGGAGCTGATTTTGGGAAGTGTGACCTGGAGAAAAAAAGAGATCCATCCATCCATCCATCCATCCATCCATCCCTCTCTCTCTCTCTCTCTCTCTCTCTCTCACACACACACACACACACACACACACACGAGTTAAATAAGACATTTTTCACATTTAAAATTGCTTTTGTACTTTTTTATTTAATTACCTAATTAATTAACTGATTAATCCAGTTAATTAGCAGTTAATTAGCAGGGGATACTTCAGAAAATTAGACAGTGATAGGGGGTACCCGGGCCTCCAAAGGTTGAGAACCCCTGGTCTAATGTATTCTTTCCTTTCTGTTAAAACTGAAATCCCCTAAAATGGGGTTTAAATGACATGTTACTGTATTTTAGGATTCTAGTTCTCTCTAAAGTGCCCTGCATCCCACATCCATTGATTATGGCGATGGACGGGTGCTGGGGATAACCGGCTGTGTTAAGAAACAAGAGTTGCCATATTCACACCGCAGTCGCAGGGAATTTGCTTGACGGTGGAGTCCAGAGTTGGCCACCTCCCGAGGGAACATAATTAACAGTTTTGCTAAGTGCCAACTCTCAGAGCGGTTCTTTCCGTCAGCTGGCGGCTCCTGGAAGGGTTAACTCGGCCCGGGAGCCAACCTTGACTGATGGACCGTTTGGCACTGCCCCCACAGCCAGCAAATCAGCAGCTGCATCCGCCCCCCAGCCCCCGCTGAAAAGGAGCCGTCCCTCAGCAGCTCCCTCTCGACAGTCGCTGCTGCCTCCCACACAGACGACCTCCTAAGATGGCTCAGGACTGGGTGCAGGGCGGCAACCTCCAGCATGAGCTGATTTTCCCCTCACACAACAGGAAGGTCCCCAAAAGGATGTCCTCCCTCATGGAGACCAAGGAGGTCTTCCTCAACGCCGACGCCGTTTGCTTCGACGTGGACAGCACGGTCATCCGGGAGGAAGGCATCGACGAGCTGGCCAAGTTCTGCGGCGTCGGAGACGCGGTGGCGGAAATGTACGTATGGCTTTCGCTCACCTGCTTCCGTGGAGGAGGGAGCAGGTATGGGCTTTGGTTCTAGCTAGGAGTACGGTGGCTGAGAGGCAAAGGCGTTCAGCCCCATCACCCCTGGCCCAAATCCCGCTGGGGCTCAGACCAAACCGCTGATTCATTGGACAGAGATTCCAAAGCAGCCGAGGTCTGCACAACGCTGGCTGGGACGTTTTGATAAACTGGTAAGAGTTGGGAGTAACAAGAGGGGGAAGCAATTTCAGGTCTGTTATCCCAGAATAGCTGGTTGTTGTGTTTATTATATGACCCCCACCCCAAGCCTGACCTGAATTTCTCTGGATCTCAATTTAGGACTCGCAGAGCTATGAGCGGTACAGTAACGTTCAAGGCTGCGCTAACTGCACGGCTAGGCCTCATACGCCCCTCTTACGAGCAGGTGCAGAAGTTAATATCCGAGCATCCGCCTCAGTTAACACCAGGAATAAGGTAAGGTGTTCTAAATGACTGCATTGTGTCGTCAGCGAGCAATTCCCAAAAGTGGAGATCCCTGCCCGTCTTTCATGCAGACTTGTGAATTATGTTTCATGAAGGGTTGGCTGGTCCTAAAAGAAAGGATGTTCTGCCCGTGTTGTGCTGGAAGGGGCCTTGTTTCATTTTCAGGGCTGGAAGTCTGTTTTTATACTTTGGTTTCTTTAGAGCAGGGCACAGTTAGGAAAGAAAACAGCCATGGAGCATTGGCAAGGATTTTTCACCTTGTGGTGAGGTTTCCCAGGAAAAATCCATTGTGCAATCAAAGAAAAAGAGGGCGTGGACACAAAAGCACTTCTGTTCACTTCAGGGAGCTTTTTGCAGCAAATGTGGCCCCAAAAATTGTGGCCCAACTCCCTAACCCTCATGGTTCTGAAGAAAAGCTTGAAAAAGTGAAACTGGAAAGAACCAACAAGGACCCCGCCCTGCCCAAAGAGGTCTGTGGACTCAGCTACCTCCTCCAGAAAAGGGCTCAGGTCCTAGAGGGAAATAAATCTGTAAGAGAAATCTTGCCGGTTTGCATCTCCCGGCTCACTGATACCCTAGTTTCTTACTGACCTCCTGGCTGTGGCCATTCTCATCAGCGACCCCAGAGAAACCTCTGCCAAGCTCTTGCAACATGGGTCTGGGGCTCAAATGTCAGTTTAGAAACTGGTTATAGAATCCAGTTTCTAAACCAGTTTAGAAAAGCAAAAGTCGCTCATTTCAGCTGATCAGCGTATCCACAAGTTCTTCCCTTTCTCAACCAGCCCTGGACGTGGCCACACTGGCTGTTCTCTGTCATTTCTCTTGAAGGGAATTGGTGAGCCGGCTCCATCAACGAGGCGTCCAGGTCTTCCTCATCTCAGGAGGGTTCCAGAGCATTGTTGAACACGTCGCATTGCAGCTGAACATCCCAACAGCACATGTCTTTGCAAACAGGTTGAAGTTCTACTTCAATGGTAAGGGTTCCTGGGCGGCTGAGGCTAGGGCAGATAAGGCTGCCTGCGGGCCTCCTTTGGGGCCAATCGTGATGATGCCTCAGGCTCCCAGGCTTCGTGTGGACAATTAAGCAACAATTAAACAGCACTGCCGATGAACTTACGCCATACTTGGGTTCTGCGAGGAAGGCAGGCGGCACGGGCTCTAGGCTGCCAGCGGTCAAGATGGGCTCTAGATGCAGGGAATGACCCTCCCCGAGTCTTACCTTGCTTTTCCATGCCTTTCCGAGCTCCGGTGCAGCTGCGAACCCGGAAGTACGGGTTCTTCCGGTGGTATGCGGCCAGCTGGAGGCCCGCGTAGGTGGCATGCAGGCCGAAAAGGTTGAGTACCGCTGGTCTAGATGATCCTCCAGGCCAGACTAGACAGGATCGAGCATAAGCTCTGTGCCTGCAGGCTCCCTCCTCTCCTCTCCCATGTGGCTTAATACATTACTTATGAATGACCCTGGCTTGTAATCGTGATTTGCGGGCCAATTACCATTTGATCAAACCAGCAAGTGATGTATCAAGCCATGTGCTTGAGAGGGGGAGGGAGGGGAGCAGAGGAGGGGTGTGTTTGCTCAGGGCTTGTTCCCAACCTCCAAACATCTGAATGTCGCCAGTATCTCACCAAGGACCTTGTCCTCTTTGGAAGAACCACCTGTGAAGGAATTTGTCACATGGCACCTGATCCAGCTGTTTTTCTTTCAGACCAGGCTTTCCTGTCCCCAACGCCTGTCGAAGAAAAGACTTCTTTAAATAATTTGCCCATCAGCCAGCTCCGCCCTGTCATAGTTCAGAACAAAAGCGTAACCGACAGACAGGTCCTGGCCGTATTCATGATTGACTAAGGCGCCATGAACAGTAGTTAGCTCCCCCCTGCCCTGGGTTCCACTCTTGCCCCAGGATCATGTTTGTGCCCAACTCACTTTCCAGAGGCCCCGTAGACTGATAAACAGAGTTAAGGAGGACCCTTCATGATGACAGGCATATTGCAAGAAGGAGCAAAGAATTCTGGGAGTTATGACGAGCATGCTAACAATGACACACATGCTTTCCATGAACTATCCAGTGAAATGGGACAGACAGAAGGAGGGACTTCTACAACAGTGCATCCTTAGCCTGTGGAATTCATTGCCACAAGATGTGGCAAGATGGCTTTAAAAAAGGTGCTTGAACAAATCCATGGAGGACCAGAGGTGGTCGTCCATCAACGGCCTGCTACTCCAGGTTTAGCAGCAAGGTGAACTCCAGCTGCAAGGGAGCCACAGCCGGAGGCGGGTGGGTCTCATGGCTTCCGCTCCTGCTTGTGGGCAGCTGGGTGCTGGACTAGACAGGTCTGCTTTGGCCTGACCCAGCAGGGCTCTTCTGACGTGCTTGTGAGGTGCTCCAGCTCCGCCTGTTTCAGGACTCCTGTACGTGTAGACTAGGACTGTTTAGGAGAGCCAGGCTAGGGGTTGCCTTGGCAGATGCAGGGTCCATCCATATTGTACTTTTGGCTCCTGTCGTTTCACATCTACTCTGTGCATTTAAACCAGCTCCAAACTGTGTGAAACTAGTTTGTCATGGCTCCTGCCCCAAACCCCTGAGAGTTATCATTCTGTTCATATCTTCGAGAGCTCTGAACCCTTTCCCAGAACTGACGGTCTTCAGGCTTCTTGGTTAGCAGCTTTGAGAGCCATGAAAACAGGCGTGGGACTGGTTTACATCTGTGGTGTAAAACGTGCCTTTAGCCTATTTATTTATTTAAAAAATTTATATCCCGCCTTATCCTATGCCGAAGGCAAATGCCCAAGGCGGCTTACAACAAAAATTAAAATACATAGTTTAAAATACAGAAAATAAATTTAAACAATACATAATTTAAAAACAATAAAATCCACTGGGGGGGGGACAGTATGGAGCAGAGAAGCAGCATGGCAGAGCATCTTGGGACACAGGAGGCAGACCACAGCCCATCACCCAAATGCTAGACGAAACAAAAACGTTTTGAGCCCTCGCCGAAAAGTCATGAGGGAGGGGGTGGTTCTCAGATCCGCTGGCAGGGAGTTCCACAGTTGTGGCGCCACAGCAGAGAAGGCTCGCCCACGTGTTGCCACTCCCACTCCCAAAACCATTCTGTGCTGCCACTCCCACTGCTAATTCATTTGCTTTAAAAACAACAGCTGACCTCTTTGTAAACCCAAAGAGCTTGCAAAAGTCTCCACAAACAGCCAGTTTTAAGGCAAAATATATAAAATCAACAGCCGTAATCCCCAAAAGACTTTTGAAGAAAACAGCAGGATAATCCACCTGCTGGCTGTGATAAACGATGGTGTGGAATGAAAAATGCCTTCTAGTGGTGACGTTTGAACTCTCAGCTCTGGCAGGCAGAATGAGCAAGAGAGGCTGCAGAGGTCAGCACTTATTTGGGGGGTGGGGAGAGCAACGTGGTCTCCTCCTCACTCGCTGGCTGGGGCTCAACAAAGGCAACTCCCAGGTCAGAAGGTTTAGTCCCACTGTCAAAAAGGCAGCTTTATGGCCAAACTCCGCTTCCAGGGATGTTTGGGGCACACGGGTCGCCCAAGTGACCAAAGGGCCCACTCCTCCCGGTCTCCCCGGGCATCGGAGGGCAGTAATATCCAAACAGACCCTGATGGAGCTGGGGCTCCTCCTCTCTCAGAACCTGTTTTGACTTTCTGAGCTTAGTTATGGAATATATGGTGGCCCCCAGTGCTTCCGGAGCATGTGAAAACTGCCTCTCTCTTATCACCTGGGCAACCACTGGCCACACCCTGGCATGCACAAGGCATGAGGGGGGGGTGGCTCTGCATCCCTGGGGGAGGAGGGGCCACCTGCCTGCATGGTCCACTCCTGAGTCTCCCACCCAGAGGCACCTTGGGAAGCAGGACGCTGGTCTGTCTACTGGATGGGTTTTGGTTTGATACAGCAGGGCTGACGTCCCTAGAGGGTGCCTCTCCCCGACTCCATCCATGTCCCCACTTGGAGGAATGCTTCTCTCTCGCTCCCTGAAACCTCTTGCGTCTTTTCCGCGAGGGACTGCAGCTTTGCTCCGCCTGCTCAGTCTCTCTCTCTCTCTCTCTCTCTCTCTCTCTCTCTCTGTCACGGGCCTCTAGGAGAATACGCCGGCTTTGACGAGACGCAGCCAACGGCCGAGTCGGGCGGCAAAGGACAAGTGATTAGCTACCTGAAAGAGCAGTTTCAGTTTAAGAAGGTGGTGATGATCGGAGATGGCGCTACAGACATGGAAGCCTGCCCCCCTGCGGTGAGTATCGGAGGAGGCGGGGGCTGGCTCTATGTGTACGTACGTTTGTAGCCCACCCTTCCTCCTATGAGCCCAGGGCAGCACGCATGGGGTTAGAGACAGAGAGGTCTGATACGTTTAAAGTTATTTCGTGTAATTGCAGAACATTTAAAAAGAAGGTGCTGGGGCTTGTCAGGCATCCAGCATTGGTGAGAAGAACGCTGGCAGGCAAAGGCTGGTTGGCTTCTTAGCGAACAGTTGGGTAGAATCCGGCCTGTGCGTTTTTCTTTATATCTCCACAAGGCATAGGGACTCGAGGCTCCTTTAAAAAATAAATAAATGAAAGCGGAAAATCCAGAGGAGGGACATGGAATGTCCTTGAGAGGCCCAATCGCCCACAGGGCTCTCGTGACTATAGCCCTGACTGCAGATGGCTCAAACAAGTGAGCCAAGTCACGCACACGTACACATCCTCCCACCGCTGTCAATTTGTTGTAGAAATGAATGCCTTCCAAATGTCACATACATACTGCAATCAGACCCTGAAGCCGACCCGCCACATCATCCCAAAGGACACTGAAGTAGGTCCATCTCCACACCACCCAGTCACCCATTCCTGGATGTGGCAACTCTAGAAGAAATAGGCGGAAGCCTCCGTGATCGTTTGCAGGGGAAAACCATTCTGTGCTGTCTCTGGACACAATACTTGTTGCTGGTTAATGATTTCAGCTCTCAGTTAATGATTGTGTTTGGTCTTTGCCAGGGGAATTGAGCCAAGTGACAGGGCAGAGGGTCAGGGAGTTCAGCAGCTTGGAGAGCAGCTGGCGCTCACTGGAACCTGGGCCACAGGTTTCTGTTCCTTCCATTCCGTTGCGCCACTCTGGCCCGGTTTTCAGAGTAATGGGGCGGGGGAGACACAAGCAAGCTGCAGGAACCGAAACCGGTGGCAAATTGTGCATGCTCAGGACTCTCAGAAAAATCCAGACATTTCAGAAAAATGGAGCCACAGAGAATTCCGGAGGCATCCATTCCACTTTGGAGACAGGAGCAGTTAATTTGCAATGCTGACATTCTCGCTGCCTTTTCCACCTGCATTCTGCTGCCTGCACCCTGCCAGGGCCCTGAGCCTGTTTCCAAACCAGAGACATAACCAGCCGACCCCTTTCTGTTTTCCCAGGACGGCTTCATTGGGTTTGGAGGCAACGTAGTCCGAAAGCAAGTCAAGGAAAAGGCCAAGTGGTACGTCACCCACTTCGACGAGCTGCTGAAAGAACTCGAAGAACGATAAAGCCCAGAGTCACCTAGTCCTTATTTTATTATTAACCCTTCTCCTAGATAGCTGTATAACTATGCAATTAAACATGTTCCTTGTTGTTTGCGAACGAAGGCATTTGCCCTCTCATTTCTGTCCTTGGAAGACGCACGTGCTGTTGCCGGCGCGGGCCAAAGGTGCCCGAGGAGAAAACAGCTCCCGCCACCTTTCTCCTTGGCGGAGGAAATGTTGCTTCTGTTTACCAAAGGACAAAGCTTTGCTCGACACTGGGGGAGGGGAGGGGGCAAGGTCCAGACCTTACGTCAATGGCGGTACCCAGAGCCTGTCCAAAAAAACAGAAGATCTGAGGTGCCAACGCCCCCCAAAGCCCCACCGTTTGATCCTAAAGCCCCACCTTTACTCCCAGACGGGGACGCAGTGGTTGCAGAAAAACACATGGGTCATTCCCAGAGGAACTCTGCTGTTCTGTCCACATTTCAAAAGAAGTTCGTTCCCTGGCTAAACACGGGCTTAAATTAGAACTCCTTCCCTTCTCCTGGTATTTGACACTGAACACCAACCCTTGTGGGGTGCCCTACAGACTCCAGGGAAGTCGTGGTGGTGGCCATGTTGTCCTCACCTCTTCCTGTCTACGTTATATGGACAAAATGATGGGGGGGGGGGGAGAGAAGAAAAGACTGTTCATTCAGACTTCTTTTCAGTTTGGGGATCTTGCTTCAGAATTCACTTCCAACACATTGGTTTTATTTAAATATTAATATACTCCATCCTTCCCCTCCAACATTGGGAGCCCAAGGTGGCTGTCCTGCACTACAAAGAACCTACTATATTAAAATCTCACAATATCTTTAAAAAGCCCGTCTTCAAAAGGACTAAGTTAAGGGGAAAAAGAGCAGCAGTGAAACTAAGAAATCAAACCAACTCACCGTCCTCTTAGAGCACGACACGTCTTCCCTGCAAGGCGTGAAAAGCGAGGGTCGTGGCCAGAGCTCCGGTGGAAGGCTGTCTTCCGCTGCAAAGGTCGTCCCTGACCAGCAGAATCCTTCTGCCTACTTTCAGCAGGGCCTCCTCACTAGATCTCTGCAGGTGTGAAGGCTCAGGTGGGGAAAAGGCCTGTGAGGGGGCCCGGCCAACACCTCTGTGGGAGAACAGCTACTTTGCACCCACCAGCTCCTTTTCAGCTACTTTTGCACCCAACAGCTACTTTTCAGCCCCCAGCATCTCTTAAGTAGGCTCCAGCCGAGATCTCTGAGAGCTGCTGCCAGTCAGAGCGAACAATACTGGGCTAGGTGGACCAACGGCTTGACTCAGTCGGAGGGAGCCAGCTTTGTTGCTCCATTCACACGTTCTACTGGAAGGGCCCAGTGGTCGAGCTCCTGTCTGTGGGGGAGCCCAGGTGAAGTCCCCCCCCCCCCCACATCTCCTGGTCAGGGCTGGGAAAGGCCTCCCTGTGCCCGAGAGCTTGGAGAGAGGCTGCCAGTCAGAGCAGACAGTGCTGCTGCTGGGGGGGATGGATCCGTGGTCTGACGCGGAAGAGCGCAGTGTGTTCTTGTGTCTAGAGAGGTGCAGGTCCCAGGCCGAAGAGTGGAAATGGTCAGGGCTGGAAGAGGGAGGCGGCATCCACTCACCCCCAGAAGGCTCAGGCCATCAAAAGGTTCAATCCAGGACACACACACATACCCTTGTGCTGCTCAGTCTTCTCGGCAAGCACCACCACCACCACCACCACCACCGCTGGCGGTGTGCCTGCAAGAAGCAGCTTTCCTTAGGGGTCAGGTGTGTTTCTGGTTCCTCCTGCTCAGGGGAGGCTCTACAAGGGTGAAGAAGTGGGAGGGAATCCACTCCCAGGGAGGGCAGAAGAGCCTCTAGGGTGGCCGCCTCTTCAGGAACTGGCTGCCCAAACAACAGCAGGGTTATGCTGGAGACAGAGCTGGAGACGTGCCTGGGCGAGGAGTACGAGAAAAGGGGCTGCTCTCTTTCCAGGCAGGCAGCAGCTGCTGCTGCTAGTGTCTATCTGTCTGTCCGTGGCTTTTCTGTGGGGATTCAGTGCGTCCCAACACCAGCATTCCCTTCCCACAGGAAGGTGCAGCTTTGGCCTGGGAACCGATTGCGCAGCTTGGCCGATGTGGATGGGAAGCCAGTGGCAGCCATGCGGACAGATGTCTGACACCGCCACGCAGAAATCCGCCACCATTCCATTTGGATCAGACCTGCCTGAGTCCGTGGAATCATTCTTACGTTCTTCCTCTGCCAGCTCCTTAGATCTGAATGCGCTGCAATAGGCGGAGAGGCCTGCGACCCCCTCTGGAATCCAAAACGTAGAGGTGGCTTCAGGTCAGAGGCGAGTTAATCAGTTCCGCCTGGAGAACAACAGGCTGAAAAGCCGGGACAGGCTGCTGCCCAGGGACAGGCACAGTGCTGGCCATTCTGAGAATTGTTTCCCCAGACTCACAACAATGTGTTGTCCACACATCTCCCAGCGGACGTTCCCCCGCACAGCCCACAGGAGCATACAGAGTCAGCCTTCCTACAAGGTAGCAATGTTCACATTCTGCAGCCCTGACCCCCTGCAGTGGGAAGAGGGGGGGGGTGTTCTGGCGGGCCAGTTCCCAGGAATCACCTGGGTGCCCTGGGATGGGAAATCCAAATGGCACACATGCGTGCAGAGACTCTAGAACCATCCCAGGAGACGACCTCCTCTGTGGCCACAGAGACCCCCTCACTGGAAGATGCAGCAGGACTCAGAAATAGGTTCAAACAGTGGCCAACATATGCGAAAATCAAAAGGATTTTATTGACACATTCTGGCAGAAAAATGCACTGAAACGTATAAAGTGGATCATCAAACACACAGTGTATTGCAGATTCATTAGCGAACAGGATAAGTGCTTTGACATACAGGATGTCCACATCATTACAGACACCAACAAAAAAAAAATAACCATCATCCTCTATTCTACAGCAAAATCAAAAACAAAACTAGACATGGGAGACACACTGATTTGTGCCAGCCCTAATCCGTTTCATATGCTTCACCTCGGTGTAGCTTTGGAGAATCACCTCCTGGGGTTACATGAGTCAAGCAGTCACACGAGTGGTGGGAATAATGAATGCTCAAGAAACTCCTCTTCCCCCCCCCCCACTTCTGCGTGTAAGTGTCTGTAAAAGGAGTGTCACAAGTCACGCCACTGACTCTTGCTTGTTCTGAGCCTGTCAAGGGGGGAGTTCTCACGCTTTGCTGCAATGACCCTCCATCCCGCTACCAAAGCTGAGGAACACCCAGGCTTCTGAACCTCTTCTCACAACACAATCTGCAGGCCATTCACCTTGGGGGACCTCTCTCCACTCCTCTCCTCCAGAACAGAAAGTAGTGTTGGGAGAGGGGATGTGCTGCAGGGGGAAAGACGCTTCATAAGAACCTCAGAAGAGCCTGGCTGCTGGATCAGGCCAAAGGCCCATCTAGTCCAGCTTCCTGTATCTCACTGTAGTGGCCCCACCAGATGACCCCACCAGATGCTTCAGGCTTCCCCAGCTACTGCTCCGGCCCCCTCCCCAGTTCCAGAACATCAACTTGTGGGAAGGAGCACTGCCATGCAGAAGGGACAGCAGGCCTCAAAAGGGTTTTGCACATGGCTCCTCCTTTGCAAATCAGGCATGCAGAGGAAGGGGTCTTTCTTCCAATACAGGTTCCACCCTAAGGCTGCACTCCGACACACCCTGCCTTGGGACTCACTGAAGAGTGTGGAACTCACGAGTCATCACCACACACGGGATTGAGCTATACAAGAGCCTGCACACACAGCGCTGCCAAAGGTTGGTGGGTCTTCCGTGGCTGTGTTGTTGGCATTCATTATGCCCAACAGTCAAGGTGGTGGCCCCTTGGAATCATCACCCACCACGTTCTTGTGCAGGAGAAGGCCAAACCCCTCAGGAGGGGGAGCCTGGGGGTTTCTTTTGCACAGCAAAAGTGGGGATCTTGCATCTTTAAGGCTGCAATCCTGTCAGTAGGTCCCACTGAACACAAGGAGACTTACTTCTAAGTAGACATGCACAGGCTTGGGCTGTAAGCCAACAACATTTCTGTTCATGGGAAGAGACAAATGTATGTCTACCAGGTCATTCAAATGAAGAGCCATATTTCGTGGGGGGGGGGGGGGCCTCCCTGTTCCAGCTGGGTATGGCTGTTTCCTATGTTATGGAGGCAGCATTAACAATCTCCAAAAGTTTTTTTTTTAAAAAGGTGCTTGTGGAAGCACTGAAAGGGCCCATTTATACATACATCGAATCAAGCGGCATCGCTTTTCCTGGACTGGATCCGTGGCGTCACGTTGCGTGTTTGAAGTCCTTTTTCAACGTGTTCCACCTGGCTGTTTCCCTGACACATTATTCGTTTGCTTACACACAGCAGGGACTTCTTGGTCGGAAGGGACCATTCAAGCTTGCTAAGCCGGAAGTGGCACCATCCAGGAAAAAAGCGTCACCAATTGATTGAGCAGCTGATGGGTGGAGACCAAGCTGGCAACGGCTGACCAAAGACAGCAGCGCTATGGAGTGTGCTCCTGGGGGGCTCAGTGGAAAAGGAGAAGGAAACCAGAGGCTTTAAGACTCGTTTCCCAAAAGAGGAGAGCCAGGACCCCAATTATTGCTCGGCAGAAAGCAGAGTGAGGAAGGCGGGGCTGGGAAGGGAGGGGCAGGTCTCCTAGTAACTATTTGTTGTTTTGTGGGACCCCCCCCACTCCTCAGTGCAGAGATCCCTTTCAGATTCCGCACGCAACGGGGCAGGTTCATCATCGGGGCCACTCCACCCTCTTCAGCCTGCTGGAGCAACAGGAATCACGAGAGCTATTTTTTTTCCCAAGCAGGCAATTTTGTTTCTCTCCTGAAAAGCAACTTTGCCAGCTTAACCATCAAGTACGATGATGAAAAGAACAACAAACACGAGTGTACGCGGCAAATCTCCTCAAGATTAAATGCAGCTTCATTCCAGAGTTTAAAGCTCGTGCAACTACGACGGAAGCGTGTGCGTTTTCATCGGGGCCCGTTGGCTCTCCAAACGCCTGGCTGGGCTTCGGAGAGGTTGTTTCCTAGCGAACCAGACTCTACAGGGGAACACGAAGGCTTCAAAGGGTGGCCCTGCTGCTGCTGCTCCTCTCTCCAAGACCCCTCCAAGTGCTCTAGCAGGGTCTGAAGAAGAGGCTTCCTCGCTCATAAGCCCCAGCGTCATCATACAGTACTTTCAGAAGTTTCCTTGCCACACACATACCGCCAAATGAACTAAAAGACAAACACTCGTCAACTGAAATCTACACAGAGGCACCCATCCAGCAGTGACTCTACTGAAGTGGAGAAACCTTCAATGGTATCATGATTCTGGATTCCATTTCTTGAATAAGGGGCACTGCAAAGAAGAAAACAAGAAAGGGGTGGTGTTTGCTCGCTTAAAAAGGCTTAAGGTAAAGGTGACCCCTGACAATTAAGTCCAGTCGTGTCCGACTCTAGGGTGTGGTGCTCATCCCCATTTCAAAGCCGAAGAGCCAGCGTTGTCCAAAGACGCCTCCGTGGTCATGTGGCCGGCATGACTCTCCTTGCCGCAGCGCGTAGCATGCGGATGGAACACGGAGCGCTGTTTACCTTCCCGCAAGCGGTACCTATTTATTTACTCACATTAATTAACATGCTTTGGAGCTGCTAGGTTGGCAGGAGCTGGCCAAGCAACGAGAGCTCACCCCGTCGCGGATTCAAACTGCCAACCTTTCGATCGACAGCTCATGGTTCAGCGGTTTAACCCACTGCACCATGCAAGGCCATATATATGGAAGGTGACGAGGGGTTCATTTCAGAGGTCTAAAGTTCGATTTTGGCATCTCAAGGCCTTCGCTTGGTAGGCCGCTGGTATGACATGGACTATGAGAAAGACAGCCAGACACGGGCACTGGACCGCTTACAATGCTTCTGGGGGGCAGAATATATATTGACAGTGGCCTTTTTCCTCAGGAGATGGTTTGAGAGACCACCGTTTAAAGAGATATTGCGTATTTATTTCTAAAACATGGCGCCTCTGGGTAGGACAGTGGTTCTCTAACTTTGCTGCCCTGCGATCCACCTGTAGCGTGGAACTCGGCAACTCGGACGTGTTTGTGGCAACATGATGACGTCATCACATCACCGCCAAAACTGCCGAACTGCCTGCATTTTTTTTTTACGCAAACAGCTGGCCGCCCGAGCCTCTTTGGCCTCCTCACGCCGTGTTCTCAGCACCAAGAGGTTCGGGCGGGCGGCTGTTTGTGTAAAAAAAGAACATGGAAATCCGGTAACCCAGAAGCTGAGGCTCATGCAGCCGGCAGTCTGTGACCCCCCCCCCCAAAACCAAGCCGCAACCCACAGTTTGAGAAACGCTGGTCTAGTACATGAAGTACTCGCCTAGCATCTGTAACAACAACGCACACATGTACCATTTTCATATACCGTATTGTCCCGAGTATAAGATGCACCTGATTATAAGACGCACCCTTAAAGTTTGGTGCTATTAAAAAAAAAATTAATTACATCACTGGCATTAAATTGCAACAGCCTGATTATAAGACGCACCCCTAATTAGGAGAAAAAAGTGAGTCTTATACTCAGACCAATACGGTATTTATACATTCTCTCACTCACATTCTCTCACTCACTCACTCACTCACTCACTCACTCACTCACACACACACACACACACACACACACACAAAACTCTATAAGGAGAAAGGACTGGAGAGGCATCCGCTCTCAGCTGTCAAGACGTCAAAGCAGACACTTGTGGAGCGAGGGAAACACTGGCTGAACAAGGTGGTGCTGAAGAGCCCAAAGAAGGAAGGGGCCTGAACAAGGGAGGAGAAGGGACAACGCAGCAGCAGCGACTTCAAAAGGGGAGTGGGGTAGCTGGCCAAATCCCCAGCAGTCAGACCCCACCCCGAACATAGCCCGACCCAGGTAGGGACACCACCACGAAAGAGAGAGAGAGAGAGAGAGAGAGAGAGAGAGAGAGAGACCCCGTCCGTAGCAGGTTCCCTTCTTCATCGGAATGAAACGCTTACCTGTATAGTACACCAGCTCATCCCATCCAGGTTTGTGCCAGGCTGAATTTCGGATGTCTTCTCTTGTCTGTAGATCTTTGTAAGCTGGAAGTGTAACGGGAAGAAGAAACATGACTTGGAACTGTCCGGTGTCCTGACGTTCACCAATTCCTTTTCTTCCCATACAGCAGAATATCACAACTCAAGGTTTACTACAAAGAAGTGCACGGCCAGCCCTCCTCCTGAAGGGTTGGTTCCTGAGCTGGAGTAGGGCTTCCTCTGTTACTCCCCGGTAAGCCTCCCGCCATCCACAAAGCAGAACGTCCTGGGTATCCTCTGGCAGCCTTACTGATCTTTATTGTACATATGGTGTGGACAGTTCAGAAGGTCTGCGTTCCTGAATAACCCTCCCTTAAGTACTTAACCCTGTTCCTCCTTGATATCGGAGGGAACAAACCAACCACCCCCAATATGACAGCATGAACATAAACCAAGTCCAAGCTTCCTTTTAACAGACTGCACATGGTGGTCAAGCACGTCCTCTTTTCTGCCTGGAACAGAGCTGCAACAGGAAGGGAAACATGAGCCCAGTCCTACCCCAGAGGTGATGGACCATGTACAGCTGCCCGATCTGCGAGAAAAAACCACCCACAGCTTCTTTGTCATCCTGCCGGAAACGAATCGCCCGGGCCCTGAAAGGCAGAAGGCAGGACTTGAAACACCAGACAGGACCTGGGGAGGGAGCGGCAAAAGTCAGGGCCGAGGCAAGAAGAACTCTGCCTTCCCGCCCCATGGTTCAAGCACTGCCACAGGGGAATGCATGCGGCAACAAGGAACCCCCAGCACCACACCAGGCTGCAGAAAAAATGCTCCCAGAAACATTTCAAGCTCACACCTGCTGTTGGGTTCGGGCACCTGGCATAATTCCAGCCCAGGCCGACTTATCCTCAGCAGCTCCACAGTCTGTCAGCGCAGACTGGTGTGGCCTTTTAAGGTCTCCGGGAGAGGCGGTCTTTCTCCGAAGGCCTGAACCTGCTGGGGACTGGACGAGGAGGGCCCTCTGCACGCAAAGCACAGGCTCCGCCATGGTCCCTCCCAGCTTGTCCTGAGCTTGGGAGAAAGACTGAAAGCCAGAGGAAGAAGTGACTGGAAGCCGTCGCTTCCGGCGGCAGCAGCAGCAGGTCCCAGGGGCCAGGGTGCCACTGTCCCAACCCTCCATCGCCGTCTCTTGTGTCTCATGATAAAAACACAAAGGTGGGGAACAGATGTCACTTTGACTTTTTCTTTCAGAGACAGACTTGTCTAAAGCCAGAGCTGCTTGGGAATCAGAAGCATTCATGCCATCACAGCATCAAACGCGACAAAAACTTGTGTTCTTCATTCTCACAATTATCCTGCGAAAGACGCCTTTCCTCCTCCCGTTTTGAGAAGCTGCGGCCCAAATCCGGCCATCATTTCCCCCCCCCAAAAAAAAATGCAGTTGAGGGGTGTGTGTTTCTTTCAGGACATCATAACCCACGTGCTCCATTTTCAGAGCTGTTTGCGCTTGCAAGGGGGCCACACTCCCTCCCGGACTCCTGACAAAACGGGACACATTGTCCCCGAGCAGCTGCTTTTTCTTGGCGTGCGACTCTGACATTTGTTTTTCCCACAGAGATGTTCTTTCCCTTCCAGGCGTTTGGCCCCTTGGCAGGTCCGCAAAACCAAACAGGGTGCCTGAGATGGCTGCCCAGAAGGGCACTGCCTGGCGGAGCGTGAATGCTGGCTCCTCGCCTTGGCCGTCCGTTCGGAAAACAGTCTGGGCCTCTGGAGGCCGTTCACATCCACACAGCGGTCATTGCACTCTGGCAGTGCACCCGCCGTGGTCTGGTCAATTGTACCTGCTCTTCTCCAGGGTCACGTTCCAGGAAAACCTGTTTGGTGGTTTGCAGCAGCAGCAGCAGCAGCAGCAGCAGCAGCAGCAGCAGCAGCAGCAGCCAGATGTGCACAATGTGGATCAGCTGCGGGCATCGTGAACCCACTTCCTTCCCAATCCCTGGAGCAGTTTTACAACTTCAACAGCGCAATCCTAACCAACTTTCCAGCGCCGGTGTAGCCGTGCCAACAGCACACTGCATTTTGCAGTGCAGGGGCAGTCATGGAGGCCTCTTCAAGGCGAGGAAACATTTGTTCCCTTTCCTCGGGGCTGCACTGCGGCTGTACCGGCTCTGGGAAGTTGCTTAGGGTTGCGCTGTAAAACACTGAAGGTGCCTAGCGATAAGGTACTTGGAAGAATATAGAACTAAGGGGACAGGGATAGGAGAACATCACTCACAGGGAGAGAAGCAAGCTAGCCCAACACACATCTTTCCTGGCACATGTCTGCGGCAGCAGCATTTAAAAAAAATAGATCCAGACATCGTTAAGAAAACAAAGCAAAACAGCAAGTGCCATAATGCCCTTAAACATGTTTTGCCAGCATGTGGCGATGGCCTCTAATCTGAAAAAGGACTAGACAGGTTTGTTTTATCGGCAGCAAGTACGGTAGTCACGCTAAGAAAATAAACCCTCTGAGTTCAGAAGCGCTACACCGTTGACTGGTATAAACAGGAAAAGGCTACTGTGATCATACGCCTTGGGCGCCTGTAGCGGAATCTGGAAATGGACGCTGGGCGAAACAACGTGTTTTCATTTCTATCTGTATTGTTTTAAGGTTGTTAAGCCGCCGCCTTGAGTGCCCCCCTGAATGTGGGAGAAAGGCGGGGCACAATTTTTTTAAATAAATAAATAACAAATGAGCCCCGATCTGAGCCACCCATCACACAGAGAGGGACACTTACCAGTAGTTTCCCCATTCAATCATCGTTCCAGGCTGAAAGAAACAACAAGAGGTGTACCTAGTACAGGAAGAGTGCAATTTGTCTCACTCTCTCTCTCCAGGCTGGGAAGGAGTTGTGTGCTGCAACTTCGACTTCCAGAAATCCCGATGGATTTTATCCAATTCTTAAGAAGTCTAAGAGATAAACCGCCCAATCCTACCCGCCGCCATTGGTGCCGATGCAGCTGCGCTGGTGGAGTGTGCGCTGCATTCAATTGGGGCGGATGACCAGACAGCCAGCAGGAGGTCAGAAAAAAATATTTTGGGTCTCCACAGAGATACGCCAGCCGTTTTGCTGGCATATGTCCGAGGAGAGAAAAGGGGCGGGGCGGCGGCCTGGAAAAGGGGATATGATCTGAGATCCAACTCCCCCTTCCCTGCCCACTGCCTTCCCCTGATCTTCCCCCAAACTCCCCCCTACCCTTCCCCTCCATGCCCACGACACGCCCCACCGCCACCTTGCCGGCACTGACAGAGGCCTCTGGAGCCGCTACTGCACACACCGCCCATTGGGGCAGGAGCCTGGAAACACACAAGGGCAGCCCAGTTTTTGCACCGCCGTAAAGGAACTCATGCTGCAGGCATGCTAGTTTCAGGATTGGGGCCGAAGTGAGATGAGCCCATTTAAGACTGAATTTGTTCAGGTGCCTTTCCGCTGTCCCAATTTTCATGGCCAACAGGTGTGGGCACTCTTGGGGGATTTCTTTACTTCAGTCGGAAATACAACTTAGTGAACGTGACCTTTTCCTCACTCAAAAGGCAGAACTTTCAGGAGGAAACTAGCAGATCTAGAAGCACAGGTGCAAGGTACTTCCAAGTTCCCCTTCCCTGTTACGTCCCCTCCTCCAACTCTATCCTCTGAACCACCTTCAAGGATGGCCTTACACAGAACGTGTGACTAGAGTACAAATGATGCTTTTATGCATCTGAATTTCCAGCTACTTTGGCAAGAGAAAAACCAGTTCCTGATCTGAGGTCATGGGCAGGTACATTTCTTCTTTGTTTAAGAAGAGTTGTGAAAAGCACTTTCTAGAAATGTTAACAGGTACTCACGCGGAGCTGATAAGACCTCAATTCATAGATATTGGGCCCTGTCCTGGGAACAGGTTCGTTCCAAAAACTGAATTCCAACAGCAGCTGATTCTTGCGGGAGAGAAGCATGTTTCCTCTCGCTTTGCGGAATTCCATGAATGCCTACCAAAAATAAAACACATCCAAAGATTGTGACAGCAGGATGCGCCGTGAAAAACAGGTCCACTTCATGCTACCTCCTGTCCAGACACCGACAGCTCAATATTGGAAGCACATCAAACTCCATTTTTGAGTGGAGACCTAAACTTCTTGATGGTGGACAACCGAGCACAACAACCACGTGTCTGTGGCAGCCAGTGGGGTGCAGTGGTTTGAGTGTGCGACTAGGACTCGGGAAACCAGTGTGCATGAAACCCGTGGGGTGGTGGCCTTAGGCTGGTCATCACTCTCCGAGCCTAGCCTACCTCCTAAGATCGGTGTGAGGCTGAAATGGTATGTTTATTTAAAATTACTCAAGTACATTTCTTTTATAAAGAAATAAAATAACAAAATGTTGAAGTCCAAGAGGCAAACCCAAATTCTTGTGTGCAGGATTGGTAGCTATTAGCCGAGTAACTGAACAACACACCAGCTAATAACATGTAACTGAGTATGCGTAGAGGATTGTATAACGTTCGATTAATGTACTACGTATAAAGGACTGTATAATGTACAATAAATGTTCGACGTTGATGCAAGTCTATAGTTTTGACAGAGCACGAGCAGCAGAGGGATGGGAAAGGGAGGGGCAATGGGCTGCTTGGTGTCAATAAGTCACGGTGGCATCTTAACACACACAAGAACGCTTGCTTAAATAAACCATGTCAAACGTTTATGACAGCTTGGTATGTTCTGCACACAGCAGAAGTCAGAGGCTTTCAAAACTGCCTGGGGGGGACTGGACAGCCAGGCGCTGCTAACCGAAGCCAGATCCAGGCGGACTGTAATACCCCAAAGTGGTCCTGACGTTGCAAAAAGTATGTCTGCACAAAACAGTCCCAGTATCAAAACAGTAACCCAGGACGTGCGTTTCGCAGAGGTGGGCAACTTCATGAAAATAACAGAAAATAAGTTAGCAGCCTGTTTGTTTGACCATTTATGGCAGGCGTCACCTGCTGGTAGACAGAGAGGCGATGGCACAGGCCATGTCCAGGCCATGTCGCACCACACACACGAGATGCTATTTTGAGCACCTCTTTCCAAGTTTCCATTCCACTGCTCAATTCTGCAGAAGGCCAACTCCAGGCAGCAGAGGAGTCCAGGCCTCAACCACAGTCAGCAGGTGGGGAAAAACTGGGTGGTTGCTCTGAGGTCCTGGAGGCCAGAGGTGGGCCACAAGCAGAGTCCCTTTGCACAACTCTGACCAGGAAGATCCGACAGGGGACAGGCAGCCCTCCTTCCCCTACTATCGGACTGGGCCTGCTGCTGCGGTGGGCCTTGAAAGAGCTCAGCAGCATAACCCCACTCACCGGCTCCTTAACAGTTTGCCTGCATAATTTACAAGCACTGATTCATCCAAACAGCACCAGACAACACTGTGCTGTATCGGACAGCACACCACATAGAGCTCTTGTGCCAAGTGATATCTCCGTGGCTTTTGCTTTGCGAACCGCATGGCAGTTCCGGGAGCCTGACCAAGACCCCCCGAGTTCAAAATTCTTGTTTTATGGTTAGAACGTGCTTCTAACAGAAATCATACAGACCAGTCCTAGGCAGAATGTAGGCATGCCCAAGTCTGAAATGAACAGGCTCTGGCCTACCTAGCGCAAGACAGGACTGGGCCGATCAAGGGCACTTACTTCTGTGCCGACGAGGCTTACCTTGTCGTGCCGAAGCTTGCTCATGACCTCTGTCAGGGCTGGGTAGCCTCCTTCATACCTCCAGAGGTGGACTGGAATGTAAAAGGGGCAGGTTTAGAGTCCTCTTTCCTTTTAGGAGACACTCAGCAGGCTCCAACAACTGGATCTCCAAACCTCAGCCTCTCCTTCCCCTAATCCTGCCCCCCACTGTCATTCCACCCACAATTGCCCCCCCTTCTAGGCTCACCTTCTTTTTCAGTGCTCATTAGACCCTCAGTTGGCAGCAGATCTCAAGCCAAGAGGGAACCTTCGGGGAGCCTCCATGGAAATGACGGTTCCCTGAACCACCACCACGGCTCTCCTGGGTCCCCAGCCAGGCACTTGTGCTGCTCTCTCCAGACCCATAACAATGACTGTGGGTCGGGACGGCCTTTCCCTGCTGCCCCAGGGTAGTTGACTTCGTCTGTGCAATGAAGCAGCACTCAGACAAAACAGAAAAAGGGCGCCATCCGCCGAGGATGACTGGAAGACGCCGAGAGCCAGTGGCTCCTCCCTAACCCCAGCAGCACGAAAAGGTTTCTGAACCAGAGAGAGGCTGTGACTGGAAGAAGCCTCATGTTGGGAGCCCTGCCCCAGACCGCTCGGAAAACAACCGGCAGCCAAGCTTGGGAGGTGCTTTGGGACAGGGAACGACGATGACGACGACTCTTTTCACTGCTTTTGCTTTGGAAAGCAGTTTGGAAACCCTTTTTGTTGAAAGTGGCATATAAATATGAATGATATTAGTACTAGTAGCAGCAGCAGCAGTTGGCAGGTCTCACAGCCCCTGAATTGGCCAGGCATAGAGGCTGAAGGGGGAGGACAAGTGACAAGACTCCAGACCTTGGAGTGGCAGCTCAAGAGGAATC
This sequence comes from Plestiodon gilberti rubricaudatus, assembly GCA_026170595.1. Lineage (NCBI taxonomy): Eukaryota > Metazoa > Chordata > Lepidosauria > Squamata > Scincidae > Plestiodon > Plestiodon gilberti. The sequence goes on from JANXHW010000007.1 coordinate 56,994,309, forward strand.
CAAACCAGCCTCTCTCCTGCCCAAGGCTGTTTGCTCTCCTCAAGACACTCTGGGGGAGGCAAATGGTGCCATCTAAAGCCGTTCAACGTGGCCACTACGGTGCTTTTGTCCAGGCCAGAGCAACGTTCCCTGGTGGGGTGGGGCGCTGGGAGTGGATACAAAGACTCCACTGACTTTTGGACTTCCTTGGGCCCTCTCCCAGATCCGACAGTCATGGAATCTGACCCGCTGCCTCCAAGAGGCTCCCTCCCTTCCAGTTATCTGCTCACTGCTGCCGGCTGCCCTCTGCTCCCCAGACTTTGCTCCGGCACCCCGTGCAGTCCTCCCCCCCAGCTAGAGCAGGACACCCGCCACAAGCACACGCCACGGCCACAGTTGCGCATTCTGTTGTACGTCTATCTCCTACCAGCCTGATCTTGCTCTCCGTACCACGTGTTCCACGTCCCCACCAGCGTACATGGATACTCCTTCCCTTCGTGGATCTTTGGCAGCACCTCTTGACTTAAAAAACAACAACACACACACACCATGTTGCGTTGACTTTGCTATGACGGACCCGTAGAACAAAAGCACAGCTTGCTTAAGTATCTCATGAAACATATCTGCACTTAGGCCAATAAGCATTCTTAAACACAAGTTGACTCAGCTTAGTAGCCAGCTAGTCTTTGTGGCCACCACCAACACCCTCCCTGCCCCCGGGTCCTCTGGCACATGTCGGGGGATTGTGAGAAAGTGGGATCTTCTCTGCTTTGCTTTAGGGAAGCAAAAGAAGAAGGTAAGAGAAGGTACAGAGAAGGTAAGAAACAGTAGGTGTCTCTCCCACTCCGCAGAAGATGCTCCTGCTGTTTTTTCACTTCCACAACTACATCCACCGCCTACTGTGTTATGTGGCATAGATAGTCCACTGTCACCTGAAACTCTTTCAACACATTCCCTCCTGATTCTGCTACACGTATAGATCAGGCTTAACTCACTAAGTTAAGTGAGTTCTAGATCTGAAACCTCCAAACCACCCAACACAACACCCGGACTTACCAAAGCTTGTTGTAGGATTCGAGGCATTCTGGTTTGACGTTGTGAACTGAAACAGCAAATGTTTACAAAAAAAAAAATGTTGAACACAAAAGAAAAAAGAAAAGAAAAAATAGGGGGAAATATTAAAATGTCCACTCACATTGTATTTTATAAAGACTGCTGGTCTCCCTTTTGGCTAAGAGATTGGAGTGAGCATCTTTCCGGGGATCCACTTTGCGGACAAAGAGTGATTTTAACCAGCTGTCCTCCCCAGATCGGTTGTTTGAAGACACAAGGCCCCTGTGAGTGAGCAAAGACAGGGTCCATGTTAGGGTCATAGGGGGGCTCCAACCTACTAGAATGTGTTTGCTCAACTACTGTCATTGCCCAACAAAATCTTGATTAATCGTATGCATTTTAAGTAGATTAACCAATAATTTAAATCTGCATTCTTTTGCATCTGAGGGGGAAAAAAAAGCTATTTTCTTGATTTTCAAACAATGCATGCAGGTGTTGTGGAAAGCATAACCACTGAAGAGACAGTCCCTTCCTCTCACATGTCTCTTTTAAGACAGAACGTCCCATCTGCAGTTTTTATAAGTACCAATTTAAAAATCTGCTGACCAGTTAACTAGAGGATATCTTTTGGGTCAACAACCAAAATATTTTTAGTTGACTAGTCTATAGGACTGTTCGACTCAATATTGCACTCAACCTCTCTTTCTAGCTCTGCAGTTCTGCAAGTTTGTGTCATGTGCCTGAAAAACAAATGTCTTCTGAGCAGACTTGAACCCTGACCACTCTCCTTTTCACAAATTAAGCCCCAAATTTTTAGAAGGAAGACGTTTGTGTAAGTGTAAGTCTCCAGCAGCTCCAGTCGCAGAGAGATAGGGGACTACCGCCCCCTAGTGTAGGGGAAAGAGCACAGGCCAACATTCAAAGTCACAAATGTCAAGGTGGAGTAAGACTTGATAGCCCACTGACGATTCCAAAGATCTAAGAGGACAGACAGCATCTACAGAACCGGGTATGTCCTAGACAAGGACAGTGACACAAAGCTCAGACAAAAAACCCAAAAACCATGCCATCAAGAAAGGAAGCTAAGTGGAAAGAGCCTTGAATGCTGGCCTGACCAGACAAGAAGGGCAACCCCCCCCCCCCCACACACACACCTTTCCAAATGGTTTTTGCTATCTTCTTGAGGAAACTGCTCTATCTAATTGCCCACCATTTGTGACCGGGAGGAGGGTACCAATCCTTATCTTCCATGCAGGCTCCAGAGGATTCTACGATATTGACATAACGCGTCAATATCGTGTTAAAGTCATCTTAACATCTTCACATCATCCTTGTTCACACATTAGTACAACAGCCTCAGTTCAGGGGTGAAAGAATTCCATGTGGCTAAAAGCACAATAAGCGTAAATATCTTTTCAGGTTTTAAACATCTGAGTTTTGTTTCCAGAAACTTGGCATATATTTTTCAGTTCAGTTTACTGCCATGATCATCGGTCATCACAACAAAATGTACTGACAGAAGTACAGGAAGTACAGGAGGTGGGGTTAGTAAATTTACACCCACACACCCCTCTTCCGAGGGGGGCATATAAGGAAGGGATCGCTGGAGCTTTGAAAGGGCGAGATTTATCAGGAGTTCTATTACTCGGTACAGCATCATGCAGATGGATCAGGTCATAACAATAATTACTATAACAATGTTGGGGAGGGGGATGAAAGAGAACGGGGGGGTGTTGATTTGAAAGGGGGAGGGATAAACTAGGAGGGCCACCATGAGGTGAATCCCTCCCTCATATGGTGGGGGGGCTGAATACGGGCTCTGCGGTGGGATTAGGAAATGTACACCTGCACCCCTTCTTGGGGGGCAGCAGACAGAGATGACCTATTGTTGGATTATGACGTTGAGGTGCTGGGGGGGGGGAGAGATGCATGAAGAGGCTAATTCTAATATCCCAGGGAAAGATTACTAATTGGGCAGTGGCTCTCCTTATTACTAGAGTTCAGTAACTGATTGGGGGGGGGGGTGTTATGAGGGGAACCCCACAATGGCACGTGGGGGTTAATGTGGGGGTTCTGAGGTGGGCTTGGCCAATATACACCTGCACACCCCTTGCAGCTAATAACGGGGCCCAGGGTGAGATTAATAAAAAGCCCTGCTGCACCCTCATCATCATCAATCATGCATGCCCCCCCCCGAAGTGCATGCGTGTGGGGGGAGAGAGGAATGGAGATGGGGAAGGGGCGACTGCTGCACAGCTGCCAGCCTGCGCCTGGGTGTCGGGGGTGAGTGAGGCCGACCCCCTTGCCACGGGGGGGGCAGCAGCGGGGCGCGTGTCTGCGAGCGCCCTGGCGACCCCCCCTCTCTTCCTCCCTCCCCCCCGGGGGGCTCCGCGACGAGCGACGGTGCAGCCCCCGCCCCCCCCGTCTAAGGGCGCGCGCGGAGAGCCGGCGAAGAGGGGGGGCGCGTGCAGAAGGGGGCGGGGGACGTGCCCCCCCCCCAGCGCTCCCAGACCTGATCTGGGGGGGCCGCGATGGGCCGCCTGACCGGCCGTGACCTTGGTCGGGGGGCTGCGACCGGCGTCCCCCCCCGCCCCCCGTGCTGCCCCCCCCGCGCCCTCACCTGAGGAGAAGGGAGCGGGGACGGGCCCCCTCCTGCGCTGCCCACGGGCCGAGCCGGAGGCGCCCCCCGCTCCGCCGCAGCAGCGCCCCGGCCGCCATCTTGACCGCCTCCGGAGGGCGCGCTGCGCCTGGCGGCCGCTAGGGGGACCCGCGAGTCCGTCACGCGCGAGGAGGAGGAGGAGGAGGCCCCGATCCTCGGAAAAAAAACACAACCCCACGTGGCGACACGGGCATCGCACCGCACAGCAGCCCGTCTCGGAACTGGATTCTTATTATGGACGTTGCTGCTGTTGCTGAGTACAGTAGTTTTACAGACTGTGGCGGCTTTTATGGTCAGCTTCTGATGCTGCGACTGTTTTGATTGGGAAGTTAGCCAGGTCTTTGATTGTTGTTGTCCAGTCGTTAAGTCGTGTCCGACCCTTCGTGATCCCATGAACCATATCCCGCCAGGCCTTCCTGTCCTCCACTATCTTCCTGAGTTCGCTCATTTTCATGTTCGTTGCATCGGTGATGCTGTCTAACCATCTCATCCTTGGCCTTCCCCTTCTCCTTTTGCCTTCAATCTTTCCCAGCATCAGAGTCTTCTCCAGAGAGTCCTCTCTTCGCATTAGGTGGCCAAAATATTTGAGTTTCAGCCTCAGTACCTGTCCTTCCAGGGAACAGTCAGAGTTGAGTTCATTTAGGATTGACTGATTTGATCTCCTAGCAGTCCAAGGGACTCTCAGGGTCTTTGATTAGGTTATGATTATGGCAATTCAGATATTTTACTAAATTCCATTATTGGCTTTAAAATGTGAAAGGGTGCACACTGCCTCTGCTCTCTTCAGGCAGATAGAATAATTTGTAAACACTATAAAAAACCGTAAACAAACATATATTCTCTGCTAGTTCAGTTGTAACGTTTTAAAAAGAAATTCAATGCCTCTATTCATATCACTGCGCATACACTTCCAACTCCAGTTTATTATTACAGTAGTTGTGTATTTCAGACATAAACATTGCGTCACATATACAACCCCATTCACAAAAACAATGGAAAAGTTGCAGGTTACTCTCAGACTCTCCCACTCCTCCTCATTTGTCTGGAGAGGAAACAGTTAGTTCTTGCAGTTTTTCACTAAGATAACTGGTGTCTCTATCAGTGAGGTTTTCTGAGTCCGTTACGCCGTCCAGGAGTCTTTGTCCTGCGCAGGGCTTCCCTGTCACCGGATCAACGACTTTTCCAACCTTGTAAACAATCTCAGCAAGTTCATGTTTAACATGCTTGCTCCTTCTCTCAGGCAAAGCTTTCAGGAGAACGATGTCTCCCTCGATACACTGCTGCAGGGGGTCGTGAGCGAAGTACGTTTTCCGCTTGTTATAGAACTGCAGGAGAGGAAAAAAACAAAATAATAGAAACCCACATCAATAATAGAAACCCACAATAGAAAAGGCCACATCTGGAGTATTGTGTCCAGTTCTGGTCACCACACCTCAAAAAGGATATAATTGAATTGGAAAAGGTGCAGAAAAGAGCGACCAGAATGATTCGTGGGCTGGAGCACCTCCCTTACGAGGAAAGGCTACAGCGTCTGGGGCTTTTCAGCCTAGAAAAAAGGCGCCTGAGGGGGGACATGATTGAGACTTATAAAATTATGCATGGGATGGAGAGAGTGGATAGAGGGAAATTCTTTTCCCTCTCGCACAACACCAGAACCAGGGGACACACACTAAAATTGAGTGGAGGGAGAGTTAGAACAGACAAAAGAAAATATTTCTTTACCCAGCGTGTGATTCATCTGTGGAACTCCTTGCCACAGGATGTGGTGATGGCACCTGGCCTAGATGCCTTTAAAAGGGGTTTGGACAAATTCATGGAGGAAAAGACCATCACAGGTTACAAGCCATAAGCAACCTCCTGGTTTTTAGAAGTGGGTTTTCTCTGTGCCAGGTGCAAGGGAGTGGCGACTGGACACAGGTATCTTGTTGTCTCGTGTGCTCCCTGAGGCATCTGGTGGGGCCACTGTGTGACACAGGAAGCTGGACTAGATGGGCTTTTGGCCTGATCCAGCAGGGCTCTTCTTATGTTCTTATGTTCTTATGTATTTAGTTAAATAATAGCTGCTTTGAGTGCCTTTGGGAGAAAGGTGGGATAAAAATCAAATAAATAAATCCCCGAGGTCAGTTTGGCAAGGGAATCTGCCCCTGACCTCTTCTGTTGTGAAGACTGATGAAAAGAATTGTCTGCTTCTCTTGCAATCTCCATACTCTCTTTAATCTTCCCTTTTATTCCCTCTTTCTCTAACGCTCCAACCACTTCCCTGGCAGGTTTCCTGCTTTTGATGTGTTTGAAGAAGTTTTTATTGTCTGCCTTGCTGTTTTTAGCCATGTGCTCCACATAATCTCTTTTCTGCACCCCTTATTGTCTGCCGAATGTTTGCCAGAGTTCCTTTTTGTTCTCCCCATTTGGGCAGGACTCTTCCCATGTTCTGGAGGAAGACTTCTTGACTTTTCTAGCCTCCTTGACACCACCCAAGAGACGAGCCAATGCTGGCCTCCTCCTCCTCCTGACCTGGGGGTGCCTTCCCTTACTTACTGCTATACTGTAGCATACTATACCCATGTCCAAGGCCCTCACCTCACCTCACCCCTGGGAAGTTTTACCTTTAGTAAATAAGGGTCCAGCACCAGCCTCGTGACTCTGACTTTTGCAGTCTTATGCATTTTGGTCCCAATGACTTTCCCTATGATCCATTTGGCATGGACGGCTCCCCGCAAGACAGACATGGCTCAGCTACAACCATCCAGGGCCCTGGGAAAGACACAGCAAACGGTCACTTTCACAGCAATCTGCGGTCATCTGCGGTCAAAAGCAACATGTCTGAAACAATGAGGAGGAACTGTCTCTGCCCACATTTCGGGTACGATTGGGAGCAAAACATGAAACTCACAGGTAATTGGTGCTGGTCGGTCAGGCTCCAAAAAGAAATTGTTGGTGGCTATTAGGAAAAGGAAATACTTATCCAGCCCTGTTTCCAGGGCACATCAACACAGCTCAAGGAAGCAAACAGAATAGGCAGCACCATGGGAAGGGGGGCACCCCTTTGGAAGATGATTTTAAGTGTCTCCTCCTGTACCAATGGCAAGCGTCACTGGTGACGAGAATGGAGAAGATTTGTATTTGCTGACAAAGCTGTCTTCAGTTTCACAGACGGACTGGATAACTAGGAGATTTCTTCCCTTGATTTTTGTGCAATTCTAGGTATACTGCAAGAGTGCACCCTCTTCAGAAAGTGCCTCTCTCCACTCAGAGGCAGGCAGGCAGGCAGGCACCCACCAGACCCCTCTCTTACCCTATCATACCATGGATACGCCTTGTAAGAGCTTGATTAGTTGCTGGGACTTTGAGAAGCTTCGCCAAGACTCAGGCCCTCTCTATAAATTACTCTAAAATACTTTGTAGTCTCTGTCTTGTACACACCTACTCATTTGGTCACCTATAATAAGGAAGAATTTCTTCCAGGTGACCAGGCAAAGAATCTTTGTAAAACGAGGATTTTTGTTTGTTTGTTTCTTTCAGGTTACTAATAACTAACATGGGCGCATGTGTGCACACATTCCTGCAGGCTAGTATATTTTTGTGGCTTTCTTGGCAAGACTATAACAAATGTAATAACTTATGTGATGGGGAGTTCACATTTTCCCACTGCTCAAACAGCAAAATATTTGCTGACACAAAGGAGAACGCTTCTGCTGTGGCAAACTAGTCATACGAGAGCTCCAACTTTAAATGAGTTGCACTGGAAGGACAAGCTCTCTGAACACATACAATATGCCAGAAGACTGAAATGCTTGTCATCCTTATTATCTTCTATTTAATTTCCTCCCAGAAGACAGAGTAAGAATAACATAACTTCTGTATTTCCAGAAGAACAACATAAGACAAATGTTGATGGATTTGACCAAAGGTTCATCTAATCAAGTAGATGTTGTACAGGCCACCATAGCCACATCCAAGTGACTCACAAATAGGGCAGAAGAGCAACAACCCTCTTCTCAGTTGCTTATACACAGCATCTGGGTACTCTGAGATAGTTTGTGTCTGAAATTGAGCTTCCATTCCCAACAATCATTGCTCACAAGAGTGTAAGAAGAGCTCTGCAGGATCACACCAAAAATTCACCTAGTCCAGCATCTATTCCCCCCCCCAGCCAGATGTTTCAAAGAAGCTCACAAGTGGGCTTGATGGCAGGAGCCCCCCTCCCCCCTCCCCTGCTGTGACTCCCCAACCAACAACTGGTAATCAGGGTCTACTGCCTTTGATCATGGAGGTTTCTCATACAGCCACCATGACTGATGTCGCATATTACGACTTCCAACAGTACTTGGCCTGAATTAAGTTATCTAAAATCCCTTGATGAGTAGCATGAAAGGTAAGAAGACTGTTGCTTTGGATTTAGACTGCCCTAAACAAGGGAGCAATTAAGTCCATCTAGCATCCTAATTTACTATGTGTAAAAAGTCTACATAAACGCACAACTCTTTTTTTCTAAAGTCAGAACTCTGGCACTGTGTCACAACTGTCATTCACTCCCATCAGAAGTACATATGTGATCAAGCACCACAACAGGCTATCACACAATCCCTGGCATTCGCTAATTTAAGGGAGATCACTACAAGAGGCAGCTTGCTGAACTACCCAGACTTTTGGCCTGATCCAGCAAGGCTCTTCTTATCTGCCATGACAGCTAAATGGAACCTCCATGTTCACAGGCAGGCTACCCTCCAAGTACGTGCTGCTACCGGCAAACGGTGCCGGAATGAAGTTGCCCTGCTGCTTGTGGGCTTCCTGGAGATGTCTGGCTAGCCATGTGGAAACACGATGCTGGGCTAGACGGCCCCATAATTTTGTTCTGATCCAGCAGCTGCCAGATCGAGTTGCTCGCCTGAGAAACGTCTCCTTAGAAGGGACATTAGACGAAGTGCCTTCTTCTAGGAGCTGGGATGAGCCCCTGCAGGGCAAGGAGGGGGGGCCTGCGCCTCATTCAATGAGAGAGGGGACTTAGGGTCACTCTATTCGGAGGGGGGGTGGCCAGGCACAGCCCCCCCACATCTCCCCTGGAGGCGGCAGCTGGCCCTTCCCACACCCCCAGAGGCACCCACCAGACCCCTCTCTTAAGAAGGCCCCCCCAGACCCATCTGCGCCCCCCCCCTCAAACCCACCCAGCCAGCCTCGGAGGCTCTTACTCTTTCTCTCTCTCTCTGGTTTCAGGCTGGAAGCTGGGAGGCGGGGCCAAAGAAGGAAAAGGCGGGGCCAGCAACGGAAGAAAGGAAGGTCGGCCGGCGCGTCGGGGGGGAGGGGCTTAGAGAGGCTTTGTCGGACTTGCCTGAGTGGCGCAGCGGGTAAGAGCGCCGACCTGGACCGCTGCGGGTCGCGAGTTCGAGGCCGGGGTGGAAATGAACCTCGTTGCAAATTCAATGAATGCGTCCTTCCCCGTCACCGTATTTCCATGCCGGGGAAGGCACGCGTCTCGAGTTCATGTCTCTTGGCTGGAAAGGAAACAGACATTCATGTCATGGCTGCCCGGTTGTCCTGCTATTTAAAGGCACAGACTCTGGGGCGGCGATGTGGCAATGGCAAGGAGCGACCCCGAGCAGCAGAGACTTTTTTGATAATGTGTCGCTCACATTTATAGTACAGACCCAGAACTAAATAAAAATGCTAAGCTTTACCACTCTCATGGTTTTGGGCGGCCCTGCCCCTTGGTGAATGTAGAAGTCGGCGTTGAAAAAAAAACCTGACACACTTTTGCATCAATGTTTTATTTGAAATTAATGTGGTAACAGTCTGAAAAAAATCAGGTACAATGTGGACCCTTTGCACCATACACAAACCGAAAGTCAGATCTAAGAAATTATCATAAGTATGTTAAATTTCTTTTCAAATTAAAGTTGCGTGTGTACACCCGCGGGATAAAATGGGTTTTAAACCCCACTGAACACAGCAGGACATACATACTGTACTTTTATTTTTGGACTGTTTGTTCTTTTTCCAGATACACAGGGCACTCAAACAAGACAACAAAAGCACTCAGCTGAATAAAAGTTGCAAGTTGTTTTGTGCAAAACGCCGAAGTAACCAGAGAGTGAGAGAGGGCGCAGCTAAAAATTGCCTGCTCTTAGTACTTAAAGTGTGGGGTGAGAGATGCAGATCTTATGGACTTGCTTTTGAGTAAACGTGCCTATGTTTGTGCTACACAAACCCTGAATCTTGGAACAGGGTTCTTTTTTTACATTACTCTGAAAAGCCTCTTGTATGTTGCTGATGCCATGTGAATAGCAAACAATAAATTTCTCCATGTTATTTACATTTACTTTTTTATCACACCGTTCTTCCAAGGAGTTCAGGACAACACAGGTGGTTCTTTGCCTACTTTTTTCTGCAAGATGGTGAAACCAAAAAAAGAATCCTGTGCATTTTAAAGCCTAATGGGGCAATGTTATTTATTTAAAAGATTTATAGACCGTTTTTCCAGAAGATCAAAGCATATAATAAAACAGTTAAAATAGTTAAAAATATGAAAATACAGTACTTGGACATCACCAGATGGTCAATACCGAAACCAGATAGATTATGTGCTTTGCAGCCAAAGATGGAGAAGCTCTATACAATCAGTAAAAACAAGACCTGGAGCTGACTGTGGTTCAGATCATGAGCTTCTTCTTGCAAAATTCAGGCTTAAATTGAAGAATGTAGGGAACACCACTAGACCAGTCAGATATGACCTAAACCATATCCCTTATGAGTATACAGTGGAGGTGAAGAATAGGTTTAGGGCATTAGACCTGGTAGACAGAGTGCCTGAAGAACTATGGACGGAAGTTCGTAACATTGTACAGGAGGCAGCAACTAAAACCATCCCAAAGAAAAAGAAATGCAAGAAAGCAAAGTGGCTGTCAGATGAGGCTTTACAAATAGCTGTGGAAAGAAGGAATGCGAAAAGCAAAGGTGAAAGGGAAAGATATAAACAACTGAATGCAGATTTCCAGAGAATAGCAAGGAGAGATAAGAAGGCCTTCTTAAATGAACAATGCAAGGAAATCGAGGAAAACAACAGAATGGGGAGGACTAGAGATCTCTTCAAGAAAATTGGAGATATCAAGGGAACATTTTGTGCAAAGATGGGCATGATAAAGGATAAAAAAGGCAGAGACCTGACAGAAGCAGAAGAGATTAAGAAGAGATGGCAAGAATACACAGAAGAACTATACAAGAAAGATCTTAATGTTCCTGATGACCACGCTGGTGTGGTCACTGACCCAGAGCCGGACATCCTAGAGAGCGAAGTCAAGTGGGCCTTAGATAGCATTACTAACAACAAAGCTAGCGGAGATGATAATATCCCAGCTGAGCTACTTAAAATCCTAAATGATGATGCTGTGAAAGTGCTGCACTCAATATGCCAACAAATTTAGAAAACTCAGCAGTGGCCAAAGGATTGGAAAAGGTCAGTTTACGTTCCAATTCCAAAGAAGGGCAGTGCCAAAGAGTGTTCAAACTATCGCACAATTGCACTCATTTCACATGCTAGCAAGGTTATGCTCAAAATTCTACAAGCTAGGCTTCAGCAGTACGTGGACCGAGAACTACCGGATGTACAAGCTGGGTTTCGAAGAGGCAGAGGAACTAGAGATCAAATTGCCAACATGCGCTGGATCATGGAGAAAGCACGAGAGTTCCAAAAAAACACCTACTTCTGCTTCATTGACTACGCAAAAGCCTTTGATTGTGTGGATCACAACAAACTGTGGCAAGTTCTTAAAGAGATGGGGATACCAGACCACCTTACCTGTCTCCTGAGAAACCTGTATGCGGGTCAAGAAGCAACAGTTCGAACCGGCCATGGAACAACTGATTGGTTCAAAATTGGGAAGGGAGTACGGCAAGGCTGTATATTGTCACCCTGCCTATTTAACTTATATGCAGAGTACATTATGAGAAATGCAGGGCTGAATGAATCGCAAGCCGGAATCAAGATTGCCGGGAGAAACATCAACAACCTCAGATATGCAGACGATACCACTCTAATGGCAGAAAGTGAAGAAGAACTAAAGAGCCTCTTGATGAGAGTGAAAGAGGAGAGTGCAAAAGTTGGCTTGAAACTCAACATTAATAAAACTAAGATCATGGCATCTGGTCCCATCAATTCCTGGCAAATAGAAGGGGCAGAAATGGAAGCAGTAACAGATTTTACTTTTTTGGGTTCCAAGATCACTGCAGACGGAGACAGCAGCCATGAAATTAAAAGACGCTTACTCCTTGGAAGGAAAGCTATGGCAAATTTAGATAGCATAATAAAAAGCAAAGATATCACCATACCAACAAAAGTTCGTATAGTCAGGGCGATGGTGTTCCCAGTAGCAATGTATGGTTGCGAGAGTTGGACCATAAGGAAGGCTGAGCGCCGAAGAATAGATGCTTTTGAACTGTGGTGCTGGAGAAGACTCCTGAGAGTCCCTTGGACTGCTAGGAGATCAAATCAGTCAATCCTAAATGAAGTCAACCCTGACTGTTCCCTGGAAGGACAGGTACTAAGGCTGAAACTCAAATATTTTGGCCACCTAATGCGAAGAGAGGACTCTCTGGAGAAGACTCTGATGCTGGGAAAGACTGAAGGCAAAAGGAGAAGGGGAAGGCCAAGGATGAGATGGTTAGACAGCATCACCGATGCAACGAACATGAAAATGAGCGAACTCAGGAAGATAGTGGAGGATAGGAAGGCCTGGCGGGATATGGTTCATGGGATCACGAAGGGTCGGACACGACTTAACGACTGAACAACAACAACAGTACAATAAGAACAATTAACAATGATAAAGGAGCAGAACATCTAATAACAGCAAAAATAAAACCATAAATACAGCAGAGTAACAAAACCATACTGATTAAAAAAGGGGGCCCCTCCCTAGGAGCATCATCCCTCCTCAAAAGCCAAGTGAAATACAGTAGATGTGTTTTTAAACCCTGCCAAAATCCATATAAAGAGGGGGCTGTCCTCCAGTCTTCTGGGAGTTGATGCTGTAGACATGGTGCCACAACAGAAAAGGCCCTGCATCTTTTTGCCATCCCCTTGGCTTCAGATGGCAGCAGTATCCAAAGCAGGGCTCTTGTCTGACGATTGTAGGGGAGGAGCAGGATTATGCAGGAGAAGGTAGCCCTTAAGATATCCCAGTCCCATCCTGTATATATAGGGCTTTACAGGTTATCTCCAACACCTTGAATTGGGCTTGGAATTGAACGGGCAGCCAGTGTAGCCGCCAGAGCAACGGCATGGCAGACTTGAACCGCTGAGCTCCAGTGACCCCCTGGGCTGCAACTTTTGGCACTTACCAGACCATCTTCAAGGGCCGCCCACATAGACTGCTGCGTTACAGTCAGTAATCTAAACGAGATGTCACCACTAGGACATGGACCACCATATAGTCACCACATCCAAGTGACTCTGTTACTGTCACAGCCAGTGCACCAGCTGAAGCTGCAATCTTAGGCCCAAGTTGTTGCTGTGTCAGAGCACAGGGCCCAGTCAGCGGGAGCCTGGCACGGGCCAGTCATTGGGCTGCCAGATGATGCAGGGCCTCTAGTGTAGAAGGCCCATTTAGCCACGCACGCACGCATCACGACTGGCTGGAGTCCCTGGCATTTGCCAAGAGGGAGCAGACACACACTGCTGTTAGCTGTTGCAAAAGGAAGGGTGGCGAGGGAATACTGTTCCTAGCAAAGACAGTGGACACTACCGAAGGGTCGGGGGGGGGGGGGATATGCAGCATCAGTGTGTTGAGGCATGGGATTCCCGTACTTACCTGTGTGGGGCGCAGTGTCCTTGCTCCTGCTGTCGGGGTGCTGGAATGGAGATCCCACTTGGGTGTCAGTCTGCGGGTTCCTCCTGGGCCAGAGTCCCTGCAAGGAGAATTCTGCAAAGACAGGTGTCAAGCAAGCATCTTGCCATCCGTGCCGTGATTGCAGCAGGTGCTTGTGCAAAGTGCCCTCTCTCCACAGTTCCCATCACCGCTGGTCCTGCGCTCATGTGCTGCAAGTGTGCACAACATGAGGCCAGAGAGGTGTCGCTGCAGGCACACACCTGTCACCTGCGTTCTGGTCTCCCTGGCAGGGGCTTCAGCACTGAGGTGGGTGTGCAGTGATTGGCTGCCAAGTATAGTCTGTATCCTATGCTCCTCCATAGGAACATGTGCGAGGAGGTTGTGGCGGGAGTTGAGGTTTTCTGGTGTTTTTCCTTCCCCATCCTTTCCTCCGGCCTTTTAAGCCCTACATCACTACTGGGGAGGCTGGCATAGCACTTTGTGTGTCCATCATCAGGAAGGGGTTTAGGGTGCCGTGCATGTCGTGGTCTCCTCCTCCTCCTCCCCCAGCCACATCCCTCCCCTGTCTCTGCACTGTCAGTCTGGCATTAGTTGTGCCGGTGTTGCGGGTACATTGGCGCAGCATTGCGCCCGTCTCTGTGGTGGAACTGGGGCTACGCTGGCGAGCTTGTTGTTGCGCCGGTCTCGGTGTCATCGTCTTCCAGTGTGCGAGGGCATAAGCCACGTCCGTTGCTGCTCAGATTGGAGTTTCAGCAGTCGAGCACTGTACCGTAACACATTTACAGGGCAATCCTAGGCAAGTCTGCTCAGAAGTAAGTCCCACTGCCTTCAGCGAGATCGACCTTTATACTTTATATACAGTGTGTTTTCGCAGACTAGCGCCAGGAGGACAGGTGTCATTCATAGTCCTCCCCTTGTGAGTAGTGGCTGATGAGGCACATCGTTGAGGATTCATTCTGCTCATTATTATTTTCCCCACAGAGTGTGGCTGCTTGAGAGGATCTCCAGGTTTCTGTGTCGTTTCCCGGCTCTTTTGACATCCACAGGAGGGCAGCACAGGGAGGAGTCTGGGGCAGGAAGCGGGGACTGGTTCCCCCACCATCACCTGGCTGGCAGAGTCCGTCCTTTGATCTCTGGGAGGGCAGCTGAGCTGACAGGCTGCAGTTTGGAGCAAACAAAGGAAGGGGAGAGGAGAGCCACAGCCAGATCCCTCCGTGGCTCCCTCCGTGGCTGTTCTTTTTCCAGCAGGATGATGTGAAGCTGGGCTGTGCACTGGGCAGCCTTTAGGATCACACGGAGGATCCTATTTTCTTTTTCTTACTGACTTCCTTGATTCCAGGAAAAATTAGGAAGGTAAAATCAGATTTCAGCTGTGGCATTTCCGTGTCCAGGAAACCTAGCGGTAAGAAAGCTATTCTTCGATCACGTCCTTCGTTCAAGCAGTTGAATGGTTTGTATCCCTGTTGTCTTAATTAAATAGCAGAACACGCTGGAACAAATAATATGATATAAAACAAGTCAGGGGAGACATCGCATTTGGCAAGCAGTTTCTGCTCTCTGATTGATTGAGTTACTTCTGGACTGAAACCCGGTAATTCAGGAGACAGAAAACGCCAGTGAGATGGGTGGTAGACTTGGTTGCAATATACACTCTTTTCAGTTTGTGCAATTTTCCTCTCTCTTTAATTCGCTTTGTTCTACTCTTGAGATGATGATGGGCGTTTGCCGCTGATGTCAGTCTACTGCTGTGGGGTTTGGATTTGCTCAGTTCTGTAGTGTGATGTTAAAACTGCCTCTCTGGAAGATCTGTTCCTGCCATTTCCCCCTGAGATGTTTGAAGGGGATTTTGCAGCCAGGTCTCTGCAGGGATGTGCTATTAATGTGCTATTACTTCTGACCTCCTGGGCAGCGATTTTATCCTTAGCAGGATAAAATCCTTATCCTCAGCCAGCGCCCTCCCTGGCTCAGTGGAAAGGGATACAGGGGAAGCTATCCCCCTTTTTAAGCGTACACAGCGTAAGAGCAGCCCCCTGCCCTGCTGGATCAGATCAAAGGTCCCCCTAGACCAGCGTTCTGTTTCCGACAGTGGCCGGCAGTCTTGTTGCCAGGAGACCCACAAACAGGACATGGGGGGGGGGGGCAAATGCCTGCGGGAAGCTGGATTGGGTGGTTTCCTTCAGCAAAGCATTTCTTGTGTAAGGTAGGTCTCTCGATGGTCACCTAATGGAACCTCCATAGTTAGAGCCACTATACCTTTTTGCCTCCATGCCCTGCTTGCAAGCTGCCTAGAAGCATCTTATTATAACGGCCAATATTATTATGCCATTGTACAAATCGATGGTAAGGCCGCATTTGGAGTATTGCGTCCAGTTCTGGTCGCCGCATCTCAAAAAGGATATAGTGGAACTGGAAAAGGTGCAAAAGAGAGCGACCAAAATGATTAGTGGGCTGGGGCATCTACCTTATGAGGAAAGGCTACAGCGTTTGGGGCTCTTCAGTCTAGAAAAAGGCGGTTGAGGGGGAACATGATTGTATAAAATTATGCACGGGATGGAGAGAGTGGATAGAGAGAAGTTCTTTCCCCTCTCACACAACACTACAGTAGAACAAGGGGACATCCACTAAAGTGGGAGTATTAAAACAGACAAAAGAAAACCTGTATTTTTAATAACGTGGAAGAACTTGGAAACCTGTATTTTTAAATTGTTTTTAATACGTTGTGTGGCTTGGATAAAAACTTTTTACATGGCTTTTTTACCCTTGAATCCTTCATTCAGGAACAAAAGAAAATATTTCTTTACCCGGTGTGTAGTTAATCTGTGGAACTCCTTGCCACAGGATGTTGTGATGGCACCTGGCCTAGATGCCTCTAAAAGGGGCAGATTTATGGAGGAAAATTCCATCACAGGTTATGAGCCATTATGACTATATGCAAGTTCTGGTTTTTAGAGGTAGCCTATCTCTGAATGCCAGATACAAGGCAGTGGCAATAGGATACGGGTATCCTATTGCTCCCTGAGGCATCTGGTGGGGCCACTGTGAGATACAGGAAGCTGGACTAGATGGACCTTGGCCTGATCCAGCAGCCGGGCTCTTCTGATGTTCTTATGACAGGATACAGACAGTGTAATCTGATTTTGCCTCCCTCTAGAAGCCTGAATTTGTGTGTCCATTTTTCTGAAAAGAGCCTGGTTCTAAGCCCAGAAAGGTATACAGAGGGCTGTTCTGATGTGTGCAGTGGGATATGTAAACATGTGCAGGATTGCGCTGTGAGTTATGTCGTTTGGTGTTCATGCGGCTGTTTCTTTCGTGCAGTTCAAAACATGTCCATCACCGGTCTGAAGAGGAAGCAGCCAAAAACATTCAAAGTGAAAATTATAACCATGGATGCCGAAATGGAGTTTAACTGTGAGGTCAGTTTACTCAGGGTGGAATCAAAGGGTCAAGGTGGCTCACACACACACACACACACACCCCGGTTTCAGCCACTTGGGGGATAGATGAGAATTGGTGGGTTTGCGTATTTCAATATTTCCCTCACCCCCCAAAATCTCCTTGCACATAGAAAACTAGCATACCAGGGAGAAGACCAGGCTGTATCCTCCTTCCATATACAGTATAAGAAGTTTTCAATGCGTGGTCTCTCCCCCGTCATAGCCTTAAGTGTTACAGTCCAACCGCAATTTTGCTGAATATAATAATTTTCTAAGCCGTTTGTTGGTTTCTCTCTCTCTCTCTCTCTCTCTCTTTCTGTGTGTGTGTGTGTGTGTGTGTGTGTGTGTGTGTGTGTGTGTGTGTGTGTGTGTGTGTGTGTGTGTGAATTCCTCATTTGGGGCATCTAAAGAGAGGGGCATTCCTTTTTCAAATCAGACTCTACCCTCAGTTTTCTGTCTTGCTATCTGTAGATGAAATGGAAAGGGAAAGACCTGTTTGACCAGGTGTGTCGTACCATGGGTCTGCGGGAAACCTGGTTCTTCGGCTTGCAGTACCCCGTCAAAGGGACAAGCACCTGGCTGAAGATGGAGAAAAAGGTCGGGATACTCAAGCTTGCAAAATAGCCGCATGACAGTCTGAGAGCCCTAAAAGCATTAGAATGCTTATTTGTGAATAGACAAAGAGAGCCAATGCAATGGCTGTGAGTGCGAACAAGAAAGGCCAAAAGTGCGCACGCACGCGCACACACACACACACACACTACAGGTATCCTTCTATCTAGCCCACAGCCTGTCCTTCAATACTCTGCTGGTCAGTGAAACTGACATATGGAAAGTTACGTCGGTTTCACCGCTGGTGCAGGGATGGTGCTGGGCAAGGAAAGAAGCCAGCAGCAGTGACATTAACAAAGGCTTTCCAGTGAAATTGATAAGCTCTGCGCCAGTTTTTTTTTGGGGGGGGGCAGGAGGAGAGGTTTGGGGAAGTATCTTTATTGGTGAAACTGACCAAGCTTTGCTGTGAAGGCTTCTTACTGGGAGGAAAGGCTAGAGTGTAAAAAAAAGCCATCCCTCAAATGCATACAGTTCTGTCAAAAAAAATGGTGTCTGAGGGAAATCTGCTGCTAACACAATATGCATCTTTTCAGAGCTGAGGTGAGGTGACTAGTCCCTGCTTGGCCATTAGTCTGTTTTAAAAATCTGATGCATTTTTATCTTTTTGCCTTTCCTGCTGCGGGTGTGCATTGGAGAAAGGCAGAAAGATAAAAATGCATCAGGTTTTTAACAGACTAATGGCCATGCAGGACACTTAAGTGTGAAACCTATATATCCATGTCCCAGTTTACATTTCATCTAGGTGGCCTTACCAAAACTACTATTCTTTCAGTCCTGACAGGAGCCCTATAAGGAAGGCTAGTATTGTCCTCATCTCCATATTGCAGATGGGGAAAACTGAGGCTGGGTGGCTTGTCAAAGGTCAGCAGGTCAGTTAGTGGAGGAGGTGAGATTTGAAATCATAGCTTCCCGGCTCACTCCTTTAGGCACACTAGTTCTGAGCTGTGCTCAACTGATCCCCTTTCTTTTAAAACAGGTTTTGGATCAGGAAATTCCCAAAGAAGATCCTGTTAGTTTTTATTTTTTGGCCAAATTTTACCCTGAGAAAGTTGAAGAGGAGCTTCTGCAGGAGATTACCCAGCACCTATTCTTCCTGCAGGTCAGAAGGTATTCCTTTTCTTTATAAAATTGGGTTTGAGATGTTGCGTTTACCTCTTGTGTATCATCCTTTGCCACGAAGGAGTTCGGACTGCAGTGTCGGGTGGGCATCTCCTGTTCTGCAACCTCTCTGTGCTACCAAAGCACCTTGGGTCCATATGCTATGCTGCATCTTCTTGCCTCCTTCCTTGCACTGCTGAAGGCAGCTAAACCTGTTGTATCTCTGCCTGAAGTACGATCGGAATGTTCAGCTGGTCCCAATATGGAGAGGCAGCAAAATGACCTGTGCTTGGAAGAGATGGATCCAGCATGATGTCCTGTTGCACACAGAGACACACTTAGATGTGGTTCTGTTCTTTCTTAGGCACTGTAAAGTACATCATTTTGGGTATAAGAGTCAACTATGGCGCAAAGTTTAATTTATTTGTGGGGGGGGAGTGTTCTTGAGCACTGGAGATTTGGGAAACACTGTTCTGTTTGCCAAGGCAGCTTCCAAGAAGAGCATGTAAAAAGCAACAAAATATGCAATCGGATAAAAACGAACATGCCAAAGCAGCCGATTAAAGAGCAAGCAGGAGAAAGCAGCCAGTGAGAAGGCGGTTAAAGAGGGTCAAGGATATTCTCTGTTCAAAAGCTTGAGACTAGAATACGCACTCCTGATGACCTCTCTGTGCATATTTACCAGGGTGTGGAAGGCAGCAAGAAAAACCTTCCTCTGGTGTGGGGAGAGGAGGGGCTGGGTGTTGAGTGAGTGGGCAGGGAGGCTGTGCACTGGGGGGGGGGGAGAAACGTAGCCAGGAGTAGAGGCAGGGTGGCAGATGCCCCCTCCCAGTGTTCCTGAGTGATTTCTGGGCGGGACCTGCCCCATCATCACTGCCACTCGGTTCACCTTCATCCGCCTCCATATCCAACCCTGGAAAGAGCCACTGTGGTGTAGGAGGGGTTAGTGTCGGACTAGGAGCAGTACTGAGAGCTGGGTTCAAGTTCTCATTCAAGCCAGCCATGACACTCACTGGGTTACCCTGGCGGGCCAGTAGTAATTCGTATACCCTGCTTCACAGGGCTGTACACCACCAGGGTGGGGCAGGGCAGGGGTAAAGTACACAATCTCCTTGGGGGATGGATGAGCAGCATCAACATGCCAGAGGTGAAGTAGTCAAAAGGTCACCTGGCCTGGATTCATTTGCTAGACTCTGAAGAATCTGCCTGCTACATGGAACTAGTTGGTTCATGATGGGACATTTTTCGGTTTCAAAAGAACGTTGACAGTTATTTTTGTCAAGCTGTTTTGGAAGGAGGAGGAGATCAAAGGCTGGCAGCCCCTCCTCCTTTTGGAGTTCTTTTCCATCTCCCAAGTCGTGCTCTGCTTTCTCTCCCTCTCCGTTGAGCCTGTCTCGGCTCGCTTTGAGTTTGAGGTATGCAATTAGGGGGAATTTTTTCAGTTCCAAGACAAAAGGGGAGTTGAAGCAACACATTTAAACTTGCAGCATTCCCTGGCATGAAGATTCAGAGGTCACACCTGCGTTGCACTGTGGACAAGGCATGTACAGGCATCGAGCTGCTTAGAGGTTTCACAGGAATGGACTGTGTTAAAGCACTTAACGTGAACATCCATCTCCCCTGCAGTTATGCGCTAGCTAGGAAGTTCCATGCGTTGCAGTGGGAATTGCACACATCATGTGAGTGTGCAGAATTGCAGCCTTTGAAGCCGAAGGGACTCTGTTGACTATGGAGCCGAGCTGCGCGATTGGAACGGCCGTGTGGGTGCACTTTGTACTGTTTCAGACTGGGGTGGGCACTCATGTTTGTATGCTGCTGCCTGTTTACAGGACAATGTGACTCCACAATGAAACAGGCATGTCAGGGAGAAAGCTAGTTCGTTGTTCTTTGGCTTGACAAACTAGATATCCTAAAGCCAGGAAAAAGGCATTGAACAGGGTGGCTAAAAGACCTGAGGGGCTGGAAAAGGCTTTTACTTATTTAGACCAAAGATTTATATACCACTTTTCTGGTACTCTAAGTGGTGTACAACGTAGAAATAAAACATACAGAGGATAAGTCATCTGAATAAAACCATTAAAACTGTTAAAAATTAAAAAAACAAAATAAGAGCAGGTTAAAATGTAAGACAGCTATAACATAACATAAAAGCAGCAACAGGAATTAAAAAAGGGGGTCCCTAACTCCCTCCTAGGCGACAGAGCTGGGTGTCATAGTGGTGAGTGATAAAAAAGGTAAAGGTATCCAGCCAAATCTCTGGATTACTTTTGAGGTTTAGGCAAAAGATGACTGGAGGGGGAGACGTGATGCAGGTTTATGACATCATGAGCAATGTGGAGGATGGAGACAGACTGGACCGAGTAGACCTTTGTTTGGATCCCAGCAAAGTTTTTCTTATATCTTTATTTATTTATTTACAGTATTTTTACCCCGCCTTTCTCCTCGAAGGGACCCAAGACGGCTTACAACATGAAAAAAAAAGGATACAATACAAAAAATACAATACAAAAAATAATCACTTTTTAAAACAATAAAAAACAGTTAACGAAAACTAGTAAAAAATAGCATTTAAAAGTTAATAAACAACAGATCACATTACAATTATAATAACAAGCGCATAAAAACAGCAGCACCCCACCTGCACCAGCAAGATGTTAAAAAAGGCAAGGACTCAGAAGGCTTCCTTAAACAGGAAAGTTTTCAG
This sequence comes from Plestiodon gilberti rubricaudatus, assembly GCA_026170595.1. Lineage (NCBI taxonomy): Eukaryota > Metazoa > Chordata > Lepidosauria > Squamata > Scincidae > Plestiodon > Plestiodon gilberti. The sequence continues at coordinate 57,015,666 of JANXHW010000007.1, forward strand.
GCCTCGCCGGAAAGTGTTCAAGGAGGGAGCAGTTCGTAAGTCAAGAGGGAGGGAATTCCTTAAGGTTGGTGCCACTACTGAGAAGGCCTTATTTCTGGCTGCCACCCCTCGCACCTCCCTGGGCGATGGTACCCGCAAAAGGGCCTTCTCTGATGACCTAAGGAGACGAGACAGACTATATAGAAGTAGGCGGTCTTTCAAATATCCTGGCCACAAGCCATATAGGGTTTTAAAGGTCAAAACCAGCACTTTGAATTGGGCCCGGAAACGAATTGGCAGCCAGTGCAGCCGTCGGAGAAGTGGGCGGCCCGACAGAGTCTTTAGAGGTCTGTTTATGGTAGCTAAAACAGAACCTACCTGGACAGTGGCAGTCTACCTCAGGATATGTAATTGGGAACAGCTACATGCCCTGCACCTTGTGAGTTTTATCAGTGCTCCCCATTGGACGCTGCTGGAAACAGAATCCTGGTCTCGATGAATCTTGGGTGTGATCCTGCAAGGCAGTTCTTAGGTTCAAATTTTGAAGGGCCCAGAGTTTTATGCACACTTGCTTGGGAGTAAGCCCCATTGAGCTAAATGGGACTTCCTTCTGAGTAACCAAGCCTAGGGTTGTGTGCTGTTGGCCATTTTGTGACTGCACAGGCTGCTCAAAAGGGTATTTGTGGGTAACTGCAGTTCATGTTCTTACGTAGATATCCTGGTTCCTCTGTTGTCGACGAAGGATCTTTTCCTTTTGTTTGTAACTCGGCTAGCAGGTACATGCTGGGTGCCAAGTCAAAGCCTGGGCTTGTGTTGTTTTGTCTTCAAGCTTCTTTGGCCCAAGTCTTGAAGCCTTGAATTCTCCCCCCCCCCCCTTTTGCCTGCAGGTTAAGAAACAAATACTGGATGAAGAAATCTACTGTTCTCCTGAGGCGACGGTTTTGTTGGCTTCTTATGCTGTTCAGGCCAAGGTGGGGCTTTACAATTGCGGGGGCGTTGTCTTTGTTGCTTGCCTTCAGAAAAGACCAAAAACCCCTCTTCATAATTACACGGCGTTAATGAATGCAGAAAAACACCCATGGCAGTGGGCGCTGTGCTGTTGTGCTCTGCTGCGGGGCCAGGAAGCAGGAGGTGGTGGAGATTTTTGCACCTGATAGTTTTTTTCTTTCCGGTTGGGTCTTTGGAAGGCTTTTTATGTGAAATATCTATGCATGCGCACCTTGTGTAAGGATTTCACATGAGGTATGACACATGTGAGCCTGTCCCAGAGGTTTTTGGCCCCAACTCACGAGGTTTCGACAAAAACCGGAAGTGGGTTGCGATTGCGTCAGGGAGCCATTTTGGGGGGCAGGGAGGCCCGCACAGAGGGGATCGCAGCCCCCCCTGCACTCTCCGGAAGCCCAGTGCGACCACTGGGTGAGTGTTACACCCCCTTTTTTGTCTCGGTGGCGGCGGTGCGATCCCGGAAGCACCACTGTCGCCACCCCCCCCCTGCAAAGACTTGTGAAGGGGGTAAAGATTTGGGAACCTCTGCGGTAAGGCTTAGGCTTATCTCTGCTTCTTGCCTTTGCAGAGGTGGAGGGCTGTATTCCGCCCCAGAGGCTAATGGATCCTGAGGGTTTCCTGAGGGCTCTGTGGGGTTTTCTGGCTGCCCACAAAGCCCACAACTCTTTGGAGTTGCACCACCATTACATTTCAAATTAGAGACCTCTGTAACTGTTTTACAGTCACTAAACCCCCCAGACAAGCAAAAGAGCATTGAGAGATCTGATGGTGGCAGATCTACAGTCCTGATCTCTTCTCTTTCTCTGACAGTTTGGTGACTACGATCCGAGCCTACACAAGCCAGGCTTTTTGGTTCCAGATGAGCTCCTGCCAAAGAGAGTAAGTCGTTCTCTCCTGAGAACATCACTTGGACTCGGCTGTCTGCCGCCCACCTACTCCACAGGTTGCCAGGGAGCAGAGACGGGGCCTTTTCTGCAGTGGCCTCTGACTGTGGAAGCTGGCATTGCTGGGAGATGAGCTTGAAGGCTTTTCTTTGCTGCTCAGCTTTTGACTGATGTTTTCTTTGAGGCTGTTGGGGTTTCATCTGCTCGCTTGTTTATGGATCTTTTCTTGTTATGCTTTTTATTCTGTACATACACCACTCTGGAACATTTAGGCTTGTTTGTTTTTTTAAAGGGGGTGCATATATTAAGTTTCTGTTTCTTAGATGGCTTTTAGAGTCGTCTGGGGTGTCTTAGAAGCTCCAGGACTCTGATCTGAATAATAGACCATGCTGGAGGCCCCTTTCTGAAAGCAGGCAGGCAAGGCTGGATCCGGCCAGTTCCTGGATGAGAGACCAGCTGGGCACCCTCTGCTGCTTGTGTTTTGTTGTTTTTTGGGGGGCAGTTCCAAGGTGTGGGCACTTGTGGGCTCCTGAAAAGACTATTCTTGGGGCTTGGGGAAGAAAAATCTCTCCCCTTTCTTTCTAGGTCCTCCGGCAATACCAGATGACGCCTGACATGTGGGAAGAGCGAATCACCGCTTGGTATGCCGGGCACCAGGGCACAGCCAGGTACTGAAGCATGTTTTGTTGGGATCGTGGAGCGGGAGGATGAGGGCATCTAGATTGCCCCATGGCACCTAGGGTAACAGGAGCCACTGAGAACTAGAACTGTTTCTTAGGTCGTCTGTAGCTCTACCTTTTATTGGTATGACCCACAGACAAGAACCCAGAAGCAGCTGCCTTTTAGATATAGCACTGTGGATCACAACGGGGCTCTGAAAATGGAACAAAAACGTCTTCTTTTCCCAACGACGGCACTATTAAACTTCTAAGTTGACAGGCCTGGAACGTGTACCAAAGTGCCAATTTTGTCCTCGTCGTCTAGGTATGAAGCTGAGATGAACTATCTTAAAATTGCACAAGACTTGGAGATGTATGGGGTCAATTATTTCCCTATTGCTGTAAGTACGTGTGGCTTTAAAGCGTATTTTTGCCCCTAGGTTACGTTTCCAATCTACCCTTTGCATAAGAAGGGCCACTAGGCAACATCGGGCAACATTTGATACCCTACTTTGGGCACCTGGAGGTTTGGGGCTGCTATATCAGTTTCATCCCCAACTGTTTTGCAGCAAAAGAAGAACCACACCGACTTCCTGCTGGGGGTTGACGCCAAAGGGATCCACGTCTACAGCATCCACAACCGCTTCTCTCCAAGCAAGTCTTTCGAATGGAGCAGCATCCGGAATATCTCCTATAGTGAGAAAGAGGTCGGTGCGCACTGTGCAGGAGGAGCTTGAAGATAGCCCTGTGTCAGATGTTGGCCAGCTCAGGACTGTCTACCCTGACTGGCAGGAAGGGCTCTCCAGGGCTTCAGGCAGGGGCTGTGTTCGAATCCTGCCTGGAGTTGTCGAGGACTGAAGCCCCGCCCTCCTGCGTCCAGTCGCCGATGGATGTTCTGTCTTTGAAGCTCAGTGTCAGGCCTGGGAATCTCCTCCTAGCGGCCAGATCCCGGCGCAGGAGAAGGACAGAAGCGACAGGCCGATGATGCTTGTGTCGTGGACCTGTCTCTGTAACGGTTGTGGAAAATCGCACGTTCCGCTCCCCCCCGCTAAAAGTCAAGAACTTTTACTCTGCCCTGAACAAAATGGGGAGAAAAGTCTGTAGGTTTTAGTTTGTTCCAACACATTCCTCAGACTTCGGTTGCCAGGAGGTATCCCCACCCACTCCCATTTTGCCAGTGGAACTTGAGCAGCAGCAGCAGCAGCACTTCCGGGGGGTGGGGGAGTCTGCTGTGGTGCAGGAGGGGGGAGGCGGTGGCTGTCGCAGGTCCACTTGCCTTGTGCCCCAGCATGTCTTGGGGTGGCCCCCCCTGATGGGCGTGTCTGTGCCTTTGTGTGTCTTGTGAAGATGGCTAACAACAACATTCTCTCCCCTGCCCACTTCTCTCTTCCTCCAGCTAACAATTAAGCCGATTGACAAGAAGGCTGAAGTCTTTAAGTTCTTCTCCTCGCAACCAAAAGTCAATAAGCTGGTGAGGGACTTTCCTTCGCTTGTGGCCCTGGTGCTGTAGGGAAGAAGGGAAAAACCCAGGCGCCCTGCCTGGCTGCCAGTCAGGGTTGAGAGCTCACAAACTGGAAAGGAAGCCTGGAGCGGCTCCTCCGGGGAGGGGCTGTGCTTGGCCCTGATCCATGAACGTGCCTGGTGGACTTTGGAAAATCACTGGCCTCAGCCTTGGTTTCCCTGTCTGTGGCCGGGAGAGAGGGAAAGAATCCTCTTCACTTTGACTCAAGAGCAGTCATCGTGATGAAACCTAATACATAGTGCTGCTCCCCCCTCCAAGTGCCCCAACAGGAAGAAATGGAGCTTCCACTTGCAGAGGCAGTGTACCTTTATTTTTGTTTCACTTTTAATTGGGCTGGATTTATCGCCCGCCAAGGAGGCGAACAACTTGTTAATGGCAACATGGGGAGGTTTTCCCATCAGTGGAGGAGGGTATGCTGGAACAGGTAGCTTTTCCCCCTTGCTCTGGAAGGCAAATTGGACATCCTGAACCCAACTAGTTGGAGGAGCCCCCCCCCCCACCAGTTCCAGTCCCACCTACTCCACAGTGGTGGTGGGGGCCCCCTTCATCAGCACTGAATGAGCTAGTTGGGGAGTGAGGGAAGCCAGCTTCCTTGACACCTGCAGGGCTCGTTAATTGACTGTCCCGTTAGGAGCAGCAGCCAATCAGGGCCTTGCACCTGGCACCTGAAAGTTGTTGGAAGATGTGCTACCAGAGTCTGTTTAGCCCGGCTGGGCAACTGGCTCCACTTACCCTCTCCTGCAGATCATGCAACTGTTCATCGGAAACCACGACTTGTTCATGAGGAGGAGGCGTGTGGACCCCATCGAGATCCAGCAAATGAAAGCGCAAGCCAGGGAGGAGAAAGCTCGGAAGAAGGTGCCTTTGGGGGGGGCGGGCGGGGGGCAAACGCCTGTTTCACAGCCCTTGAACATACCTCAAGGCCAGACAGCAGTTGCCAGCTTGTTTGGATGGCCGGCAGGCAGGGAGCAGGGTGTGCTGCTGCTGCTGCTGCTGGGGTGCCTAGATGGGAGGCAGGGCCTTCCTCCTTCTCGGGGAGTGGCACCCACCCAGGCTGTGACATTCCTTTCCTGGAGAGAGCCTTTTGGTGCCAATGAAAAACGTTTTGCAGTGTGTCCTTGATCAGCCTCTGTTGCTGCACTCTGCTCCTTGTCTTGGCTTTTACAGGTTGTGTTTAACTTTTTAACATCTTTGTGAACCCAAGAAGCTGCCTTGCATTGAGCCAGAGACTGTTGGTCCCTCTGTCTAGTTCAGCACAGCCTACACTGACTGGCAGCAGCCCTCCCGGGGCCTGCCTGCGGAGCCTGCCTTGGGCTGAACCCGAGACCTTTTGCAGGCAGAGGAGGGGCTGCTGGCCCACTGACCTGCTCCCACCCCCACCCCCACCCCCCTTTGGGGCAGTACAACCTCTTTGCCTTGCTGATGGTCGTTTCCATCAGTGTTGTGAGCTCTGCTGCAGAGGCGGACTGACCTCTCTCCCCCCCCCCACTCCTCCTCCTCCTCTTCCAGCTGGAGCACCAGCAGCTGTCCAGGGAGAAGCAGCTGCGGGAGGAGGCTGAGCGAGCCAAGAAGGAGCTGGAGCGACGCCTCTTTGAGGTGGAAGACGAGGCCAGGCAGGCCAGCGAGGCGCTGGTGAGTGGGGCAGGCGGGCAGGGGCCCTGCTCCTCGGCCCGGGAAAGGCTCTGTGCCAGGGAAGGCCGGCGGGCCGAGAGGCTCTGCAGCACGTGGCCCTCCAGCTCTCCGCTTCCCCGTGAGCGGGAGAGAGAGGACCCTGCCCTGCATCAGCTGCCACCATCCCAGGCTACAGCGACCAGCGGGGTGGGGGGCGTCTGGGGGAAACCCCTCCCAGGAGAGCACAATCTACTCTCTGACTGGCAGCACCTCTCCAAGTCTTTCCCACCCCGGCTACCTGAAATCCTTTTAACTCCTGCCAGCCAGGGACTGAACCTGGCGCCTCCCCCGCCGGGCCAAGCAGGAGCTGGTGGCCCCTCGTTTGTCCAGGCCAGCCAGGGTCTGCTCCACAGGGGTCTGCTCAACTACTATGGACCTCTTAAAAACCATCCTCCCCAGAGGCGTTCGGAGGCGGCAGCAGAGATGCTGGCCGAGAAGGCCCAGATCGCGGAGGAGGAGGCCAAGCTCCTGGCCCAGAGCGCTGCGGAGGCCGAGCAGGAGTGCCACAGGCTGGAGCTGGCGGCCCTGAAGACCACCGAAGAGAAGCGCCTGATGGAGCACAAGGTGCGGGAGGCGGAGATCATCGCCCGGAAGCTGGCGAAGGAGTCAGACCGCAGGTGAGATGATGCTGGGCCTGTGGGATGGTCCCCAAAGGCAGCGTTTTCTGCTTCTTAAGCAAGCGACAGCTAATTGGTGTGTGTGTGTGTGTGTGTGTGTGTGTGTGTGTGTGTGTGCGCGCACACTGCCACCTTTCCAGTAGAAGGGGGGGCTGCTTGTTTAAATCAGCATGCCCAAGGTTAGAAATAGCTGCAGCCTTTTCCTCATGATAGATTAATCATGAGGAAATATAGACGCCAGTTACTGGGTCCTGTCTCCTTTGGTCACACTCTAGAGTGACCAAGAATAAAGGGAATCTAGGATGGGGCTAGTGGTGGGTGGCGCAGTGGGTTAAACCGCGGAACCATGAGCTGTCGATCGAAAGGTCGGCAGTTCGAATCTGCGACGGGGTGAGCTCTCGTTGCTTGGCCAGCTCCTGCCAACCTAGCAGTTCCAAAGCATGTTAATGCGAGTAGATAAATAGGCACCACTTGCGGGAAGGTAAATAGCGCTCCGTGTTCCAGCCGCATGCTATGTGCTGCGGCAAGGAGAGTCATGCCAGCCACATGACCATGGAGGCGTCTTCGGACAACGCTGACTCTTCGGCTTTGAAATGGGGATGAGCACCACACCCTAGAGTCGGACACGACTGGACTTCATTGTCAGGGGTCACCTTTACCTTTTTAGGATGGGGCTAAGAGGGTCAATTCTGACTCCCACTGAGTCTTCTGGGGGGGGGAACCCCAATCTGTTGTTTATGGAGGCCTCCCTCTCTGTCACACGCTCATCATTATGGCTGCAAGTCTGTGTTTTTAAATCTAAAGTCCCGACCCCCAAATGGTGGAAGGGATGATAGAAGAGGTGACTTGGCAGTAGAAATCTTCAGGTCTTTTCAGCATTAGTGAGAGAAGAATTAGGACTTATCAGCATGCATGTGAGAGAGCCCCAACCACCCTCTCCCCGCCCTTCAAAGCAGTAAACATTTAAATACGTTTTACGTATGGCTTAAAATGTATTGTATAACCCACTGATCAATATGCAGCTCCGTATGACAGCTAACCATAGCCTTAGTATTTCTTCCTTCCAATATTTAAATAAGTGAAGAGACCGGCGGCAATTTCTAGGGTCCTGGTGAACGGTTGTCAATGGTGTGTTCTTGGCGGTGGGTCTTGTTGGGCAGGGCCAAGGAGGCGGAGCTGTTGAAGCAGGACCTGCAGGAGGCCAGGGAGGCGGAGGAAAAAACCAAGCGCAAGCTGCAGGACGTGAACCAGCTGAACCCTCTTCCTGTGAGTGCCCCTTTCCCGTAGGTTAGGTGCACCGTGGCGATGATGCCCCCTGCCTGCTTCTGTGGTGCCTGGGAAGCCGCCATTCCCAGGGCCACCTCAAGACCTCCCGCCCCGAGGCAGCTCTCCTCAGGCCGCCCCCTCTTCACCCAGCAGCGCACCAGCCTCTGCCCACCACCACGTCCCCTCCCTGGCTTTGAGCGCGGAGGAGACGGGATCGGAGGAGAGGAGGAAGTCCTGGCGCTCGAGGAGCCCATCGCGTCCCTCTTGTCTGTTCCACATTGGTCCCATCTTCCCTTTTAGAGCTAGGAAGCAGCAGGGGGTGTAAGGCAGCAGCCATTCCCCCCCCCCCCAGCACGGCCCCAGTCACCCCATGCACGGGCTGTCCCTGCCTATCCCTTTGACGATCTGCTTCCCAAGGCCCCCCGCCCCAACTCTGGCTTCATCAGCCTCTGTCGGCCCAGGAGGTCTCTTAGCCCCCAAATCCTCCAGGCCTGGAGTCCGTCCCCAAAGGGGAGGACAAGTGGCCAAGCCCAACACTCAAGACCAGCTCAGAGCTCCAGGTCCTACTGGGGCTACCCAACAGCTAAGGGGGATCTGAGTGGTTGGAAGACACCCCAGGAGGGAGGAGCAGCGCTCTCTTGCCGCATCGGGGTTTTCCAAAGCCTGCAGCCTTCGTCGCTCTTTCTGAAAGTGTGCGGTGACTGTTGTCCCTCCCAGCCTGCCGCCCGGAGCCCCCAGCCCTCTCCTGCTGACGTCCGGGACCTCAGTGCTGAGAAGGGGTCTGCCAAACTGGACTTCAGAGACATCGACTTGAAGAGACTCTCGCTGGAGATCGAAAGAGAGAGGTAGGGCTCTCCCCACCCCAACAGAAGAGGGAGAACGCTCGGGGCCGACCGGGGTTCCTCCACCCTGGAAACAAACTGGAATTCTTCACCAAGCAGAACTGAATTCGGCCACTCAGTTGGGGGGGGGGGATGCAGTGAGCTGCGGAGAGATCTCGGCTGGGCTACTGCGATGTACTGCAGGTGGGCTCCCCCCGGAAACGTTGCAAACGGCAGATGGGCCAGACAACTGACCGGAGCTGGGTGTCGGGTGCAGATTGGCCCCTTGCTGCTTCTGGCCCGTTTGCAGAGTGCTGCCTTTGACCCCCCCCCCCCCAGTGTCTCCAGGATTTTGCCCCAGATACCAGTTTCTGTGTGCACGCAGCTCCGACGTGGAAGCGCACAATACCTGCGGCCCTGGCCTTTCTTTATATGCTCGGTTTCTTTTTTTGTGCGTCCCATAGGTTAGATTATCTGGATAAGAGCAGGAAGTTTGAAGATCGGCTGAAAGACCTCAAGTCTGAGCTCCGTGCCTTGAAACTGGAAGAGAAACAAGCTGGGCTCCTGTCGCACTGGAATGAGGTCCTGGGGACCACAGCAAGGACTGGCAAGGTCCGAATGCTGCAGCCAGTGACTAAGTTCCTTTTAATCTACAAGGACAGCCTGTGCTGGCTCCGGTCAAGGGCCCCTCTAGTCTCCAACCACCACCAGCCGAGGTGGTGGCCACCCTTAAACTTGTTTGTCCAGAGGCAGTCACACCTTCACAAAACTACATTTCCCAGGATTCCTTAGGGAGGGCTGAAGCCCTGAACATTAAACAGGCTTCAGGTGGTTCACATCTCTAGTACAACATCCTCATTTATGGCTGTGTTCCTTTTTCAAGGCTCCGTTGTGGATGAAAGCCTTGGAGGCAGACCTGTTGGAGAGCTTGTCGTGGCCTCTGCTGGCGTGTCCACCACATGTGACTGACGGTTCTTTATCCAGAACTCCAGCAGACAAATATCCGTCTCTTCTTCAGACTAGTCCTGGGAACGCGGGGACAGGAGCCAGAAAGCACATTAAGGTAAGGTAAAGGTGACCCCTGACAATGAAGTCCAGTCGTGTCCGACTCTAGGGTGTGGTGCTCATCTCCATTTCAAAGCCGAAGAGCCAGCGTTGTCCAAAGACGCCTCCGTGGTCATGTGGCCGGCGTGACTCTCCTTGCTGCAGCGCGTAGCATGCGGCTGGAACACGGAGCGCTGTTTACCTTCCCGCAAGTGGTACCTATTTATCTACTCGCATTAACATGCTTTGGAACTGCTAGGTTGGCAGGAGCTGGCCAAGCAACGAGAGCTCACCCCATCACGGATTCGAACTGCCGACCTTTCGATTGACAGCTCATGGTTCAGTGGTTTAACCCACTGTGCCACCCGCTGGCCTACATTAAGGTAACTGGGTCATAAGAACATAAGAGCCCTGCTGGATCAGGCCAAAAGCCCATCTAGTCCAGCTTCCATCGGCCCCACCAGATGCCTCAGGGAGCACAAGACAACAAGATAACCTGTTTCCTGTTGTCACTCCCTTGCACCTGGCACAGAGAAAACCCACTTCTAAAAACCAGGAGGTTGCTTATGGCTTGTAACCTGTGATGGTCTTTTCCTCCATGAATCTGTCCAAACCCCTTTTAAAGGCATCCAGGCCAGGTGCCATCACCACATCATGTGGCAAGGAATTCCACAGATGAATTACACGCTGGGTAAAGAAATATTTTCTTTTGTCTGTTCTAACTCTCCCTCCACTCAATTTTAGTGCATGTCCCCTGGTTCTGGTGTTGTGCGAGAGGGAGAAGAACTTCCCTCTATCCACTCTCTCCATCCCATGCATCATTTTATACGTCTCAATCATGTCCTCTCAGGCGCCTTTTTTCTAGACTGAAAAGCCCCAGACGCTGTAGCCTTTCCTCATAAGGGAGGTGCTCCAGCCCACGAATCAATCTGGTCGCTCTTTTCTGCACCTTTTCCAATTGGGAGAGATCATCCGGGGATTTGGTGTTGGGTGTCACCAATATGCTGATGACACCCAGCTCTACCTCTCCTTGCCATCTCGCTCTAGGGAGGCTGTGGAAGTCCTGGAGCGCTGCCTGGAGGCGGTTGGGGTCTGGATGAGGGCTAATAGGTTGAGATTGAATCCAGAAAAGACAGAGGTCCTACTGGTCAGGAAAGCTTTGATGCAGGTACTGAGTCACCTGCCCGTTCTGAATGGGGTTGCACTCCCCCTACAGGAATGGGTGTGCAGCTTGGGAGTACTTCTGGATTCACAGCTCTCCCTGGAAAGCCAGGTGGCGGCTGTGGCCAGGGGTGTGTTTGCTCAGCTTTGGCTGGTGCGCCAGCTGCGGCCATACTTGAGTCGATCGGACCTTACCACGGTGGTCCACGCCTTAGTGACTTCAAGACTGGAAGTCTTGGATTACTGTAACGCGCTCTACGTGGGGCTGCCCTTGAAGACGGTTCGGAAGCTGCAATTAGTGCAGAATGCGGCGGCCCGGGTGGTCGCTGGAGCTAGGCGGTTTGACTCTGTTGAACCGCTGCTTCAGCGGCTGCACTGGCTGCCCATTCGTTTCCGAGCCCAATTCAAGGTGCTGGTAATGACCTTTAAAGCCCTTCACGGTTCGGGTCCAGGATATCTGAGGGACCGCCTTCTCCCATACATTCTGGCCCGCTCTCTTAGGTCATCTGAGGGGGCTCTCCTGCGTGTACCACCTCTATCGCAAGTTAGGGGAGTGGCAACACGTGGGCGAGCCTTCTCTGCTGTGGCGCCACAACTGTGGAACTCCCTGCTAGGGGATTTGAGAACCACCCCCTCCCTCATGACTTTTCGGCGAGGGCTCAAAACGTTTTTGTTTCATCTAGTGTTTGGGTGATGGGTTGTGGTCTGCCTCCTGTGTCTCAAGATGCTCTGCCATGCTGCTTCTCTGCTCCATACTGTCACCCCCCCCCTTAGTGGATTTTATTGTTTTTAAACTAAGTATGTATTGTTTTTAAACTTATTTTCTGTTTCTGTATTATTTTAAACTATGTTTTTTAAATTTTGTTGTAAGCTGCCTTGGGCATCTGCCTCGGCATAGGATAAGGCGGGATATAATTTTTTTAAATAAATAAATAAATAATTCAACTATATCCTTTTTGAAGTGTGGTGACCTGAACTGGAGGACACAATACTCCAGCTGTGGCCTTACCATCAATTTGTACAACGGCATAATAATATTGGCCGTTTTATTCTCAATCCCTTTTTTAATGATCCCGAGCATGGAATTGGCCTTCTTCACAGCCGCCGCACACTGGGTCGACACTTTCATCGACCTTTCCACCAGCACCCTAAGATCTCTCTCTTGATCCGTCACAGACAACTCAGAACCCATTAGCGTATATGTGAAATTTTGGTTTCTTGCCCCAATGTGCATCACTTTGCACTTACTTACATTGAAGCGCATCTGCCATTTTGCTGCCCATTCTCCCAGTTTGGAGAGGTCCTTCTGGAGCTCTTCACAATCCCTGCTGGTCTTCACCACCCGGAAAAGTTTAGTGTCATCTGCAAACTTGGCCACCTCACTGCCTATCCCCGACTCCAGGTCATTTATGAATAAGTTGAAAAGCACCAGTCCCAAGACCGATCCTTGGGGCACACCGCTTTTCACCTCTCGCCATTGTGAAAATTGCCCATTGACTCCCACTCGCTGTTTCCTGGTCTTCAACCAGTTCCTAATCCACAAGAGGACCTGCCCTCTTATTCCCTGACTGTGGAGTTTTCTCAGGAGCCTTTCATGAGGGACCGTGTCACACGCCTTCTGAAAATCCAGATATATAATATCCACGGGTTCGCTCGCATCCACATGCCTGTTGACCTTTTCAAAAAATTCTAACAGGTTTGTGAGGCAAGACTTCCCCTTGCAGAAGCCATGCTGACTCTCCCTCAGCAGAGCTTGTTCTTCTATGTATTTTAAGATTTTATCCTTAATGAGATTTTCCACCATCTTCCCTGGAACAAAAGTCAAACTGTACCCCCAGGTTCAACCACTTGTCTTGGGCCACTGGTGCGATATCTGGGCCACTGGTGCGATATCTGGATCGGGACATTTGCACAAGAATTGCCGTTGCAGCAATTGCAGGCGCACACACACCTCACAGATGGATCGCACTGGCCTGGTAGCCCTAGAACCTTCTCTCCTAAATTCAAAAAATTTTCTCCTGAACCTGCTGCCGGCATTTCATCGGGCGAGCCTGCGTTGTAGTCGGACTCAGCAAAAAATCTGCCTGCCGCCTCAATTACCATTCATGAGGTTATAAACTTCAGTTTTTTCCCATTTTGTCAGTTCCCCCTCCAGTCATCTCTTTCAAGACTACAAGACCTAAATGCTGCTGGTGCCTCATAGCTGGAGCTTCACCTACATTCAAGGCAGAAAGTTCTTCGGTTGATGTTTGGTTTTGTTCCTCCATAGGTTCAACAACACAAAACCGATGTGATCTACATCTGAAGCAGTGGCAACCAAAGGTTGCAGTCAAATTCTAGAGAGATTTGCTGCCGCCACCTGTCCGCTGTCAGAATGCTCCTCTTCGGCACCCAGAATTCTCTGAAGCAGTCGGTGACATCAGCTGACCTACCTCACCCTGCTGTGAATTGCAGCGCTCTTTCCTGATGTCGCCACCTGAAGCAGCTTTGGACTTGGGGTTAATTGGAGATTTTATCATGCAGACACACCTAACAAGACTCGTTTTTTTGTTTTTAAACCATTGTGGCAGCTGTGAAGAGTAGTGGCCGAAGGTGCTGCAACAGGGTAAGGTGGCAGTCATTAAGGAAGGCAAACAGTTCTGTAAGCCGTGGCCCTGATTCAGCTAACCTGAGTTGTGACTAAGCGGCGCCCAACGGCAAACTGAACATGGTGCTAGCTTGAGCGGGGGCAGGGCCCGCAGCCTCAGGAATGCGCCACAGACAGGCGCCTGGTTCTTGGCGCGGGATGGCCAGGGTTGGCAAGAACGCGGCACCTTCTGCAATTCTGGCTGGAGCTGCCCGTGTGTGCATGAGAGAGACTCGCACGACTCTTGAGGGACGACTTAAAACGCCAAGAAAACTATTACTAAGAACTGTGGTAATAACTGTGCAGTAAACATTACCAAACTAATACCAGCCTCTGTGCTTGCTTTAGAAAGTTCCTTGGCTACATTTAGATCTTGCGTGTGTTTGTTGTTGTTGTTCAGTCGTGTCCGACCCTTCGTGATCCCATGTGTTTACTCAGAAGTAAGTTCCACTTCGTTCTAGGAGACTCCCTTAAGTGAAAGCAAGCCGTAATACTTTCTTTTGAGAGGCAATTACTTTCGCGTAAACATGCAAAGGCTTGCACTGTTAAGTAAGCAGTGTGTCCCATCCTCGGGTGGGCGTTTGGGGTGTGGCAGAGGGTGATGTGTACACACACGCAGAGGTTTGCAACAACAGGGTTGAGAGAAGCCAGAGGAGGTTTATTCTGATGCCAGGACCTCAGTACAAGCAGCTCACATTTCCCCCAAGGAGCACAGGCTCTCTCTGCAGCAGCACAGTTCTGTACCTGCAGATAATGAAGGCGGGGGGGGGGGGGGGAGAAATCAGCCAGGCCCTTTTGCAGCCACCATACACGCAAGGCCTGGCATCCTCCGTGCAACAAGGTTTCTCCTTAGCCGTCCCGCCAGAAGAGCTTGGTCCCGCCAGGCTTGTCGCATCTCTCTTCCCCTTTGCCCGTTTCCCTGTTATACAGCACTGTGCATATGGGGCAAGTGGTGGCCAAGGACTGCCACTCTTGTCGCCACGCCCACCCCCAAGGGCCGTACTAGGCTGTTCCTGCCTACTAGAAGGGTTCTCGGCTGGGACAGAGACCTAGGAGCGAAGTCCGGCTGCCCCGGCCAGCAACACAGCCCATTCCTTCCAGGCCTCCGCTGTGCCTGGCGTCAGATGGACACAGCTCTGTTCTGGGCCCCGCAGCTCGGCTGCAACTGAAAGGGCAGCAGCGTGCGCAGGAAGCTGTGGCTGCCTCCTCCCTCTAAGAGCCACGTTGTGCAGCAACCCAGGACAGGGAAGAGTCGGCCTGCAGGGGCTGCCCCCTGCCCTGAGCGTGTGTCACCTCACCCTGGCAGCATGGCACCCAAGCAGGAAAGCACTACTGGCAGATAGACAGACAGACATGCACACACCCCGCTGCCTTGCACAAGGAGCTGCTTCTCTTTTCCTGCTGTTCAGTCTGTGCAGCAGCAGCAGCAGCAGCCCTTGAAGGGCCGTCTTGTAACTAGCTGGCGTTTTCGGCTGAGAACCAGGACCTTGGGGCAGGAGAGGCCTGCTGGAAGGAGGCGGCGCTGCTGGGACTCCTGCTTCCCCCCCCCCCCTTCACGAGGCTAATCTTCAAGCCACACATTTGCACAACGCAAAGCCCAAGGAAGCTTAGCTTAAGGCCACCTGTGTCATAAATACCAACTTCTCTAACTAGTGTTCAAATCACTCACTCACTCCCCCCCAAATAAAGTATTTTGGCAACTTTGTCTGTGTCAGGTCAGTGCTTTTGCTCAGGGGTGGGATTTGCGAGGCTGACTCTGGAAGGACGGAGGTGCAGTTCCTCCCCGGGGCCCTGCAGGCTTCAGTCAAGGGGTTCTGGAGGGTGCACACAGCCACACGCCCCACGGAGGATTCCGCTTGGAGGGTGGCACAGACCCCAGCCCGTCACCCCAGCCCGCCAGAAGGCCTGTTGCAGGAGGGACTGTGCCCGCCCCCGTCTGGGAGGGCAACTGAAGGCTTGGACAAGGATGGGGGCAGGCTGCGTGCCAATGACGCAAGGTGACCGCCGTTCTGTCTCTTCTCACACCTCGCCGACTGCCACAGCCTTTTGGCTGCAGTTTGGCACTTACTGTACGAGTTACATGCAGCAACTTGGCCCTGGGAAGCCCACCAGCAGCACTCCGCCGGGTGGTCTTGGGAGAGTCAAGCAATGGCCTAGAAGGGTTCTCTGAAGGCGCAGCCACACGCCACTGCCCGGCTCGAGGGGGCACGACACCCAAATAAAACTGCACGCAAAACGGGAAAGTGGCAACAGGTCAAGCTGCGAGGAGGCAACTCGAGGCAGTCTTTAATGCAGCGCTGGCGGGGCGGAGGCGGCCCGGCACTCACTCCAGCCGCTCGTCCCCCTCCTCCACGTCCTTCAGGCTGAGCACCTCCAGGGTGCCCTTCCCTCTGGTCTCGCACCGGATAAGTTCGTCAATCTCCCGGAAGCAGCCTGGGTCCACAAGGCATACCTGCAAGAGGGCCACTCCCGTCAGGCGGCAAAGAACAGCCGGTGGGGCCCTCAGAGCAGTGGCCAGCTAGATGCCACGAGGAAGCGGCCCCTGCCCACTCCCTCGAGCAACTGGCGCGCGGAGGGGTGTTGCCCCCAGCCCTTGGCAGACAACCCTCCCCAGGTCAGTCTGATCCTCCTCTTAGGGCAGCAAGTCTCCCCCCCCTTAACACTGCGTTGGGCAAGCGGTTGGTGAGCAGGCGCGCTGGAGCCCTCTGCCCTCCCCTTTTGCGCCCCGCTCTTAGGTACCATCTCCAGGTGTTCGTCAAAGTCTTCGCTCTCCACGACTTTGAGGAGCGGCTTCAGCTTCTCCTTCAGCCTCTTGCCCTCTTTGGGCGGGAGGACGAAGCGCAGCCTCATGTGCGCCCGCTCGATCTGCATGGTCTCCTTCAGCTGCTTGATGACCTCCAAGGCCTGCGCAGGAGGAAGAAAAGCCCAGCAGGCTGCCGAGGCCGCTGCCGAACAACCTGCCCTGGGGGCGCATTTCCTTCTCGCTCATCCCGCTCTGCCGTCCAGACCTCCAGGCAGCACACACAGTTCTCTGTCCCCTTCATTTTGCCACAACCTTCCTGTGAGGCAGGTCAGGCTGAGAGGGAGGGAGGGAGGGGCCTAAGGACACCCAGTGAGCTGGGCAGAGATCCCACCGGGGGCCTCCTTGCTCCCCACGCCCACCACTGTGCTGCTCGAGTTAAGCGGAGTTAATACTCCGACAACCCCCTTGTTCCCAGGAGAGCCACCAGGGCCCGAGACCGTCGGAAGAGCCCTGCTGGATCCGGTCAGCCGGGGTCCGTCCAGCCAGGCCAGCATCCTGCAGCCTCTGGGTAGCCCACAAGCAGGAGAGGAGAGGACGGCACGGCCCCCCTCCCCCGCCTCCACTCCCCTGCACACGACAAGGAGTGTTTTGCAAACAGCTTAGAACTGAGCGAGAGAAACAGTGCCAGGGCCTCAGCACTCCTCCCCGTGGTGGCCAGCCAGCCTCCCACGAGGGGGGGGGACTCACTCACCTGCTGCTTGGTGCTCTTCCCTGGCTTGACCGAGTAGTGGATGTCCTTCATGGCCCTCTCGATGAGGATGACCGTGTACGGCCTCTTCGTTTCCGGGTTGACGCACTTGTCAGCCACGATGGTCGCGATGTCCCGGAACATCTGCTCCAGCTGCGAGTGGCGCTCTTTGTCCGACACCTGCAACTCCCCTTTGGTGAGGATCTGAAAACCAGGCCAAGAAGACCGGCGCAGTCAGCATTCGGACCCAGCAGGCGGGACTTCTTCGAACGCAAAGGATGCCGTCCCTGGAAGCCAGGAATCCTCGGCAGACGGCAGTCTGAGCCTCCGAGGATGTGCAGCTCTGCCCCCCCCCCCCCCGGCGCAACCTCAGGCACCACTAGAAGGGCGACAGCCCTCAAACAGCAGAACTCATTTCTCTCGAGTTATAAGGAAGGTTGTTCTGCAGGTAACAAACGACAAAGGGCATTTTTGCAAGAAAAAACACCAGGACTGTCACCCATCCCCTCCGTGTTCCTGGACGGCACTTACTTGTTTGCAGATTTCCGTCTGGTCGTCTGTGCCAAAAGCCTTGACCAGGTCTTCCTTCTTCGCCACCTGGCCTTTGGAGACGTTCACAAATACCGTGTGGGTCTGCAGAACTTCATCGAGGTCCTTCTCGCTAGCAAATAACGACATTTAATTCTAGGTGACTTTGGTTTATCTACTGATATAAACATCAATATTAACTTTAACGCATAACTGTTAAACTGGGCAATCTGTATCTAACATTTTCATTTTGGAAAAATGATACGATATGATATTTTCATATGGAAAAAAATAAGCATAGAAAAACGACCGCTATAAAATAGCGATACTTTTGCTGACAACATGGATGAGTAAAGATGACAACACGGAGTAGAATGCAAAATGGACCTCAGAACTCCATCAAAATGATACACTTAAGGCGGAGAGTAAACACCCTGAATGCAATGCAAACTACCAGGTGATCAGCCCACCATGATCCGTCACCCTGGAACAGGTCTAAACGAGAGAGGGAATAACATCCTTCAGGCCTGCACTCTATACATGCCCAAACGCCGGTACTGTTTAGCCACTTGCACGTTCTACGAATGGACAGGCAGGGTATAGCAGCTTGCCTTTGGGCAAAGAGGCACCTTTTAAAATGGTGGCGCTCTTATATTTACCAGGGGAGAGAAATAGTCCTTCCAGTGGCTGTTTGCTGGGTTTGCCTCCCTTGCAAGCCCCTTTGGGGCAGGAAATAATCTTTTCATTCCTTTGGTACACAAAACCACATTGAGAACATTTTTGATGAAAAGCAGGATATGACCGTTCTACGTAACAGTAAAAAGATTTACTTACTTGGGGGATTTTGGGGAAAATGGGAAAAAACTAATGGGAGTGCCCAAAGCAGCTTACAATAAAATACCTTATATAAATATTTATTTATTTTTCACATTTTTATACCGCCCTTCCTCCAAGGAGCTCAGAGTGGTGTACATAGTTCCTCCCCTCCTTTTGTCCTCACAACAACAACCCTGTGAGGTAGGTGAGGCTGAGAGATAGTGACTGGCCCAAGGTCACCCAGGAAGCTTCATGGCTGAGCGGGGATTTGAACCTGGATCTTCCAGGTCTAAGTTCGACTCCCAAACCACTACACCATCCTGGTGTATGTGAACATTTTAAGCAAATAAGACAGACCTGCTCAATTCCAGGAAGATGGGCGCATGTGCATCATATGTCCTTAGCCTAAGCTCCACCCACTTGGCTTTTAATTTTTAACATCTTATATGATTATTTAACTTATATGCAAATATTACAGCCAAATATTTACAAAATACAATTTATTTACAATTTATTTACATTTTTTTTAAAAAATGGCCCACACTCTGCCTATGCGCAGAAACACTCTCTCCACCACATCACACCTTCCGTGAGGCATGAGGGCGGGGTACTGGCTTGTCAATCTCGAGCCCAC
Source organism: Plestiodon gilberti rubricaudatus (assembly GCA_026170595.1). Lineage (NCBI taxonomy): Eukaryota > Metazoa > Chordata > Lepidosauria > Squamata > Scincidae > Plestiodon > Plestiodon gilberti. Next base: position 57,034,390 of record JANXHW010000007.1, read on the forward strand.
TTCCGGACCACGCCCCGCCCCTTCCCTTCCAACAACAACACCACCACCATCACTCACGCTCCACTCCGCCAGCCCATGACTTTATTCCGGTAACAGGCGATCTCGAAGCGCTTCCCCGCCCGACGAGTCCGCACCACGGCCACGTTAGTCAGGCGGATCTGGTTGGTCGGCGTGAAGATCGACATGACGGCGGCGGCGGCGGCAGAGGCAGAAGACGAGGGCGGATGTGCGCAGCGCGTCCGGCAGTCAGCTCGGCAGGGGCGGGACGCGTAGTCCGCAGGCGCGTCAAACCTCTCACTCGCCCCGCCCACTGACGGAACGCAGCGAACAGCCCGTGCATAGAGCTAGGAAAAGGCGGAGAATGACACGCAGGCTGAACTTCCGGGTGCATCTCATCGTGTCACCGGCCCACCACAGCGTCCACGGGCGCCACCACAGACTTAAAAAATTAAAAAGCATATTTGTTACCACAGGAAATAAAGGCTGAGTTGAAAAGTTGCGGGCCTCCGGTGCTTGCTTGCTGCTACACTTTGTTTTGATGGGCTGCCCCACCCGTCACTGCTATGTTAAACATCCCGGGTTTCTCTATCGAGGATGACTATGGGGAGAAACATGGCTTCCAATGTGAACCCAGAAGTGCCCAACGAGATGGGTCACTCTGCCTATGCGCGGGCAGGGCGCTTCTGGTTTCGTCTTGACGACAGCGCTGAAGTCTAGCGAGAGTGGCTGTTGATAGTGCCGTCCCCCAGGCCTATCCGGGTGGGAATGCAACCGGAGACGTTGAGGTTCCGCGCTAAAAACTGGTCCCGCGGTGCAAATAAGAGGGTCGCTGGCTCTTTTGCCTGTTGCGATCCTGTGAATAACAAGCGCCCAGAAAGTGATTTAATCGCTCCTCCTTCCTCCCCCCTCATATGAACCAACCACCTTGAGATATCTCGAATATTTTTTTATGCACACAATTTAATTAAACGAGTCTCTCTCAGCAGCTGCAACGTCATGCGGGCTCCACCGACCTCACGCAATCTTCTAGTCCGCAGTGAGGCTACACTTTCGTGGGAGTAGACTCCGTTGAGCTCCGCAGGAGGACCTGTTGTTTTGGAAAAAACGCCTGGATTTGACCAGCCAGCCCCGTGCAATATGGACAACTTTAAATCGAATCCGCACGGGGCATGGATGGTAGATAGATGCGCAGATGCTTTTTATAAATGGGGCCAAAAAAAACCAAAAACCCATCACCGAACTGTGACATTGAAAAACAAACTATCCAACAGTGACGTAATGCCAAAATCGAGCCTATATATAATGGGGGATTTTACTGATACCCTGGTTGTGAAAACTGAAGCAAAAATTATATTTCTTCTTGTATATAGATATATATATATGCTTGTAATTTCCTATCTATATTGAGTATTTTATATATCATGATATATTTATGATGTTTGTTTCTTTGTTTTGATTGGAATGCGACCGATGTTGTGGCTGTGCCGTACGACAAATAAATAAATAAATCCGCAGGACTTTTTTTTTTCTGAGCCTGAGGCAACAAGCGCAGCAGGGCCCAACACACGCGCCGCCCCGCCTCCAGCTGCAGGATCTCTTGCAGCCTCTTCTGCAGCAGGGCGAGCCGAGGGGTTGACGCGCCTTTCCCAGCATTCGCCGGGCAGAAAGATGGCCGCGCTCGGGAGCTCGTGTGGAGTCGCCGCTGCCGCCGCCGCGCAGGGGGAGTAGCTCCCCAGCTCAGTCCAGACAGCTGGGGAGGGGCTGCTGCTGCTGCTGCTGCTGCTCGTAGGCAAAGACAACATGGGTAAGGAGGGGCCGCCCGCGTGAGCTGGTCAGGTTTCCTTGCAGCAGGGCAATGGGGCTCGCTTGCTTCCAGGTAAAGGCGCAGTGCATGGGAGGCCCTGATCCCAAGCAGCCAGTATGTTTACTACTCAGTAGAATGAAAGTCGAGCCCACTACTGAAGTCTTGCTCGGGATGCCTGTCCTTCGGCATGTTTACTCAGAAGCAAGCCCTCTGAGTTCAGTGGGGCTTTTTTTTCTTTTAGTCTTACATAACTCATATAAGTCTTCAAACTATTCCTGCTGACGAGTTTGTGCCTCCAAGATTATGTGAACGAAAACATGCAGGAGACTGGAGTGCAAGAAGACCCCAGTTCTCACAGCAAGGGTCACTGCCCACAAATGGCACACTGCATAAGCACACAACTTAAAATTCAAGGATGCATGAATAGAACCTTTGATCTTGCCAGCGATCCAGTTCTCCCTCTAGAACAGCTACTGCTCCCTCCAGACATCTGCAGCAACTGATTCACACTCTCCATGACTTTTGCTAACTCGGCCTATGTTAAAATTTCAGTTTGAGCTGCCATCCCTTTTTACTGGCCCTGATCCTGTGTCTAGCAACAGCCCGAGCCAAAGACATTATTAAGGAGCCACCAGGAACTGAGGGGCATCCGGTTCGGGACTCCTCATCCCTAGGGAATGAGGGTGCAGAGGATGGGGAACAGTTAAGAAATAACAGAGTAAGAATTGGGAGTGGTAGCGTGATGGGACATGACAGCCAGTCTAGCAGGACAGAAGGCTGCAGGGATAAAGGTGCAAACATGCAGCCCTCCTTGGGGGACCTCCTTGGGTATATAAGTGCTTTTATGCAACTGCCCGAAGTCTTAAGCAGGCAAATCTTTCCCGTTCATCACTCAATTGCCATACTAGGAAGCCTGTTGCCTGCTCAGTTTTCCTGTTATGAAAAGCTCAGCGTGTCAGCATGTGGTTAAAGGAACAGGCTGCTAAACAGCATTGCCACCCCTAGTTGGAACCCTGTGCACGCTTACTAGGGAGTAAGAACTACTGTCCTGTCCTGAAGTTGGAGAGGAGCTCTTGTGGAGAACTAGAAGGGGTGCTCATGACTCCGCTTTCTTCCAGATGGGCTAATGGAGACCTGGGCCAGCCTCTGCGCCCATGTGACGTCCTTGTGGCTGAACAGGTTTTACGTTTACTCGTGTGCTGCTCTTGGAGTTGGCCTTTGGATCTGCATCCAGTTCCTCAGTAAAGCCAAAAAGCAGGTACTTTGGCCAACAGCTGGACTCCGTGTCTGTCTCTTGCGCCGCACTCTGCCGGTGCTGGGAGTGCTAAATGGGTGTTGTTTATTATTATTATTATTATTATTATTATTATTAGTATTTATATACCGCTTTTCAACAGAAGGTTCACAAAGCGGTTTACAGACAAAATCAAATAATTAAATGGCTCCCTGTCCCAAAAGGGCTCACAACCTAAAATTTAGTGATAGCAAGTGAAACAAGGTACACTTGATCCTAGGATTAGGTAACTGTATTATTATTTTCAACTTTGCAGAATGGAAATCTTCTCCCAAAATTAAGCCTTCCTCAAACCAAGCTGGATGCACCTGCAGAGGAGCATCAAAACACACAAACTGACAAACCCCATGTCGCCGGGGTAAAGATTTTTTATGGCTCTCAGACTGGGACAGCAAAGGTGAGTGGTGAGAGAAAAGGTAACTTTCCCTGCAGTCAGGTTCTCTCCTCTGGGCATGTGTGCGTGGACGGCTCTTCTTGTTTAGGGCGTGATACTTTGCAGATGCTCAGATACACTTTCCTTCATAATTCATATATTCCTAGTTGAGCTCTGGTAGTGAAGACCGGTTCTGCCACTGGGCCTTGGTGAAACCTGCCCAAATTACGCACTGTTATGTCTACAATCTGGGTTTTCTGGCGTAGTGAGGAAACTATTTTGTGTGAAGCTGCTTCCTACTGAGTCTGACGTGTGGTCCCCCCAGCCCAGTCTTGCCTGCTTTGACTGGCAGCAGCTCTCCACAGGTCTTTCCCAGCCCTGTTTCCTGAGATCCTTTTGCCTGGAGATGCTGCTAGGGATAAAAGCTGGGACCTTCAGGCTGCAAAGAATGGGCTCTGCCACTGAGCTATATTTGCTACTTTCAAACCTGCTGTATTTAGTTTTGAGTTTTAAAAAAGGTTTTAACAAACACAACAGAATAAAAACCAGGCAAATTAAAAACGACCTCTTATAGAGTCGCAAGGAGAGTGCCTGATCATCAAACGTTTGTTTTGAGCTGGTTGCCACTTTTGTGTTTAGGGGTTCAGATCCAAAACGATCCACGGGATTTTAGGTTTGGGTTCAGGCCTAGGTATGTGGGTCCAGGTTGTGGGGTTCAGGGTCAGTTTGACTCCCTGTTTACAAGGATGATTGCAAGGAACCCAGACGTCTGTCTATGAAACACTCCTTCAGTAATCCTTCCTTCCTTCTAGCGGTTTGCTCTGACTCTCGCTGAAGCTGTTGCCTTATTTCATTTGCCGACAGAAGTCATTGACATGAGGGACTACGATCCAGATGACTGTCTTGTAGATGAGGTGGGTTGTTTTGCCCTCCTAGTTCAGACTCACTTTTGTGTCTTCAAGTGTGCTGAGGGTTACCAACACTCTTCCTGACTGAGGCTCTTATGCCATTAATAGCAGCACAGCGGGGAGGGGAGGGGGACACGTGCACAGGTGTGTCTTGTCTTGTACTGATGATTGTTGGTGATATTTCAACTTAGGATGGCTTTTGTGAAAGCTCTTTTGATCAGCTTCCCTGAAAATGTTTGTATTTCCCCCCCTTTCGGAATCTCTCCAGACAACGAGCAAGAATGTCTGTGTCTTCTTAGTTGCCACTTACACCGATGGGAAGCCGACAGAGAATGCAGTGTGGTTCTGTAAATGGCTCGAGGAGTCAGCCAACGACTTTCGAATCAGCAAAACATACCTGAACGGCTTGCGATATGCAGTTTTTGGACTGGGCAATTCATTGTATGCTGATTGCTACAACACTGTAAGTCTCTTTGTCTGTTTCTCAAGTTGATCCGGAGAGAGGGCTGAAGTCTGACTTGATGGGTGGGGCCCCTAGGCTGGCCCTCGGACGGAGAGGTTTCCTACAAGGAAAGGCTAGAGCAGTGTTTCCCAACCTTTGGAGGCCCACGCACCACCTACGTGGGCCTCTGGCCAGCCGCATACCACTGGAAGAAAGTGCCAATGACGTGCAGACGCTGAAAGTGCAGATGTGTTCCCCCCCCCAAACTCCACCACGAGGGCCTCATGCTTCTTGCCTTCCTCATTGTGAGCAACCCCCCCCCTCTTGTTTGCGCCTTAGGTGGGCAGGAACGTTGACAAGTGGCTGTGGCTGCTGGGGGCGTCTCGCGTCCTGTCCTGCGGCCAGGGAGACGGCAACGTCGTGAGGAGCAGGAACGGCTCCATCGAGGCCGACTTCGAGGCCTGGAGGACCAGGTTCCTCGGCAGGCTGCAGGCCCTTTGCCAAGGGGAGCCAACAGTGGCCTGCAGTGGTCGGTGCAAGACGTCGGGGAGGTGCCACTCCAAAGAGAAGAGGAGCCCAGAGGCGCCGGAGCAGGAGCAGGAGGAGGCAGGTGGAGCCGAGCGGGAGGGGGCCTGTTGGCTGTGCTGCTGCTGCAGACCTGGGCCGTGGCTGCTGGGTGCCGCCCCCTCCCTCCCCGTGTCTGAATTGCTGGTCCCCTCAGTCTGGGGCTTTGCTGCCTTGCTTGTGGGCACCGCACAGGCCTGCTCCTGTAGCTCCTCTGCAGCCAGGCAGGATGGCCAGCAGCCCTCCCCTGCCACAGGCCAACAGAGCTAGACCACCTCTGGATATGGAGGTTCCACACAGACAGACATCCTGACTAATAGCCATTGGTAGATTTGGCCGCCTCCATGAAGTGCCTAATCTCCCTTTTAAAGCTCTCGCCGCATGTTGTGGCAGGGAGTTCCACAAACCAATTCTGCATTGTGTGAACGCCCATCCGTTTCATGAAGGGTCTCTGTGGTTCCATTACGCAGGAGAAGGAATTGTTTGAAACTACGAGCGAGGAGGAGTCTGGAAGCGAGGAAGGAGGCCATGCAGATTTGGTTGTCGACGTCGAGGACCTGGGGAGGATGATGGGCCACATGAAGAAAGCCAAGGTGAGGGTGATCTCTGCAGCCGAAGTCTTGCCATTGACAGGGAAGGCCCAGAATCGGCTACTGCTCCTCTCCCGGTTGAAAAAGGGAGGACAAGGGAAAGGACCCCAGCAGGCCTCCGTACTGGGAGCGGGTAGAGAGTCTGGGAGCTTTAAGGGAGGGAGGCAGAAAGGAGGGCTAGGCTGGAGAACCGAGGCGGGGGAGAGCCTGAAAGGAGGGGCGAGCAGAGAAACGGAGAGGGGAGAGAGAGAGATTGCCCGTGGAGGAGAGGAGAGTTTGGCTGGAGGGGAGGGGCTTGAGGGGACTTTGGGGAGAGAAGAGTCCTAGTCTTCCTTGGAGATCCTCCATTCAAAGAATTGCCCGCCTCTTTGCAGAGCTTCAAGTAGCTGGTCCTAGGTTTTATTTTATTTTATTTTATTCTTTCTATACAGAGGGAGCGTCAGCTTGGGGAAGAGGCTGCCAGGACAGGCCGCTCACAGCCGGACGTGGAGGAGGGCGAGAGGCGGGAGATGATCACACCGGCTCTCCGAGAAGCGCTCACGAAACAAGGTGATGGGCTGCAGGCACAATCTCAGGCGAGGCGGAGATGAGTGGAGGGGCGGAGCATGCTGGGGGGGGCATTGCCACGCGCAGATAAACCTCTGACCTCCTAGAGGTTCTCCTTCATCCACCACAATGGAATTAAAATTCTGTGTCCAAATTCTGCACCAAGAAGAGCTGAATTTCCTTCATCCTCCCTGTGCAGCCATGAGGCCTAGAAACTTGGTGGCCCAAAGGCAATCAAGCAAGCGCCCTCCCTGGCAGCTGGTGTTCAGTGGCATCAGGAACTTAATGGTTCGGGGTGTCAGAAAAGTGGGCCTCATTCTCAAGGGACCAGATTTTGAGGGTGCGGCCCAAACATTCATGCTCAGTCATCTTAAGAACATAAGAACATAAGAAGAGCCCTGCTGGATCAGGCCAAAAGCCCATCTAGTCCAGCTTCCTGTGTCACACAGTGGCCCCACCAGATGCCTCAGGGAGCACACGAGACAACAAGATACCTGTGTCCAGTCGCCACTCCCTTGCACCTGGCACAGAGAAAACCCACTTCTAAAAACCAGGAGGTTGCTTATGGCTTGTAACCTGTGATGGTCTTTTCCTCCATGAATTTGTCCAAACCCCTTTTAAAGGCATCTAGGCCAGGTGCCATCACCACATCCTGTGGCAAGGAGTTCCACAGATGAATCACACGCTGGGTAAAGAAATATTTTCTTTTGTCTGTTCTAACTCTCCCTCCACTCAATTTTAGTGTGTGTCCCCTGGTTCTGGTGTTGTGCGAGAGGGAAAAGAATTTCCCTCTATCCACTCTCTCCATCCCATGCATAATTTTATAAGTCTCAATCATGTCCCCCCTCAGGCGCCTTTTTTCTAGGCTGAAAAGCCCCAGACGCTGTAGCCTTTCCTCGTAAGGGAGGTGCTCCAGCCCACGAATCATTCTGGTCGCTCTTTTCTGCACCTTTTCCAATTCAACTATATCCTTTTTGAGGTATGGTGACCAGAACTGGACACAATACTCCAGATGTGGCCTTACCATCGATTTGTACAAAGGCATAATGATATTGGCCGTTTTTATTCTCAATCCCCTTTTTAATGATCCCGAGCATGGAATTGGCCTTCTTCACAGCCGCCGCACACTGGGTCGACACTTTCATCGACCTGTCCACCAGGACCCCAAGATCTCTCTCTTGATCCGTCACAGACAACTCAGAACCCATCAGCGTATATGTGAAATTTTGGTTTCTTGCCCCAATGTGCATCACTTTGCACTTACTTACATTGAAGCGCATCTGCCATTTTGCTGCCCATTCTCCCAGTTTGGAGAGATCCTTCTGGAGCTCTTCACAATCCCTGCTGGTCTTTACCACCCGGAAAAGTTTAGTGTCATCCGCAAACTTGGCCACCTCACTGCCTATCCCTAACTCCAGGTCAGGACTTTTTCTGTGTCTGTTTTGACCCATGCCTCCGCTTCAGATTAGGGTTTTACTACATGAAAATCAGTTTAGGAAAGACTACTGTGAGCAATATTCTTATTCCAAGGGAGAGTTAAATCAGATACGTTGCTAACTCAGGGAACCTGGCTTTTGAGCAATGGTTGTGCAGGCGTCTGCTGGAGGTGTGCGTGCGTGTGTGTGAGAGAGAGGCTGCAAGAGGTATCCTGGCATAACCAGCTATCTTTCTGGTCGTGTAGCTCTGCTGTTTCTCTGTCGTGCTGCTGGATTCACTCAGACTCGGTCATCTCTCTTCCAATCCAGGTTACAGATTGATCGGGAGCCACTCTGGAGTGAAGCTGTGTCGGTGGACAAAGGTACTTTTTTCTCCCCTGATCCATTCTTGTAGAAGTGATTCTTATTCTCTACTAAGTGCTTTTCTGCTCTAATGAGGAGCGAGCAGAGAGACTTGCAGGCAGCCAAAGAAGGGCAATGCACGTTCTTGTTTAGACCACTTAGAACAGTTGGCAGAAGGGCATTTGCAGAACCAAGCCAGACCACACCACAGCTTCTAGAAATGCTGTGTTGAGCCTTCGCGTTTCCTTCCCCCTTTCGCTTGCTGCCAGGCGATGCTTCGCGGAAGAGGAGGCTGCTATAAGCACACGTTTTATGGCATCGAAAGCCACCGCTGCATGGAGACCACCCCCAGTCTGGCTTGTGCCAACAAATGCGTCTTCTGCTGGAGGTAAGGAGTGGGGGGGGGGGGCTGCTTTCGAATCCAACAAGATGCCCTGGCTTCTGGGGAGAAAGAGGCAGCCACAGTGGGAGTGAGGTGGAGTTCTGTGGTTCCGAGACGGGAATTTGGGAGGAGGGCTGCTGGGGCGTGTGTGTCTCTGAGAAGAGCCTGGTGGGATCAGACCAGGGGTTCACAGAAGACCCCCCCCCTCAGCTGCCTCGGAAAGCCAGGCTGGAAGGGAGGCTGCCTTGGAACATGGAGGTTCCCTGTCGCTGTTGTGGCTGGTGCTCGCTCTGCCTCTCCAAGTGTTCCTCAAACCTTCTTTCCAAGCCTGTGCCCATCTCCGTATCTTGTGGCAGTGAACTCCACAAGCTGATTGTGCATTGTGTGAATAAATACTTCCTTTTGTCAGCCCTGAACTTAATTTTCAAGATACTTCAGTGACTGACCTGAGTTCTAGTGTTACGGAAGAGGATGACCTAAATCCTCTGCGAGCCCCTGGGAAGGGTGCCGGAGTAGAGGGGCCTTTGGCCTGACCCTGCAGCACTTTTTGTATGTTCTGGTTAGCCATAATAGTTAGGAAATGAACCTCCATGCTTAGAGGCAGTCTGCCGCTGAGTACCCATTGCTGGGGAGCCACAGCAGGAGAGGACTTTGTCTTGTGGGAACCAGGATACTGAACAGGAGGGGTGGACCTTTGGCTTGATCCTGCAGAGCCCCACAAAAGGGTTGTCCCTTGAAATGCCCCCCTGAAGTAGCTGGGGATAGTTGTGTATATGTGGGTGTGCGAGAGATTAATGACACCGCATCAAGTTTCAGAACTGTGTTTTTCAGGCACCACACAAACCCGGTGGGTACAGAGTGGCGCTGGAAGATGGACCAGCCCAAGAGAATCCTGGAGGAGGCTATTGAGAACCACCAGAGCATGATCAAGCAGTGTAAAGGTAACCTGGAGCTGCCTGGCACTTGTGGTTGGATCACCTGTGCAGAAGCCTCTAAGTGCCTGTAGTGTCCGCCAGTTCCGGCAGCCACTGCAGGCACCTGCCTGCCACTGGAGCTTTTGCTTTTGCTAGGGTGGGTGGGTGGGTGGGTTGCTCACTTGCTCATGGTCTTCCTTGTCAGAGGATCAACAAAATTATTGCTCCCTCTGTTTTCTGTCCGTCCTTCTGTCTGTGGTGGGCTGTATTTGTCTGCTCCCCCCTCTCAATTCTAGGTGACAGTAGTTGTCCTTTAGTTACTACAAACTAACATAGCCTCTTCCCTGAAATGTCTCTGTTTTTACAATTACAATAAATGAGGTTTTTCATCTGATGAAAGAATCTTACTCGATTCATAATATGAGCTTAAATGGCTTTAATTAAATTGGCTGAAAATAGTCCCTTTTGAGTGAGCCCTTTTGGGACAGGGGGCCATTTAGTTTGCTTTCCCTGTAAACTGCTTTGTGAACTTTTTTGGTTGAAAAGCGGTATACAAGTATTCCAATAGTAATCCCGGCGCCCCCTTCCGTCCTGCATGCGTACTCTACCTTCCAGGAGGCTGTGTGGCCTTTTCTGCTCCTCTTTTGGCATAAGCAATTTTATACCCAGACCAACAGAGGAAATCCTGAAAACACAAAAATCTTTCCCAACAGAGTTCTAACAAACCGAACAGTTTTCCTCCTTCCACCTTGGGGGTGCCTCTTCTGAGATGCTGCCCCCTCTTCGGCAATTTTTCTGCTTGAAATAATTGATGTTTTATACCCAGTTGCTGTGTGATTAATGGGAGGCGCCCTTTTGACGTTTGATCGAAAGATTGGTTAGATGAAAGCAACGAACAGCCCAGTTCAGTGCAGCTTTACTCAGATGTAAGCCCCCCCCCCTTTGTTCAGTGGGGCTGACCTCCAGTTAAGGGTGCTTAGGATTGTAGCCCAGCAATATACATTTGTCCCGTCAACCCACCACCCCCTTTCCCAAGTGATGCCCATTCCTCTCTCCGCTGTCCGGCAGGCGTCCCGGGAGTGAGAGGTGACCGCTTGGCGGAGGGAATGGCGGTCCGGCACTGCGCTCTGTCTCTGGTTGGAGAGCCCATCATGTATCCCGAAATCAACCAGTTCCTGAAGCTGCTGCACCGTCGCGGCATCTCCAGCTTCCTCGTGACAAACGCGCAGTTCCCGGAGGAAATTAGGTGAGGCCGCGCAAGAGGCGTTTGGCGTTCGTCTCTTCTGTGACGCTGCTTTTCCTTGGGTGCAAAGCAGCGCTGCGCTTTCCTGCTTCTCCAGTCTGGCTGCACTGAGGGAGGCTCTGCTTTGGGCTAGACGTGGCAGAGAGCTCAGTGCACGCATGACGCCACCTTGGTATCAGAGGGGCCCACAGGGCCCAGGTCTCTGGCTTGCACTGGCTCCCCCTCCTAGCTGGAGCTGAACCAGGGCCCTGCGGGCTCACCCTACCTGCAACTTGCACTCGAGCAGCCCAGTTGGGCGAGCCGTGTGGATTCTGGCCGTGGGCCGCAGCTGACAGAGGTGCTGAGGCTCTCTCCTCCCTCCCGCCTGCGTAAAGGACCCTGGAGCCAGTGACCCAGCTGTACGTCAGTGTGGACGCCAGCACCAGGGACAGCCTGAAGAGGATCGACCGGCCCCTTTTCAAGGACTTCTGGCCGCGCTTCCTGGACAGCCTGAAGGCCTTGGCTGAAAAGGTACACAGTGCGAAGCTTCCCAAGAGACGGGGGGGGGGGGGCGTTGAGTCAAAGACGACAGTGACACCCAGAGCATTGATTCTGTCCCAAGAATAGGGGTTGCCCCACATTGCCCTCCTCCACACCAAGGCTGGGAAAAGAGGCGACATCCCTCGGCTCCAGCGGTGAATGTAGCTGGGCCCCTGGAGTCTGTTTCCAGTCTCCTCCCTGCGTTGTGTTGATCTGTGTGTGAATGTCGTCTTGCTCTGCGTTACTGCCATCGCCAGGTCTGTCCTCTTCCGTCCGGCGCGGCACCAGTCCAGCCTCCACCTCCAGTCCCATCTGTGCGGTGATGAGGACTAGCAGCTTGCTGCCACTTGTGTGGTCTTTGCTTGAAAAGGGGCTGCTTAGGTCTGCCTCGGAGGGCCGTGTTCTGCCCCACGTGACACAGCTGTGCATATGGGACTTGATTGTCACTGTTCACCCATATCCAGCATTCAGTCATTTAACGCAAAGTGCCTTCCTTCCCTCCCTCCCTCCCTCCCTCCCTCCCTCATTCCTTCCTTCCTTCCTCCCTCCCTCCCTTCAGCAACAACGGACCGTGTATCGGCTGACTCTGGTGAAAGCCTGGAACGTGGAGGAGCTCAAGGCCTACGCTGACTTGGTGTCTCTGGGCAAACCAGATTTCATAGAGGTGAAGGTGAGTTGTTGATTGTGCAGGGTGGTGCCCCCCTCTCCAAGCAGAGCCCTCCCCGAGCGTTGGCTGGCAGAGCAGTGAACGTTTGCCAGGAGCAAACTCTTCCCAGGACTGTTGAAACAGACCGTGACGAAGGGAGAGTTGACATGGGCCCCGATCCAGAGGCTAGTTCCAAACGCCTCTGGAGAATTTGTCTGCACTTCTGGAACTGCCTCCCCCCCCCCACCCCCACACACTGTGTGAGAAACTGCTTTGGGGACTCTGGGGATGTTGCGAAATGGCCTGTGACTTCTTGGAGGAGAGAGAGAGAGAGAGCGGTCCGTGGCTGTGTAATAGCTGTGTGAAGCCTTCGTCTTCACAGGCAGCCTGCCTCTGTGTGACAGTTGCGGGAGGGGGGAGGGGCTTCCACCCTCCTGCCCTGCCGGTGGGCTTCCCATTGGGCGGCTGCTTGGCGGCGGCTGGAAATAGGAAGCTGGGCTGGACAGGCCCACTTTGGGAACAGTCCACAGGGCCCTTCTTGTGACGCTCTTTTTGGTCCCAAGAGCGCAAAGGCGCCTCCGTGCGCGGAGCAGGGACCCCCGAGTGGGAGGAGCTGGGCTGCTGGAGGCCTCTGGCTGGCGCTGTGCGCAACGGTGCCCTGGCCAAGGAGCGGCGCCCTGGCCATTGTCGCTGCTCAGTCTTCGAAAGGCCAGGCCAGGCCAGGGAGGGGGCCACCCGCCTGCCCGCCCCCAGAATGCTCGGGGCTCCTTTTCCGGGCTCGATGCTCCTGCAGTTTTCCCTTCACGCTTTGAGGCAAGGAGGAAACGGGCTGCGGTCTCGTTCCAGTCCTGGGATTCCTGGGTTTTAAAAATGGGTTTGATTTTCTCCTCCTTTCCCATCCATATCTCTTTATTGCACACGTCCAATATTTCAGACGTTGTCCTAAGAGCGCGATGTTGAGGGCGGGGCTGTGTCTCGGGGGGCCTGATCTGCAGCCAGCCGTGTCTCTTCCACAGGGGGTGACGTACTGCGGGGACAGCTCGGCCAGCAGCCTCACCATGGCCAACGTCCCCTGGCACGAAGAGGTGCTGCACTTCGTCCGGGAGCTGGTGGCTCTTCTCCCGGGCTACGAGATCGCCTGTGAACACGAGCACTCCAACTGCCTGCTGGTCGCCCACGAGAAGGTGGGGCCCCCCCTCCCTTGGTCCAGCTCTGCAGTCTGTGGCAATTCCGTTCAGCAGAGCGCGGGACTGGAACCCGCACCGCTTGACCTTGTTTGTTTCTATGTTTTCTAGACCCTGTGGCCTTGACCTGTCGTTTCCTTGTAACCTTTGCCATCCCGCTTTTCAGCCGGACGGCTTCTCCTCCTGTCTGTCACGTCTCTCTTGGTCCACGTTGGCTCTGCTTCATCTTCCTTTTTCTTCCTTTGCTTTTTTCACTTGATGCTTTAATGTCTTGACGTTGGCCATTTGTGCCTCTGTTTCCTTAGTTCAAGATCGGTGGGAAGTGGCACACTTGGATCGACTACGAGCGCTTTCAGGAGCTGGTCTGTGAGTACGAACGGAGTGGGGGTGCCCAGATGTTCACCTCGGCGGACTACACCGCCCCGACCCCCCAGTGGGCAGTCTTTGGGGCAAAGGAAAGGGGCTTTGACCCGACGGACACCAGATTTCAGCGGAGGAACAAGACAAAAGACATCTCAGGGTGCTAACACCTTCGGCAATGGAACTGTCCAAATGGAACGAACTGCCTTGGGGGCTTTTTTGCCTTGGCACCAAATGTCCAAAATAGTTGCATAAAACTCGTTTGAATTTTCATATAATGAGAGACAAAACAGAAGAGGCTCTCTTTGATTTTTTTTGTTTTAGACTGTAGTATATTGGGTGTGTTTTTGTTTTGTTTTGACAATTTTCTTTTTTTTAATTTTCCAAAAGGAGGTTTGTAAAACAAGGTGCTTTCAGAAAGTGGAAGATGTGGCTGTTGCCAGGGAGCCCTGAGAACTCTATGTGGCTGTCTCCTCCTGGGGCAAATTCCCCTTCAGTCTCAGGCCACAGGATGGATTGTAAACCTTCCTTGAGAGTAGAGGCTGACCTGGCAGTTCCCTGAGCGAGAATTCAGCTACACGGGTTGCACAGCGAGGCACCCGCCTCACGGCCGTGTGGAAATCCTCGTCCAAGAGCTGACGCCAACTGCATGCGCGGCTGCGGAAGGGGTTGTGCCAGCTGGAGGGGGGCCTGCTGAAACGGCTCCTGCAGGGGCTCCTCTGCCGTGATGCGCAGGTCGGTTTGAAATCAGAGGGTGGCGGACTCACTCCACCAGTTGGTTGGCTGCAGCGACAGCTTCCGCTCACGCCCCCCGCATTGCGTTCTCCCCCCCCCCCCGGTGTCTGCAAGATTTGTGAATCAGTCTTGTCCTTAACGACTTGGCCAGTTGCCACTGGCAGCCGTGCGTTTTCTGTGGGTGGAGCGATTGCTGCGGGGCTTTTAATATTTTCCGAAACAATGTTTGAGGAGCGTTCCCAACTGCACTTGAAGCAGGGATAACCTGGCTTTTCCTTCAGAAGGTGCCATGTCCTACGACACATTCTGAAGCAAAATAGATGGCAACTGTTGGCAGCCACTGCCTGCAGAGGTGTGCCCAAAAAACCCCGCTTTTAGGAAACACCCCCATGAGGGTAAGTCTCCCCCCTGCGTAAATAAGCGGGTGGGTAGATGGGGCCACGTAAGGACAAGGCTGCTGTGAATGTGTTTTAGTTTCTTCTTTCCAAAACCAAACCAAACTTGTTACCGTCACAGAAAAGAAACAAAACAACATTAAAAACATTTGAATGTCAAGTCGGGCTCTTTTTTTCGTCATACAAATCTTATATCTCACCTGTATTTATACCGTGAGGTCAGCGTACAAGAATGCTTGTGTGGAACGGCGCGAGCAGAAAAGTCAAGCCTCATAATCTGACCATCAGCAGCTGGACAGGAGGGTAGAGGGGATGCAGTTGCGGTAGCGGTACATGTTTGGCCAAAATCCTGCATGTGCTTAACAAGAATTGGGAGTCCGAAGAAAAGGAGAGAAATTTCACGACGTGTGCGTTCATCAGGACTAACAACGCAGCCGAACTTGGTTCTGTAGCTGGTGTGAGTGAAAGCATCCCCCAAAACTGTCCGGGGGGGGGGGGAGAAGGCTCTGTTCCCAAGCAGGCTCGTCGTTTAGTGTCCCTGTGCACACAGAAGCAAAACGAGGCCAGGGTTTTTGAGCAGGAGCCAGCAGACGGAGACCTGGAGTGTGCGAGATCTTCATCGCTGGCCTGGCTCTGTCTGTGGAACACCTAGAAGGTGTTCTAGTTGCTTCCAAACTCCTCGTTCACCCACAGCTCATGACATCAACGCTGTCTGTGTTAGGAGATGGAAGATGAGCAACAAAACAGCGTATTGTTTGTTCTCCGACTGGGGCAAAGGACGTTGCCACATTCCTGGAAGGAAGAAAACAGCTCCCTTTGGAGCAATGAAGTTGTTCAGTTATACAGCCCACAGATGGCTTTTCCTCTCGAAGCTCTGCTTAAGCTACCTGTTATATAGACTCATCTTGCCGTAACAGAGTAACTTTACAAGTTGATAAAGCCCAGACCCAACTGGTGCTCCCAGTTCTACGCTTGTCTAAACATTGCTTTGAATCAGCTCCACGTGAGATTGGCCGGGACTTAATCCGAGGCAGGGCGTAGGCCCAGAATGTCGATGCTGATCTTTGGGCTGAAGCATGTGGATTTGAAATAAAGGATCTGTTGTGTAACCGCCAGAACTTCCTCTGCTCTCTCCACCCCAACATTTCCAAGATGGAAAACAAGGAGGAGGCTGTTTTGTACAACACCCCTCTTTTCATGGGAGGGATTGTGGCCCGATTGCCTTCAGTTTTAAACATTGCTGCTGAAGTCTCTTCTGCATGCTGCTGTTTGTATGTGAAATAGACTGCAACTGTTGTTGTTTTTCAAGCTTGCAGTGCAATAACATGTATGTTTACTCAGAAGGAAGTCATGCTGTCTTCAGTAGGACTGACTTCCTTAAGTATGCAATGGGACTGGAGTCTTGGGCCACAGTCTAGTATGTGCACTTACTTGCTTGGGAGTCACCCCTGGTGAGCTGAGAACTGCAGAAGATGTCTCGGTTCTTTGCAAGTTACAACTAACGTTTCTAAGATAAGCTTTATTATCTTGTATGCATCTGTGCTTTGCAAAAAAGCACATGTTAGCAAGTGGTTTCTTTGGGCCCATGAAACAGGCCTGTCTATAAGTTTTTAAGGTGTCGCATTAAGGTGTCTCTTGGTGAAGAGACCTTAAAAAGGTAAAGGTGACCCCTGACAATTAAGTCCA
The DNA here is from genome assembly GCA_026170595.1 of Plestiodon gilberti rubricaudatus. NCBI lineage: Eukaryota > Metazoa > Chordata > Lepidosauria > Squamata > Scincidae > Plestiodon > Plestiodon gilberti. The sequence continues at coordinate 57,050,753 of JANXHW010000007.1, forward strand.
GTCGTGTCTGACTCTAGGGTGTGGTGCTCATCCCCATTTCAAAGCTGAAGAGCCAGCGTTGTCCTTAAAGACTGACAAATGTTCTGTAGCACAAACATCATGTACAGCACAAGCTTCTGTTAGAATAAAGCTCTTTAAAGGGACCACAAACTCTTGAGTGTTGTCTGTTGTGATGGACTCAACCGTCCAGTGGAGTCCAATTTCAGTGGAGGAGGAGCTGGTTCTCTGGTGGATGTACAGTTGCTCGATGATGTTTGATTGTCTGTGCTGGACACCTGTGAACGTGTGGGGTCTGGAAGACTGACTCTCCCTCTGAGTGCGTGGGGGGAGAAGCAGGAAGACCCCACCCACGTGAGCATTTGTCATGTGGGTATTTCTGCCATCAGGGCTTAGAGGTTAAATAATGCCCCTGGTGATTTCAGAATTTACCTGTGCAAATGTCCGGACCAGCCGGGGCTATATGCACCTACGGTAGGTGCTGCCTTCTGCTGCTGACTCGGGTTGTCACTCCATCTAGCTCAGCCCCGTCGACACTGGCTGGCAGCATCTCTCCAGGGTCTCAGCTAGGGACACAGGTCTTCCCCCAGCCCCACCTGGACATGCTGCAGGGATCGAATGGGGGGGGGGGGGCGCATCTGTGTACAAAGCAGGGGCTCTGTCATTGAACTACAGCCTGTTCTTGCTGATTCTTGGAGCTAGGACAGGAGAGGCACTCTACATATGCTCAGAGGCACTGTCCTTTGGCTGTGGCTTCTTCTAATTCCAGCAATCTCAGGAAAAAAAATTCTGGCAGTGGGTCTTATTAGACCCATAATAAATGACCCCCAACAATGAAACTCAAGTGCCTACTACAAGCATGTGCAGAGCGCCCCACCGCCCTTGCGGAAAAAAGTCAACAGGATTTACTTGCAAGTTGCAATGTACGTTCGAGCAGGACCTTTGTGATGCAGCGGTGAGGATGTGAGAATGCTACTCTGTTCCTGCAACAGGATCGCACTTTCATGGTGTTTAAGAGCAGGACAGATGTGGGCAGGCACGAAGACCGGGCGCCTCTGAGCGCGTGCAGAGCGCCAGCCCCGCCCGCGGCTGCCTCCCGGGCGCCTCGCCCCGCCCCCTCCGCATTCCTGGGCCTCCGAAGCCAGCAGCCAATCCGGGAAGGGCGGCGGGGGGGCGGCGCCTGGTTTGAAAATCCTGCTCCGAAGGGAGAGAACAGCTGGCGCGCGGAAGGTGAGTGGGGCCGGGGGCGGCGGGGGGCAGCTCTTGGCCCCGTGATCGGGGGCCTGCAGGTGAAGCCGGGGGCAGCACCGTTAAGCCGGTCAGGCTCCAGGCGGAGCTTGCAGGGGGCGTCTCGTCTCGTCCAGCGCTCCGTTTTGCGGGGGAGGGGGGCGCAAGTTTCGGTGCTTTTGTTCTGGAAGCTGCTTTGTATTTTGGCTCCTGGAAAAGCAGCCTAGAAATTCGCCGTGTTGCTGCTTCATTGGCCTGGTGGCTTTGTGTGTGTTTAGATGAATTCTTTGGCAGTGCCTGACTTCGCTTTGTAACCTTTTCAGGCTCCAGAAAATCAGGTTGCAAATAACCCCTAAAATTCCTTTGAAACGGGGAGTGCAACTTAAGGCTGTTTACTCCACAGTAAATGCCACCGCGTCCAATAGGACTTGCCTTCTGGTGCTCCTGTTTAGGATTGCAATCATCCCACTGTTCCAGCCTCAACCTCCGGGGGGGAGGGGGACCTGCTTTAAATGTCTGCAGTGCATTTCTCCCTACTCATTTTGTTTAAAAGCAAGCAGGAGTGAGAGATTCTCGGCTGTAAGGGAGGAGAGAGGCCTCCGTTCCTTGGAAAAGCGGCATGCAAGAGGGCTGCTTCTCGGGCTGCTTCTCCTGCACCTCCTGAAATTGCTTCCACCAGGCCCCATAAGAACATCAGAAGAGCCCGGCTGCTGGATCAGGCCAAAGGCCCATCTAGTCCAGCTTCCTGTATGACACAGTGGCCCCACCAGATGCCGCAGGGAGCACAAGACAACAAGATACTTGTATCCTGTCGCCACTCCCTTGCACCTGGCACAGAGAAAACCTACTCCTACAACCAGGAGGTTGCTTATCCCCATCATGGCTTGTAAGCTGTGATGGACTTTTCCTCCATAAGCCCCGTCCTCTCCTACAGCATGCGGAGCCCCCCGCCTGCTCTCCTGTCCCTCTGTCACGGTGGCTCCCCAGCAGCTGGGGTCCAGGGTACGCTGCCCCTGAACCTGGAGGCAGCCCGACTGACGGAAAGCCTTCCCTCCTCCCTCCGGGAATCTGCCTGGTCCCCTTCGAAGCAAGCCAGGGCCGTTGCTGCATCTCCATGCTCCGTCCTTTGAGCAAGGAGAGCTGCGGTGCCAGGGAGGGCTCAGGGTCCACAGAGCCTTGGGCAGTCTCTTCCTTGCCATTTCAGGAAACGGCTTCACCAAACCACCAGCTCCCTCTTCTCCCCCATTCCTGGCTTCGTGGAAGGTTCCTTTGGCCCGCTGGGTCAGTGGTCTCTAACGGATGAATATTGAGACTGAATGAAGAGCAAATATGAGCTCCTGTTGCCCTCTTCCTACCTGCTGCTCTGGGAGGCCTGTGCTCAGCAATAGTCCTGGAAGAGGCCTTCTCTCCTGGGCAGAGGAGGAGAATCCCTCTTCCTCGCCGATTGCTCAAATCGGTATCAGTTTCTTTCGTCAAGGCGACAGCCCTAATATAAACCTGGGCGGGCACTTTGTCCCCCTTCCTAGAGTAGCCTTTCCACCCCACCCCCCTTGTGAAGTCTGCTGCGTCAAATCAGGTTTGCCCCCGTTAGGTGATGTCGGTGACAGGGGTTCTCTCCAGCCTCTTCCTGTGCAGTTTTGTGACCTTATCGACTCGCAGCCTGAGTTGTCTTGTTTGCAAAGGTTTTCTTCTCGCACGTTAGGAGAATCCAGCACGGGGAAGAGATGGCGTCTGTGTTCCAAAGCGTAGGGTCCGCTGTGGGCTGGAGGAGCCATGAGATCCTGCCCGACTTTGAGGAGAGTCCTCTGCCGGATCGATTCCGGAAGAAGTCCGCTCGCAACTTGAGCGCTCTCCGGAGGTCGATAAGGAAACGGATGCCCTTGAAGGAAGTGGAGGTCAATTTGAACGAGAACCCCACCTGGGAGAGCTTGGAAGCCAAGGAGAAGAGGCAGGGCCTGCGGGCGCTGAGCAGAATGGCCACAAATGCCTTGGGGACCGTGTCGCAGGTATGGAAACGGCCGTGAATGTTGGTTGCCATCCATTGCAGCTTGTTGCATGCATGTTTCGTGTTGCTAGGTCTAGTGCTGAACGTTTTGTCCCTTCGTTCTGGATTGTCTCTGTCTCGGATGTGCAGAGAGCGCCGTCCGTCAGGAAGGGCCTCTTCTGTGCCTGCCATGCTGGCACTCGGAATACCTTTCCAAAGGGCCCTTTAACCTGGTAATTCCAGCACCTCTGAAGCCTGGCTGCAGTTCTGGGGGCATCGTCTTCCCAGCCCTGCAACTAGTGTGGATCAGGGAGCATTTACTCAGGCCCTCTCTCCCCTTCTTCGTATGCCTCAGAGTTCCCAGCTGAAGCCACCGTTGGTTGTGATGTCTGGAGGACTGCTTTGAGTGCTCCCTCCAGATGGCAAGCCGTGGCGCAGTGCCTGCCTGTGGCTTCCCGGTGGTTTGGACGGGGACTGGGGTGTCTGAACTGGGCCTGCTCCTGCATTGCAGACGATCCAGAAGCGCTGCCAGGGCCCCACGCGCTCCCTGCTGACCTCTCTGGCTTCCATGGGCAACACTGGGAGCTCCACAAGACCCCAGAGCTCCCCACCTCGGACCCCTCAGCGTAAGAGCAAGAGACTCGCTGCTGCCTCGACCCCAACGTCTGCCACCAGGATGGTGCCCCCGTCTGGCAAAAGGTCTTCTGGGCAGCCTGGCTCCCACCGGCGTCGGAGAGAGGCCCTCCCGCTCCGGAGATCGAGGAGGGCTGCTGCCCTGAGGAGCCCCTACGCGTCTCCGGTTCACGTTGGCCGCAGAAGGCAAGTGGGGCTTCTGGCCCTGGGCCAGCAGACCAGGGTGGGGGAGGTGTTCTGTGCAGGGGGGGGGAAGTCCCCGGTTCAACTCCCAGCACCTCTGGCTAGAAGGTCTCCCACAGCAGGGCCGGAAACGATCCCAGGCCCCCTTTGCGCCATCTGGGAGGTCCAGCAGAGCCTCCTGTTTGCGGGTCGTTGTGTCCCGCAGCGCAGTTCGTGCGATCCCTCTTGAGCATGCCCTGCTGGGTCCGGCCAAGGGCCCAGAGAGTCCGGCTTCCTGGTTCTTGGGGTGGCCAGCCAGATGCCTGCAGGAAGCTTTGTGCAGCAGCAGGCCGTGAAGGGAATGCCCTTCTGTGGCTGCTCTTAGTCCCAGCCCACTGGAATCTACAGGTACTCTGCCTCTGAGCCTGAAGGTTGTGTCCCCCTTGTGGCCCAGAGCCCATGATAGACCTCTCCTCCCCCATGAATGTACATCCTTTCTACATCTTGTGGCAGTGAGTTCCACAAGGGAGTTCTGTCTTGTGTTGGGCCAGGCACGGCGCCTTCTCTCTTGGAGAGCTGAACTGCTGGCTACCGCACGGAGCAGGAGGCACCGCAAACGGCTGTCTGTCAGCTCTGCTCAGCTCACGGGCTTCACTTTTGTTCCGCGTCCCTTTCTCTTCCAGTCAGCTTGACTGTGACCTAGAGCTGGTTTCCACGGGTATTCGCCAGCTGAAACGTCTCTCTCGGGCCTTCAATGACATCATTGTCCAAGAGGAGAGGTGAGTCCACGGCGGAGGCGCTTCCCTCTGCAAGGGGCCCTTCTGCAGTATCCAGGGTGGGTTTTTCCAGATCCCCAGCCGCTGCCCCGCCCACTCTGCCGTGTTCTAGCCCAGCACTCTCCTCCCCTCCACATTCCCTCCTCCTCTCTGCCCCCTTCTTCCTTTTCAATCCAGGGAGTGGGAGGAGGAGGAGGTAGGAGGCCAGAGATGGGCAGCCCCTACCCATCCACTGCCTAAGGGGGCTGCTTCAGCTGGCCTCATGGATGGACCGGCCCTGACTGTTGCATTCTAAAGTAAATGCGTTCATTGTAAGGTGCCACAATTCTCTGTTGTTGTTTGGGTTGGGTCTTGCTTGTTCCTTTGCGCAAGTAATGGCTGTCTGGTCAGCCCAGCCAAAAGGGGGGGCCCATAGCCTGTTCTCGGGGTCAAGGACTGGTGGTCCCAAGGCCAAATCCAGTCCTTCCGGGGAGCTGGTTTCCTGGCTTGTGGTCGCCAATCCTGCGGTGGAGGGAGCGTGGTTCTGGCAGCAGGGTTTGTGGTCAGGTGGGGAACACCTAACTTCCTGTGTCAGAGTTTGGGGCCCTGGAGACAGTCCCTGTGGGCAGCTGGTTGCCAGCCAGGAGTCCATCCGCACCCAAATGGGGCTCTAGTCGGCCGCTTGAAACCCCTTGCTGTGGAGCCTTTGTCAAGCCTTGTTCCTCCTGTTCTTCCCATCTACTAGTGATATGAGAGTTTCCCTCATTTGTAACTGAAGATAAAAACCTACCCAGGTAATGTTTGTTTGGTTTTTTTCTTTGCTTGAATTCCTTTTCACAAACCACGTTTTACCTGCATGGAGGAATTGGCTGCCTAACCGCAAGGTGCGCATGCAAAATCTAACCCTTTCCGACATCGTTCCCCCCCCCCCCGGGGTTTTCTGTGATGATTCTTGCCAGAGACGAGATCTGCGTGTCCGCTGGGATCCCTGGAGCCCCTGGCCACCCAGACAGAGCCCTTTCCATGCCTGTCTGTCACGCCAAAAACCTGTGGAAGCCTCTTTGAGTGGCACGTGGGTTGCCCTCCAGTTCGACCCCCCCCCCCCGCTGGCGGCTTCTCCCAGTAGGGCCGGGGAAGACCCTGCTCTGCCCAGAAGCGCCTCACTGGCTAGTCTAGTCGGTGCAGCCCACCCTGGCCTCGGGGGTCCATCTCGGGACAAGGCCGTCTTGCCTCTTTACCCCAAACGTTCCCCCCCCCCCCAGGGTTCTCTAGAACTCGGCTTCTGAACCACAGGTCCCAGGGAACGGTGGTTGCGGTTGTCTTCGGAGACCGTCCGCACCTTGTCTACTAACTCCACTGCTGCCAATTGCCGGACTAACGGAGATTGTGAAGCATGACAGGAATGTGGTTTTGTGTGTGTGCTGTCTTGTTTCCAGAAGTGTTATGTGCTCAGTGTTATGATGCACACCCTCCGTGGAGTTAGATTCAGCTCAGTTTTAAATGCAGCCAGAGACCTGACTTGTTCTTTCAGATCGGTTGGCAGGGGGCCACAGTCCTGTCTTGTTTCCAGAAGTGTTATGTGCTCAGTGTTATGATGCACACCCTCCGTGGAGTTAGATTCAGCTCAGTTTTAAATGCAGCCAGAGACCTGACTTGTTCTTTCAGATCGGTTGGCAGGGGGCCACAGTCCTGCAAAGCTGTCTTGGCAGTCCAAACCATTTGTTCCAACATTTGTTCCCCTGTTTGTATGGAACAGCTGCCTGGGGTGCTTCTTAAGAAGGGTACAAATATTATAAATGTCCTAGGGCTTTGTGCCATGTTGTGAACTGGGGGGTGTATTTAACTAATTGAACTTGTTTGCCCAAACACACCATTCACGTCCTGCACAGAAGATGTGCTAGCAGTGTTTCTGGTACTGACCCATTCAGCTTGAGCTGTTTGAGTATTTGTATGCTGTGACATCACAGCAGCTCAGCCATTGGCCAGGGGTAGGAGGAAAGTACCCATGTTTACAGAAAGTACCCATGTTTAGCCTCTTCCCATCTACAGCAGCTGCTCTCTCTATAGAAAACGAGGCATTCTAGCCATATTATTTAAGGGGATTTTCTACACGTGTACATCATCCACCAGTGAAATCAAACCCTCCAAGAAGCTTTATTATTAGTGTGTGTGGGGGTGGGGTGGGGGAACGACGACAGCCCCTTGCTCCACTCTGATTTTACAACCCTGAGTTCAAGCCCAACTTCACACTGTGATGTGGCAGCCGCAGTGACCAGGCATTGTCATGGACTATGTCCCCTAGTGTTGACATTTTGATTGCAGACAACGTGGGGCAGGGATCTGTCTGTTGGTGGTGTTATGCTACAGAACACCATGTAGGTCGATGACTCTAAATTAAATTCCCTCCTCCTCGTTCCATTTGCTCTTCTTCGAATTATCCGTGGACATTTCCCAGCTGCTCATCTGCGGCAATTCACAAACAATTTTTTTTTTTGCCTGTTCAACAGACTGGTCCTGTGGAGGGGTGTCTGTTTTTCCTCCCTGTCGCCCTGGCCCCAACCCACTGGGCAGTCATTGTCTTTCCCCGCCTCTCTCAATTCTCTGAACTCTCTCTCCTCTCTCTCTCTCTCTCTCTGCACAGGGATCAAGCGATCACAAACTATTACCAAGTCATGGCGCAGAACATTCAGGCGGCTCGCTTGCGATCTCGGAACCTCTCCCGGCCTTTGCTCAAGAGGCAGGGGGCCCGGCTGCACCGGACCCTTGGCAGCTGGGCGGATCACCACTTTCAGCAGTATTAACCTGTGAGCCAGTGAAGGATGGAGTGTGTGTGTGTGTGTGTGTGTGTTAGAGTTTTTTGTATCCACATTTAACTGACTACTCTTAATAAGCTCATGTAAAAAACAAACAAACCCTAATTTGTTAAGTCTCATGGAAACTAAAGGATTTTTCTCTCTGCATGTGAGTTTTAAGGAGGACACTGAAAGCCTGCAGCAGGCTGAGAGCAGCAAAGGTGGGGAGGGGTCTGGAAACGGAGTCCTATGAAGAACAGCTAGAGGAGTTTGGTGCGTCTCCCTCTCCCCTGGAGAACATAAGAGCCCTGCTGGATCAGGCCAAAGCCCCATCTAGTCCAGCTTCCTGTATGACACAGTGGCCCCACCAGATGCCGCAGGGAGCACAAGACAACAAGATAACCTGTTTCCTGTTGTCACTCCCTTGCACCTGGCAGAAAGAAAACCGACTCCTACAACCAGGAGGTTGCTTATCCCCATCATGGCTTGTAAGCTGTGATGGACTTTTCCTCCATAAATCAGTCCAATCCCCTTTTAAAGGCATCCAGGCCAGGTGCCATCACCACCTCCTGGGGCAAGGAGTTCCACAAACCAATTACACGCTGGTAGACCCCCAAAGCCGCACGTTTGCAAGAGGGACAAAGACGGGACAACACTGCTAGAGAGACATCAAAACACAAGCACAAAACACAAGAGATGAAGGGGAGATATGATGGTGGCTGAAGGGCTGCCATATAGAAAGGGGGGGGGGACGGCTTGCAGTGCTGTGTCCCATGAATCCTTCGCCGCCCTGTTCCCCCCCCCCCTTGCCATGCCGCATTTGTCTGGTACTAGAGGCTGCCTGGCACTGTTGGGGGAGGGCGCAGTGGCTGGAGCCGAGTGCGCAGCGTCGTCCGTAAAAGGAGCCCTGCCAGGCTGGAGCCAGAGCCCATCACCTTCGTCCTGTTCCCCCACAGCAGAGCCAAACTAGACGTTTCCTGCCTGATCCAGCAGGGTCCCCAGCTTGGCTTCCCTCTCCAAAGAGTCCACTGCTGGCCAAACTAGTCCTGGAAGTCAGGCAGGCAGTGACCTACTTCAGGGTACATACTGGGTGCCTTAAATAAATAGCCTCTTTTAAACAAAAAAGATTGTTTCCTGGTTTTGCCTCTGGGACTCCTGCCCTGTGAGATGCGCCCGTTGTCCCGCAAGGCTAGTCCTCCGCCGCTTTATCAGAAAGGAAGGTGCTGTGGGGTTTTTAGAAAAGAAGAAAGAAACCATTTCCTCTTGGGTGGCCTTGAAAGGATCGTGTATTTGTGATGCAACCAGAAAGGACTGGTCATAATTTTTCCCCCTTGTTCAATGTGGCTGGGTTCCAGTTCAGTGTGGCTGGGTTCCAGTTCAATGTGGCTGGGTTCCAGCCAGTGTTACCAGCAAAGATTTCCTGACCTAGTTCAAACTGCGTTGCTTCTGTTTCTGTGGTTTTCTTTACCTCAAAGAATTCAACTTGAACCTGAAGGAGTTTTTGTTGAGAAAAAGAAAGTGGGTTATACTGTACAGACAGGATGACTTGAGAATAACTGGCCTTTGATCCGGATCTCATTCTTTGTTTCTCTTGTTAGCTGTGACGTGGGGCAGAAAATGTCCCCCCGCTGCATTCCCCCCCCCCTATCTACAGATGCATTGTTTCAGGAAATTAATTAGTCGCAGAATTTAATAAATCCAATATGTGTCAAATGAGGCCATTTCAAAGTTGCGATGAACTTTTTTTTCCAACAATTGACTACCATTTCCTGTTACTTTTCCAAATCTTCCAAGGGATGCTTTCTTCCTAGGGTGCCTTATTATTTTGAGGGATTTATAATCTCTTTCAATGCTGGGTTAGAAGCTATGGGCCAGAGATTAAGGGCTCTTTATACTTGGCGGAGTGTTTCCCAATGTAACAAAATCTTTGTTGAACAATATGATCATTTTTGCTGGAAACTTTATTGGGGGCAGTTTAGAAAAAAAAAGGAACAAAGCCCAGAGGAGTTATTCCCCTTTATTGAAAGAGAGAGGAAGTTTTAAGTCATGTTATTATGAACTTTCGACAGGCTGCTACTTTCCCCACATTCAGGTAGGGCCGCCTTTCGGGAAACTTTGGCTGATATAGTTTATTGCACAAAGAATAGTGTGTTGCTGTGATAAGGCCAAGTCTTTAGTCATAACCAGCACTCGTAAGTGGTGCTTAGTCCTGCACGAGCAAGGAAGAAAGGCAGCAGTTTGGGAGGCCAACTCCACCAGCAAATTCTTCTGGGAGGGCTCCGCTCTTGCCAGCACAGGCTCCAAAATGTTCCTCCCGAGATTGTTAGAAAGGTCCTTAGTAGTGGCGTGGCCCAGATAACTTGCCTCTCCCTCTTGTTTCCAAGGTGTCCATTTTCAGGGGCGAGGCCACGGGGGCGGCAGCCTGCATTCCCATGACTTGTATTAAAAACAAGACTCTGAATCCCGTTCTGCGTTGACCACGGAATTTGTAACCCAGATCGAAGTTGCTTCTTTGAGTCTCCCAGCTGCCTGATTTTTCCTTTCTCTTAACCTCCCTCCATTTGTGGGCAATGACTTGTAGTACTTGAAGATCTGCCTGGAGTTACAAGAAATGGTTTGCTCTTCTCCGCTCTGTGTTCAATTCTTTGTCCAGGACATCAGAAGACCAGCCCTTGGGGGACTTTGAAAAGTCACGTGCCTGCAGCGTGGTGGTCCATGGTAAAATTGGCCCTACGGGTGTGTCCGCATTTTGGCATTGCAGCTTTATCGCCTTCAACTCGGATTCAGTCTTGTCCACAAAGAGTCCATTTTCGAATGAGATGTGGTGCTCCGCTTTGAACTTGGTTGGTGATGGTAACCACCCGTATGGCAGGACTTCATAGATCCGGATGCTGGTGATGGAATGGGGTATATCTTCAGCGACGCTGACACCCCAAGGGGGAATAAATGCAAGGCCACCCTTGTGGCCAAGGGTCTACTGACTCTGGCCTTTTCCTTTGCTGTCTCGCCTATGTTCGGTTTTAGATTATAAGCATCTTGGGATAGAGCAGAGGTGTCACTTGGATTGGTGTCACCCCCATTAACTTGATTTATTTTAATATATAACAGTATAGGTCACCCAACAAGTCAGTAACCAACAACAAACAAATATTTCAACACAGTTTGTTCCATTACATTCTGCATTAAATTCCCTTTCCAATGATATATAACACTATGTTACTATTACACATTTTCCAAAAGGCTTCCATAATTTTGGCCACAAGTGGTGTGTCCCCCGCACCCCCCCTAGTGAAGCCACTGGGCCAGAGAGCTGTTCTCTTACACTCTGTCAAGTGGCATTGCATGTGGAGGACACAATATAATGATGGTGATTTAATACTTCAGAGTTTAATTTCTAAAGAACTTTCAGAAATAACCTGGTTCCTTTATACTATCCTAGGATTTTTGAGATGGGGAGAGGGATAAATTGGGGTACTCTGCCAGGGGAGACGGCCTTGCCTGTGGTTTCCTCTCCCAAAGCGTTTCCTGGGAGCTGCTCTCGTTGGCGCAGAACTTTCTAGGCCAAACCTGCAGCTCCCAGGAGCTAAAAGCACAGCACAGACAGCTGCACTTTTCTGCGCCAAATATTTGAACGGTTTTATGAATGTTAACCTTTTTTTCATAAAAATCACACCCAGGACAACGAGTGCTCGAATGAAGGAGCAGCGTTGTAGGAGGCAGCAGCGGGTCGGGGGGTTTCCTGCACTTGCAGAGCCCTTTTTGAGCCAGCCCAGCTCAGCCCCCTGCTTCGGATCCCTCCCCTTGAACGAGTTGTCTGGGTAGAGGAGGGGTCATGCTTCTGGTGGTTAATCCCCTGGCAGGGCAGCAGCAGAGCGTTTCATGTGCGGTACGTGCCCAGCGTCGGGGTCACCTGGAATCTTGGGTGTTGGCTGCTGTCATTTACAGTGTTTGCTTTGCTGTAGCCAAATATTAACACAATTCTTCCTTTTCATATCTTGGATTTTGCTTTCCCCGCGTTGATAGCCTTAGTCACGCCAATAAAGATTGGACGCTGACGGTGAGATGAGATGGGCAAACCCCTTCCTTATGGCTTCCTTTGTGGGCAGCGGGACTGGAAGGGCTCCTGAGCTGGAAAAGGGAACTTGGTTCTTGCTTGGGATGTCTGATGGACCCGTGGCAAATAGGGTTATTCCAGGTAAATTTGTATACGATGCAGCCTTGATGATGTAGCCTGAGCTCCATGTTGTCTCTCAGGCAGCCCATGGGAAAGATGACGACCCTGACATTAACACAGGCCCCTAGGCAAGTGTCTTAGCTTGCCTCCTGCTGAGCTGGATGCCTCTTCTCAGCTAAGGTCATACTTTGAAAAATTTTCAAAGGCAGCACTTGAGAGCACTCCTGCTGGAGGAGAATTCCTGGACCGCCACTCTCACATGATGTTGCCTAAAACGAGGGCTGCAAAATTCCTTTGGTGGATCAGTGAGTCAACCAAAGCTTAATTCTGGTTAATCATTTTTAATGGGGCAGAGTGCGTTGTCACTGACGGGCCTGTTGAAGGCAGGCTTCCTTGTGTTTTTTTTTTTCTAAGCTCTTTTGCTTCTGGTATGATGTGGCAACCAGGAATGGAAAGCAAATATTTGAAGGACAATGAGGAGACCCACTCCCTGGACTGGAAAAGGAAGAGGAAATGCGGAGGGGAGGAGCCTGCTGTGCTAGAACACTGGAGAGTGGGAAGAGCAGAGGGGGGTGTCTCATGGGGTGGGGCGGCATCTGACCTGCTGCCTCGGGCCTCCGGCGGTCTTGGACTGGCCCTGCTTCCAGTGAGCTCCTCTCTCTACCCCAGTCTTGTCTGCTCTGCCCAGCAGTGGCGTTCCAAGGCAGCCGTAGCCCTCTTCCCTGGCACCCAAAGCACCCCCCCCACTGAGCTGGGGGCTCTTGAGAGATCCTCTCTTCTGTACGAACACGTGAAGCTGCACGATTCCAAGTCGGGCTCAGCCCGCCTGCTCTGAGACCAGCACATCGCCAAGGCAGAAGAGCACCCTTGAGTGTGTTGCTGCCTCACGGGCTGGGTGGCCCTCATGCCCGTGGTGCCTGGTGACCCTTCCAATCCCTTCCTTCCACCCCCTACCTACCTGCCCCCCCTCGGTGAAGAAAAATTGGGAGGGGGCAATAATGCTCACCTAGTTTTCCAAGTGAACATTACAAACAAATACACATTTTGTATTTCCTGGCTCAGTCCTGTCCTTGACTGTGTGCATTCAATCAGTCTAAATGCCTGACCTAATTTTCAGATGTGACCTTTTTTTGTATTACTCTGGAATTTGTGTAATGCACTGTTTCCTCATTTGCTGGGTCCTGGGACCAATACAAAGCCAATGAGTCCTACGTTTGCAGACGGAGCTGCTGGGGAGCAAATGCATTTTGGGAAGCTGCTAGCAGAAGGAAGGAAACTGACTGGCTTCGAAAACAGGGCTGGACTGGTCACAAAAAGAGCTGCCTCAGCAGCTGCTGATTTAAAAAAATAAATATTTTCCTGGGCACGAGAGTACAAACTGGAGGTTCTGGACCGTGACTTGTGAGCGAATATTTGTTCACCACACCTCTGGCATTTTCCCTTCTTTTTTAAAAACCCCACCCCAAACGGTGGTTTTGGCTAGTTTGGAGCTTTTGAGACTCTGGGTGTGTGGGTGTGTGGGTATGTGGGTGGAAGCTAAGAGATGTTGGAATTCCCTTAGGGGGGGTAGCTATTTGTTGCTGCGTTCCCCTCTCCCTTACTCTGTTTTACTCCCCACCCACGTGGCAGACTTGCTTAGCTTTACTTGGCTAGAGAAAACACACTAGGCATAGTGGATTGAAGTTGCAAAAAGAAGTTTACTTACAGTTTTCATTCATATGTACAGCGTCTGATTCACATCAGAGGATACACTAAACTTGAAAGGACAGAACCCTCCTAAAGCTAGGGCTCTCTGCATGCTGAAGGCATGCTGGAAGATGGCGCTGGGCTGCAGGAGGGCAGCTTGCCACGTCTTCCCTGGTCAGTGGTCAGATGCAGAAGAGAGTGAGAGAAAGGTGAAGAAGAAGGAAACTGGGTCTGGGGCCACGCCCCTTCCTTAAGACAATGAGGGGTCAAAGACAAGAGGGTCTACCTAGGTGATCATATAACATGCATACACCCCCCAGTGTCCAGCATACGGAATTTGCCCGTTATTTCCAACAAGAGAGAGGTTCCGTTCCTGCCCCCTAAGCTCTTTGAAGAGGAGGTCAGAAACAGACCGGGATGGATCCGTTTTGTTTTCTAACCCTTCCCCTTCGGAGCGCTCTGTGGAATGTCCTTCTTGGGCAGCCAACCTCCTCGCTCGGGAGACCTGCCTGGCCTGGCGTTCCTTCAGCACTCTTGAAAATGTCTGGTGGCGTGGAATCCTTTTGCAATGGAGTGCTGTGATGGTTGTATTGTCGGGCAATTGTGAATTAACTTGGCTCTCGGTTTGCGCTGAGGCTACGCCAGGCCAGCAGCTCAGGAGGGTTTTGCAAAAGAGAGCTAACAGTTGCGAATAGTCCAGGCCGGCCGCCGCGTTCCCCTTTCCCTGGAAGGTGGAAAAAACCAAACGATGGGAGGGTTTGAAATGCAGCAAGGGTGACTCTTCCACACGTTTGTGTCGTCAAACGTTTTCTGAGTAAGAGCAGACAGGAGAGCTGTTTGGCCGACAGAGAGGCTGGGCTGAGTGAGCTGAAGCACAGGGGGGGGGGGACACAGAGCCGTCCTCGGCGGATTGATGGACCTGGCTGCTGGCTCTTGCTGGAAAGGGGAGGGCTGCAGCCTCCAGGACTCGGTCTGTCTGTATATCCGTCCATCAAGCCAACCTGACAGACAGGCAGCCCAGGCGTCGGCGCCCAGCCTCCCAAGGCCGCCACTGCGATGAGCCGGTAATAAAGAGTGGGATTTGCGGCTGCAGAGGGCGAAGGCTTCGGACGGAGCTGTGGAGCAGCGACCCTTTGGAAGCGCTGTCCAGGCCATCGGTGCTGAACCTCTGGACCAGAAGCAGCTAGGAATGTGCGGCAACAGCCTTCCCTATTTGTACAGACCCACGGGGGGGGGGGGGGGCGGGAAGCACAGCACTTAACTCGCAAAACATCCCAGAAACAGAATGTCATTGTTTGGCTGTTGCTTTTTTTGTGGTGGCGCATCTATTTTGATCCTCCTCCTTGTTGCACAACATGGCTGGAACTGTCTCTGCCAGTGTATCACAAAAGTGACCTTTCAGAACCAGGAAGCAGGCATCTTCTCGTCGTCGGTCCAGGAAAAGGCAGCCAATATTTACCGTGCCTTGGCCCAGGCCTTTTTCCCCCTTTGCGAAGTCCCATCAAGGACCCGCCCTCTTTTCTGCTTGGAGGCTATAAAAGCCGCCGTCGGCCAGCAAATGCCCCACCCTACGCCAGGAGCAGAGCAGGTGAGGATTCTTGGCACTTCTGTTCCCCATTGATGGGGACCGGATCCGCCCTGGGGAGACGGATTCTCGGAGTCTCTTTGATCCTTCCTGGCTTCTGCCTCGTTGGCGAGGAGGAGCTGTCCAGCAGGACAGAGGCTGCATCGGGGAGGCCACTGAGCCAGCAGCTGGACCGAGGCCGCTCTGTGGAGGCTGCCTGGCTGCCCCCCCCCTCGACTGGGTCCTGATCCTGACTGTCCGTGAGGTCAGGATTATTCCCCCTCCTGAGGGGAGCTTAGGGAGGCCACATGGACACCTCCCTGACCCAGGAGTGGAACTCAAACCCACAACTTGCATTGCTCTGCCCTTGGCAACCACCCGCCAAGTCACTGGAAGGTCCTCCAAAAGGAAAACAGCTCCCACTTGTTGTTCAAGACAAGCCCCCCCCCCACTTTCCCTTCCCTGGACACACCAGGGCCAAATTGCTCCATCAGCTCTGAATTCGTAGCCCCACCCATTGAAACTGACCGACCCTCGAGAATTCAACCACCCTCCTTTTTCTTCCCAGAGATGAAGCAAACCTTTGCCTTGCCGGGCCTCCTGCTGGCTTTTGGCCTATTGTTGCTGCTGCCGTCCAGGTCTTCCTCCGAAGGTAACGTCACTGGTCCTACTTGTCCTCTTTCGGCCTCCTACTATCTGGAGTTGGGAGCAGGAAAGGGAACTGCCAACGTCATCCCGTTCCCTAAAAAGAGTGGATTTCTCGGGAGCCCCCTTTGGTTTTCTCGCAGGCCTTTTGAGGTGGTCCAGTGGTAGAGTTTGGGCCTCTTTTCTTTGCAGAGGGAGGGAGGGAGGGAGGGAGAATGCCCCGTTGTACAGAACTCCTCCTCAGGGCAGGGGAGGGAGGCGGCTGCTGAGAACCCCCCCCCCCCGTGGCCCTTTGCTGTCCAAAGTTGGCACGTGGTGGAGGAACATTCAATTCCATCACACCAGTGCTTGTGAGCAGACAGTTAGCTTGTTGTCTATGCCAAGCCAGTTCCTACCCCTGCAGGGGCCACCAGGGTGGCTCCAGCTCCCAGCAAATATTTAAAATCAGACAAAACAACTAACAGCGTCATAAAGATAATATTTGGACAGATCGTAAACATGCACATCTTAATGCCAGCCGTTGAAAAAGGCAGAGACGTTTTTTCTAAACAGGACAAGGCTGTGTGTGTGTGTGTGTGTGTGTGTGTGTGTTGGCTTCCTTACAGGCTCTCACTGTGTGCCATAAATGATTAACACAATAAGAATTGGGGGGGTCAGTGAAGCGAGGACAAACTGTCTGGCCTGGTAACGCGCTCACTGACTAATTCACAAGGCTGCCCTAAACTGCATGTATAAGTTGAGTCAGGTTTAGCTTGTACTCGACTGCTCTACACCGAAGTGCACCCAAGGGGGCTTCTGTCAAGTGACAATACACTTGTACACTCATCTATCACTGAAGCAGGAGTGCACGTACTGTATGCATGCGCACACAGCATCAGTGCGCACCTGGTGCTTACAGTGCAACAACAAGAAGACAGGTTGCTGTCCCATGGAGCTTACAATTACGTTTTAAGGGGAGGCCACAGATAGTGGGGAGGAAGATGGAGACAAGGGTAAAAGGAGAGACTATGCATTCAGTCGAGTCACAGGCCAGTTAGGCTTATCTTCAATAGGGATTCCAGATGCTGAGTACCAGAGTCTGGGGATAAGGATGATGGGAAGCCTTACCACTAACTAGCCATGCTGGTTAATAATGGATCCTCCATGTGCAGATGCAGTGTACCTTGAAACATTAGGCATTGGGGGGGCAACAAATAGGAGAGGACAGTTACCTTCCTGCCCCTGTTCATGGGCCTCCTGGAGGCACCTGAGGGCCCCACCTTGATCCAGGAGGGCTCGTCTGAAGTTCTTACTCCTCTCTCTTTTTGAAGTGGTTGCCCCAAAGAACCTGGCCGGCCCATCTCTTATGAGCAGCATTAATGAAGCCAGGCAGCTGGTGGATGAAGCATACAAGTTCTCACGGAAGAGGTGAGTTTCCTTGGTGTGAGCCCACACTGCAGGGGTGATGTATTTACTCTTGGACTGGCTGCACCGGCAGATTCCCTCCCAGGGCAGTTAATACCCCAGCCAAATTCAGCAGAAGCAACGTGAGTTTAAAGCTGAAACGTGAACAAGAAGCCACAGCAAGCGACAGAGGCGTGGCGAAGAGGCCTCTCCTCGCGGCGGCGAGATCCCCCGGCTTGTTTTCTCCCATCATTGCAGAAGGGCTGCGGTGCCCTTTCAAAGCCCTCTCTGGCCGTCCTGTTGCCACGGCCTATCTTTCTCTTTTCAGAGCAAAGGAGAACTTGAAAAAGAGCCACGCCAGCCCCTCTGACTTCCTGAAGCATTTAAAGGAGCCAGTCGCGGGAACCAGGACGGCCATCCGGGCAGCGAGCTACATGGAGACGGCGATGGAGCTCCTGAAGGAGAAGCTGCAGAAGAGGTGGAAGAAGCAGTTCAACCTCACAGGTATATGGAGGCTCCCTCCTGTCACAGCTTTCATGGTTCATTTTCAAGGCAGACCTGTTTGTGGAGGCCTTGAGGACTAGCCGCTTGTTAGGTTCTAAAGAGGAATAACTTCAGGAAAGGAATAGGGAGAGATCAAGTAAAGAAAGCCCTGCATAGCCAGGCTATGTCAATACCTTGCCAAAAGAGTGTTTGGAAGTGCGACAGGGGGATGGGGAGGGTCAAGTAACACACAGGTTCTGCCGGTGCTGACAAATCAATGTTAAAGTGCATCGAAGTGTCTTTTAGGTGGACTGAAGATGGCAGATCCGTTGTCTCCTGCCTTTGTCCCTCATTATTCTCCCTAATTTGTGCTGGTTTAAATTTGTGCCTCTCTTCCTTCCTCGCTGCCTCCCCTTATTCCCATCGCCCCTTTTGCTTGTGGATCTGTCTGTTGAGGTTTTAACCCGGCAGGTGGGTTAATCTTCTCTTTGGACAAACAGCACTTTTATTTTTGGAAATTGGGAAACAACAACAGTGCTGGTGGCGATTTGTGTCGCACCATCAATGCAGCTGGTGCTTCACAGGGAAGAAAAGGTCCCTGCCCTGAGGGGCTTACAATGTAGATGCACACAAGGGAGGGGAATGCAGGCGGGGGAAGCTGGGGAAGCAAATGTGATCATCCCAATGACTCTTCCTCAAGTGTAGCTACTCGCTTGAGAAGGGGGACTAGGATGTGATGTGATGTGATATATGGCAGCCCAACATCCTCAGCCCAAGGTTTCTTAAAGTCCAGCACTTTGGTGGGGGTGGGTTCTGCCGGCTCTGCTGCTGGGACCAGGCAGCTGCTGTTTGCAGAAGGTTCACTCACTTACTCTCCAGGAAGCGCAGGGACTGGGAATCCCAGGGTGACCTACGTAACCGAGCAGCGTGGAATGCATGTCTAGCTAGATGCGTTCAGGGAATCAAGTTTGTTTATCTGCTATTTCCACTCCAAATCAACCTGCAAACTTTGCCTGCTTAGTGTTGGGGGTGTTGTGTGCTTTGCTCTTGAGTAGCATCCTGGCTCCCTCTGCTGGGCATTACTGGTTATTGCATCAACCTGCTGTTGTACTTTCTTCTCCCCCCCTTCCCCCATTTAATTTCAGTCCTTGGTTATACCTGGACTCCAAGGCGAACAACTACCAGGGCGTGGGCTAGAGTTTGTGCGGAGGGGGCTGAGAGGAAGGAGCAGATCCTGGCAGTATTAGAGAAGAAGAGGCGGGTTGTTCGTCATGATGACGAGCAACTAGTAACGACAGCAGCCTTGTGGGATCATGCCCGGCACCCCCATTCCCACGAGACCAGACTACGCTCTGGTGGGGTTGAGTGGTGGGCTTGACTTCCGGTGGATGTCTCTTGTAGACGTGCTGACGAGCCACCAGAAGGAGCTGATGTCCCGGGCCACTGGCTGCGATTACGTGGTGCGTCCCATGTCATGTTCTGAGGAGAGCCCTTACCGGACCATCACTGGAGAATGCAACAACAGGTAGGAAGGGGGAAGCCAGGACTGCAGGCAGCTGCATTGGGCGTCGTGGGTCTCTGTCGCGAGGAGCCCATACAGGAGCCCCCAGCAGCACTTGGGTCCTGGCTGCAGCCTGCTGTTCTGCAGGGGTGGGGGGGCCCTTGTGCAAAAGAGCCTCAGTGTCTTGGGGGTGGGGTTGGCTACTGGGGAGGAGGCGTGTTGGATTCAGTGCCCCCCTTCACTCTCCAGGAAGCACCCCCATTATGGAGCCTCCAACCACGGCTACGCCCGCTGGCTTCCGGCCGAGTACGAGGATGGCCTGTCTCTCCCCAAGGGCCTCCGTGCCGACCACCTTTATCACGGACATCCTCTCCCACTGGTAAGAGCCAAAGAGGCCGTCTGAGTCCTTGGGACAGTTTCTGGCGGAACGGCGTCAACAAGGTTGAAAAGGATTCGGGGAGAAACGGCTGGGGGAGGGGGGCCCCTGGTGGTGGGCTGGTGACTTGTCCCCACCTGATGTCTTGCCACCCATGGGTGGCAACGGGTTCTTTCCGGATTGGGGGGAAGCAGGAATGCATGCTGGGGCCTGGGGTGGCTTATTAGAGGTCGCAATGCAGGTAGTCAAAGAAGCAACGCAATGTCTTTGGTCGCTGGGAACCCCCCAGGCCGGGAGCCAACCCCGAAGCACTAGCTGCAGACTCTGGTGGGTGGCAAGACTCGCTGTGGCTTCGAGGAGTCTCTCTCCATACCAGAGAGAGGCACGAGCCGAGGCTGGCCGCTCTTGCCAGCTCCTCTTGTCTGCCTTCCTTTGGGAGCCCCCCACCCTCCCTCCTTTCCTTCAGGGTGGGGGGCTGAGCAGAGCAGAAACAGCAGCAGGTGGCAAATGTCTCGGGTGGGAAAACCGGCGGTGCCAGCATATGACTCGCCAGTAGGGCAGCCTCGGCCACAGACCACACCCCTGATGTCTTCCGCAATGGCACTGATTGGTTCTCCATTCATCATCATATCCATATCATTTATTAATTCTGGACTGTTCTTCTGTAAGGCTGTTATTAGGGCAGCACACCGCAGGAACGAAGCCACAAAAGGAGTGTATCAGACTTTACTGCAGCCGACACAGAACATAAGATGAGGCGGCAAACATTGGCTGGAATTAACCAGAGAGGCGTTGGAGGCAGGGGCTGCAGTCGGTGGCAGAGCACACAGAAGGGCCCTCTTGGGCTCAGTAGCCCCCAGCAGCATCTCCAGGCAGGCTGGGAAAGACCCTCCTCTGTCTGTAACCCTGGAGAGCTGCTGCCAGTCAGAGTTGCCACTACTGTGCTGGGTGGACTGAGGGCCAGACTCAAAAAGGCAGCTTCTTGCATTGGCTCATTGGCCAGTGGCTCTTGGTGCTTCCCGGCAGGTGCGCGATGTGTCCAACAAGATTATTGCCACCTCCAACGAGAACATCACCGAGGACGACGGGCGCTCCCTGGCGTTCATGCAGTGGGGCCAGTGGGTCGACCACGACCTGGACTTGGCGCCCATGACGGAAACCAACATCCACAATAAAGAAGGCGAGTGCGACACCACCAGCTGCCACTACGCGCCACCCTGCTTCCCAATTAAGGTAATGGAAAGGCTGGCATTTGACATTTCGAGGGGGAGGTAGGCAGGCAGGCAGGCTGCAGCCGGTGTGTGAAGGCAGTTTCTGGAGGGTGCCTATTGGCTGGCACTTGTGATGTCACCAACCCACATCTTCTCTTAATCGCCGGATCAGTGTAGCAACTTTGTGGGGCTTTTTTCTTTATTTTTTTCAAGGGAGAATAAGGGGAACGATGGATGTATAAAGGTGGGTGGGTGAGTAGGAAGGAAAGAAGGTAGGTAGGTAGGTACAGGCTGACCAAGGGGAGAAGTGTCTAGAGCTTAGTGTACCAGTACCCTTCCCTGCTTTCCTTTTACTCGACCAGTAGCTGAATGGGGGGAAAAACCCTTGGTGGTTTGCACCTGCTGCCACCATCTCAGGCTACAGAAGAGGGTGTCTGGGAGAAAAAACTTTCCCAGAAGGATACGGAACCCCAGGAGTTCTTATCAAAAATCAACCCCACAATTAAACAAAATGGGGTGGTGGTGGAGCAGGATAGTAAAAGTACAAGAAGGCTGATGGAAAATGCCTGAGCTTGGCTGGAGAGCACAAAGAAAAGGTTAATCAAATGGATGCAGTAACCAGTAATGCCCAGCAAATGAAGCTGGGCTGCTACTCAAAAACCCGGCCCACACAGCCCCCGCAACACATCTCTAGTTAAACCCGGGGAAGTTGCAAACTGGCTGGAGTGAGTTAGCTTATTCAAACCAGGAGAATAAGGTAATTCCTTCATCCAGTGGTTGTCAAAACGTTTTGGTCTCTGGAGCCCTTTACACTCCTAAACGGAGTTTTGGGGAGCCCCACCAGCGCATGTGTGGAGTCGTGGGGAGCCCCAGAGCATCGGAGCATGCACAGAGTGGCGCCGCACTGAGCAGGTGGCGGCCCCAAGGCGTGGTGACGGCCCCTGGTTTAGATGGGGTTAGACAACTTCATGATGGGCAGCTCCACCCATGGCCAAGAGCCGTGACAGTGACGTGGCGTCGCCACGTACCCAGGCAGGACAAGCTGCTGCTGGAGGCAGGGAACAGGGTCCTCTGCTGGCCCCTGGATGCTGGTTTAGGAGGGTCTTTGTTCTGACCCTGCAGGGTAGGCAGAGCGGGAGCTGGGACAGTTAACCTGTTTGCCTGCAGCACTGGCTTAGAGGTGGTGCCCTTGTCTTCCCCAGATCCCCCCCGGAGACCCCCGGATCACACAGGAGGGCGTCTGCATGCCGTTCATTCGCACCGCTCCCGTGTGCAATCCCACGACGCTGGTCCGAGAGCAGATCAACGCCATCACGTCGTACCTGGACGCCAGCCTGGTGTATGGGAACGAGGAGGCCTTGGCCAGGGGCCTGCGCGACTACCGCAATGCCCTGGGCCTCATGGCGCTCAACCAGGACTTCACGGACGCAGGGCTGGGGCTGCTGCCCTTCGAGAACAACTCCAACAGCCTCTGCCTGCTGACGAACAAGAGCGCCAACATCCCATGTTTTCAAGCAGGTATGCCTGGCACCGCCTGGGCATCAACCCCAACCAGAAAGAAGAGCTGCAGAGAAGTTTTAAGTACGGGCAGGAGCAGCCCACCTGCGAGGCCGACCAAGGCCGCAGACTGGCAGGGGTGCCCACCACGGCCCGACCACTCACCTCCACTGCTCCGCCTCCCCCTCTCCTGGAAGGGAAGTGTGGCGGAGAGGAGGTCGGTGGGCTGAAGAGTCAGAGATGTTCCCTCCTCCTCCACACTTCCTCTTCCACTCTGCCCCCTTCCTCTTCCAAGCCACAGAGCAGGAGGAGCAGAGGGTGGGGCACATCCCCCCATACGGGGGGGGCAGCATTTGGCACAGCACCGCAGACACTTGGGCTGGTCCTCTGTGTAAGGCCTGCGTTGAGTTCAAGACAGTGCAGTTAGAGAGGTGATAGAGGGGAGGATACTGGGGGTGTGGACAGTGGAGACCCTGGTTCAAAGCCCTGATGATGGCCGAGGAAGCTCACCAAATATGTGGCCCCTGCCGCCAGGACCCCTTTGTGCAAAGTACTGGGGGCAGCCCAAATGCCCCGTGGCGGAGTGGCTCGATTCATTGTGGGGGTGGGCTGGCCGTGGTGCCTGAATTAATATATAATATCAGCATGAAAGGGGGGGGGAAGAAAAGAGAGAAATCAATCCCATTTGGGGCATCCTGTCTGAAATTTTGCAGAACAACTCTGAAAACATTGTGGCTCTCTGTGACCCAGTTTTGATTTGCCCATGATTGGAATAAGCAGGGGGGGGGGGTCTCCTTCCCTCCCTCCCTCCCTCCCTCTCTGTCTAGCCTGTTTGATACCATGTGATGCCATGGAAAGAGAGAGGCAGCAGCTTGTTGGGTGACCGCCAGCCAGTCTCTCTACCTACCTTACAGGGCTGTTGTGAGGAGAGGAGCAACACACACACACACACACACACACACACAGCCTTGGAGGAAGGGTGGGATCCATGCCATGGTTAACCATGATGGTGCGAACAGTTGAGAGAGGGCTGAGCTGTGAAGACGGCAAAGGAGCTCAGCCCCCATCAAGGCTCGAAACCTACGTGTGTCTTCACCTTTGCAGGAGACAAGCGAGCCACCGAGAATTTGGGACTGACGGCCCTCCATACCCTCTTCGTCCGGGAACACAACCGCGTGGCCACCGAGCTGAAGAGGCTGAATCCCCACTGGTCCGGAGAGACGCTCTACCAGGAGGCCCGGAAAATCGTCGGAGCCGTGCATCAGGTACCCACCACCTGGCCAATGCGCTCTTCTGCCTCTGCTGAACAAGAGCCTCGTGCAGAAGCGAGCCTTCCCTAGTGAGGGCAGTTCGCGGGATGCCGGGGCTACAGAGGCAGGGGTGTTCAGATGGACACCCCTGTTTTCATGGGTGCGTTTCAAAAATCCGCCTGGGGTCTGGTCCTTTCCTGCTCAATCCACTGAGGAAGCTACGTACCCTGCGATGGCGATGCCCTGAGCGCTGTGCCGTCTCGCTTCCTCGGCAGATCATCACCTTCAGAGACTACCTGCCCCTCTTGCTGGGCTCTGAATTTAACAAGCAGCTGCCGCAGTACCAGGGCTACGACGACTCGGTGGACCCCACCGTCTCCAACGTTTTCTCCCTCGCCTTCCGCTTCGGCCACGGCTCCATCCCACCTCTGGTGTCACGGCTGGGCCAAGATTTCAAGCCACTGGTTCCCTACTCGTATGTTCCGCTTCACCTTACCTTTTCTGCTTCGTGGAGAATTGTAAAGGAGGGTAAGACAGCCTTTGTCTCAGTCCAGTTTGCACATGCTCCTGTACAGCCCTCTTCAGAAAGCACCAATCACCACACTCACCCTCAACAGCCAAGGCTGTGCATACGGAACTCTCTTAGGAAGCGCCCATCACTGGGCACATGATGCTCAGCAGCCAGCCCTGCCCAAGCCGATTCCTGCTGAGACAGGACAAATCGGCGGTTTGGCTCCTGCCATGTCCTCCTAATCCACCCACCCAGCTGGACCGGCACAGCTAAGGAGTTATCTGTTAATAAGCAAACCACCCAATCCACCTAGCAGGGCCTTGCGCTGCCGGAACGAATGTCCCGGCAGCAGCATAAGTTCCTTTACGGCTGTTGCAAAATGCCACATGCCACAAAATGCCTGGCTGCCACCATAGCAACTGGCAAACAGCCAGGTCTTTGTTCCAGCAGACTCGCAACCAGCCCTAGCGCAGGTCAGTCAGCACAGGGGGTGGACAGGAGGCAGGGGATGGGTGGAACGGGGCAGGGAGGGGGCGGAGCCAGGGGAGTTCATCGGTAGGATTGGGCAGAGAGCCTTTCTGGTGGTCAGAAGTAGGACGACCATGAGGTCTGCTGCTGGTTTTGAAGCAGGCAGCAATGTCCAGTTACAGACGTCCTGCCTTCTGGAGAGCTGTGTTGGCGCCTTCGCACAAGCACATTCCTCTGGCCGCTTTGTGCTTTTGTGCAGGCGCACTAGCGCTGTTCTGAGTCACGTTGGCTCTGACTTCCGGACAGCCTCCGGAACGGATCCAGGTCGTAAAGTGGGGGACCTGCTGAATCGGTTTCTGCAACTGAACCCCCAACCCCCTGCTGGTGTCCTCCCCTTCCAGGAGGCATTGACCCTCTGCTCCGCGGTTTCGTGGCTGACCACTCCAAGCTGATGAAGCCAAACCAGATGATGGTGGAGGAGCTCCAGGAGCGGCTCTTTGAGCAGCTGGAAGTGATTGGCCTGGATCTGGCCGCGCTGAACTTGCAACGGGGGAGAGACCACGGCCAGCCAGGTAAGGGAGACGCAGAGGAGGCAGCGTCGCAACCGCAGCAGCAGCCGCAGCTCATGCCCAGGGTGATCATGTTGTTGTCCTGCAGTTCCTCACTTTCCTAAGCAAGAAGAAGAAGTTCAGGGATGTTTGACAAGATCCTCCTCTTTGGAGAATGAGGACAAATGCAAACTAGAGAGAGGGGATGTTTCTGGCTGGGATCTCTTTACCAAATGTGCAGGTTGAGCAGGGAGGAGGTGATGGGAAAGGGGGGTCTGGGCAGAGTTATCAAGCGGAAGGCCCTTTTTCCGGGTGCAGCCCACCAGCCCCCACTAGATTGCTGCCGAGAATAAGACTGGAGCAGAGGCAGGAAAAGGGCTTCAGGGAAACCCTACTTGACTCACAGTTCACAAGCATCTTCGTGGGCTGTGCGGGCCCCAGACTTTGGAACAGGGCATCCTTGACGCGCTTCCCTTGCGTGGGTGTGGGGGACCTCCTGGTGTGGTTGGCTCCGTACGGCTTGTCAAAGCTCATGGGGAGAGGTCTGTATGCTTGCTTGGAAGATCAGGAGCAGAGAGAGGAGAGGAAGGAAGCCAGGTCGAGACACCCACCTCCCACAGGTCAAAGAGGGACAAAGTCTCGATCTGGGACAGGCAGCCTCCCTCGCAGTCCTCTGGTGTAGCCATTAGGCAGCGCCACCTGCCAGGCACCTCAGTTTTGCTGGGAATGTGGCAACCCGCCTCCAGCTCATTATGGCAGCAGCGTGGGAGGAGCCGCTCACGCAATAACCGCGTAGGGATCTTTTGCCCCTGCACCTGCTTGTCTGTCGGGAGGGTCAGCACTCCACGCTGTCAGGGAGGGAGGTGACGTGGGTGACATGTACTGGGCAGTGCAGGTGGGGGGGAACACCCTGAGGAGCCGGGGCGGGGGGGCTCTGAGCGTCCACAGAGGGATGGAACTAAGACTGGCTTTCTGTCCTCCCTCCGCCAGGATACAGCGCCTGGAGACGGTTCTGCGGCCTCTCTGTGCCGCGCAGCGAGGCGGAATTGGCTGTCGTCATGGGCAACCGTGAGCTGGCGAAGAGGTTCATGGAGCTCTACAGGACTCCGGAGAACATTGACATCTGGATCGGAGGGATGGCCGAGCCCTTCGTCCCCCACGGGAGGGTCGGGCCGCTCCTGGCCTGCCTCATTGGACTCCAGATGCGAAAAGTCCGTGACGGAGACAGGTGGGCTGACTTCCAAAGTCTCTCAATTCTATAGGTTTATTTGACAAACTATTAACATTACTAAAAAGCATTCATTGATGTTTATTTTAAAAGAGACCCAGTTTCCTCTTGGGTAGCACACAGGGCATCCTTTCAACTTTCAGGGAATTTACTTTCAGGGCTTGACCCCACAGCACTGCCTCAATAGCTTCTCTGGGCATGTGCAGAATGCCTTTCCTAACTGCACCCCACTCCCCTGGCTCTGCTGGTGAAATGACAATATGTTCCCACCGCAAACTGCTGGGTGAGATGCGGTCTTGTTCTCCACATCATTTGCTGCCATCTTGTGGCCAGGTGGGAGCAATGCAGCGGCAGGCAATGAGAGGTGGGGTTGCAGCTTCAGCAAGTCATGTGCAGGTCTGCCTGCATCAGTCGGTGGAGCCAATAATAATTAGGCTACTACTCTTTGATCATACGCCCCCCCCCTCCACGTATCATACAACACAATATTCATACTTGGCATTTTTATAGAGCTTTCCGAGCGTGCAAAGAAAGTGCTTCATATGCACTTCACCCCCCACCCCCCACCCCCGCTCCCACCTCCCTTCTCCCTTTTGCTCTGCAGATTCTGGTGGGAGAACCGTGGCGTCTTCACAGCCCAGCAGCGCATCGCCCTGAGCAGCGCCTCGTTGTCCCGCATCATCTGCGACAACACGCACATCACGGAGGTGCCCAAGGATGCTTTCAAGGTGAACCGGTATCCCAGTGGCTTTGTGAACTGCCGAGAAATCCAAGGCGTCGATTTGTCCGCTTGGAAAGAATAGAGCGATGGGCAAACTGGGAGACGTGAGGAGAGGACTCTGGGGGATTCCTCCTTGGAGGGGTGTAGCTGGAGCTTAATCGGAGCCCCCCCCCCCCTGAGCAGTCCTCAGCCGTGGGACGATTTGGTGCACTCTCGAGATCTGTACAGCATGATTTTCTTTTGTCATGGAATGACCACAAGTGGATGCCAGAGTTGAAGGGACCCCATGTGAGCAGGAAGCCTGACCCTTGACCCCCCCCCCCCCCCCAGTCTGAGAAATGTAGAACTGTGCTCCAGGGAACGGAGGGTTGCGTGGCGACGTTATTGGGCTACGGAGCTGTTGCTGCCTCTTCCACTCTTTCCATGGGGTGAACAACATTGGGCCAGAGAACGTTGGGCCTCCACTACGTGAAACCTCCTGGTTGCTGCTGAGAGGGCAGACCGATTACCACTGCCTTCGAAAGTAGCACTTCTACTTGGGACCTCTCTGCTGAAATCAGGGCCCCATTTTCACCCGAGGAAGGAAAGACATGAGATAAGGCAGGGCAGATAAGGCAGATAAGGCAGGGTGAGCAATCTGGGTGGAACGTACGGGTGGTGAAGTGGCAGAGAGATCGATCTACCCCTCCCCAAATGGGTGGAGAGGGTGTTTCTCTCCCCCCTCTTGTTCCTGAATGTGGGGTTTATTTAATGATATTGATGAGTGGCAGATTCAGGAGAAAGCACTTCACACAACACATGATTAACTTGTGGAACTCCTAGCCACAAGGTGTGGTGATGATGGCCTCTCGCTTGGATGGCTTTCAAAGGGGATTAGACAAATCCACCATGGAGGAGGAGAAAGAGAAGTCTAGCAGACTGGCTATTTGAAACCCCCACGATCGATCGCTGCCGGCCCAACCATGAGACAAAGTGAAGCGGATTGCATCAGGTTGCGAGGAGTCTGAGGGGGTGGCGGATTTGGGGTGCGCCTCCCTCCAGCCCACCACTGTTGCAAGCTGCAGTGATCTGCTTCCTGCTCGTCTGGGTGACAAGCAGCTCATCCCGCCTTGCTCCCTCCCCGTGCAGTTTCCTTAAAGCTGGAAGTGCATTGGCGGCACAGTGCGCGCGCGCGCACACACACACACACACACACACACACACACACACACACACACACACACACACACACCCTTTCCATAAAACCAGACATCTCGCACTGCTGGGTTTGATGCAACTGCGCGAGAAGCACAGTAAAGACTTTTTCCTTGTCTACAGTGCTGCGGCAGCGATGGCAGCCACGGTGTCGGCTTGGGGTGGCCCACGATCCGAGCTGGTCTACCTCTGAATACCAGTGGCTGGGGAGCTGCCTTCATGCCCTGCTTAGCGGGCTTCCCGTTGGGGCATCTGGTTGGCTACTGTTGGCGACGGGGAGTTGAGCTCGCTGCGCCTGCCTTGGTTGGGTTCCTCAGGTTTCTTGCACAGCTGACATCATTTCAAGGCGCTGTGTGCCAGAGGACGCCCCGCTGGATTGTACCCCCGGTGACTTAGCGGCGGAGTGGGGCGTCCTTTGGGTCTTTATGCCACACAACGTCTTTGGTTGGCCTTGAAAAAAGGTCCCCTAGTTGGGTTGCTGCTGACAACGGAGCATCTCGAGGATCAAGTCTGAGTGAACTGTCGTTTTCTTTTGGCACAGAGCAAGCTGTGTGTGCGAGAGTGTTTAGCGTTGGTCCTGTGTTGATTTCACATCACGTTGTACTTGAGAATGGATTTTGAAATACTGTATATGTAACTTTAAAACTGTCTTGTGATTTTACTTTGGGCACAGAGAATCATGTTTCAGATGTCTTGCTTATGTGCAGATATTAAGTACATCACTGTTCAGAATCCTTTTTGTGAGCGATCTAATGAGTATCATTCCCAATTGCACACTGGCACCGTTGTGTAGTTTAATAATGGCGTGTGAAAAGGCAGATTGCCACGTCTCTAATAAAACAAGGATGGAGGCTGGCTCCCTTTGTGTGCTTTTGAAACCCAGAAAGACAGACCCTTCTGCAGGCAGAGCAGCCAACCTGCCTCTGAGCTATGGCCACCCGCAGCTGCCCTTCACTGGAAGCTGAACTCCCTCGAAGGAGAGAGGCTGCTACTCCGAGGGCCTTTGGCACGCAAAGCATGTGCTCTACCACCAAGCAAGGTGCAGCTAGACCCAAACTTAGGACCTGTGGCTGCACATGGGGCACACATCTCTCCTCTTGCACACTACTTTGCTTGTATATAAAACCAGCTGGTGAGGCGGTGAGTTCACCAAACAGTCATGGGTAAAAATTAAAGCATTTTCTAAGCGACTTGTGGAAGTGCTTTGTGCAGAAAAGACCCAGTTCGAAGGCCAGCGTGCTTGCACCCGGAGTGGCTGGCTTGGTCTGGGTCACTTTGCTTTTGGTCATGTCTTAGGGAGCCATGATGAGCTCACAGCTCACATGAGTGTACCTCAGGTGTGTGCAGGTGTACTCTCCTGGACCAGGTTGTATGGTTTCCAAAGCAAACTTTTATCAAAAATTAAGGAAAGTGTTCCAAGAACTGAATCTGTTCAATTTGAAGAAAAACACTTTGCAAGAGCACTCACCTGCTCTGCAAACTTTGCAAACCTTCCCTCCATTTGCATTAACACCACTTTGCTAAACCTGAGCTGCTAGAGAGCTGAGGTCATGCATGGAGATCTTGTACCAGAGCTGTATTGCTTGGAAGATGTGATTTCTCAACAACCTTCAGCATAGGGGGGCGGGAGTGGAATCTGCAGTAGTCAACCTTCATTCTTTATTATGGAGGCTTCTCTGCCTCCCTTTGTTTGCAAGCTGGTGTGGGGGAGGGGTTAACATTCTAAGCATCCACAAAACAGACTAGTTCCCAGTTGACACATCCAAGTACAGCAAGGTGGTAAACCAAAACAAGTCAACACAAACATAAAAGCCCTTCTTGAATTTACTGGAGCAAACGGCTCCATAAAAGCCCAAAGACGGCTCCAAAGACGCCCACCCCTGCAGTCTGAAATGGAAGAGTCCAGAATTCTGCCACCAGGCCGTGGTTTCCTGAGGCAGCCCTTGAAAGGAGAGCTTGCGCACAGCCGGTGTCTCTACCTGGCTGATGGCAACAGCCAGCGAAGGCCGGGGGGGGGGGGGCTGCCTTTGTAGCAAGGGTGTAGGGGTGAGAGGACTTTCCAGCAGCAGCAGCAGCAGCAGCAGGGGCAAAGACTGTCTTTCTTCCAGACACACAAACTTCAGCTCAATGGGAGCCAGCAGGAGCCCCTGGATTAACCTTCTGCAGACGAGACAGAAAATGGAGGGAGGGAGGGAGGGAGTGTGTGAGGGCAGAAGCGAGAAAGCCCAGGAAAGGTTGCGGGCCCTGAATTGCCCCCCCCCCCCGGTTTGTCCTGCTGCTACTTTTTGAGGTTGTTGTCCTTCTTGGAGGGGAAGATGAAGGCCCACCCCCCAGGTGTGTGTGTATGTCTGTTGTGGGTGCCTACGGGCTAGTGTCTGTGCCGTCGTGGAAAACCAAGTGACACCCTCACTTCACTCTGTTCTCAGGGTAGCCTTATAATAGCATAATTGTTTTCCAGTACGTGAAGGGGAAAAAAACCCCATGATCCTCACACATGACCTTAAAGTAGGCTTACCAGATCTCCAACCGGAACAGAGTGCTAGACCTTTAGGAGAAGGAATGTGGGCAGGTGTAGCTTGTTAAACCTTAGAGCACAATCCTAGGCCTGTCTACTCAGAAGCAAGCCCCATGGATGCCTAGGATTGTGCTCTAAGGTTTAACAAGCTACACCTGCCCACATTCCTTCTCCTAAAGGTCTAGCACTCTGTCCCGGTTGGAGATCTGGTAAGCCTAGCTTAAAGAAGTAACAGTGGAAGGTAGATAGTCGCCACACCCCCTGCTGCCGTCCCCAGACCGGTGGTGCCTCCTTTCTTAAAAGCTACTTGACACCAAGCAGAGAGAGAGAGAGAGAGAGTGCACTTCTCTACTCAGTACTAGCTAGTCAGAAGCCAACGACTTCTGGGTCTCGTGGCTGTCTGCTAATCCCCCTTTTCCTAGAAAAGTCAACTACCCCCCTCCCTCATCTCTCCGCTCCCTGCAACCTCAGACGGGTTCCTTCCCATCTGGCCTTCCTTCTGATCTCAGGGCCCAGGAAAAATGGCTGGAGATGAGGGAAACGTTGTAGGAGAAAAGAACTGGAAGATTAAGCCCCCCCTCTCCTCCTTTGTAAATGACTCCCCCCCCCTCCACGTCCTTGTCACTGGGTTCCTACGTTTGCCAGCAAAACATTCAGACCCAGTCTGAAGCCGGATCCATACCACACGCGACTCGGCTCGGCGCATCCAGCCAAATTCGCGTGTCCGGTGTGGTGCTATTTGCGCGGGACAGCGTTTGCCCGCCGGCTGGTCACGTCCTGTCCCGTGTCTAGTGGAGTCCAAGGCAACTTTTGCCTGGTCAGCCACTGTTCAGCCAATCAGAGGCAATGTTTTGGTCTTTGGGGGCGGGATGCGGAGCAAACGCAACAACCAATCAGGGGCCAGATTTCACAGCAATCACTTTGCTCCCCCCCCCTCCACCTCCCCACCAACACCCCTTTTCCCAGGGGGCAGGGAGAATTAGAGAAGAAAAATTACAGTACACAGCGTGGAAAAAAACCCTCTCAGATTTCTAACAGATTCAGGGCGTCCCTTCGTACTGCAAGTCCTTCCTCCGCGCTCTCTCCATTGCTCCTCCTCCAGCGCCACCAGCAACTTGTGTTCCGGTGTGGCTGGGGCCTGCAGCGTCGCGTTCTGGCACGTCGGACGCTCCTGAAACGTGCCGGAATGAGACGGGCCAGGCGCGTGCAGTGTGGCTCCGCGTTTAAGGCCGACACACACCGCACGAGCTGTGGCGCGGAGGCGAGCGAGCGTTGGTGCCTGGCCGCTCGCCTCCGCGCGCTGAACTCGTCTCCACGAGTGTCTCCCAACAAATAGTCCCTCCTGTTGTCCCGCCTTCTTAGAAAGCGCAGCGGTGATTGGTTAAGCACAAGTGCGATCCAATACACGAGAGAAGAGAGAGAGAGGGGCAGGAAGAGAAAACTTACAAAACAGTTTGGGCTGGGAATAGAATTCATCTTGCTAACTTTTGTGAGAAGGAGAAATGGATCCAAGAGAAATCGGAGACTCAAGTGAGTTCCGATTGATTGACAACCCCTTTCATCCCGCCCTCTCATCTGATTGGCTGAGTGCAGTAGCTCCGCAAACCCGCCCCCTCAAACATGGCCAGAATAATTTTCGCTTGTGCCGGAACTCGGGAGAGTGCAGCTGCTCCGCTCGCTTCCGCAGTGGTAACCAGACACCTCCGCATAGCTCGACAAAGCTCCTCGGGCGTCTGCGACGCAACGGAATTCATGCGGTGTGTGTCGGGCTTTAGGCTGCTCTAACCCCCTGAGGCCGAGTGGCCAACTCCTCCAGGGGAATACATTTGCCCAGAATACATTTGGGGTGCCAGTGAAAATGTCCACATGCAAATCTAGCGGGACTTGGTTAAGCCTCTGGGACTCCCAGCCACTGTGCCACCCTCTGTCAAGAGACTCACCTGCACCTTCCAGGGGAAGAGGGTGAGCCTCGGAATGGCGTTGCAGCTGACGAAATCCCGCGGGTACCGGTTGACGTGGAACACAGAGCGGGGCACTTCTCGGATGTGGGTGTTGTCACAGATGATGCGGGGCAAGGAGACACGGTGCAGGGCCCGACGCTGCTCGCGGGTGAAAACGCCTGGATTCTCCCACCAGAATCTAGAAGGACAGGGGAAAATACGCCACTCAATCTGCACAGAACGAAATATCTTTGCAACGACCCAGCAGGAAGCTTACATGAAACTGCCGTCACAGAGGCAGACCCCCGCCCCTTCCAGCCTAGAGGCAGCAGCCCTCCCCCCCCCACGGCATTCCCAGCCCTTCTCCCAAGATCCTTTTAACTGGAGAGGCCCAACTTGGGATTTGTCATTTTTCCACCTGCCAAGCAGGTGCTCCAGTCCACTCCATTGCTGAGCTATGAAACTAACCAAATGGGAATTGACTAGAGACCTGGGGGGGGGGGGAATCAACCCCTGTGAATGAGACCTTTTGGGCGGCTGTGTCCTGTCTGTGGAATCCCTTTTATTCCAGGCATGTTGGAGAGCCACTCGCTTCCTAGTCTAACAGGGACACCAGTGGGAAACGCTCTCATTCACCCGGACTTTGGGTCTCCTGTCATTTCAAGGGTTTCCCTTCTCCGCTGATCTGCTGCTTTCTTAGCTGTGACCTGGTCTTGTTTGTGGCAAACGGTATTTTAGCTCTTCTATAGGTCAGTAACTGATCTGCGAAACAGAAAATGGTGGCGTCTCCAGGCTTCCCGTTCTGCTCACCTGTCTCCGTCACGGACTTTCTGGAACTGGGTTCGAATGATGCAGGAGAAGAGAGGTCCCACCCGGCCATTGCGAACTAAGGGCTCCACCAGTCCCCCAATCCAGAGGTCGATGTTGTTGGGCGTCCCGTACAGTTGAATGAACTTCTTGGCCAGCCGACGGTTCCGGAGGACGGCAGCCAGTTCGGCCTCGTTGCGGGGCTGCGGGAGGCCACAGAACCTCCTCCAGTCGTTGTACCCTGCAGAACAAAAGCCGAGAGCAGCAGGCGTGGCGTGGGTGGCCCCGTCAAGGCTTCCAAAGGCTTTCCTGAAGAGGGCCCCTAACAGAGGTCTTGCGGGGCTGTGAGGGACGGATCCACGGGGGTCTCTTCCAAGGAGGCCCTCCCTTCTCCGAATATCCCGCCGCCGGGTTGTCCCTAAAGAGACAAACCCACCCAGTCTGTGTGCAACACACAGGGTCCCCTCCTCCTCGGCCATTTGGGGCCACGTTGCAAGCACCTGCTAGTAGCAGGTGGGCAGGACGTGCCCTGGTTACCTGGGAGGCCGTGGTCGCGGCCACGCTGCATGTTCAAGGAGGGCAAATCCAGTCCGATATGTTTCGGTGAGACCTGCTCAAAGAGGTGATCCCGAATCGCTTCCACGACCAGCTGGTTTTGTCTCACCAGTTTGGCTGGTTTTGCAATCAGGCCTCGCATAATAGGGTCAATGCCTCCTGCAAGGACACGAGAGCCACAGCAGCAGCATGAACTGCCACCATCATTTAATAATAGTTACAGAAACAGCCCCGGGGTGCTGGGACCAGTGGTAGACTGCTGCTGAACACGGAGGTTCTATACAGCCATCATGGCCAATGACCATGGAGAGCCCTCTCTTCTTCTATGAATTCTTCTAGTCCCCTCTCAAAGACAGCCAAGCAAGGGGCCATTGCCACTTCTTGGGGCCTTAAGCCCCCCCCCCACTCATTAATATTTGGGAAGGGTGCCTTTGTCGTCCCTTTCAGTGGGATGCAGCCCAGCCACACCCTGAGAGCTGTGTGCCACCATCTTTCTGACAAGGAAGGGGTTGAAGGTCTGGATCTAGAGTCCTGAAGGGATTTACCATCTTGGATGAGTCTCCAGGTCGCGAAAAATTCTTTGCTGAGGGGTGTTTGGCTCTGAAGCCTGTAGCGGCTGTCCAGTCGGAAAACGAGATTCCGGACCTGAGCGTGCCCCATACGGAACGCGTTGGTGAAGACGCTGGCGATGCGGGGGTCAACAGAGTCGTTGTAGCCCCGATAGCGATTCCCGCAACAAGAAGGGGAGGCGGAAGCACCCAGGAGGAGGGGCAGGTATTCCCTGAAGGTGATTTTCTGGAGCACAAGGAAAGAGCCACTGATGTTAACGCCACAGCCCCCGACAGCCAGGCAAGAAAATCAAAGGAGTCAAACGGAACCGGAACTGGTTTGGACTCGCGTGGGTTATTTCCCCCAACAAGCAGAACCTGAAGATCTCTCAGCTGCCCGGACCCCGGGCCCCTGAACCAAACCCAAACCGCTAAACTCGAAAGCGGGGAACTGACAGGAGAAGCAGGGCAGTCAGCAGGCCCTTCGCAGTCCACGGTGTGCTTCCTGTTTTGTTTTTCTGCTGTATGTGTTCTTGTTGTCAAACATTTTTGCAAAATTAAAAGTCAGCAATTTTTAAAAAAAGAATATGTCTTCTGCACATTGAACAGATGTTGTGTTTGCGTGATAGAGCTCCACTACGGGCAAGAAGAGAGTCTGGTGTTACTCTGCAGAAAATGCATCAAAACTGACGTGTGCAGCCCACTCCGCTGCAAGTCCCTGCGCGGCGATACAGCGGCGCCAATGCGTCATCCGCTGTATCCCGCAGGGGAATTTTGGCACATTGGGTCCTCCTCGGGGGGGGGGGAATAGGTGGCACTCCCAAGTGCCGATATCCTAACCACTTCCATCTCCCTTTCCGCCACCATTACACGTCTCGGACATATGCCTGATAAATAGCAGGCGCAGATCCGAGGAGTCCCATGGCAGCGTTGGGGGTTTTCGCCGGGGTAAGTGAACAAAAATTCACTTACCCCAACGAGACCTTTCCAACTGCCCCCCTGGCAGATGCAGCATGCTCTTCGTTGGTGCAGCTGCATTGGTGAAGGGGGGGGGGGGTTAGGTAGCATTGGGCTGCCTCTGAGAAGATCTTTGTATGGAAAAGTGTAGAATAAAATGTCACCTGTTCCTTGCACAAATTAGGAACCTACTAGCCACATAAGATTATTGTTTTTTAAACTACTCAACAAATCAGACTGCATAAACTTTAGACAGACAAGGAACTCTTAAGCAAACACCAAATCTCACTCTTCATGCACTGTCTACTAGCAAAAACCTTCCCTGTTGTGAAATTGACCAGATATTGACCCCATAGGAATAGCCAAACCAAGCCTTCTTGAGAAAGTCTCTCTCTCTCTCTCTCTCTCTCTCTCTCTCTCTCTCTCTCTCTCTCTCTCTCTCTGTGTGTGTGTGTGTGTGTGTGTGTGTGTGTGTGAGTGAGTGAGTGAGTGAGTGTGAGTGTGTAAATTTCTGCCACTTTTCTTTATTAGAAAAGTAGATTTCGTTTTTGTGCACAGCTGGTTGCTCACTTTTGATAATGTGGATTTGAGCCATCAAAGGTTTTTGCAAACTGTTTGGAAAAGGTGCAGAGGGTTGGCAAGGAGAAGTGGCTGGTGGCAAGCTCAATAGGAGCCGAGCACGAGCGCTGGGGGGGGGGGGGAAGCTGGGCTCTGCTCGTGATAGGACTGGCTTTCCGAGCTCCCCCAGTTGCAAGTGAGTCGACAGCCCTGGCTTGGGACGTGCTGGGAGTCAGTGGGCTTCTCGATGGAGCGGCTGCCCTGCAAACATGACGCCTGTCTCCCTCGGAACTGACCCGGTACCTGCACCATGGCTCCCATAATTTTCCGGGCCTCTTGATAGCAGGTCTCTCCATCCCACTGCGGATTCAGCCTCTTCAGCTCGGTGACCAGGCGGTTGTGCTCCCGCAGGAAAAGCGTGTGTAGAGTCATCAAGGCCGGCATCTCGTTGACCCGATTGTCCCCTTAAAAACCAAGAAGGAAGAGGCGTTCTTGCAGCCGGCCGGCCGGCCAGCCATATGCTCCTATGTCGACAAGGCAGCTTGGAAGGGGGGGGGGCACTTCCTTGCACACACAGACCGTTGCCTGCTGCTGCGCCCTCTCCTTCTGCAAAGAGACATCCCACGTAAAGGGCGGGGCCGTGGGGTGCCCAAGCTCCCGGTCACAGGGCGACGCAAGTCCCCAGTGGGCTCCAGACAGACTTCTGTTGAAATAACAAGAGGCCAAGCCTCTTGCACCCTCTTCCCTTCCTTGCACCCAGCTTCACCTCATCCTCAGGTCCAGGGTCAGAGCCAGGCTGTGTCAGCCCCCCCACTCCGGGGTACACTACACCCAGCCCCGCTGGACTCGCTCGCCCTCCTCTCCTGCGCTGCTGGCTTGTTTTCTCTCCCTCCCACCTGCCCCCCCAGCAGCTGGCTGGAAGAGAGCCTCGAGCTGGGAGCATAATGTCCCCAGTGGCGGGGGGGCGGGCGGGTACAAAGCACCTGGCGAGTCTCCTGCGAGCACTTCCCAGTTGTCCCCATTGGCCAGACAGGTGGGGATGCTGCTCCCAGGCAGGCAGGCAGCCTTTTGCTGGTGGGGGGGGGAGGAGGAGGTGGGGGCACTTGGTCAAATGCTGCTGCCTGTTGGAAGTGGGCAACTTCCATCTGCTGGACACTGGGGGGGGGGATGTATCAAGTAATCACCTAAGCGAACCTCTTGTCTTTGACCCCTCTTTGTCTTAAGGAAGGGGCGTGGCCCCAGACCCATTTTCCTCCTTCTTCACCTTCTCACTAATCTCTTCTACTTCTGACTACTGACCAGGGAAGACGTGGCAAGCTGCCCTCCAGCAGCCCAGCGCCATCTTCCAGCATGCCTTCACTCAGAGAGCCCTAGCTTTAGGAGGGTTCTGTCCTTTAAGTTTAGCATATCCTCTGATATGAATCAGACGCTGTACATATGAATGAAACCATGAGTAAACTTCTTTTTGCAACTTCAACCAACTATGCCTAGTGTGTTTTCTCTAGCCAAGTAAGCTAAACAAGTCTGCCACGTGGGTGGGGAGTAAAAGCTAAGGAGAGAGGAATGGAGCGACGAATAGCTACCCCTCCCCCTATTCCGACACTGCCTAGCCTTTCCTTGTCCTCCTCCTGACTCCCTGCTGACCGGTGATGGGGGACAGCCAGTGACAGACAGGTCTGTCTGCTGGCCCTGTCCCACCCTCCCTATAAACCCACAGTGGGTTGCACATGGTTCGGTCCAAAGCTACCTGGGCTCTGGCCTGGAACAGGAGACTTGTCCGGGTCTGGAGACATGATCAACAAACACCACTGTCTGGGCTGCCTTTGGGCCCAGGGCTTCAACAGCAGCATTGTGCTAGTCTCACCTTGTGCCTCAGAGAGAGAGAGAGAGAGAGAGAGAGAGAGAGAGAGAGAGAGAGAGAGAGAGCAAGTCTCAGAGTTGCCCCTCCCCCGCAAGAGATTCTGGGTCGACTTCTCACACTGGGCCTCTGCGCCCTCCCAGTTATGGAGCCGTCTCATTCCAAAAGCTGGCCGCAGCCCCGAAGCAAGCGAGTGGCGAATGCTTAGACTGATGTACCGGCAAGGAAACAGGGGATGTTCCTGGCTGGGTTGGTTAGATTGCAGTTGTCCTGGAAGCCTTCCGGAGTGCCAAAGGGGAGATAAGCAAGTCCCTTATCGGTGAAATTCTGGTTCACGGCCAACAGGCCCAGGTTGTTGGTGAGATTTCGCAACTGCTTGGCCCACTTCACTTCGCTGGCATACACCATGCTGGCATCGATGAAAGGGGTCAGGGCGTTGATCTGGTTTCGGATGGCGTAGCCGCCATTGCACGCAGGCGCTGCCCGGGTGAAGGGGATGCACTTGATCTGGTTGAACTTGGAGTCTCCGGGAGGGATCTGGAGTCAGAAATGGGGACAGGATGATGAGACCCACAACCTCAGGAAAGAACCAACAAGAGCGACTCCAAGTGGCGCATGGAGCAGCCCTGGGAGAGAAGGAAACATCTTTGCACTGCCGTTGAGGGGTCATTTTCTGGTCCTCCAAGAAGAGGTTTGCCAAGTTCCGCAGGCCGGCTGCGCAGCGGGCACCAGCGGCTGCCTAGAGGGAGGGAGCTGTCGGAGGAGCAAGGAAATGGCCCCTCCCCAGCAACGTGTCCCCTTGTCCGGCCTCCTTTGGCTACCCCCTCCCCCGGAAGCGGGTCCCGAGTACCAGGTCTGACTAGAACAGGGGGCCAGAAGGGGCAGGGGGGCCCTTCTATCTCGCGCAGGCAGAGGGTGTCAATCGCTCTGGAACTCTTTGCTCTTCCTCCTCCAAGGCCAGGAGGAATCCTGCTGCTGCACTGGCACAGAAGCCCAGAGCGGCCAACAATACACGCCGGGGTCAAAACCAACAGCACTGAAAACGAGCCATACAAGCTGCCAAAGGGCCACCCGTCACAACTGGACGGAGCAAACAGTGGCGCTCAAAGGGCTTTGTGGAAGAACGTCCTCCTCTCAAGAGGGCAAAAGAGGGACGGCCCACTTCTGCCCCTGCCAGGACTGGAGGGCGCCCTGCTCCCAATGCGCTTGCAGCCTGAGCGTCACCATTCCTATGTCTATCGATTTAGCATGCCCTGCAAAGGCAGCTCTCTGCCCCAAGGGGGTTGCCATCTAGACACCGCTGCAAGGGAAGCCCCAGCCAGCGGGAAGGAAGGGTTGTGTGGAGAAGCCAGGGAAGCAGGCGCCAGGGTTGCAGGGACTTGCATTGGGGTGTGGAGACTTAGGGGGCAGTCCCAGAGATTTCTGGGAAAAGGTGAGTTTTGAGGGGGGATTCCAAGGAAGGAAGGAAGAGCAGAGGCCTTGCGCAAGTGATCTGGGGGGTGGTGCCAGCAGGCGCCAGGGCTGGAGAGAGAGGGGGGGAGTCCGCTGAGGGTGGAGGACCTGGGGGAGCGAAGGTCGCAGGCAGGAGTGTGATGGGATATGAGAGCCGAGCCGGGACCACAGGGGGGCAGCGGTACCCCTAGGAATTGCCGCTTGATGCAGCTGTTCAGGCGTCTCAAGAGGAGCGAACGTGGCTGCTGAGAGACTGGCGCACCTTGATGGGGAAGCAGGGAGGGGCTTTTATGCAGTTCAGGCCGCATTCGACCCCTTTTTGGAAGGTGAGGGTTGCTGTGGTGCCCGGCCCAAAATCTAGGTCGTGGTCGATAAACTGCCCCCACTGCATGAACATGACCGATCGATGGCGGTCCTTGGTGAGCCTGTCGTTGGGGAAGCGGACCAGCTCATTGGATACCGTCCGGACCTGCCGCAGGGAGGGAAGCAAACGGGTTGGTAAGCTGAGAGTCGGGAGCTGCCCCTGCTGCTGGCTTCTGCCCCCCCCCCCCCCGGGCTGCCCAAATTCCGCTTGACTGGATACACTCCCCAGAGAGAGAGAGAGAGAGAGCAGCCCTCGAAAAGCAGAGGGCTCCTCTGCTCCTTACCAAGGGCAGAGGGAAGCCAGAATATCGCTTGGATTCTGTCCAGCCGCGGGGGAGGGAGATGCCGTCCTCGTATTGCTGCAGGAGCCACCTGGCGTACGGCCGGTTGGAAGCCCCCAAGGTGGGGATCTTTCTGCAAGAGTCCGTGAAAGCCAAGACATCTTTATTTTAGGAGTGGGGCAAAGGGGGTGGAGGAAGAGGAAGAGTCTCGTTAGGGGGAGAAGAAGGAGCCTTTGTCCCAGTGGCAGCCAGCCGGCCAGCACACCTGCTTGGCACTCAGAAGGCCCCCCAGCCAGGTCAATCCCCAGCCGGGACCCTTCGCTGGGAAAGGGTCTCTCCTGGACAGCCGCTGCAAGACAGGCAGGCATGGGTTTCGGAGTAGGCCCAGATGGGTCCAGCCTATTTCGTTCTTGTTGGGGGCAGGCCAAGCCTATGTCCAGGTTTGGCAGCAAAGGTCAGCCGGGCAGGCAGTGGCCAAAGGCATTTTCCAGAGTGGAGATGTTCACAACAGTGTTACTAGGCCAGCGGGTGGCGCAGTGGGTTAAACCGCTGAACCATGAGCTGTCGATCGAAAGGTCGGCAGTTCGAATCCGCACAAAGGGGGTGAGCTCTCGTTGCTTGGCCAGCTCCTGCCAAACTAGCAGTTCCAAAGCATGTTAATGCAAGTAGATAAATAGGTACCGCTTGCGGGAAGGTAAACAGCACTCCGTGTTCCAGCCGCATGCTACGCGCTGCAGCAAGGAGAGTCATGCCGGCCACATGACCACGGAGGCGTCTTTGGACAACGCTGGCTCTTTGGCTTTGAAATGGGGATGAGCACCACACCCTAGAGTCAGACACGACTGGACTTCATTGTCAGGGGTCACCTTGACCTAATAAATGCCACTCCGGCAGGCAGCCTGGTCAAGCGAAGGGGAAAGCTGGCTGCCAGGCAGGAGGGCACCCTTGTTGCTTCCCTCTCTCCCCCCTCTTCTTCCTTCCCCTCCCTCCCTCCCTCCCCCTTGGCTCTGCCTTGGGCTACGGCTTCTTTTCCCTGCCCTGTTACTGGAGATGCTTTTGATCAGGAGGCTGAACTTGGGACCTTCTGCAATCTGCATGCAAAGCAGGTGCTCAGAGAATATGCTGCAGTGGCCTCCTGCTGAGTCATGCCCTTGGGCCACCCTGCTCAGTATTGTCTGCTCTGACTGGCAGCCTGCCTTCCCCAAGTCTCATGCAAGGAGAGGTCTTTTCCCAGGGGCTACTGGCGGGGAGCCTTTAACTGGAGGTTGAACCTGAGAGACCTTCTGCATGCCAAGCAGGGGCTTCACCAGTGAGCCCCCCTGTGGCTGGGCTGGGCTTGAAACAGACGCCTTCCTGGCTCACAACTCATCCTCACGAGTCAGGACCACTTCCTCGCACGGTTTCTTGCGTCATGACCTCAAGAACCATACTTGTTATTGCATTCGCCTGTGATGGTCCGGTAGCGACTCTTAAAATCACACTCCACGGTCCTCCTCTCCTGCTGTCCACATCCAGTTGCCCGGTAGAGAATTTGCAGCTGGGCCGAGGTGAGCAGGTCTGTCCGAGAAAAGCAACGGGGCCCGTCAGTCAGTGGCAGGCAGGTCAGGACTGTTGGAAGGGGGCAACTTTCGCATGCTGGACACTGGGGGGGGGTGTATCATGTAATCACCTAAAGGCTGGGCTACACTATAGCCGTGCGGCAAGCGTGCGTTCTGCGGTACGTCCTGCGTGCGGCACGCACGAGCATGCACGTCAAGTGCAGGCTGCCGATGGCAGCCGGCGCTGGCCCGTCGGCAGCCGATGTCCCCGCACAGGCAAAGTCGGCCTCGGCTCGACTTTTGCCCCGTTTCTGGAACGTCGGGCCAATGGGGGGCAGTCCTTGAACAGTAGGGGCGGGACACGTCTGTGGGGACCAGCTCCTGTCCAATCAGAAGCCACAACTGGAGAGCACGTGTGGCTTTGTTCCGGCTGCGTTCCAGCAGCGCTCCAGCTGCCGCTCCGGCTGCGAGACGCAGCCGCGACGCAGCCGTGGACAATGTAGCTCGGGCTTAAGTGTACCTCTTGTCTTTGAACCCCTCTTTGTCTTAAGGAAGGGGCATGGCCCCAGATCCATTCTCCTTCACCTTCTCGCTAATCTCTTCTTCTCCTGACTACTGACTAGAGAGGACGTGGCATGCCTGAGCTCTGATGAATGGCGGCCAAGATCCAAGCAGACCTCATGCAGGAAGCCCCCAGCTCTGGGGGGGGGGGCTTCATCCTTTCAAGTTAGAGCAACCTCTGATCTTAATCAGATGCTGTACAAATGAACATGAAACTGTGAGTAAACGTTTCTCTTTCTTTTTGCAACTTCAATCAGCCTGTGCCTCGTGTTTTTATCTAGCCAAGTAAGCAAGTCTGCCTGTGAGTGTAGAGGGGAAAGGAGATGACCCCAAATAGGTTATTATTATTATTCCATCAAGGACTGCAGACATCCAGCAGGTGATGCGTTCCCCACGGCCACATCTCTAGGTGGATGAAAACGTCACCTGTTGAACGGCTGACTGCCACTTGAAGCGGCCCATTTTGGGGGCACCAAGCCTTTGCCACTAACTCACGGATGTCCTTGGGTGGCCTCGAGCTTTTCTGCCTGGTCCTGTGCATCTGGTGGCTGCAGCATCCCGTCTGCCTGACTCCCCATTTCACAAGTTATAACAGGAACGTCCGAGCTGGAGCGGCTGACAGCTCCTTCCTGCGGCTGACAGCTCCTCCCTGCCTTCCTCCCGGTTTCCCCCCATGCTGCTGACGCACATGGAGAGGTGGATCAAACAAAGTCAAACAGGCACACTCTGGTGCTCACATGTGCTCCTGCTTGGTGCCTCTGACTTTTTTTTTCACCTCCACCCCCACCTGGGTGCCGCCAAAGGTGGCGGCGCCAATTTTTTACCCCGGCTGGGGTAAAAATGTTATGCGGCTGGGGGCTGCAGCATCGCTCGCCCCCCACATACCTGTGACGTTGAACTCTCTGCCAGGGATCTTCCGCTGCAACGTCTCCTGCAGGAGGGCCAGAGCCACATGCAGGCAGTCGGCAGCCCTCACTGCCGCTCGCGTGGCGCCCACCGGCTGCTTGAAGGACATCAGAAGGTCCCCCGGCCGGACGGGCTCTTGTCTCAGCCGCTCATTCAAGCTGGAGAGTCAGGAAAGTACCACAGGCTGTTTTACAGCGCGATCCGATGCAAGTGGGCTCAGAATTCAATCCCATGATGGTGTGCAATGGGACGGACTCTTCTTATGTCAGTGTGCCTGGGAGGGTTACAGCTTTAGCGACAGGGACTGCTGCACTACAGCTCCCCTGTGTGTGTGTCAGTCTGTGCAGGGCTCCTGCCCCTTTGATGCCCTGTGCCTCCTCCCTCCCTCCCCCCAGACCCCCCAGGCTGCCCTTGCCGCTCCCCTGCCTCTCGCCTCACCTCGCCTCACACCTGCTGCCTGCCTGGGACCATCTCCAGTCCAGCTCCACCCCTGCCAGCCTCTGAAGGGCTCCTGATTCTCCCCCTTTCTCCCCTGCTGCAGCCTCAAAGGCTTGGAACCGCTGCCCAGAACACCTGCCTGCCAGATGCTGCCTTAAAATCCCTTCTTAAAACCCACCTTTTCCGGGAAGCCAGTGGCGCCAGGCCGTAGTCCCCCCCTCCCCACTACGCGTAACTCAATCACGCGCATTTACCCCGCCTCTGTCCCTCTCCCCTGTGGCAATATCCAGATTGCAAGCCACAGGCACTGGCCCGTTTTGTCACTTTGTCTTAAGCACCATGTGAACTGACGACAAAATATAAGCAAAGGGCAGGCAGAAATTCAAGAGGTGTAGCTTCTTCCCACGTGTGAAGGGGAAAAGCTAGTTAGGCCATTGCTAGTGCCTCAAGAGCCCTGCCAGAAGACAATGTGGCAACTCGATGTGCATGGAAGAGAGAAGTCCCAGTCAGAGAGCCAACCAAACAGATCTGCCTTTCGGGCTGCAGCCGTGTCAGTTAAAAACAAACAAAAGTAAAAACCTTAACATTTTGCCCTGCGCAGAAGTTCCAAAATGCTCTCACCTCTTCCAGTGGCCTGATCACCTTTTTCTATCCACAGCAGCACCTCATCATTAAGTAGTTGAGCATCTAAGTTCTTAATGAGGTGCTGCTGTGGATATAAAAACACAAACTTTTGTTTGTTTGTAATCAACACGGTTGAAGCCAGAAAGACAGATCTGTTTAGATGGAGACAAACCGTGAAACACCTTAGTCAATGTTTTAGATTGCCAACTGTCTAGAAGACAACTAGCCTGGCCTGCTCCTCTGCCTTTAACAGCTACTTGATGTGCAGAAATCAGCAGGGAATGCTTCCCATAG
This sequence comes from Plestiodon gilberti rubricaudatus, assembly GCA_026170595.1. Lineage (NCBI taxonomy): Eukaryota > Metazoa > Chordata > Lepidosauria > Squamata > Scincidae > Plestiodon > Plestiodon gilberti. The sequence continues at coordinate 57,094,938 of JANXHW010000007.1, forward strand.
CACACAGATATGCATTATCACCTGCATATGCTTGCATATCGAGGTGTTGTTCAAAGTACAGCCGCAGGGGGAGGAAAAAGAGTTGGCAACCACCGTGACCCAGTTTGCCCACGGCCAAATACGGTATTTATGTCTCTTGCCATTTTCCCTTCTTTGCGATATGCAGCTGAGCTCAGTGCCTTCGTCCAAACCCACAGCAGCTGTTTGCGCAAAAGCACAGCCACTGACTCACCGGTCCTGGGTGCGCTTATAGGCGAAATCCACCTTCTGCTTAGATTTCTCCACGTGCTTCAGAAGAAGGCGAGTGGTTCCCAGCTTCTTTGCAACCGCTACAACACAGAAACATGTCCTTTGTAGCCTGGAACCTTTCGCTTGTTTAAACTCTTTGGAGAGGTTGCGCTCCAAGATATCCCCCCCCCTCTGTCCCAACATGACTGAAAGTGCAGCTGTGAACCAAGAGGTGGACAACACATTACCCTGTAACGAGGGATCCACCGCCTGGAGCGGCCCCACAGTCGCTAGGAGTCCGAGGAGGGCAATGCTGCACAGATGCCTCAGGCCTGGGAGGAGGAAGCACAGGGTTGTTGGACTTGGGTGCTTTGCAAACCATTGATTTGAAAGCCAGGGTGGTGTAGTGGTTTGGGAGTCGGACTTAGACCTGGAAGATCCAGGTTCAAATCCCCGCTCAGCCACGAAGCTTCCTGGGTGACCTTGGGCCAGTCACTCTCTCTCAGCCCCACCTACCTCACAGGGTTGTTGTGAGGACAAAAAGGAGGGGAGGAAATATGTACACCACTCTGAGCTCCTTGGAGGAAGGGCGGTATAAAAATGTGAAAAATAAAAATAAATAAATAAAGCTGGCTGCAGTTAGTACATCCATCATCTTGATGGTCACCAAGTCACCGAGCGCCGTGGGAAATCCAGAGATCCACAGCTCCTGGAACCTTTGACGGAGGCAGGTTTCAGAGGGAGTGGGTTGCGCTGAACTCAGCGAGTAGGCCTTACTTCGGAGCAAACAGGGCTGTGCGCTGCTGCGCAAAGTGGGGGGAGAGACCCTCTGTCCTGGCCAAAGACATTTTTGAGCAGAAAACCTCAATCAATGGTGACTTCCGAATTTAAAAGTATAGTAGAGAAGTTAAGTTTTAGGGAGATGCGGCAGCCCAGTGGTACAGCCTCTGCTTTGCAAGCAGAAGGTGCCGGGTTCAATACTCGGGGAGCCTCTCTGGGTGGGATGGGGCAAAGAGAGCCCCCCCCGCCTGCCTGACCCTAGAGAGAGCGGCTGGCAGTCGGTGTCTGGTCTAGGGGACCGTCTCCCTAGTGAGCTGAGCAGGGGAGGGGCAGGGTTAGGGGAGGGAGGAGGCAGCTTCTTCCCACCTGAGCTGGCACAGATGCCACTTGTAGGCTGCCAGTTGCCATCATCATCGCCACCCCGCCTGCTAATCCGCCACTGAGCTCAGGGCTGTGTCAGTCACTTGACTCTCACAACACAACCCTGCGAGGTTACTAGTCTAAGAGGGACTGACCCAGGGTCCCGTTCCCCCCCCCCCCCCGGAGCTCCATGAAGGGATGGAGACTTGACTAGTCTGATCTGTCCCCCGATTAATGGCACTTGATGGCTGGGGCCAATCTTGCAGCAGGCACTGTCTTGGCCCAGCGCTGCAGGGTAGCCTGTTCTGCCTCTATTAATAGGCGAGGAGGGAACTCAGACGGAGACGTCGGAACAGGACCTCCCCCCCCTCCAATCGTGTTGCGTCGCCTACCAAACCCTAGAGTGCTGAATTGGATGACAGATGCTGGGCTGTTGATATTTCTTTCGCTGGAGCAGCTCGGAGGGGGCCAGGCGAGCACAGGCAAGAATTTGAACTCCACAGGATGGAACAGAGAGCAATTCTAGGTGTACCCAGAGCTTGCAGACCTGCACCGTTCAAACCGTTTTCATCTCACTGACAGCCTTCCAATGGATTTGCCTTGCTGGCAACAGGCTGTTCACCACAACGCAGACACACATTGCGCTGTTCGTAGAGAGGAGCAAACTGGCACCTTACCTTGCAAACAGCACCTGAAACATGGATTGTTGCAATGTCAATTACCCACGACGGGCACACAAAGCCTTCCCAGAAGCTTGAAATGCAGCAAGTGTTACACATACACATGAACAGCACAACCCCTAGGCATGTTTACACTGAAGGAAGTCTCACAGTAAGTTCAGTGAGGCTTCCTCCCTGGTAAGTAGGACTGCAGCGCTGTTCTGCCCGATGAACAGTTCTGTGGAAGTTGCACATATTCCCACAGCAAGCTAAGCTGGCGCCTTGTCGCCCCTCTATAAATCCCATCAACTGTCCACAATGCATTCCTGCCATTGGTCAGAGAGGTGAAGAGAGAAAACCAGACTCTGAAGACGCAGCACATGAGGAGACTCATGAATCGAGAAGGGGAAGGCTAAGCTCACAAGACATTTCTGGAGCGACTGGGGATTTGCCACACTCCCACCACAGTCCTGCCTCAAATGCCCAAACTTGCTCAGAAGAGCCAGGTTTTGGAGAAAGCATTTTGAGAACCCAACTAGTCTCACCCGCCATCCTCTCTGCGTGGTGGGGCCTTTGTTGTCTCCTGGCTGGACTTGGGCAGCTGACTCTTTTATACCTGGAGGGTGGGAAGAGCCATTTCCCAGAATTGGTTGGGTTGTGAAAGGACACACCTCCTCCTCTTCCTCATTGCCTCTCCCTCCTGCTCCTTGCCTCGCTCCCTCTTCCTCCAGACCAACCATCTTGGGCCAGTCCAGAGCTCCCTCTTCCTCCTCCTTTGGCACCATATTTAGCAACCTTCCAACTGACAGGCTGTGACTGAATAGCCCTTCCCCCCCCCAACCAGGGTGTTGCCACTTTCTAAAAAAAGTGGCAACTTTCTAAAGCTTTCCCAAAAAGTTTTGGAAAGTTTCCACATTCCCAAAAAAACATGCATGATGTACAGTCTCTCCTAACTCCAGTTTGGCTAAATTCGACCTCTTGCGCTAGAAGTTTCGCTAATTCCCCCCCTGGGGTCGAATTCTGGGCTGGACAGATCTGGGCCCCAGATGGTGCGTTGTGTGCCTGATGCCGCGAGTAGCAATAGACCCGCCGTGAACCTGTGAATGAGCCGTGTTGGCAACAGGGGGAAGAAGAAGGTCAACCTCATAGGGGGCTGGCCACCACATCTCTGCCAAGGGCAGTGATGACCTCGAAGAATCACGGTCCGTCCGATGTTTTTCCCTCTCATTTCTTCTGCTTTGGGCAACTCTGAGTCCATTCCCCACATTTCCCGTCAGCCCCTTTCCTCTTCGGCTCGGAGTAGTCGGCTCCTCTGAGGCTGCGCCACGAACCCCCAGATCGCTCCTCTGACCGCTGCCTGCTGCCCTTGCACTGCCGTGGCTGCCCCCCCCCCCGCTGCTCTCTCGGTCCCCTCCTGATCCTGCCCTCATCCTGCCCTCCTCCCTCCTTGAGCCGCCTCCCCCCCGGCCTTCGTTCTCCGTGGACTGTCTCCCCGGTCCTTTCCCCAGCCAGTGGGGGCCTCCCTTGCCTTGCACAGCCTTCTCGGGGCTTCGGCCTCCTCTCCCTCTCTCCGCCGTCCCTCCTGGCCGCCTCCACCGATTCACTCCTGCCTGGCTTCCCTCGACCCGCTTTCCTCTTCACCCACGCTTGTCTTCATGTCCCACCCTCTCGTCCCCGTCATCACCACGATGCCGAGACCACGGTGGCCCCTCCTGCCTTGACGGTGTCGCTTGTCCCTGGCCAAACATTTGCTTACTGGACCGGGACGTGTCTATTCCATAGACGTTTCCTGCCTTGTTTGGGGTGGGGGGCGCACCTGGGAGCCACCCCCCCAGGCCTCCGTCTGGCTTCTTGCTGGAGAATCCCAGGCTGCCAGGCGCAGGGCCAGCTGTGGCTCCTGCTCTACTCTGTGCGCACAACACCGAACCCGAGCACGCGTTGTTCAGCTGCAGCACAAACCAGGCCTCCAACCTGACAGCTGGACCACCACCCCCTCGTTTGGAAATTAGGGAGCAGAGAGCAGGACACGACAGGTGGCTTCCTTCGCAGCTCTGCGCCAGGATCTCAACCAGCAGGTAAAACAGGGCCAGCCCAGACTGCCAGGACAGAAGAGGCCGAGAGCAGGAGACCGGGAAATCCAGGCTTGGCGGAATAGTCATTGCAAAAAGCAGGAGGCCTTTTTACAAGCCTCTCCGTTGCTGCCTCATCATGCTGGAAGTTTGTTTTGCCCACGTGTCGTTGAACACATGCGGAGACACGACGGGAAGAAGATGAGGAAGGCGCCTGGCAGGCAGCACTGAGGCAAGGAGTGGCGCAGATCCCCCAGGCTACCGAGATCTCCTCCTCGTCCCTGGCAAGAGAAGCCTGGCTGGCTCGCTCAGTGGCGGCAGCAGAGCCCAGGCGGAAGGTCGGAGTCAGTTCCGGAAGGTCGCAGGCTGTGGCTGCGGAAGAGACGCTCGCGAGCTGGTGCTGGGCGGGGAGGGGGGCAAGAAAGGGCCGCTTCTTCTCCCAAGGGCTGGAAGGTGCCAGTTCAGGGGTCCCTCCCTGGCATTTGCAACACGGGTTGGTTTCTCTGAAAAGGAACCGTTGAAGCAAGGCCCCTTGAGAAACTGCCGCTTCAGTTACAAATGTCGCAACAACGCCAGATTCGCTGGCGTGCAGGGCGACCACAGCCAGGTGCCACCGGGGGGGGGGGGGGCTGCCGGTTGCACTTCCTCCCAAACGCTGCCAACAGGTCAGGCGTTCCCAGGATGCCACACAAGGTCTGCTAATCTCTTTTCCCGAAAGACTCGCCCCAAGCAGAAGGGCCCCAGCAGTGACTCTCGGGGGGGGGGGGTTTCCCTGCTATGGCCAGACAACCTGCTATCCTTGCCCTCAGCGGATTCCCAAGAGCATCTTGCACAGCTTTCAAAGGCATGGGAGTCCCATGAGGAATAACGGGCTCCGGCCTCTTTTCCTTTGCTGCTGAACTGCAGTGCTGATTAATCTGCCGCCCCACAGAAGATGGGGGCATGGACCGGGGCAGGTGCCTCCTCCTGCCCCACTCCCCCCAGGCTGCCACTCCCCGATGGGGCCCAGATTGCCACCGCCATCTCTGGCTCTCTCTGGAGCACAGCTTACGTGTTTCTCCGGCAGCCAGCTCCAAACCTCCCGTTCTTGGGCAAGGTGATTGAGCGGGTGGTGGCGTCTCAACTCCAGAGGGTCCTGGATGAAGCGGATTATCTCGATCCCTTTCAATCTGGTTTCAGGCCGGGCTTTGGGACTGAAACGGCCACGGTCGCCTTGGTGGATGATCTACGCCGAGGACTGGACAGGGGGAGTGCGTCCCTGTTGGTTCTGCTGGGCCTCTCAGCGGCTTTCGACACCATCGACCATGGTGTCCTTCTGGGCCGACTGGGGCCGAGCTGGGGGTCGGGGGCACTGTTTTGCGGTGGTTCCGCTCCTACTTGGCAGATAGGTCCCAGATGGTGGTGCTGGGGGACGCCTGTTTGGCATCCTGGCCCTTGAGGTGTGGGGTGCCACAGGGTTCCATCTTGTCCCCCATGCTATTTAACATCTACATGAAACTGCTGGGAGAGGTCATCCGGGGATTTGGAGTGGGGTGCTATCAATACGCTGATGACACCCAGCTCTATCTCTCCTTTCCACCTGATTCTAGGGGGGCTGTTGAGGTTCTGGAGCGCTGCCTGGAGGCGGCTGGGACCTGGATGAGGGCTAATAAGCTGAAACTAAACCCAGACAGGACAGAGGTTCTTCTGGTCCAGAAGTCTACGACTCAGGTACTGGATCATCATCCTGCTCTGATTGGGGTTGTACTCCCCCTGAAGGAGCAGGTCTGCAGCTTGGGGGCCCGCCTGGATCCGCAGCTGCTCCTGGATTCCCAGGTGGCAGCTGTGGCCAGGGGGGCCTTTGCCCAGCTTCGGCTGGTGCGCCAGCTGCGACTGTACTTGGATCGTGCAGACCTGACCATGGTGACATCGCGACTAGATTATTGTAACACGCTCTATGTGGGGCTGCCCTTGAAGACGGTTTGGAAACTGCAATTAGTGCAGAATGCGGCGGCCCGTGTAGTCACTGGAGGTAGGCGGTTCGACTCTGTCGGGCCGCTCCTCCGACAGCTGCACTGGCTGCCGATTCGTTTCCGGGCCCAATTCAAAGTGCTGGTTTTGACCTTTAAAGCCCTATACGACCTGGGGCCAGGATATTTGAGAGACCGCCTACTTCTATATAGTCCGGCTCGTCTCCTTAGATCAGGCGTGGGGAACCTCCGGCCCGCAGGCCGGATTCGGCCCGCGGGACGATCCGGTCCAGTCCGCGCGGGACCGGACCGGAGGCTCCGCCGCCGCGCGCCTACTCCTTTTAAAAGCGGCCTTTCTGGAACTGTGCAGATCACCGCTGAGGCCGAGAGGTCAATCTCGGTCTCAGCGGCGCTCTGCCTAGGTCCAGGAAGGCCACTTTTAAAAGGAGTAGGTGCCGAGGTGACACGTCTTAGATCATCAGATAAGGCCCTTTTGCGGGTACCGTCACCTAGGGAGGTGCGAGGGGCGGCGGGCAGAAATAGGGCCTTCTCAGTAGTGGCACCAACCTTATGGAACTCCCTCCCCTTTGACTTACGAACTGCTCCCTCCTTGAACACTGTCCGGCGAGGCTTAAAAACCTTCCTGTTCAAGGAAGCCTTCTGAGTCCTTGCCTTTTTTAACATTCTGCTGGTACAGGTGGGGCGCTGCTAGTTTTATGATCTGTTTTAATTGTAATAATTTTTTAATCAATTTTTAGATGTTTTTATTAGTCTTTGTTAACTGTTTTTTATTGTTTTGAAACTATGTATGTATGTATGTATTTTTTGGGTATTGTATTTTTCTCTGTTGTAAGCCGCCTTGGGTCCCTTCGGGGAGAAAGGCGGGATAGAAATATTGTAAATAAATAAATAAATAAATTGGTGGCCACCCTCTTCCTTCCTGGCTCCCTGTTGGGCGCCACGGAAATCGCCACCCCCACTGCTCTCCTCCTTCCGGCCTGCTGTTCTTGCAAACGGCAAGGAAGAAGCCGTGGGGAGAAGAGTGGGGCTGCTGCTGCTTAGAGTGGCCCCTCTCCCCACGGCCGGAAGGAGGAGAGCAGCGGGGGTGGAGATTTCCATGGCACCCATGGGACCTCACCCGCTAGGGGGAGCCGCTAAGCTACTTCCCCCATCCGTCATGGGCTGATGATCTCGTTGGGGCTCCTTGTAGGGACAGCCCTACACTTTGCACGGCACTCTACACACCAAGACCGCCCTCCCTGGACCGCCCTGCCCCACCCACCCCTGTACGGCTGCCAAACAGGGCGCCAACTGTCCTGCGGGAAAGGGGAGCCGGGGGGGGGAAGCAGGCCGAGACCGCTCTCTCTTCTGGCCATAGCAGAACCGCAGGCAGAGAACTGAACTTTGGGTGGCGACACTTGAACTTTGTGAAAATAGACTTTAATGTAATAAATTAGTTCTTCTGACATAAAAACATAGTTTATCCAAAGTCCAGCACCCTCACCCCACAGCCCAGAGTGAAGGAACAGCTCCCTCCCTCCACAAACATGCAGAGGAACATGAGACGAAAGGAAGGGAGGCACATCGTGGGTGGTGCGACCCGGAACCACCGCCTGCCGCCGCCACTGACGCTGCTCCTGGTGCAGTTTCTCCAGCAGCAGAAGTACAGGACGTTCGCCACGTTCGATTGAAAGGGTCCGTGGGACTGAAGGAGCCCCTTTGCTGGCGTGGGGTCTGACAACCAAACCGGCAGCAGCCGTAGCTCTGCGTGGTGAGGAGGTGCGGATCACTCTGCTCGCTTTTTGGGGACAGAAAGCAGATCAGGGCAGGCTGCGTCTTCGGCAGGCTGGAGGGAGGCGGTGGTGGCAGCAGACTCAGGGCACCCCCCCCTGGCCCCCCCTGCAATCTGCCACATCACCTTGCCTAATGGGTGGGCTTCTCTGGGATACACCACAAAAAGCTCCTTGTCCGGAAACCAGAACTGCCCTCAGGCTGGGCGCAGCGCCTTGGGCTGTTTTTCCACCGAGAGAGGCCCCCCCCGCCTCCCCCAGCAAGAGCCCCCGGCAGCCAGGAGAGTCAAGGGAGGCGGGAGAACCGAGCAGAGTCACATGACCAGCATTGGTGGCTGCCTTGGGCACGGGGGGGGAGGGTGGCACCCAGGCCACTCGTCTCCTCCTGTTTTTCTGGAGCAGACAAGTGGATTCAACAGTGGACTTGAGAGAAATCTGACCGCCTCTCTCAGCTGCTCATGGCCCAGCGGCACACGGAGAACCTGGGCACAGCTGCAGACCCCCAGCAAGAACATCTGGCGCTGCCAACAGACAGAAGTCACCCCACCACAGGGCCTGGCTAGCAGCCTGCATCCATGGGCCTCAAGAATTGGGGGTCCCACCCTGAAAATCACAGGAGGCCAATCGAAACACTTGTAGTCAAAGCCAGGCAGCAACTTTGGCCAAAATTGGAGCGGGGCGGTTTGGGAGCAAAAGGGGGCCAAACGGACTTTGCCTCCCTGTCGTGCAGCTCCAGAATCCTCTCAGGTGCTGGTGCCCCTGCGCCGGGGGGCAGAGCAGGGGCAGCCCCTTGCCAGTCCTGGAACGCCACCAAATGCCCGACCTCTGGATTGGTCCCAGCACAGCTATCACTCTGCCTCTGCCTCGTGTGTGTGTGTGTGTGTGTGTGTGTGTGTGTGTGTGTGTGTGTGTGTGTGTGTGCGCACGCGCTCGTGTGCCCACGTGTGCCCACAAAGTGGGCCATTGTTGAAACACAGGAAGAGGATTGCTACCAAACTTCGGTTAATGCAACCTCCTTTTGAGGCAAATTTGGATTCGGGCAAAACACTTGCAGCATCTCAAGGACAGACCCAAGGGTTTCAAGAAGACACAGGTCCAATCCTCAGAGTGGTTTCCACACGTCCCTCCAGAGAACCATTCACTAAGCAGTCGCTGGCTACTGGGAGGTCCTGCACCCTGTACACTGCCTGTGAAGGGGGAACGCCCACCCTGCCACGCGGGGAAGAGACTCTGACGGCTCGGCTCCACCCCCAGATCTGACGGCGAGTGTGGCGAGATGAGGCGAAAGGAGGGCCGCCCACTGAGAAATAGCGAGCTGCCCCCATGACACAAGTCCGAAACAGACACGGATGATGAAGACAGGCTTGATTGCCCAAGGAAGGTGAGTGCCCTACGGAAGGCCCTGGGGGGGGGGGGGCGCAAAATCTGTTCACCCAGCGACCTCCCCCAGGCAGTGGGATCCTTGTTGCTCTTTCCTCTCTGGGGAGAATCACCCAGAGACAGATCTCCTGACCGCAAGGAAGGAGATCTGGGTGCAAACGTTCTGGACTGAGGGGGAGTGAGCTTCTGACCCTGCCCCTCCTCACCAATCAATCAAGGGAACTTTTGCGGGGTGGGGGTGGGAGACTGGGAACATCCATTGAACTACAGCACAGCCAAAGCGTGCCCTAGAGAGCGCACACACCTTGTGCGGCCTTTTCCTGGTGGGCAACCCAGGCTGCTTTCCGGAACGCCAGGACTGACTCCCTGCATGGAACTATGAACACATCTTGCAGCTCTCCGGAGCAAAAGGCCAGCGTGCCTTAAGCGGCCGGTCGTCGGAGTCCATCTTTGTACCAGGAGAGGTTTTGGTAGCGGCTCAGCTGCCAGCTTGATTGGCGCCTCCACTGCCACCCCATCACCAGCTCGTCTGACAAGGTTTTGAGAGAGCCTCCTGCCCGTCCGCCCAGCCAGAGAAAGCCTTCCTATTCTTCTTCTTCTTCCTCCTCTTGGGAGGGGTCACATCCAAGGACTGTCAGCAGTTCGAGAGGGTGCAGGAGGAGGTGGGTGTTTCCCGCTGCCAAAGACGGACGGCGGCTCTTTCCTGTCGTGTGCTGCTGAAAAGGGAAAGGAAGCAAAGGTGAGAGCCGCGAACAGGAATATCGCAGGCTGTGCAAACGACCTCCTCTCGGCGTACTTCCTGACGGCCCACTCCAGCCCTCCTCACTAGGGCAGAAGCAGCAGATCTCCACGTACGCCGGCCGGCGCAATGGCTGCCCCACCAAAGCAGAACTCTGGCTGCCTGCGGGTGCGCCCTGGACTCCGGGACAACATCAGGAAAACGCTGTGCCGATGTCACTCGGATGTTGGGGCAACTCCTGCCAAAGTGGGGAGGAAATGGGGCAAACTGTGGGAGGGGCATGGCAGGAGGAGGAGTCAGCCTAAGCCATATCCTGACCCCCTTCAGGTGACAGACCTGCTCCCAATTCTGGGAAAACACGGAGCCAATGGAGGAGGTTGGAGTTGTCAGAGTTTCATACTTGGCATAGAAGCTGAATCTACCATTGAATTTGCAGGACAAGCCAGAACAAGCCTGGGCATGTCTGAATAGGCAGGCAGGAAAAGGGTAAAAAAAAAGTGCTTAAGCCCGAGCTACATTGTCCACGGCTGCGTTGTGGCCGCGTTCCGTGCGTGTCTGGTGTCACGCCCCCAGGTCAAACAACAGGCTCTGATTGGCCGGACGTAGCACAGACACAGCAAAAGTCGAGCCCAGCTGCGACGCGGCCGTGGACAATGTAGCTCAGGCTTTAGTCACTCAGCATCAGCAGACAGCTAATGTAAGCAAGCACGTCGCTAGAGCGTGGCGCGGGGGAGGACCGCCGTCACCTCCACTGTGCGCATCGCCCTCTGGAGGCTCCGAGGCCGTAAGAAGGCCTCGGAGCGTCCGCCCTGTCCAGCTGTCCAGGGCCTTCTGATGAGGCCCAATGCTTGTGCGCATGCGCGAAAAACGTAATAAATCACGTATCGCCACATTGGGCCTCGTCATTAGGCCTCGGACAGCCGGCCGGCGTGGATGTGTGGAGCCGGCAGCGGTGGGGGGGGAACGGGGGGGTCACTTTGGGGCGGCGTGTGCCCAGTGACGCGCCTGAATGTAAGCACCTGTGTTAGGGTGAAGTCATGAAGCCATCCCATAGGCTATTGTGAAAGCTGCAATGTATAAAGCTAGAACAGTAACTAGATACTAGTGCTCACAGCTGCTACCTCGTCTCAAGGAATTTCTACAGACCACTGGTTTTAGTAAGAACTTTATTTCTTCATTCCAACTTTACATGGCTGAAAATCCCATAACTCTCAAATCGTTGCAAATTGTTACATGCCATGGGAACCTCCACACTCGACTGTAAATGACAGCAGCCAACACCCAAGATTCCAGGTGACCCTGACACTGGGCACATACCGCACATGAAACACTTCCTTTTCATATCTTGGATTTTGCTTTCCCTGCGTTTATAGTCTTAGTCACAACAGGGGCGTTTCTATGGTTTGCGTTTGCCCTGCCAGGGCTGGCTCAGAAAGGGCTCTGCAAGTGCAGGAAACCCCCCGACCCGCTGCTGCCTCCTACAACGCTGCTCCTTCATTCGAGCACTCGTTGTCCTGGGTGTGATTTTTATGAAAAAAAGGTTAACATTCATAAAACCGTTCAAATATTTGGCGCAGAAAAGTGCAGCTGTCTGTGCTGTGCTTTTAGCTCCTGGGAGCTGCAGGTTTGGCCTAGAAAGTTCTGCGCCAACGAGAGCAGCTCCCAGGAAACGCTTTGGGAGAGGAAACCACAGGCAAGGCCGTCTCCCCTGGCAGAGTACCCCAATTTATCCCTCTCCCCATCTCAAAAATCCTAGGATAGTATAAAGAACCTTGACGGGTGCTTATTTCTGAAAGTTCTTTAGAAATTAAACTCTGAAGTATTAAACTACCATCATTATATTATTGTGTCCTCCACATGCAATGCCACTTGACAGAGTATAAGAGAACAGCTCTCTGGCCCAGTGGCATCACGGGGGGGGGGTGCGGGGGACACACCACTTGTGGCCAAAATTATGGAAGCCTTTTGGAAAATGTGTAATAGTACCATAGTGTTATATATCATTGGAAAGGGAATTTAATGCAGAATGTAATGGAACAAACCATTTTGAATTCTTTGTATTGTATCAGAAGGTATGGCCAAATAACCAGGAAATGAAAACACAACTGCCCTGCGTAACAAAAAGTGGATTTCCTAAACTCAAAACTGACCAATGAGACTGACTGTTCCGGGAGCCACTGAGGTGTTGTTATGACGCAGCATGGAACCAATAAGGTGTTAGGATGAGTCAGCTCTCATTTCCATGTATCAGAGCTCATAATATTAGAACTCTTCTTCAGTTGAGAGTGAGTGTCGTCAAGTTGGCCACTGGGTTTGTTGTTGGTTACTGACTTGTTGGGTGACCTGTACTGTGATATATTCAAATAAAGTTACCACACTGGGAGACACCAACCCTAGTGCCGTCTCTGCTTCTGCCCTTGTTCAAGCCGGAAGACTGGAAAACCAGTTGCCAACATTTGGGGAAGCTGCCAGACATTGGGGGAAAGCCCAGCATGGCACTTACCCCATTTCTCTCAATCCTTCCTCCTCTTGCTCTCTTCCATCTCACACCTGTCACTGGACTCTCCTCTTCCTCATTTTCTGAAAGAGGCGACACATTTGGTCAGGAGTGCGCAACAACAGGCGAAAAGGAGCACGCCAGACACCAGCAAGCGCCACTCCCGCAACTGCAGCCCGGGAGGGAGTGGCTTGGCCTCCAGCCGGCTGTAGGCGAGAGGTGGGGATGGATCCCTCCTGCTTTTCCCCATCGTCTGATGTTTTGCACGTCCCCTTGAGATGGGCAACGGATGCAGCCACACACATCCTGCAGTTCAGGCATGTTTCTTTCCAACCCCCCCCCCCCAAGCTTCTAGTCCTTAAGGTTGTAGAGGAACATTAGAAAACGGATGAGCAGTGATGGCTAAATGTGGCTTTGGTCCCAAGTTGGCACCCCCACTTGGGCCACGGGTGACTCTGCCTCCCTCACAGGGAAGCTGCCCACTTCCTGAATCTTGTTCAAAAGCCCCCCCTCACCGCTGGGCACCTCACCTGCCTCCCGAGGCTGGGCTCAGCAGTAGGCTGCGCTCCGTCCAACGGCTCGGCTTCCAGGACGTCAGATGGCAGAAGCCCCTTCTGTCCATTAGCCCCCTCCTGCAGGTGGAGGAGCAGAGACGGCCTTGAGAGTCAGGTGGGAACGTCAGCCGGAGGCCCTGCAGACGCAGGTCTAGCAAGGCTCCTGTGCACTGAACTCCTGTCTGCGAGAGAGATGCAGAACGAGAGCGGCTGGCTGGCTGCGCTCTTCCCTAGTGAGGAAGGCAGAAGCGGCTCTTCACCGCTCGGCCCTTGGCCCAGGCGAGACGGGTGTGTGTGTGTGTGTGTGTGTGTGTGTGTGTGTGTGTGTGTGTGTGTGTGTGTGTGTGTGTGTCAAAGGCACAGGGCCTTGCTGGGGATAAGGGGGTCACTCCACTGGCAAAATGGAACGGTTGTCTCCTTCTGCTTTGCTGACAACAGAGATGATGGAGGCAGTTTTTTTCTGCTAATATGAGAAACGAGATTCAGGGCAGACAAAAGAAAGTACAGTACTGTACCTCTTCACTCAACACACATAATTAACGGGAGGAACTCAGTGCCTCCAGAAGATGGCGACTCCCTCACAGCTTTCAACAAAGATTTGAGAGATTCAGGCTGCAAGCCCCTGTTACACATGGATCTGGGAGTAAGTAAGGCCCCTGTGTGATGCCCTGTAACCCCCCCCCCCATTTCTCCTTATTTTTCACGCTTCAAATCCTTCTGGGCTGGTTCCGCGGTCCACATGCTGCTGAGACCTGCTCCTGCAGTAGCCTTTTGGCCTTGGCTTGAAGCGCCACTCCCAGACAGCCACGTGGCTGCATGTGCAGTCGTGGTTTTCTCTGGTCAGGCTCCCCCCCCCCCCCCACAGAGCTCCTAGCCAAGCATCCTACTGAGACTGGCACGTGCCTGCCGATTGGGCAGCCAATCCTGCCTGTCTAGGTAAAGGGGTGGGATGGAGCAGCCAGGTGGGTTCCACTCCTCCAATCAGGGAACCCGGCGGCATCCTCAGCCCGAGGTTTCTTAAGGTCCAGCACAGGGACGCTGGGTATCAGAAGGCTCCCTCCTCGTCACTCGCGGAAGTGCAGCAGGGACCAGGAATCCTGGGGTGACTGACATAAGTAGCGAGCAGTGGGGACTGTATTTCAAGTGTTTGTTTCGTCTGCTATTATTCCACTCCAAGTCAGCCTCAAACTTCACCTGCTTAGTGTTGGGGGTTTGTGTGCTTTGCTCCTGGCTCCCTCTGCTGGGCATTACTAGTTATTGCATCTGATTTGGCTGAACAATCTTTTGTGTCCATCAGATGCAGGCATTTTTCATCAGCCTCCACGTTATACTTTTTCTAGCCCCTCCTCCTTCAATTCTTTTTCTTTTGGATGTTTAATAAACTACTTATATTTTGCCTCCTTGCCTGTGTAGTCTAGTCTATGTTCACAGGTAATTCAATGGGTTGCCAAGTCTGAAACCATTGGGGTGTGCTACTGTGGTTTGGTTTTAAATAAAATCCGCCAGGGTTCTATGCTCTCCTGGGAGGGGTGGCTTTCCCAGATAGCCCCCTCTGCCTGGTCTCCTTAGTTTGAAATAGTGGCAGAGGATATATCTCCTACTTTCCCCTCCCAGTAAAAACGGGAAACAGAGAGCAGGAAGGGGTGACTGAGCACTAACCACTAGATGCTACTCCTTTAGAGCTAGGCTGCAGATATGCTCGGCTGTCTTGCAAAGTGCACTGTTCCAACCTGGCCACCTCAGCTCTTGCAAAGCTTACTCTAATCACCAACAACTTGAGGGAAACTGCAATGAAGGCGAAGCCCTCCAGGTTTCAAAGTGGCGAAGGGGAATCAAGACTGGGTATTGCCCTGTTGACCCCCCACCCACTCTGTATTGGTGCGGATCCCGGATTCAGCCAGACTTATCCCTACCTGAACAGTGTGGGCCAAAAGGGAAGTCAGCACTTACGTAACAGAAGCCCTCGCTGTCCATGGAACACAGCACTGTCACCATACCCTCAGCAGCAAGTTTTAGCTCCACCTGGGAAGAGAGACGAAGGGACAGATCAGCCGACAGTCCTTATAGTCTCCATTTTTAAGGTTTGGGTTGAAACAAACCATTCTGGGTGGTGCCGACAATTTCTCCCCAAACTCCTGTTGACTCTGCCAATATTCAGCTATTTTGATACTGCCTGAGACCGTCGTTTCTTCTCGCCTGTATTCCCTCCCCCCCCCCGTCCTGGGTTGGGCGGTCAATCCCATCAGGGATCGTGCAGTCTAGACGCAGTGATGTCATGAGGACGCCACCCAGACCAGTATGTTTGGCAGCACTGAGGGCATGAAGCAGTGAGAGAGTCATCCCAGCCCCTTCAAGGCGGAGGCGGATTCTGGAGGACGCAGGGCCCTTGGGACCACCGTGGTCATGATCCAGGCAGGACCCCCAATGGCCACCAACGGGCTCTTGCGGCTCTGAGTACTGCAAGGGGGGAGAGTCTTGACTCACCTCCGAGTCTAGGGTGGAAGAACTCTCTGTGGGGTTGCAGCCATAGACGGCCAGTGCAGTCCTGGGCCCCTCGTCCTCAGAGCTCAGCTCCGGGCCCTCGCGGCCCCCTAGCAGGGAGAGCAAAGGTGCAGCAGCCATGTCAGGCAGGCCAGACCTCTGCCCGGTGCTGGTCCCACAAGGAGCCAAAGGCACCAGGGCCTCCGGGTTCTTGGATAAAACAGGAGCATGAAGGATCTAGCCCAGCGCGTCCCAGATTGGCTATCCTCCTCCTCCTCAGTATGGTGCCGTCAGTTAACATGAATATAGTGCCATCGAGTTACAGGAATGTAAAAGGACAGGTCTTTGCCCCAAGGGGCTTACAATCTATAGTTTGACACATGGGAGATCACAGAGGAAGGGGAGGGAGATGGAGGCGGGGGGAGGGAAAGGACATGCAAATGTTTCAGCGACATATACGTAGGCGTCGTAAGAATGGCCGTGGGGCCTGGGGACAAAGGGGTCGTGCCAAGGGCTGGGGGGCCAGGTGTCCTGGCTGGATTGACACTCGGGGTGCCCCTCCCAGACACGGCCTCTCTTTTCAGCTGTCTTGCAAAAGAGGACAGGCATCGGCCTTCTTCCGCCCTGCTTGCCAACTGCCTCCCCCCCCCCCCCGCTCAGTGCTTTCTGGGAAAGGCGGATGCTTCTTAGGTGTCTCCTTATTCCCTCCCTCAGGGTAACACCGCTGCTGCCCGTTCATTTGTGGGGTGGGGGGGGAACCAATGCTCAACAGGCTTCCCCACCCTGAGAGCATCCAACACAGTAGGTCCCACCCTTGTTGCAACACACTGATGTGACCCCAACACATCCTGTGGGAATCTTTCTGGTGTCACCAAGATTAAAACCAGAACTGATTCTCACCAAAACAGGGAATCTCGTCATCTTCCTCTTTGTCTCGCTCCACTGTGAAAGAAAAGATGCTCTATGCGTATCATGTTTGTCTGTCTGGTGTAAGAAGACCAGACTGCCCCCCCCCCATGCCAAGAGCCATCCCAAAAAGGGCAACCCTGAGCAGGAGGGATATGGCCAGGAGCAGCGACGGCAGAATTGGGCCCTTGCCTGCGTGGGCCCAGTATTGCCTCGGCAAGAGCGCTCCAGGTGGCAGCCGGGGGGGGGCTCTTTCCGAGGGGTGAACAGCCCGCAAAGCGTCTGGCTGCCCACAGGGCTGTAATCTGCACAAAGGCTCTTCTCTTTTTTTTGGGGGGGGGGGTTAGGGAGGAAACTGCATTGTGACCATTAAAAAAGGAATCACCACCCCAGCCTGGAGACGTCACAGACCTGTCTTGGAGCGCCGCCGGGGCTTTGGAGGACGAACTGCGGGGCGTTGCGGCGGTGGAGAAAACACGCTGTTGCCTTCAGGAAAGAATCCAAAGGGAAGAGCCCGTCAACAAGCAGTCTAAAGTCCGCAGTCAGTCCCAAAGCCTGTCTCAAGGCCCGTTCTTAGTGGCCCTGAATTTCTCTCCAGTCTTTGGAAGAGACTCCCTCCAGCCAGCAGAGAAACTGTGGGGAGAAAACCTGAACTGGGAATGTTTAAATTGTGCTTTGTTGGACTGGGGGAACCTGAAGGACTTTGGAGGAGGGAAACCCCCCCCCCAAGCTGCGGTTTGGCAGCTGAAGGCCGGACCTGCTGCAGGACGGACAGCTGGTTTCTGCTCGGCTGGTCAATGGGACAGAAAGACAACCCCCCCCACCCCCCCAAGTCTCCAGGAAACGGAAACGTGTTTGGCCTTCCACCAGTTGGTGAAGTGGGAAGCGCGAAACCAGGGGTTCTCAACCTTTGGAGGCCCGGGTACCCCCTATCACGGTCCAATTTTCTGAAGTACCCGCTGCTAATTAACTGCTGATTAATCAATTAATTAGGTAATTAATCATTAAATAAAAAAGTACTAAAACAAATTTAAATGTGAAAAAATGCCTTATTTAACTCTCTCTGTGCGAGTGTATGTGAGTGAGAGAGACAAGGATCTCTTTTTTTCTCCAAGTCACACTTCCCAAAATCAGCTCCTCCCTCCCCCATCCCACCAAAGTACATTTTCCAAAGTACCAAAATAAGCCCCAAACCAAAATCAGAGAGATGGAAGGGCTCCGGAAATAATTACAATTTAAAATCCATGTTAATTAACACTTAATTAGCTGCTGATGGGGCAGATAAGGGGCAGGGCTTGGCGTACCCCCAGCAAGAGGTCCGAGTACCCCTAGGGGTACCCGTACCACAGGTTGAGAACCTCTGCGCTAAACCATGCCGAGTCCGTGGTGAATCCCTTGCGCCCTGGATATGGAGAGCGCACGGGACACGGGCAATGCTGCTGGGACCTGCCGTCGTCAAGGCCTCTCTTAGCAAGACTCCACCCGGGCAGAAAGGGGACCAGCACCTAGAGTTCCCAGCAGCCTCGCGGGAGGAAAGTGGCCGTCTTGCAGGAGCTGCTTCCTCGCAGAGTCGCTCTCCACCTGGACCTCAGAGACCATGTTGCACGGGATGTAGCCCATTCGCCCGGCACATTCCCCCCTGTAGAAGCCATCTGCATCCTTGTGGCCATAGACCTGAGGAAGGAGACACAAGGTGGAGGGGGGGCAAGAGGGTTTTCTTCTCAACGCCTCTGGTCAAATAGGTTTAGCAGGTTTTGGAAATAATAATAATCAGGTTTTGCAGGGGTGAAAGTCAGATGACTGCAGCTGCCCTTGTTTCAAACCACCTGACTAGCAAGACGAGAAAAGACCTGCTGGATGAGACCAAAGATCTATCAAATCCAGCATCCTGCCTCCCACAGTAGCCAACCAGATGCTTCTGAGACACTCACAAGCAGAGCACCAAGGCAAGAACCCTCCCGTGCAGTTGCTCCCCGGCAACAGAGGTATAGTGCTTCTGAACCTGGAGGTTCTATTTAGCCATCATAACTAGTTGCTCTCTTCTCCCGTGAATCTGTCCACGTCCCCTTGAAAGCCATCTAAGCGAGGAGCCATCAGCACAATTTCTGGCACGGAAAAGCTTCGGCCCCTGGAAGAGGCTTGTTGTGGGCAGCCCAAGGAAAACATCTACTCTGTGTGCTGCTGTAGTAGACAATGGAAACTCCATTTTATTTTAGATTATTTACTTACATTTGAGGCTATTTTTCCCAGAGATCAGCACAACTCACAACCACCCCCACCACAGTGATTTTATTAGGAAAGGGATTGGAAATCAATGGTCCCTATAATAAGGCTTTTATTTAGATCGCTGGTGTGGCCCATGTGGGGGAGCCTGTGTGCAGCTCTGGTTGTCTTATCTAAAACAAACCAAAAAAGATACTGTGGAGCCGAAAAAGGTGCAAAAGAGGGCAATGAAAACCGTAAGAGGGCTGGAAGACCTTCCCCAAAAGGGAGCAGCTACAAGGGTTGGGTCAATTGAAGGGTTGGGTCAATTGGAGCTGATGGTGTTGTTTATAACTTTGACTATAATAACTTTGAGTTTCTAACCGAGGAATGAGGGTGGGGACATGAGCGAGAGGTCGATAAAATGTTGCACAGTGTGGAGGACGCTGCTGAGCGACAAAGGAAGCGGTGCAGCTCCACTCCTGCCCTGCGCCTACCTTCAGGATCTGGCCTTCTTGAAACGGGAGCTCTTCCTCTGCCGCGTCTGGATTCGGAGACATCGAAACAGGGTCGTAGTCAAAGAGGGCCAGAAAGAGCCGCGCTGCTGGGTCCCCATCATCACCGTCCATGGTTTGGGAGGGTGGGCTTCCCCAGGAACCTGTCGGGGCGATGAACAAGAAACCCCATTCGCCCACAATTCACTCTCAGCCTGTCCTCAAATGATTGGTGCGGGGGCTACATGCTGGGGTAGAATCAGATTGATCCGTTTGTCCTCTCTGCTTCCCCCCCCCCCAACGAAGGACATCCCGTAATTGGAGGAGCCACCCCAGGACATGATTTTGGTGACTGACTCCAAATGGCACCCCAGATCTATTGCCCGAAGGGAGCACAGCAATCCTGTGAGTCAGTTCATGTTTGAGGGCATGTTAAGGCAGAGGTGAGCAGTGCTACCTGTAGGACTAGCAAGCTTTTGAACCGGCAAGCGCCCTGGAATAGTCCTCACCTCACAGCCCTCCTCTGAAGTTCTGCCATTCCATTTTGCAGATGGGGAAACTGGTCTGGGTAAGTGGGGCTTGAACCCAAATCCCAGAAAGTGTTCAAGGCTGGGGTTGGCTCTCTCCCCACTTTGTAACCTCCTTGGCCAGAAACTCTTAGCCACTCACACGAATTGGCACATGGAGCTGCCACTTCTGGACTTTTCCGCAGGGGCTGCCGGCCTCTTTGGGTTGGGGCCTGCCAGGACGTTGAGTTCAGCAACTGAGCATCTCCGCTGCCGGCCATCTGGAACAGAAACCGCGACAGAATTAGTCCCTCAGCAGGTTGTCTTCCTCAGCAGTTTATCCACTGAAATTAGAACCCTAACCCTAACCCGTAGCAGGAACACAAAAAGGCAAAGCAAAGCATTCAAATGCAGAATTCCTCTTCTGGAAACATCTAGAAAGATCAGACTTCCAGGAAACTGTGGGGAACCATGTTTGTCCAGCAGGTAACAGAGCCACCTGTGCAAAGGGGACTCTACTGGGCTGGCCTCCTGATATAAGTGACAAGTGAGGAAGGAGGGTGTGCTCAGATCTGGAATTTTGTATATGAAATGTTGCTATTACTCTCCTCCAAAAACACCCCTCAAAAGCCCTACATGGTTAGACTCTTCAAATCCATCTCAAATTTAACTTTAGGTTCAGTTTGGCGGCAATCAAGCTGCTAGAATTCCACTGCCTCTCCAGGGGAAGGTCTCCAAGTTTGCTGAAGTTCTTCCCTTACAAACAGTATTTTGGTAATTCTGATATCCTTGCCTAAATTGGGGAACCCCTCAGTAAAATATTGTTTTTTTGTGTGTTGTCATTCTTCCAGGTTCACCTCCCTCCCCAAATAATTTCTAGAGGTTACATCTCCAACTTGGAGAATGAATGCATCTTGTCTTGAGCACACATGTGTGCCAGAAAAGCATGCACACAAATGCTTATGCAACAGCAGCAGCACACAGGCTGCAGTTGTACATGGGCAAGAGGCACTTTTTCAATGGGTGCTCCTCTTATATTTAGCAGGGGGAGAGTAACTGCCCCCCTTTCACCCCAGCACAGTCTCTTTTTCGGTGGCTGTTTGCTGGTGGTGTTCTGCATCTTTTTAGATTGTGAGCCCTTTTGGGACAGGGAGCCATTTAATCATTTGATTTTTGTCTGTAAACCGCTTTGTGAACTTTTTTTGAAAAGCGGTATATAAATTCTGTTAATAAATAATAAATACATGCTGCGGTTGCTGGGGGGGAATAGTGCACTATTTTCTGAGCTGCATATATTTAATATCAAGTACAACAGGCACTTTCTTGGCTTTTCAAACTGAACAGGAGAGGCGATAGCGGAGGAAATAAATTCAGCAGGTGGATTAGAACCCCGAGCAAACATGCAAACAAGGGGGGGAGGTTTGCCAGCCTTAGGCAATGGCCTCAGGCACAAAAACTAGAGACGTGACAGGGTGTCCTTATTTTATTGGTAAAATGTAAAATTTATTTAAATTTTTTTAAAAATAAATAAATAAATAAATAAATAAAATGTTGGCGGGCCTGCTGACTTCTAGCACGTGTGAACACTAACAGGCGCCACTTTGGCCTCCTCCTCCTCCCTCCGCCCCCAATCAATTGGGCAGGCAGCGTAGAGTTCCCCTCCAGGCTGATCAGAGAGAAGAGGAATCCTGCACGAGGAGGGGGCACTGTGGTCAGCCAAGGCTGCCCGATCGATGCGCGCCGATCTGGAGCAGCAGCAGCAGCAGCAGCAGCAAAGCACAACAAAAGCCACACCGAGCAGCAGCATCACAAACGCAGCACAAGCGCCGCCGCCGAGTTCTGCAGAGCACGAAGCGCAGTTGGAAGCAGGAGGCCGGGCGGGGCGGGGGGGGGAAGCAGGGGGAGACAGCAGCGCGCACTCGGAATCGGGGCCGCGGCGGCGCAGGCACCTCACGGACCCAGGCGGCTTGCGCCGGCCGCGGCCTCCCTTTCCCCCCCGGGCGCTCCGACGACACGGCTCTCCAGAGAGAAGGGCTCCGCTCCAGGCTCCTGCTGCGCTCTTCGGAGCTGCTGCTGCCGCCGCCCGCCGCCGCAGTCCTCTTCCCCCGCCGGCAGAGGCGCGCTGGAGAGCGGCTGGGGGAGCCGCTCCACTCGGTGCTCTCGTCCTCCCAGCTGCTGCACCTCCGCAGCTCTCGGGGCCCGCTGGACAGGACCGAGCCCGAGCGACTGGAGCAGTCGTCGTCGTCGCTCCAGCCCTCCTCCAGCTCGCCGTCCGTGGGAGACCCGGCGTCAGCAGCCCTCCCGTCGGAGCTCGGCTGGCTGGCCAAGGTGGACGTGATGGTCACGTCCTGCTCTTCATCGTCCTCATCATCATCGGAGTCATATTCAAGGTCGATTTCCAGACTCGCGGCGGGGCTGAGGCAGCGGCGGGAAAGGCCGCCGCTGAGCGCCTCTGGGGCCGCGGCTCGCCTGGGGTGGCGGGGCTTTGGCCTCGCCCAGCAGCGGTACAGCTCGGAGGCCGCCGCCGCCGCCGCCTCCTCCTCCGTCCCGACCAGGCTGCTGAGCACGTCCAGGTTCTCCTTCAGGCTGTGCGCGCGGTACAGGCTCCCTCCGGGCTGCTGACCCGCTGCTGCGGAGCGTCCCTGCTCCCCGACGGCCGCCGCCTTCTTCTGGCTGCTGTGCGCCGCCCTCCTCTCTGCGCAGCGGCCGGCTCCTCTCTCCCGCTGCAAGGCAGCAGCAGCAGCAGCGGCGGCGGGCCTGCCTGGCGGCTTGTCGTCACCCTCCCAGTTCCAGCGGCCAGACAGGGCAGGACAAGCTGGCGGCTCGCTGCCGGGGTCGCCTGTTCTGCGCTGCTGCTGCTGCTGCTGCTGCTGCGTGTCTGGCAAGAAGACCTTTGGCGGAGGAGCCGGAGCTTCGGCCCTTCCTGCCCTGGAGGAGGGAGGCCTTTCTGGGACTTGGCTCTCGGCCTTCCTTTCTGAAGGTGGCAAAGAAGCACATAATTTGTAGGGGATGTGCTTCTCCCCCCAGTCTTCCTCCTCCTCTTCCTCTTCTTCAGCAACTTCCGGGATGCTAAAGAGAGCTTTGCTGCTGCTGCAGTTGTTTTGCAGGGGCACCCCCAGGATCCGTTCTAGGATCTCTTCGTCGCTGTCTGTGTCAATGTCCAGCTGTTTTCCAGCCCCAAGAGACCAGGCCAGCAAGAAAGAATCAAAGAGAGAAAGAGGTATTAAAGTGGGGGGGGGGGGAGAGAGGCACCTACTGTCACTCCTTTAGGTGGCTTGAAAAGGGGGGCTCAGAAGACGACTTCCTGGAGGAGGAGCAATGGGCGCTCAGTGACTAGTAATCAGGATGGCTAAATGGAACCTCCAGGTCTAGAGCAGTGTACCTGAGTACTAGATGTGGGGGCAATTGCCCCCAAGCCCTGCTTGTAGGCTTCTTGGAGGCACCTGGTTGGCGTAGTGACAGTCGCCTTATGACGGCCTACACTGGGAGCTTCGTCAGGGTGCAGCACCCTGTATGTGCAAACTCTACACCCCAAGCCTGGACTCCAGCGTAGCCCAGATTCCACACCAACCTTTGCGCTCCACTGCGCATTAGTCACATGGCCTGCTTTTGGTAGAAAAATGAGAAGTGTATTGCTAACCAGCGACTGGTGAATGTGAGGGATGTCGATGCCTGCAGGAACCTGGAACCTTAAACCTGTTTCACGAGGGCTAGAAGCTTGTTCCATGATTCTGGAGCAGGTGACCGAACTTGTTGAGCTCCATGCAAAATTCCACATGGCAATGCACCATCATCCTTGCCTATACCCCAATGGGTCTTGGCCTGACATCTCCTTGCAAATCAGGTTAAGAAGTCAGTGTGTTTGATGGTGCTGGAAAACAGAACTAGTCCTTCGCTAGTGACTGGAACAGAGAAAGAAGAGTCGGCTGTGCATCATCAGGAACAGAGCAGCTGACGGGGTTGAAAGAGCATGCAGGGCTCGTACCTTTGGGGATGGGCTGCGGAGCAGTCCTGCTGCTTCCAGAAGCCCTGCAAAACTCTCTACAGCTTGGACAGATCCTACAGAAATCTTTTTGTGGTCGCACTGCTCCTCTCCTCCATAACTCACCCTGAGAATCACCATTGCTCAGAGCCCGGGTCAAGCTCTGGAACGTGTGAAAGGAGAGCCTCTTCTGGACAAGGACAGAGTGCCGTTGCTCTTCAGCATCGAGCACCCAGGATCAGTCCAGCAGCCTCTGGAGTACAGAGAGGCAAGCAGCTCCCTGACTCCTGTGATGGATCTCATCAGTCTGCAGCAGTACCTTGGACTCAGAGGCTGGGAAGGAAGAGGGGGCCACAGCATCTGCCAGCCCAGCTGTTTGGCGCAGGAGGTGAAACGGACACAAACAGGGCGCCAATTCTGACCAGAATGCCGCTGCTCAAGGTTCCAGGTTCAGCCCCTGGGAAAGACCCTCCCTCTGCTGGAATTCACTCAAAACCCGGGGTGAGCTGCTGCCAGTCAGTGTAGACAAAGCTGATCTAGGGGGACCAGTGGTCTGACGCGGCATGGGGCAGCATCCTATGTTGGCGCTGCTGCAGTTAGAATATGGTGTACTGTTCTAGGGTGTGCTGAGTGTGTCTGTTCCAAAAGGATATCATGGAGCTGGAAAAGGTGCAGGAACAACTAAAAGGACCAGGAACTTGGAGCACCTTCCTTATGAGGAAAGGCAAATGCATTGGGGTTTGGGTTGTTCCCTTTGTTTTAGTTAAAGAGAGACAGACTGACAGGCAGACAGACAAGGAAGGAGGGACGTGCTAGAGGGCTGCAGCCAGAGGTCTCTCTGGGGTGGACAGACTGCAGGGATGGTTTTGATGTGATGCCGCTGCAGGTTGAAGCCAAGCCGGTGTTACCAGGGTCAGGCCACAGTCAGCCTGCCTGGGAAGAAGCCTGTCTGCGGCACCTGGAACTCCATCAGGTCAATGACGAGGTCATTGATTTCTAAGGTTCAGAGGGGGGTGCTGCTGCTACTGGGATGGGCAGAGCTGGCAGGACAACTGAACTCGCAACTCCGCAGTAACGGCAGGCATCGTCTCCCCATTTCCCTCCGCCTCCATTTCCTGCCCCTCCTTCTGTAGTCTCACCTTTTAGTTTGTAAGCTCCTTGTGGCAGGGAGCTTACGCTTACAAGTGTGGCATCCTATTAATAACAAGCAACAGCAATCATTAAGCCAGCAGCCTGAATGGTACCTTCTCTCCGTTTTGCCTTGGATTCCATTTGGAGTCTTGCTGACTGTCGTCGTCTTCCTCCTCCTCCTCTTCCTCCATAATATCAGAGAGGTCAGACCCACGGCTGTGGTCAGTGAGGAGGTTCAAAGGGCGGCTTCCGGGCTCAGACCTTTTCTCTCCCTGCTAGAGAAAAAGCAAAAGGGTGTGGTTGTTCGCCTTGGTGAAGAATTCAGCCCCGCTAGAGTTGCACCAGAGCCAAAATTAATATTTGCACATTTAACATTTGCCCAGATTTCCAATTCGCTGTTCAAAGTTTGAATGCAATATTTCAAATGCTCATTTTCGTTTCTGACTATGAAACGATGCCTTTAAAACGGGGAATTCAAAAGCCTTACGAAGACTTGTTCGCATCTGGCTGTTTTGATTTTGGGCAGATGTTAAACATGAAATCTCACAAGCTGTCCATCTCAAATTCTGCCATTGCATGTCACCTGTCGAACACAGCCAAAGACCGACTAGCATTGCATGTCACTTATCAGACAATGACCTGCCTAACACCGACCTAAACACATCAGACCTCAAACGCAGGCATGAGATATTGACTACTCTGGGGGGAGCACATTGGTTTTAGCTCAGCTGTGTTGTGCTGCTGCAGTCGGTGTGACCCAGTCGCTGGGGAACAAAACCCACCAACCTCTCTTCGGACCCTCGGCGCCGTCCCAGCAGAGTCATCCCTGGAGGTCTCGTTCAGCAGCTTCCTCCCCGCCAAAGGTCCTGGAGCAGCCTTCTCACCTGGGCCCGCGTCTCCTTGCACAGCCAGTGCGCTGCTGGGGACCGGGCTCTTGGGTCCCAGGCAGCTTGGATCACCTGCTCCCCCTCCTTCGGGCCGCGACCCTTCCAACCCCTCTTCCATGGCGCCAGCTGTGCACATCTTCGGTCTGCCGGCACTGCTACCGGAGCTCTCCAGCTCTGGCTCCTGGGAAATAAACCCCACACTCTTCAGGGCAAGGGGTCAATACGATCAAAACTCTTTCTGTTTCCAAAATAGCTGGCTTTGAACGGATCATGCAAGTGAGGACATTTGCAGCCACTGACGGACTGCAGTGTCTCCTTAAATGTGCTTTTACATAACATAAGAAGAGCCCTGCTGGATCAGGCCAAAAGCCCATCTAGTCCAGCTTCCTGTATCACACAGTGGCCCCACCAGATGCCTCAGGGAGCACACAGACAACAAGATAACCTGTTTCCCGTTGACACTCCCTTGCACCTGGCACAGAGAAAACCCACTTCTAAAACTAGGAGGTTGCTTATGGTTTGTAACCTGTGATGGTCTTTTCCTCCATGAATCTGTCCAAACCCCTTTTAAAGGCATCTAGGCCAGGTGCCATCACCACATCCTGTGGCAAGGAGTTCCTCAGATGAATTACACGCTGGGTAAAGAAATATTTTATTTTGTCTGTTCTAACTCTCCCTCCACTCAATTTTAGTGCATGTCCCCTGGTTCTGGTGTTGTGCGAGAGGGAGAAGAATTTCCCTCTATCCACTCTCTCCATCCCATGCATCATTTTATATGTCTCAATCATGTCCCCCCCTCAGGCGCCTTTTTTCTAGACTGAAAAGCCCCAAATGCTGTAGCCTTTCCTCATAAGGGAGGTGTTCCAGCCCACGAATCATTCTGGTCGCTCTTTTCTGCACCTTTTCCAATTCAACTATATCCTTTTTGAGGTGTGGTGACCAGAACTGGACACAATACTCCAGATGTGGCCTTACCATCGATTTGTACAAAGGCATAATGATATTGGCTGTTTTATTCTCAATCCCTTTTTTAATGATCCCGAGCATGGAATTGGCCTTCTTCACAGCCGCCGCACACTGGGTCGACACTTTCATCGACCTGTCCACCAGCACCCCAAGATCTCTCTCTTCATCCGTCACAGACAACTCAGAACCCATTAGCGTATATGTGAAATTTTGGTTTCTTGGCCCAATGTGCATCACTTTGCACTTACTTACATTGAAGCGCATCTGCCATTTTGCTGCCCATTCTCCCAGTTTGGAGAGATCCTTCTGGAGCTCTTCACAATCCCTGCTGGTCTTCACCACCCGGAAACATTTAGTGTCATCTGCAAACTTAGCCACATCACTGCCTATCCCCAACTCCAGGTCATCTATGAATAAGTTGAAAAGCACCGGTCCCAAGACCGATCCTTGGGGCACACCGCTTTTCACCTCTCGCCATTGTGAAAATTGCCCATTGACTCCCACTCGCTGTTTCCTGGTCTTCAACCAGTTCCTAATCCACAAGAGGACCTGCCCTCTTATTCCCTGACTGTGGAGTTTTCTCAGGAGCCTTTCATGAGGGACTGTGTCAAACGCCACCGTAAAAGTAGGACGGAGCTCCAAGTTCCGCCGCGCTCTGACCCTCCGTTACAGCGCGGCGGAACTTGGAGCTCCGTCCCACTTAGCATGACGCCACTGCCTTCGATTTATGGAGTGTTCAACATGTCAGTTGGGAAAAAAGAAATGGAAAATTGGAGACTGGCAAAATTTTGGCCTCTTGAGCTCCTAACATTTCATAGGAAACTAGGCTAATGGAACTTCTTCTCCTAATATTTTCTGTAGTTACCCTAACAAAATATCCGTTGGATGCCATACGGTGGCGTTTGACACAGTCCCTCATGAAAGGCTCCTGAGAAAACTCCACAGTCAGGGAATAAGAGGACAGGTCCTCTTGTGGATTAGGAACTGGTTGAAGACCAGGAAACAGCGAGTGGGAGTCAATGGGCAATTTTCACAATGGCGAGAGGTGAAAAGCGGTGTGCCCCAAGGATCGGTCTTGGGACCGGTGCTTTTCAACTTATTCATAGATGACCTGGAGTTGGGGATAGGCAGTGATGTGGCTAAGTTTGCAGATGACACTAAACGTTTCCGGGTGGTGAAGACCAGCAGGGATTTTGCGGGCCCCTGAATGAAGGCTGCCATCATCATCATCATCATCATCATCGTACCGTATTGTCCCGAGTATAAGACGCCACCTGATTATAAGACGCACCCTTAAAGTTTGGTGCTATTAAAAAAAAATAATTAAATCACTGGCATTAAATTGCAACAGCCTGATTATAAGACACACCCCTAGTTTAAACACTTAAATTAGGAGAAAAAAGTGAGTCTTATACTCAGACCAATACGGTATTATTATGAAGAAGGGGTGACTTTTGCAAATACCTTCACCAGAATTAAAAGGTGCCCCTCCACCTTTCACGGATCACTGGTTTGCCAGTTTCGGCAGCATTGCCCTCCCCTTCCTGAGGTGTGCCCCGACTCAGTGTGAGTTGTCAGCGTTGTGTAACTGACAGGGAACACTGAGCATTGTGCTGTCCCGTGAACATCGATGTAACTGGAAAGATTCCATGGAAGCCAAACACAGGCACATTTGACTTCAAAAGGAGGGGTGGGGCTGGTAAAAAGGAAGCTGAAGGGGCATGTCGAGAGGGTCAAATCTCTTCAGAGTGCACAGAGGTTATGGAAAACCACAGGAGCAGCAGTTTAACCAGACTGTACACCACTCCTAGGAAAGGCACCCCCAGGTCAGGAGGCCAGCATGGCTCGTCTCTTGGTGGCGTCAAGGAAGCTAGAAAAGTCAAGAAGTCTTCCTTCAGAACGTGGGAAGTCCTGCCCAAATGGGGAGAACCAAAGGAACACAAAGTCTGGAAAAAGCAAACCCTAAGGGACTCAAAAAGAGGAGAACACACAAAAGGTAGCTTGCCCTTCAAATAAACTTCCAGGCAAAAGGCTGGTCATAAGAACATAAGAACATAAGAAGAGCCCTGCTGGATCAGGCCAAAAGCCCATCTAGTCCAGCTTCCTGTGTCACACAGTGGCCCCACCAGATGCCTCAGGGAGCACACAAGACAACAAGATACCTGTGTCCAGTCGCCACTCCCTTGCACCTGGCACAGAGAAAACCCACTACATTGGTCGCCAATGTAACACCCATAGTTAGAAAAGGAGACCCAGCAAATTACAGGCCAGCTAGCTCAACATCTACTCTGAGTACCCTGTGTGTGTGTGTGTGTGTGTGTGTGTGTGTGTGTGTGTGAGTGAGAGAGAGAGAGAGAGACCCAGTGAGCTTCGTGACGGTGTGAAGAAAGCAGGTCTGTCCAGCACCCTGTTCCTCTTAGCCGCTCCACCTAGCCGCTCCACCACATTGTCGCCACAAAGACATGATTTCAGTCTGTCTCTTTGGACTCTTCCCCTGACCCAAGTCTCCCCAAAAGGAAACCAGAGTGAATGCCAAGCGCATCATCCGCGTGCATACCTGGGGGTCTTCTTCAGGCTCCACCGGGGCGGCCGTCCTGGGCGTGGCCAGATAGGTGCTTGCCAGGGCCTCACTGGCCGCAGTCCCCGGTTCCGAAGGCAGTGTCTGCGGTGGGTGTGCCACGAACGCGCTGGCAGGAGAGGAGCACCCACTTGGGGGTGCTTCCGCTAGCAGGGTCTTCGGGGGACTCTCAGAGGCGACCTTGGCAACTGTGGCAGAAGAGGGCGGCGTTCCGCGTGCCTGGGGGGCCTGAGCAGTGAGCGAGGCCTGCTCCTCTCCACGCGGAAGCCCAGTTGGAGACGAACGACCAGCAACTCCAAAGAAGGCCGCGGGGATCTGAGCCGGCACCGAATCCACCGACTCTCCATAAAGAGAGACAGTTCGCACGGACACTTCCCGACACACCTGGAGGATTTGCAGCTGGGAAACCTCAGCCAGGACACTGCCAGCGGTTGGGGAGGTCACCTCCATCACCTGCAAGCAGGAGGCAGGGAGTGAATGCAATAAAATTGAGTGGAGGGAGAGTTAGAACAGACAAAAGAAAATATTTCTTTACCCAGCGTGTAATTCATCTGTGGAACTCCTTGCCACAGGATGTGGTGATGGCACCTGGCCTAGATGCCTTTAAAAGGGGTTTGGATAGATTCATGGAGGAAAAGACCATCACAGCTTACAAGCTATAAGCAACCTCCTAGTTTATAAGTGGGTTTTCTCTGTGCCAGGTGCAAGGGAGTGTCAACGGGAAACAGGTTATCTTGTTGTCTTGTGCTCCCTGAGGCATCTGGTGGAGCCACTGTGTGATACTGGAAGCTGGACTAGATGGGCCTTTGGCCTGATCCAGCAGCCGGGCTCTTCTTATGTTCTTATGTTATGTAATGCGAGCAGCAGCAGCAGGGAAGAGGAGCCTGGAGGGAGCGCTCTGGTCAGAGACGCCTATGCTAGAGCGCAGGGGGTCCCGTGTGGTCCAGAGCAACGGTCGCCAACTGGTGGTCCGCCAGAAAATTGTGGTGGTCCATGGGCCGCCGCCGCCACTGCCCCCCTCTGAACTATAGAAAGAAGCGGATCGTGTCTACCAGGCAGACAGCAGTGGCAACCTGGTGGGGAGTTCACTCCGTCAGCCACAGAAACGAGGTCGTGGCTTTTGGCGGGGACTTCCTGATCACCACTTGGGAGGGTGTGGGGGAAGACCACAGCGCCACAGAGCCAGCCTGCCCTGCAGCATTGCCCTTCTGCCCCGAGTGCAAGACTGCCCACAGACCGTGCCCCGCAAGAGCCCTGTACCTTTTGTCCGTCAGCATACACTGCATAGCCAGTAACTCGCACCCCGTTGGAGGATCCCTCTGCGTCGATGGTGACGGGCAACCAGCTGATGACCAGAATGCCTGCTGACGGGCCGCGTTCCACTCGGACGTCCAGAGGAGCGTCTGGAGACCCTGACAAAACAGCCAGACCAGCCCCTCTTTATTTGTCACCACAAGAACACGGCTCAAGTACTCTCTCAAACTAAGAGCTCTAGAAAACCTGGTGTCACATGGGGGAAAGACTGCTTGGACCTGCCTTCTACATGTCCCCAATGAGCTGGGCAACTGGGTCTCCTGGAGCAAGGACTTCTGCAGCAGGTGCCTCTGGGGAAAAGGCCCTGCATCCCTTCCCCTCTGAACTTCAGTGGGTGGAGCGATGTGGAGTTAAGTCCTGTCTGGTGACCCCAGACCAAATGGAGGGGCATCAGCCCCACCTTCATTTGATCAGCTGGCGAATACCTTGAAGTTCATTGCCCTTTCCATGACTTTGATACAGGATGTGCACGCATGATGATTTATCCCTGTCATGGAAAAGGATACTTCTGCATGCATGGACTTATTCATGCCATACATAAGCATATAAAAACAAATTCAAGCCCCTTCTTTGGGTGCTTGGAAAGAGCCGCACGACTTGCTGGAGTCAAGGAAGCTGGACTTTCGGCCTGTGTGACCCTGCCTGGCATGACTTTTGCTCATCTCACGACTCACCAGCTGCCCAGATGATTCACCCCAGGCAATCACGCCCTCGCCCTCTTTTTCCTTCTTCACAGGAGGGTTTCCCTGTATTTGCCCATTTGGAAGCACCCAGAACACAGGCAGGCAACCAGTCTTGCTCTGCTGCAGGAGCTCCTGTTCGCTCCGTCCAGCTTCGCCTGCCGCAACAGGGGGCTCCAGGGGGAGAGGGCTGCAGCTCAGCTGTTTTAGGGGACCTGGAACTGCAAGGCCTGAGTATGCGGCCCCTGGTTCCCCTCTGGCACCGCCTGCCTCCCCCTCCTCCGTTGCCTCCCTTGGGTCAACTGCAAGCGCCTTGGGGCAGGGACCTGGCCCCCAATACTGTGTAGACTCGGAGTGCCTTTGGACCGGAGTGCTTGGCCCTGAGCCAGGGCCTACGCGCAATAACTGGTGTGAACCAGTCATATCATCTGCTTGTCATGTCAACCAGTGCTGCAAAGTGTCCCCAGTCACCCTTTCTGGGTCCCGAGCACAGAGCCCCCCCCCTTCTTCCCGAGTTGAAGCCCCTCCTCAGGGCACGCTGTCAGCAACCCGGCGTTCTTGGAAAGCCAGCCAGTCGGCCGGGCATGAGCTGGGCGCTCACCTGCTGAAGCTGTCGTGAAGTGGATCTCTGCCAGCAGCGACGACGGTTCCTGCCTCTCCCGGGTTGGGTCCCAGGGCGCCTGCGGAGGCTGGGCTGCCACGGTGGCCACGTAGGAGCTGCTCGGAGTCAGGTTGCGGAAGCTGTACCAGTAGACCCCAGGCTTGGTCGTTCCGCGCTCTTCCCCGTTGAGGTACAGGGTGTGGGGGAAATTACTGTTACTTGGAAGCCAGGAGATCTCAGCAGATGTGGCTGCGATGCTCTGCGCCTGGAGCTGGGTGGGGGCCAAGGCCCCTGCGCGCCCCACCAGGAAGCTGCACCGCCGCCTGTCGGAGCTGCCCGTCTCCCAAACCGCTTGCACAGAGATGCGGTAGGAGTTTGTTTTCATGTCCAGCTTCTCGATCATGGCTTTCGTGGGGGACCCGGCCTTCACGGTTTGCCGAAGTTCCGCCTCCACGTAGACATTATAGCTCTGGACATCTGAGTGGCCAGGGGGCAGGAGGGGGGGCTCCCACCCCACCAGGACGCTGCTGCCGAACTGTTTGAGAAGTGTGACCTTTCTGGGGTAAGGCACTGCTGTGGGGTCACCGGCTTCTTCCTGGTCCCCTCCCACCCTCGACGGTGCTGTACTGGTGCTGAGTTCCTCCGTGGAGTAATCGCTCCTTTCTCCGCTGCTGAAGCTGGTGCTCAGAAAGCTTCTCTCCAGGGGGGAGCTCTGGGAGAAGTCCTGGAGCTCCTGAGGCAAGAAGGTGATGAGGTCGTCGTCCGAAACGCGCTCCACAAAGTTGGAGGGGACCAGGCCTCTCCGGCCGTCCATCAGCTCCCCTGCAGGGGAAGACAGGACAAGAGCCTGGCTGCATCAGGCCAAATCTGCACCAGTCATGTGTGTGTGTGTGTGTGTCCCAGCCTGGAGGTCACGTCCCTGGGCCACTCCTGCTCCCCAGTGACCAGTGACGTGGGTGTCCCAGCCTCCAAGAGACCCCTTGTCCTTCTCCTCCACGAAGGAGTCTCAGCCTCCTTTAAAGCGACCTAAGCCAACGGCCATCACCACCCGCCACACCCACAGCTCGTGGTACCAAATGCCACACGTGGATTCTGCACTGTGTGAAGAAATCCTGTCTCTGGTTTGTCCTGAATCTCTCACCCTTCCCTTTCATTGTATATCCCAAGTGCCAAGATTGCGAGATGGGGAAAAGCAGCTTCTCTCTGTCCACTGTCTCCATCTCTTCAGCATACACACTCCACCCTTCTGAAAGCGAGAGGGCCCCCCCCCACTTCGCAGGGGAGCAACACACACATCCACTTTGTGGCAGCGTTTAGGCGCAAGAAAACCACTGCGTATCCCTGACTGACCCTTGAGCAGCAGCACCCAGTTTCTCCCCCCCTCCTAGACCATCCCGGCGGGGGCCTGTTCCTTTCTCAAGTCCATTGGTTTTTTGGGGCCTTGGTTTCCCTACCTTCAAAGAAGCCGTCGTCATCCATCTCTCCGTAGACATAAATGTACTCGCCAGCTGTCAGAGGGAGTTCAGCCTCCGGATTCTCGTTGGGCCCATCAAAAGGGTTGTAACTGAAAGAGCAGATGCAGTAAGGAGGACCATTTTGACCCCAAGGGGGGCATCCGGGTGGCTCCGGAACCTGCTTCTGCAACCAGGAGGAGGGCAAAAGCCTTGCACGCTGGAGGTGCTCGTGGCAGAGACCAGGTGCCCCAGCAGCTGGGAAAGCCCTCAGCCTCTGAACAGCTACCGATGCGATCAACGGCACAGAAACGGAGGGCGGTTCACACAGGATCCGGCAGTCCCGGATGCCAACGGCCACAGCGCCCTCACCTGTATCGAGCTAAGAAGACCCGGAGCTTCACTGGGCCCGGGCACTCTGGCTCCGGGATCAACGAGATGCTGTCCATGTCCAGTTCCTCCATCTCGCTGGCCGTGTCCACCTAGGAAAGGCAGAAGAAGACGAAGACAAAATAGAGACGCTCCTGCGACGAGGCGGACCGCAAAGGGGAACCATCCCAAATGCCCGTGCGGGCCAGCACAGATCCGGCGGCATCTTCGTTTCCGGGTGCCGCCCACTTCAGAGTTGTTCTGATCCAACTTTTAAAACTAATTCCTTTCAAAACCGATAAGCAATTGTTTGCCTTTTGCAACCGTCGGAAAGCGCCTCTGGAACGCTCGTTCCGGTGGTGCTAAGCGCCCTTAGGATTGGGCCAACAGACTGGGAGCCAGCCAAGAGAGGTCTGAGCCCAGCCCAGGGACTTGCCTGACTAGCAAGGCACTTGCCTTTTGCCTGCCTGGCCAGAAACACCCATGGCAGGGACAACAGAAGAGGAGGTGGCCGGTCTAGAACCCGCATCGGCCACTCCATAAAGCTGCTTGCTAACCACTCAGCCACAGTGGGAGACAGGCAAAGAGCACCCGGCTGGCTTTTAACCCTCGCATCACTGCAAACAGGCACCCCTGGCTGGGAGATGGACCTATCAGAGGGGGCCCTGCATGGCCGATCACTGGGCCAATTGCTGGGCTGGCATGTGACACAGGGCGCCTACTACAGTGGCCTGCCCAGTCAGCCACCCACCCATGCCCTTTGCTTCATTGCTGGCATCTGCCAGGTGATATGCCATGGGGCACCTGTCGGCAGGTGGACTGCGATGCCAGAAGGGGCTGTTGTGCGTTGCTGTACATTGAGATACACCATGTAGGATAGGGCCTTTAGGCTAGACACGAGGAAAACCACCTCTTTGCTGTAAGAGCTGTTTGACTCTGGAACAGCCTGCCTCCCGTGCAGTTGTAGGCTCTCCCTCAATAGAGGTTTTCAAGCAGAGGCCGTCTGGATGGCCATCTGTCATGGATGCTGCCATTGCCTGCCCTGAGCAGGGGGTTGGACTAGATGACCTCCAAGACCCCTTGAAACTCTAAACATACTGTGAGTCTAAATAAATGCACGTTACCCAAACTTCACTACAAGGATCTTGTTGAGGCTACTGAAGGAAGTGTGAGAGGACTTATAATTCAATAAAGGAAAGCCACCCTCGTGGCTGGAAGGAGAGACCAGACAGGATAACGTTTAAACAGAAACTGGTGCCTCTGACCAGGAGAACACACTGCACATGCTCTGCATCAATGTGCCTTAGTCCTTTTCTCTGGAAATCCTGTTTTTGTTCCCTTGGGGGGGGGGGGAAGCACTCTGCGCATGTTTGCAGGCAGCCTACATTTTTGAAACCACAGCCAATTCGCCATCCTGCCCCATCTACCCAGGACTGACCTCTGGGGTGGGGCAGCATTTGGGACTGTTGTGCAAGGACTCTGATCGCGAGGAGCTGGACTGCGACTCCAGTTTCTTAAGTGGCTTCTTGTAGGCCAGAGGAGGAGTGTTGGTGTCGGAACTTCTGTCCACGGCGGATGATGCCACGGGATCTGGCAGGGAAGGCGTTGCAGGCGTGAGCCCTTCCACGCCTTCATCTTGAAGTGGTCTACTTAACCGAGGAGGAGACACAGGCACAACTGCTGAATCTGCAACCAAACACTGTGCGTTACTGCAGGCAGAGGTGCCAAGCAGGGCGGCGGAGAAGTCGGGGGGGGGGGGCTGGCTTGAGCCAGGATGATGCTCTCCAGAGTGGGCCCTTCCGGGAGGCCGTGGCAGGGCTGGCCCAGCCCACTCATGAAGCTCTCTGAGGCAGCAGACTGGCAGGGAGTGTCCACCACCACCTGCTGGAGCAGACGAGAGAGCCCCCTGGACCCCCTTGGATTTACGGCAGCCAAAGAGCTGGCACAGATCTGAGTAGGCCCCTTGGGGACCATGTTTTACTTACTTCTCCGTCACTGCCTGGTCCCCAGCCAGCCCATAGCAGGGTGGGATTGGGGCCATAAATCACATAAACCGTATTTTTTAAACTGCTAGTGGGGGTGGGGAGCTTTTTATTTCCAGCCTCTAATGTCCAAATATTTCAGACTGGTTCTCCTGTTTTGCCCCCAGAACATACCATTAAAATATGTGTAGTAGGGCAGTGTTTATTATTCGAAGGTCACATTTTGTACACTGGGAGGAAAAAAGGCCCATTACGGGTAACATGAAATTAGGTTCCCCCCAAGTTTTATCCTCCAACTGTGAAGTCCTAAATGCCCACCGTGGCTTGGAAGAGGGCAGCACCTGCAGTCCGGGGAGCCAACGGGGGCTCACAGGCCTTCCGCCCCGTATTCACCTTTCTCCTTGAGGCCATCCAGGAGCCGTAGAGGAGGCTGGCAAGAGGCGAAGGTGGTCTCGGAAGCCACCAAGGAGGAGGGCACAGAGAGACCCCGCTTTCCGGTTTGCGAGCGAAACCACTTCAGCTCTTGAGAGAGGAAGTTGAACTGCTCCGTGTGGCTGCGGCATTGATCCTCGAGCTCTCGGACGTGGGCCTGAGGAGGGGGGGAAAGGGGAGGCAGGTGAAGGAAGGCGGCCTTAGGGACATGCGGAAGCTCTGCTCCACCCGGCCAAGGAGGCTTCTCCACCTGGCCCTCGTTCTGCCCCCACAGTGGCCAGCCAGGAAGCCCACAAGTAGCAGGGCATGCAAGCAAGGCGTGGTAAAAGTGACAAAAGTGTGACAAGACATGGACCGTGAAAGACTGTGGAAGAAAGGGGGAAGCATCTCTTCAGTGAAGAAGGATTGCTTTTACTTCTGGAAGTGGAGCACAGGCAGACTACACAGGCGACCAGTGGCAGTTACTTCAACAAAGGGTGGGTAAACAGAATTGGTGCGATCACACCACAAATCCTTCCATGTACCGTAATCGCACATCCACAACACATCCTACAAAGCAACAAACACACAAATCATCTTTGTTTCGGCACACCCCAGAGAGCAAGAGCAAGGAAGACTCCCTCAGGCAGAGGTGCTTGGCCAATTCAAGGACATATACAGTGACACAGGCAGCTCAAGAAAGCAAGCCAAGTCACATGTTACAATATATTTTAATTGCTTTTTTCCCCACTTTCTGTCTAGCCTGAAAGCTTTCTCTTTCTTTCTGTGGGACTAAAACAGCTGCTGTAACTTTTCTGGAAACTGGACATTTCTCTATTCTAAACCCTCTTTCTGGAGAGTCCTACTGGAGAATGCCGGGATTTGGGTGGATGGGAAAAGAGGACAGTCTCCCTGCAGTGCATAGTGAGATTAGCAATACCTGCATGCTATCCAACGTATTCTGTCAGAGAAGAAGAATCAAGCAGAGAAAAGATGGTTAAGCATACATCAGCACTTGTGTTAACCCCAAGTCCCAACACCTGCTCTGTGGTTGAAGAAATAACCGAGACAAATCCAGGCCAAAAGCCTTTTCAACGTGCAAGAGAGATGGACGGACCGCCTCCATTCTCTTGCTTTGCTGTTCCTCTGGTCCTCCCAGCCATGTGATCCAGAGTCCCAGAATTTCAGGTAAGCTAGGATGGGGTCTCAAATCAATTTCAGAACTGAAACATGTGCAGTTGCTGCAACTTTCAGTTACCTCGCTTTCATCACTTCCCCTCTCATTACAGATGCACATGTGTGCACAGATAAAACACTGCAACAAAGCAATATACAGGTATTTACATCAAGATTATTTTGGTGCACTGTTTTACTGATGTGTGTGCGCGCATCCTGAGCATTGGTAAAGCACTACAGAAAAAGAATCTTAATTTATTTATTTATTTATTTATTTTTCACATTTTTATACCACCCTTCCTCCAAGGAACTCAGAGTGGTGTACATATTTCCTCCCCTCCTTTTGTCCTCACAACAACCCTGTGAGGTAGGTGGGGCTGAGAGATAGTGACTGGCCCAAGGTCACCCAGGAAGCTTCATGGCTGAGCGGGGATTTGAACCTGGATCTTCCAGGTCTAAGTCCGACTCCCAAGCCACTACACCATCCTGGTGTACATAACAACATAAGAACATAAGAAGAACCCTGCTGGATCAGGCCAAAGAAATGCCCCTCTAGTCCAGCTTCCTGTATCACACAGTGGCCCCACCAGATGCCTCAGGGAGCACACAGCCAACAAGATAACCTGTTTCCCGTTGCCACTCCCCTGCATCTGGCACAGAGAAAACCCATTTCTAAAACCAGGAGGTTGCTTATGGCTTGTAACCTGTGATGGTCTTTTCCTCCATGAATCTGTCCAAACCCCTTTTAAAGGCATCTAGGCCAGGTGCCATCACCACATCCTGTGGCAAGGAGTTCCACAGATGAATTACACGCTGGGTAAAGAAATATTTTCTTTTGTCTGTTCTAACTCTCCCTCCACTCAATTTGAGTGCATGTCCCCTGGTTCTGGTGTTGTGCGAGAGGGAGAAGAGTTTCCCTCTATCCACTCTCTCCATCCCATGCATAATTTTATAAGTCTCAATCATGTCCCCCCTCAGGCGCCTTTTTTCTAGGCTGAAAAGCCCCAGACGCTGTAGCCTTTCCTCATAAGGGAGGTGCTCCAGCCCATGAATCATTCTGGTCGCTCTTTTCTGCACCTTTTCCAATTCAACTATATCCTTCTTGAGGTGTGGTGATACAATCTTGCTACAACTGTAAGTACAATCACATCCATCTTGATACAATTGTAGATTTTCATGACATGACAATATTTTTTAGTTAGAAACCCACATACTTCCGGGTAAGACTGCGTTGTTTCCAAATACTTTATTACAAAAACCAGATGTTACAAGTAACTTGACGTTTTGCCCCTGACATTAGGGGCATCATCAGAAGTATTAGAAGTATTCTGATGATGCCCCTAATGTCAGGGGCGAAACGTCAAGTTACTTGTAACATCTGGTTTTTGTAATAAAGTATTTGGAAACAACGCAGTCTTACCCGGAAGTATGTGGGTTTCTAACTCGAAAACATCCATCTTGATTTTATCGTGGTGTTTTATGGATGTACATATTTGTTGTTAATGTAGAGGATGAGGGGAAAGACACAAATCTTCTGAAAATTGCACACACAGGGTCTGTACAATATTTGGAACATCATGGAGTGATGAAGGATTCCTAATGCACTAGTTCCACTTTGGAAATAAGCCCCAAGAATTTGGAACTCCAAAATCCGGGGAGAATTTCAGAAGCATCTGTGCGACTGGAGCTGTTCATGTCTATGTGTCTGCTGGTTGGCATTCCTCTCTCCCCCTCCCCCTTACCTCTAATAGCTGCACGGCCCCTTCGTGTTCCTTTCTTGCTTCCGCCTGGGCCTAAATCCGAGAGAAAAACATCCGCTCAGAGCTGCTGCTGCTGCTGCTGCTGCTGCTGCTACTGCTGCTGCTTCTCTTGGTCTCCAGCAGCTGAGTGTGTGCGCGCCTGCTGGCGCTGTACTGAGTGGCACAGGGCTGCTGTGCTGCCTTTCCCCCACCAGGGTCTGCTCACACATTTTGCGCTGAGTCTTCAAATGGTAGAGGGACCTGGGCAGCCTGTGTGAAGAAGCCCCGGAGGTGGGCGGCTCCTGTCTCACCTGCTGGAGCTGTCGGACCTCGTCTTGCTTCCTCTGCAGAGCCTGCAGGGCTTTCTCGTGCTCCAGTTCCAGCTGCTGCCTCCGTCCTGCAACATCTTTCATGTGCTGGAAGAGAAGAAACAGTCCCTCATTCACCCACGACACCACCACCCCCAAAAACCAGCGCCTGAACTGGGCGCCACAGTCAGCCTTCTTCTCACAGAGCCGTCTTGACTCTCCTGTTCCATCCCCCCCCCATCTAAGGGCAAGACCGGCGAGCCCAGGAGGCGGCTGCTCGGAGCGACGCCCTTCTGCGCATGCAACAGCACCCACCTTCAGCGCCTGCCCAAGACTCTCCAGCCTGTTTTGGAGTTCCTGGCTCTTCTGGAGAGCGGAGTCCCGTTCCTCAGTCACCACGGCCACCTGCAGTCTCAAGTCAGCATTTTCAGATTCAACCTGCGGAGGCGGGGTGCATGTGTGTGTGTCATTCCCCCCATCACTGGGGCTCAGACTCTGGTTTCCGCTCCCCACTGTGACTGCTGCGGCCTTCTGGCCTTCACCTCCTCTCACCTCTACCCAGAACTCTGCTACCAAAATTTAGGGGTGAGAGAACTCCCCCCCCCCCGTCTCATCCTGTGTTTGTTCTGCTCTGCATTCCACTGCTCCAGAGTTCCCGTTGAGCTAGGAAAATGCCTAAAATTAATTCCAGAGCACGCTCTGTGGGCCCCTGCGTGACGTTCCTCCAGTTTGCGTGCATCTTTCTCCCCTTGCATTACCAACACTGACAAAACACTGACAAAACACTGCAAAAAAGCAGTCCAGTGGGGATCGACGAGTGTGATGAGATGCTGCGCACTGA
Source organism: Plestiodon gilberti rubricaudatus (assembly GCA_026170595.1). NCBI lineage: Eukaryota > Metazoa > Chordata > Lepidosauria > Squamata > Scincidae > Plestiodon > Plestiodon gilberti. The sequence continues at coordinate 57,134,948 of JANXHW010000007.1, forward strand.
TGCGCACGTGCCATGCGCTCTTGAGCACTGGTCTAAAAGCATGCAGAACAAATCTAGATACAATTGTATGTATCATCACATCAAAAAAATCTGATTTTGAGCCGTGTTTTATTCCTGCAATGGTTCTGGGGTTGGACTTTTCACAAGGATCTTGGGGCGTTTCAATGAGCTACTTTTCCAGGCTGTTCTTTAGCTGCCCTTTCCCACCCTGCCCTGCTCCTGCTGCTTCATGGATGGAAGAGAGAGGAAGGGCTGCTGCCGCCACCAATTACCTTCTCTGTCCAGGCCACTTGCCCGTGAAGCAAAGTGTTCTCCTCCAGCAGCCGGACCTTCTCATCCTGGATTTCCTGCAGCTGGATTTCCTGCGCAGGAAGAAAAAAAAATCACTGGAAGCTCTGCTGAGGAATAAAGAGTTCTTCCCCCCTTTGACAGAGGGGGTCACAGGTGCTTAGGGGGAGGACAGAGAGGCGGGGAGGGTCCAAAAGGCTCCCCAGGTTCGGCCTCTGGCCTCTCCATTTGTCAATGCGTTGTTAAATAATGGGCTGGCATCTTAACTACAGACATGGGAAGTTGCAATCTACTAAGGTATATGAAGCTATATTACTAGCAAACCATGTGGAAAGGATTCATTTAGACTGAGAGTCGGAAACTGTTTAAAGAGGGGATCTTCCACCTTAGTCTGCTGCTGCAGCAAAGACACAGAATCTTCTAATCTAGCACCTTAAAGGCGATGCAGTTCATTTCGACAGAAAAGGGTTGGGGCTCTAGTCTGTGGAAATGTCGCCTGAAATAAACTGCTTAGTCCTTCCGCTCCTACTCGACTCTGTAGAAGTTACTGTACATCATGACTGATGGATGAATTTTAGGTGAATTGCTACTTCTGCTTTCTGCCTTGTACAATGTGTCCGCAGTATCTTTGGAGGCTTATTTTGCATGTAAGTGATTGATAAAATAAACATTAAAAAAAAAATCCCTGCTGTACTCCCCAAAGCGAATTCCAAATGATTCCAAATGTATAATTGGTGACTTGGTCCTTATTCTGAACAAAGAAGCAGGCAGTGGGATTCTGCACCTACGATTCCTACTCGGGGGGGGGGGGTGAGGCCCCATTTCCTAGGGAAGCTCCCTCCCTCTGCTTTCTTCGGAGGTGCAACTGTTCACCCTGTGTGTCGAACTCGGGTCCAGAAGGTGGGTGTGGGAGCCAAGAACCCCAGGGGGCCACCGCTCCAAAAGGGGGTGCCAGCGAGTCACTCACGAGCTCTGTGTATCTTTTGTGTTTCTTCCTCACTTCATGTTCAAGGTTTTCACATTGTTTCCTCTTCTTCCTGAGCTCAAACTCCTACCAACAAGGAAAAGAAGAGCAAACCATTAATGGTGAGGCTAGATCAACATGAATCTCCCACATCTTTCTGCCACAAGATGCGGTGAATGGTCACTGACTTTGAGGGCTTTAAAGAGGGAGCAGGAAAAAAATCCATGGAGGAGTACTTCATCATCATTACACATGCTGGCAAAGTGGAACCTCCATGTTCAGAGGCAGTCTACATCAGACGAACCAGCTGCTGGTGGCGGACAATGCAGGAAGGCTATTGCTTTCCTGCTCTGCTTGGGGGCTTCCTGGAGGCACCGTGACCTGCTGACCACAACGAGAAGGAAGCAGGATACAGGGCTAGATGGACCTACTTTGGTCTCATCCTGCAGGGTTCTTCCCATCTGTGAGATTCCAGGACAGGGTTTCCAGGTCAGAGTGTGTGAATTCTAGAGTGAGTGAGCCCCCGTACCTCTCCTTTTAGACATTAGACACTCCCAGGACCCTTTCACACAACCGGTTTTGCTCAGTACGCGAGCAGTTGAGCCACATCTTGACTTGGGTGCCTTGGAATCCAGCCGTGTCTTGGGCAACCGTTTTGGGAAAAAAAAACCCGCTTAGTTGGAGACAGCGCAGCCCGTGGAGTCGCAGCAGGAGTGAGCCAACCACCACCCTTTGCGGGCTAAAGCAGCACGTCTGCCTTGAGAATGAACATCCCATGGGTGAGATTTAAAACGTCTGTTAATCTAAAACGGAAGAAAAACCCCTCACCAGCTGCTGGATGTGCTGTTTGATCTCCGGGCTGGCGGCTCCTGCCTTCTTTCCAGGGAGGGCAGCAGCGTCTTCATCCGGCCCCTGCAGCAAAGGAAGCGCTCGTGGGCCTGTCTGGAAAGGAGAGACCCCTCAGCGGCCCACACAGGAGCAGGGAGAGGCCAAGCAATCAGCACCCACCCAGTCGTGGCATGGCTGAACGCCGGCCTGGCCCTTTACCTTTCACTGCTACCAGCCTCTCTGGCAGTTCCGAGGGCCCGCTCTCTGGGTCCTTCCTTACTGTGGCAGTCACCCCAGCCAGGAGTGGGGGGGGCACCTTGGTCAGCCCACTTGCCCCCGTTGCTCCTTCTGCCCCTCCCCGGACTAGAAAAAGGAAGCGTACCCTTTCTAGCCCAGCACTCTCCTCTCCCATTCCGCCCCTCTCTTCTTTTTCCAATCCTGGGGGTGCGAGGAGCAGAGGCTGGGACATCACCAGGTAACGGGTGGGGGCAGGGGGGGCAGCATGTGTCAAGCTGCCTCAGGGTGCAAGGAGTCTTGGGCCTGCCCTGGGTGCCCCACTGGGGTTAGCTAGGTCGTGACCGACTGGGAACAGGGCCTTCTCTGTGGTGACACCCCATTTCTAAACATACAACGCTGCCACCTACAGGGCCCATCCTACAGGCTGAGTACTGTCTCCCCTGACTGGTAGCAACACTCCCCCATCCCAGGCAGAGTGAGGCCTTCCCACTTCCCAGCTCTCTGCTACCCAGAATCCCTTTAACTGGAGATGCTGGGATATGAAACTGGGATCTTCCACAGTCAGTGGCCCAGTGCCTAAGCAGCTCTGCTGTGCCGAATCTGTCCACGTTGGCAGGCAGTAAGTCCAGGATGTGTCACTCAGGGTCTTCCTCACCATCTCTGTTGCCAGAGAAGTGACCAACACACTTCTGCATGCAAAGCTCTACCCACTGAGCAGTGGTCCCTTCCAATATAAACTGTGTCACACCACACAGGACACCACCATAGACTGGGTCAGACCACTCTTCCATCTCACCCCCTGAACTCCTGCTCTGACTGGCAGCAGCTCTCAAGAGTTTTGCCCTCAATCCTCTGACCTGACTAAGTGCCTTTCAAATGGAGAGTGCGCCAGGCTGGGTGGGGCCACCTTCTGCAAGCAAAGCATATTATTCTCCAGCAGTCGGCTATGGACCGTCCCCTGTAAGCTTGAACACTTGACGCTGCCTAAGCTGTGTCAGGCCGTTGGCCCATGTAGCCCAGCACTGCCTACTCGGACTGGCAGCAGCTCCCCAGGGGTTTTTCCCAGCCCTGCTACCAGAGATCTTTCCAAGCAGAAATCCGATGGAACCTGGGATCTTCCACATCATGCAAAGCATGGAGTCTGCCCCTGCTTCGTTTTCATCACCCACAGACAACAACAACCAGCCCTCACTTCTCTGCTTTACAGCTGGAATCTCTGGCCAGCACGACCCAGGATGCAGACTGTGAGGGACCTGGGAGTGGGGGAGAAGCCGCCAATCCCCTCCTCCCAAGCCATTCCTGGCTGTGGGGGTGGAAATTAGAGGCCGAGAGTCTCCCCCTCCTTGCTTGCCTGGGCTTGACGCACATGGAACGAAGCTGCCCAGACAGTGCTTCCTCTCTCCCCCCCCCCCCCCCCGCCGCCGCCGCCGCCGCCAAATTCCTGGAGTCACCTGAACCCCCACTCCCTCCCAACGCTTGCCCCTAAACTGGGTATATGGCTGCTAGGAGTGCGCTCTGCACACGGTCAGGGTCACGCTGCTGCCCTACACAGACATCCCAGGCCGCGGAAAGCCAGTTCCCTCTCCCCACCCCCGGAAGCGGGGCGATCCCTGCTGAATCCTGGCATGGATGGGGGCTTCTTCTCGGAACGCAGGGCGATCCTCAGCGGGCCTCCAGCGCTCGGCTGCGGGTGCAAGACAACCAGGGAGCGCAGGGGAGCGCTGCGTCCCCAGCCCCTCTCGGAGACCCGGCCAGTCAACAAGGCGCCCTCCCGCCGGTCCGCCGCCCTCCGCCTTCCTTCCTTCCTACCTGCCGGCGGCGCCTCCCGCTGCAGCACCAAGGACAGCTCCGGCCCGGGCGGATTTGCCGAGCAAAGGGCTGAACCATTGGGCGCCTGCCGGCAGGGGGGGCCTGAGCCTAGAAGGCTGAGAGGCGGGGCTCGCTCGTCTCCCTCGCAACCCGGGATCGGACCTTCCAGGCTGCCCCCGGGAAAGCGAATGCTCGCCAGAGGCGCGTGGTCCGGCCGGGCGCGGAGCCCGAGAAGCGGCAGCCTCGGGGTAAAAAGGCCGGGCGGGCGAGAAGAAGAAGAAGAAGAACGCACCATGTCATGAATATCGTGTGAACATGGTCTACCCCCTCCCTCGGCATCAGTGTCCACACGATCTTGGGGAGCTATGCGTGCTACGAAGTTCTGCGTGGAAAATGCTCCTATGCAGAAGTTATTTCCCATTAGTAAATTAGTAAATAAATAAATTAGTAAGTTACCTGGCTGGTTGCCTCCACCGCCGAGGACAGCTCTTCCCGCGACCGGGGTGCCTTTGAGGGAGCAAAGCCATTGGAGCAGCTGGATCTGGCAGGCGCAGGTGACCCCAACCTGGCGGAAGCCAAGGCAGCAGCGGCTCCTGGCCCTCGGCCACCCAGGGACGCCTTGAAATTCTTCAGCGCAATCTGCCTCTGGAGACGGAGCACTTCCTTCTGGGACTCCCGGAGTAGGTGACGGATGTCCAGGAGAGGCAGACAAGGAGGACCTTCCTGGGAAGAGGCACCTGGCTGTTATTATTATGACGATTAATAATGACTCTCTCAAAGAAACGCAACTGAATGATTAATGAATAAAATAGACGCAGGCTTTCATGGCCCATCTATTCAAAATCAGAATTTCCCGGACTTTCTGCCATGTTAAAATTGTTGGGATATTAGCAGTGTTTGTCTGCTAGGACCTTGGAGGGCAGTGGGTGTGTTCCGGTCACCTGCAAGGACCTTCACCTGGCCTCTCCTCTTTGCCCTGGAAGGGGCATGACCTTGACCTTTCCCAACATCCTCTCTTTGGCCACATGTGTTCTCTCGCTCTCTTCGCATCTGACTCCACAGGGGAAGGTTGTGACTTCTGGGCTCCTAGCCTAGAAGCCATTTTGCCACCATGAGTGTGCCAGCTCTTTAGGGGCATACTGTCCGCTTGTGTATAGTGTACCTCTAGTCATAACTAGATGAATGTAGAATATGAAACTGAACTGTAAGTAAACTATTTTTCTTCTTTTACTATACAAGCCTCAGACTCCGTGTCTCATTTCAATGCTAATGATAGCTGGCTAGCCTGGGTGCTGGGATAACTCTACTGGTTAAATAAGAATAAGGTCTTCTTCCGTTGCATACTCTGCGTACTTGAACCCCCTAAGGTTTATGATATAACCCCAACAAAAATACAAATTTAAAAAGTTTAAAAGATGTTACAGTTCCGACATTTCGTCTGCACCTATGGCAGACCTTTTCAGGGAGAAGAAAACCTACCCCAACAAGAGGGAAGGTTCTACCAAAGTACTCAGGTAGTAAGAAGGACTAGTATTTAAGCCCTTGACCTAAGACCGATGCTAATCGTGGAGTCCTGTCACCCTAAAGGAGCCGTGCATATTTTCCAGCATCGGTTTTGGAGTGGTCTTACTTAACGCTGTTAAGCAAGCTGTTGCTGAGGCACATTGCTTTCTCTTTCCTGTTCATATTATATTTATGCTTCTGTACTTCAATTGCTTCCCTATGGATTCTGGGTAAATAAGCCTTCATACTAGATGGCAACTGAGCATCCTGGAAGCGAATCTCATGTCCCGTTTTTTTCCTGTATGTTCCGCTATTGCTGATTTATTGGGTGGCTGCGATCTGACAGGTCTCTGGTGCGCCTTCTTCCTAGTCATCACACTTCTCTTGTTGTTCCAATACAGACTCGTTTATTTTCTAAGTTTGCTAATTTTCTGCACTTCTGAAAAGTGCAGGGATGAGGCCAGAAAAAAAAAAGCAGGGCGGAAACTCTAGTCTGGACATGCTTAGATTCAAAGTCACAAAGAGCAGTAAATCTGTGTCTGGACTATACCACTTCAGACTGCAGGTGAGGGCTTCTCTAGTGAAAGGCTCCCTCACCAAAAGGGCCCCTGACATCCCCCACACATAGGTCAGAGTGAAAGAAGACTCTGCCGTGTCTGAACCCATTCCCCTGGGGTGCCTGGCTGCTTGAGCGTGCAGGGAACGTGCTTGTGTGGTGGAGGCGCGTCCGGCCTGAAGTGGTGCAGCAGTCCAGAGGGAGGTGTGCCCCTCCTTCGCCTGCTGCTGCTAGTGAGACTGAGGTTCCAGGGCCCACCTTTCCGGCGGCCACGACTCTTGCTTGCAGCTCACAGCATTCCTGCTGCAGAGTGCTGATCTGCTTGTCCTTCTCCAAGAGCGCACTGGCTTGCTCCCGCAGGTCCGTCGCCCGCTGGCGAGCCAGGGCCTTCTTGCAGAGTCCAGCGCAGGAGCCCTTTGCCGTGACTGGTGGCGCGTTGACCTGCATCAGAGAGAGAATAGTCCATGAGCCGTAGCCCGAGTCTGACCGTCGGGACAGTCCGGCGGCGGCCACCCTGTCTGTCTGTATCACCCCTGCCCTGCGGGAGATCGCTGGCCCATCAGCGCTGGCAGGGAGGGCAGAAGATGCCTCTCCACTGCCGCCGCTGCTGCCGCCACCAAGGCGGTTGGCACTTACCACTTTCAGGTTGGCCTCCTGCAGCTTGCGCGCTCTCTCTTCCAGGCGCTTGGCAATGACGGCCAGTTCTGCATTTTTCCTTTTCAAATGCTTGACCTTCTCTTGGGTCTCTGGGAAGCAGCTTTTACGCTGGGCAATGACAAGGGGAAGAAGGTTTGTTGTGTTCCTTTGGAGGATATGTTTTGCTTGGGAGATTGGTGGTAGGAATCAAGACGTTGGTCAGGCGGGGGGGGGAGGCTCCTTCCTTGGGCAGGCAGGGGGGAGCTTGGCAGAGTGGGTGAAAGGATTGGGGTCATGAGCGGGGAGGAACCGGCAGACAAGGGCCACCAAGAGCTCTGCAGCCTGTTCAGGGTCAGCCTGGCGTGGGACTCAGCAGCACCAGCTGAAATGGCTTTCTGACAGGGAGTTAGACAGCCGTAGCGGAGGCGAGGTCTGTCAGCGGCTGGGGTTCAAAGACAGATTGGGCATGCCCAGTGATATCTTGGACTTCTTCCTTTCCAGGGACAGAACCCCAGGCCTTCACTCAACACTGCTGTTGAAGTTTCCCTCCTGGTCCGACAAGCAGTATGTGATGCGGCGTGAGGATCTTCACTCAGAAGGGAGAAACCAAAGCTTTCGTGGTCCCAGCCCATATTTGGATCAAAACCAAGGTCTGGATCCAACCAGAATAACTGGATGGAACCTCCATGTTCAGAGGCAGTCTGCCCCAGGCACCAGCTGCTAGGGAACAACAGCAGGTGAGGGCTACTCCTTCGAGTCCTGCTTGTGGACTACCTGCAACATATGGCTGACCACTGTTGGAGACAGAATGCTGGAGTGTGGATGGACCTTTGTTCTGACCCAGCAGGGCTCTTCTCAAGTTGTTCTGCGGAGTGGGGACAATCACACAGAGATGGCTTTGCAATGAAAAGCAGGGGCAGGGGCTGCTTTGGGCAGCGGCTTGAGGCTGGAGGGGCAGGAGACAGCCCTGGGCCGGGGGGGGGGGGCACCACCCATCAGAACGTTCCCAGTGCAAGTCCCACAGAAATGAACAGGAGGAGTGAGAAAGCAAGGCAGGGCTCTCGCACAACTCTCATGCATTTCCCCGACAAGTGTGCAGGAGGCAGACGGCACAGAGGACGTGAAATGGAAGAGAAAGGGCCGTTTAGATTTTCTTCCAAAAGGCTGGAGGCCGGCAGCCCAACCGCCACCGCCCCCCAGCATTGAAAGGATCCATCTGCCTCTGTGGGGCTCAGAGCTTGGACAGAAATAGTTTGGTTTCTCCTACTGCGCTAAGAGGGAGCCAGCCTGGTTTGGGGGAGACCTTCGGAAGATTCACAATGGCCACAGTTGAGCCCAGGCTTCTCTGTGACGCTGCCAGGCCCCCTTCTGATCCTGCACCGCTCCGTTGGCAGCCCCTGCGCTGCGCCACTCAAGGGCTGGGGGGAGTGTGGGGTCAGGGCAGCTCCTCACCAGCAGACTGTTCTCCCTCTTGAGGCCGGCACAGCGAGACTGCAGCTCCTCCAGCGCCGTCAGCAGCACTTGGTTCTGCCGCAGAAGACACCGGTAACTCACCTTGTACTGAAAACAGAAGAACAGGGGTGGGGTGGGGGGGTCATTTTCCAAAATTCTAGGCTACGTTTTGGTGGAAAAGGCCCACAAAACAGTGTGCATGGAAACATAAAAACACACCTTTAAAATCAGAAAATCAAACAGCCAAAGCAACAATGCACATTCCATGATGCAGCAACTGAAAAACAGAATATAAGCACAAAAGCAGAATCCACAGAGACTGGAGCTAACAGCACAATCCTAGGCAGGTATACTTGGAAGTAAGTCCCACGGAGTTCAGTGGAACGTACTGTTGGAAATAATGGGCAAATTCCGTATGCTGGACACTGGGGGGTGTATGCATGTTATTTGATCACCTAGGTAGACCCTCTTGTCTTTGACCCCTCTTTGTCTTAAGGAAGGGGCGTGGCCCCACACCCAGTTTCCTTCTCTCACTCTCTTCTGCATCTGACCACTGACCAGGGAAGACGTGGCAAGCTGCCCTCCTGCAGCCCAGCACCATCTTTCCAGCATGCTTCCATGCAGAGAGCCCTAGCTTTAGGAGGGTTCTGTCCTTTCAAGTTTAGTGTATCCTCTGATGTGAATCAGACGTTGTAGATATGAATGAAAACTGTAAGTAAACTTCTTTTTGCAACTTCAATCCACTATGCCTAGTGTGTTTTCTCTAGCCAAGTAAAGCTAAGCAAGTCTGCCACGTGGGTGGGGAGTAAAACAGAGTAAGGGAGAGGGGAACGGAGCGACTAATAGCTCCCCCCCCCAAGGGAATTCCAACACGTACACTCAAGCCCGAGCTACATTGTCCACGGCTGCGTCGGCAGCTGCGTTCCGTGTCCCGCCCCCAGGTCAAACAAAGGCTCTGATTGGCCGGACGTAGCGCGAACGCGGCAAAAGTCGAGCCGGGCTCGACTTTTGCCGCGTTCGCGCTACGTCCGGCCAATCAGAGCCTTTGTTTGACCTGGGGGCGGGACACGGAATGCAGCCGCCGACGCAGCCGTGGACAATGTAGCCCAGGCTTCAGAGAAGCAGCCTCAGTCTGAGGCCACACTGACCAACCGGGGAATAACTAAGTCCCAACTGAACTCTATGGGGCTCATTTTGGAGGGGCACACGCACTGGAGGACTCTGCTGTCAGGCAAGGGGACGATTCCGCCAAAGGTCTTTACTCATTTCTTAAAACCTAAGAGGGATCCAGAGCCAGGCAGCCTCCTGGAGGAGGAGGAGGAGGAAGGTCCAGATCCTGCGCCCTGCAGCAGAGAAGACCTGATCAGGTTCAAGTGCCAGCCGGGGGCCCCTGAGTTGAGGAAAAAAGAGGATGAAAGGGAGTCATAAGAACATAAGAAGAGCCCTGCTGGATCAGGCCAAAGAAATGCCTCTCTGGTCCAGCTTCCTGTATCACACAGTGGCCCCACCAGATGCCTCAGGGAGCACACAGCCAACAAGATAACCTGTATCTTGTTTTCACTCCCTTGCACCTGGCACAGATAACCTGTTTCCTGCTGCCACTCCCTTGCACCTGGCACAGAGAAAACCCATTTCTAAAACCAGGAGGTTGCTTATGGCTTGTAACCTGTGATGGTCTTTTCTTCCATGAATCTGTCCAAACCCCTTTTAAAGGCATCTAGGCCAGGTGCCATCACCACATCCTGTGGCAAGGAGTTCCACAGACAAATTACACGCTGGGTAAAGAAATATTTTCTTTTGTCTGTTCTAACTCTCCCTCCACTCAATTTTAATGGATGTGCCCTGGTTCTGGTGTTGTGCGAGAGGGAGAAGAATTTCTCTCTATCCACTCTCTCCATCCCATGCATAATTTTAGACGTCTCAGTCATGCCCCCCCTCAGGCGCCTTTTTTCCAGACTGAAAAGCCCCAAACGCTGTAGCCTTTCCTCATAAGGGAGGTGCTCCAGCCCACGAATCATTCTGGTCGCTCTTTTCTGCACCTTTTCCAATTTAACTATATTGTTTTTGAGGTGTGGTGACCAGAACTGGACGCAATACTCCAGATGTGGCCTTACCATCGATTTGTACAAAGGCATAATGATATTGGCCGTTTTATTCTCAATCCCTTTTTTAATGATCCCGAGCATGGAATTGGCCTTCTTCACAGCCGCCGCACACTGGGTCGACACTTTCATTGACCTGTCCACCAGCACCCCAAATCTCTCTCCTGATCCGTCACAGACAGCTCAGAACCCATTAGCGTATATGTGAAGTTTTGATTCCTTGCCCCAATATGCATCACTTTACACTTACTTACATTGAAGCGCATCTGCCATTTTGCTGCCCATTCTCCCAGTTTGGAGAGATCCTTCTGGAGCTCTTCACAATTCCTGCTGGTCTTCACCACCCAGAAACATTTAGTGTCATCCGCAAACTTGGCCACCTCACTGCTTATCCCCAACTCCAGATCATTTATGAACAAGTTGAAAAGCACCGGTCCCAAGACCGATCCTTGGGGCACACCGCTTTTCACCTCTCGCCATTGTGAAAATTGCCCATTGACTCCCACTCGCTGTTTCCTGGTCTTCAACCAGTTCCTAATCCACGAGAGGACCTGCCCCCTTATTCCCTGACTGTGGAGTTTTCTCAGGAGCCTTTCATGAGGGACCGTGTCAAATGCCTTCTGAAAATCCAGATATACAGTATAATATTCACGGGTTCGCTCGCATCCACATGCCTGTTGACCTTTTCAAAAAATTCTAACAGGTTTGTGAGGCAAGACTTCCCCTTGCAGAAGCCATGCTGACTCTCCCTCAGCAGAGCTTGTTCTTCTATGTATTTTAAGATTTTATCCTTAATGAGACTTTCCACCATCTTCCCTAGAACAGAGGTTAGGCTGACCGGCCTGTAGTTTCCCGGGTCCCCCCTCCTTCCTTTTTTAAAGATTGGCGTGACATTAGCTATCCTCCAATCCTCTGGCACAGTGGCCGTTTTAAGGGACAAGTTGCATATTTGGGTCAAGAGGTCAGCAACTTCATTCTTGAGTTCCTTCAGAACTCTTGGGTGGATGCCATCCGGGCCTGGTGATTTATTGATCTTTATTTTGTCAATTAAGTCTGAGACGTCTTCTCTTTTAACCTCTATTTGACTTAACTCTTTAGTCAGGGGAGGCCGTTCAGGCAGCGGTATTTGCCCGAGGTCTTCTGCCGTGAAGACAGACGCAAAGAACTCGTTTAATTTCTCTGCAGTCTCCAAGTCCCCTTTTATCGCCCCTTTCTCTCCCTCACCATCCAGCGGACCAACCGTTTCCCTGGCAGGTTTCCTTCTAACATATTTGAAGAAGCTTTTATTATTCCCTTTTATGTTGCCTGCCATACGTTCCTCAAAGTCTTGCTTGGCCTCCCGTATCATCTTTTTACATTTCTTTTGCCACAGTTTGTACTCCTGTTTATTTTCCTCACTAGGGCAAGACTTCCATTTACGGAAGGAAGCTTCCTTGCCTTTTATAGCCTCCTTAACTGTGCTTGTTAGCCATGCCGGCACCCTCCTGGACTTGGTTGAGCCCTTCCTCCTTTGTGGGATACACTCCCGCTGGGCCTCTATGACTGTTGTTTTAAACAGCCTCCATGCACTCTGGAGCGATTGGACTCTTTTTACCTTCCCTTTCAGCTTTTTCTTAACTAGTCTTCTCATTTTGGGGAAGTCTGCCCTTCAGAAGTCAAGGGTTTTTGTGTCAGATTTGCTCGGCACTCTCCCCCCGACATGCATGGCAAAACAGATCGCAGCATGGTTACTGTTCCCCAACGGTTCGGTAACATTTACCTCCCTGACCAGGTCTTGAGTGCCACACAATATCAAGTCCAGAGTCACCTGTCCTCTGGTCGGTTCCGTGACAAGCTGCTCTAAGGCACAGTCATTTAGCATATCCAGAAATCCAGTCTCTCTTTCATGACCTGAGCATGAATTGATCCAGTCAATGTGAGGATAATTGAAGTCCCCCATGACTACAACCCTGTCTCTCATTGACACCTCCCTGATTTGCTTCTTCATTTCAAGATCCCCTTCAGGTTTTTGATCTGGAGGACGGTAGCATACCCCTACTATTACATCGCTCTTTGAGCCTAGTAATCTAACCCTTCTTCAATAATAGCTTCTTCAAATATATTAGAAGCAGGAAACCTGCCAGGGAAACGGTGGGTCCGCTGGATGGTGAGGGAGAGAAAGGGCTGATAAAAGGGGACTTGGAGACTGCAGAGAAATTAAATGAGTTCTTTGCATCTGTCTTCACGGCAGAAGACCTCGGGCAAATACCGCTGCCAGAACGGTCTCCCCTGACTAAAGAATTAAGTCAAATAGAGGTTAAAAGAGAAGACGTCTCAGACTTATTTGACAAAATAAAGATCAATAAATCACCAGACCCGGATGGCATCCACCCAAGAGTTCTGAAGGAACTCAAGAACTCAAGAACTCAGGAACTCAAGAATGAAGTTGCTGACCTCTTGACCCAAATATGCAACTTGTCCCTTAAAACAGCCACTGTGCCAGAGGATTGGAGGATAGCTAATGTCACACCAATCTTTAAAAAAGGAAGGAGGGGAGACCCGGGAAACTACAGGCCGGTCAGCCTAACATCTGTTCCAGGGAAGATGGTGGAAAGTCTCATTAAGGATAAAATCTTAAAATACATAGAAGAACAAGCTCTGCTGAGGGAGAGTCAGCATGGCTTCTGCAAGGGGAAGTCTTGCCTCACAAACCTGTTAGAATTTTTTGAAAAGGTCAACAGGCATGTGGATGCGAGCGAACCCGTGGATATTATATATCTGGATTTTCAGAAGGCGTTTGACACGGTCCCTCATGAAAGGCTCCTGCGAAAACTCCACAGTCAGGGAATAAGAGGGCAGGTCCTCTTGTGGATTAGGAACTGGTTGAAGACCAGGAAACAGCGAGTGGGAGTCAATGGGCAATTTTCACAATGGCGAGAGGTGAAAAGCGGTGTGCCCCAAGGATCGGTCTTGGGACCGGTGCTTTTCAACTTATTCATAAATGACCTGGAGTTGGGGATAGGCAGTGAGGTGGCCAAGTTTGCGGATGACACTAAACTTTTCCGGGTGGTAAAAACCAGCAGGGATTGTGAAGAGCTCCAGAAGGATCTCTCCAAACTGGGAGAATGGGCAGCAAAATGGCAGATGCGCTTCAATGTAAGTAAGTGCAAAGTGATGCACATTGGGGCAAGAAACCAAAATCACATATACGCTAATGGGTTCTGAGTTGTCTGTGACGGATCAAGAGAGAGATCTTGGGGTGCTGGTGGGCAGGTCGATGAAAGTGTCGACCCAGTGTGCGGCGGCTGTGAAGAAGGCCAATTCCATGCTCGGGATCATTAAAAAGGGGATTGAGAATAAAACGGCCAATATCATTATGCCTTTGTACAAATCGATGGTAAGGCCACATCTGGAGTATTGTGTCCAGTTCTGGTCACCACACCTCAAAAAGGATATAGTTGAATTGGAAAAGGTGCAGAAAAGAGCGACCAGAATGATTTGTGGGCTGGAGCACCTCCCTTACGAGGAAAGGCTACAGCGTCTGGGGCTTTTCAGCCTAGAAAAAAGGCGCCTGAGGGGGGACATGATTGAGACTTATAAAATTATGCATGGGATGGAGAGAGTGGATAGAGGGAAATTCTTCTCCCTCTCACACAACACCAGAACTAGGGGACATGCACTAAAACTGAGTGGAGGGAGAGTTAGAACAGACAAAAGAAAATATTTCTTTACCCAGCGTGTGATTCATCTGTGGAACTCCTTGCCACAGGATGTGGTGATGGCACCTGGCCTAGATGCCTTTAAAAGGGGTTTGGACAAATTCATGGAGGAAAAGACCATCACAGGTTACAAGCCATAAGCAACCTCCTGGTTTTTTTTTTTTTTTAAAGAAGTGGGTTTTCTCTGTGCCAGGTGCAAGGGAGTGGCGACTGGACACAGGTATCTTGTTGTCTCGTGTGCTCCCTGAGGCATCTGGTGGGGCCACTGTGTGACACAGGAAGCTGGACTAGATGGGCTTTTGGCCTGATCCAGCAGGGCTCTTCTTATGTTCTTATGTTCTTATGTTAACCCACAGTGATTCTACGGAGGAGTCAGAGCCCCCCTCCAGCTCTACTCTGGTGGATTCTACCCCCTCTTTGACATAGATGGCCACCCCACCTCCAACACGCCCCTCTCTGTCCCTCCTATAGAGTTTGTATCCTGGAATTGCAGTATCCCACTGGTTCTCCGCATTCCACCAGGTTTCTGTTATACCTACTATATCAATGTTTTCCCTAGCCACCAAACATTCCAGTTCTCCCATCTTTGCCCGTAGACTTCGGGCATTTGCATAAAAGCACTTATATACCTGGTCCCCCAAGAAGGGCTGCATGTTTGCACCTTTATTCCTGCTAGACTGGCTGTCATGTCCCATCACGCTACCACTCCTAATTCTTACTCTGTTATTACTTGACTGTTCCCAATCCTCTGCACCCTCATTCCCTAGGGATGAGGAGTCCCAAACTGGATGCCCCTCGGCTCCTGTCGGCTTTCCCCCAGGGTACAGTTTAAAAGCTGCTCTGCCACCTTCTTAATGTTACGCATCAGAAGTCTGGTTCCGTTTTGATTCAAGTGAAGTGACTTGATTCACCCAAGTCATGGCAGAGGCTTGTCATGTGGCCTGTGGGGTGGGAAGAGATTTGTCGTCCTTCTCCCTCTCTCGCAACTCGAAAGCTCTGGGTCACCAGTGTCACGACGGAGGCAGAAAAAGGGCCTCTTTCAGCAGGTGTGATGGATGCCCGGAACCCGGATCGCAGAATGGGATCTCACACGCTCTCCCCCCCCCCAGTCGTGGCAACAGCCACTGGCAGCTTCACAGAGGGGGTTGCAACGCTACCTGCACCTTCGCTCCCTGTCTCTTGTCTGCCTGCTTGCAATTATTAGCAAGCAGCAAGAGACGGGTGCTCGGAAACGACAAGCACTTTCACTGCTCCTCCAAGGTCAAAGCTCAGGGAAGAAGAGCTAATTGAGGCTGGCTCCTTTGACAGGACGGGCCGCTGGATTCCGGGAAGCAGTGACGGGAGGAAGCGTTCTGAGGACGCTGACTCAAAGCGACACATTTGGACTACAAATCTGGAGCAAACGTTGACCGAGGAGGAGGGCAACCACCGCGCCCTTCGGAAGTGGGAGTGTCGCTTTTGGCATAAGGGTGGGAGCAACAAGCGTAACCCAAAACGTGACCTATGGAACTCATTGTCACAAAGCGTTGAAATGACCTTAAAAAAAGATGAGTAGATCAATGAATGGAAGGTGCATCCACAGACCCAGACTGCTGTGTCCCACCTCTTTAACAGACAAGCCCAGAAGGCCTCAGGAAGAGACGGGCACGTGAAATAGCAGGGGAACCCTTTCCATTGTGCAGCAGAAGCTTGTAGGAGCTGCTCAGGGGCCTGAAGACACCCAGGTCCAGGTGCATTCGACAGGAGGATCTGCAGGTCCGCTGTGGTCCAGTCCCCGTCCCCCCCAACCAATCCTAGCTGCATGCATTCGGCTTTTCCCCACTGGGGAACCAGCCCAACCAGTTACCAGCAATAAATAGTTGAGTTATTGCTCCTTTGGTTAAAGGTGTACCGGAAAAACAGAACAAAAGCCAGCTCAGCTGGTGTCTGTCTGTCACCACGTCTTGTGGCAGCAGCGACTGCCAGACCTTCATTTTGACCAGAAGACGCAAGTGACTGGCAACCAAGAGCGTGTCTTGGATGTGCCCTGGCGACCACAAAACGCCACCGCAGATTCATCGATGAGGACACCGTTGACTATCAGGTGGATCGTGGACTGGAGGGCCACGTGGTCAATTCCATTTTATTTGATTTACAGTATTTCTATCCCGCCTTTCTCCCCGAAGGGACCCAAGGCGGCTGCATGGGTATTTTAATCTGCATGGGTATTTTACTTGCACCTTTGAATGGCCTGGAGCGCACCAAATAAGCGGAGCCATTATTCCATTCCCACCAAACGGAAGCATCTCTAGCGCAGAAGCGTTTGTGGCAGAGTTCCGCTGTCACAAAATGGCTGCAAACAGCGCATGGAGCGCTCCATTGGCAGCCATTTTGGGAGCGCTGTCGCAAGAGGCAGCAGCGCTCCCCGTTGTCACCAGACACTGCTGCAGCTAGCGGAGCAGGTAAGGCAGCGGCAGGCACTGGGCGGGGAGGAGGAACAGGGGGCTGGGAGGCTGCGGGAGGGGGTGGGTTCAGCGGGGATGGCAGGCACTGGATCCAAGCCCCTTCCATCGGCAACTTCCCCACCCCCTTTCTCTCCGCGGACTTGCGCCAGCTAAAGACCTGGCGCAGGTCTGAGGAGACCCATTGCAGAGCGGGAGGCTTACGGAGGAGTAAGGGGAAATCTCCTTTCCCCTCCAAAGCCTCCCAACCCCCCCTCCCCACGCTGGATGCAGCCAACCCTCCCTGCTTTGCTTGCGGGCTTCCCATTGGGGCACCTGGCTGTCCACTGTCGGGAACAGGATGCCGAGTTAGATGAACCTTTGGTCTGATCTAAAAGGGCTCTTCTAATTAGTCATGACTATTAGGAATGGAACCTCCACGTTCAAGGGCAATGTACCTGAAAGGACCAGATGCCGGGAAGCAAACCATGGGGGAGGGCTGTTGCCTTCCTGTCCTGCTTGTGACCTTCCTCCCCATTGGGGCATCCGGTTGGCCACTGTGTGACACAGAAAGAGGCTGGCTACACAGACTTCTGGGCTGATGGAATCCGTTGCCTCCAGATGTGGCAATGGCCTTTGGCAGCTTCAGCAGCACTAGAGGCTGCCTTTTGTCAAACCGCTGCACTTGTGGGCATTGTTGCTGGAGAGTAGCCAGGGCCGGCCCATCCATGAGGCCAACTGAGGAGGTCGCCTCAGGCAGCTGACTGGCAGGGAGCGCCCACTCCTGCCCACCTCCACTGATGACCCTCCTCCTCCCGCTCCCTGGTTTGGAAAAGGAAGAGGGGAGCCAAATACAAGTCTGGAGGGGAGGGGAGGAGAGGAGCGCTGAGCTTCAGTGTCGGTGTAGCAGAGGCTGGCGCATCACCAGGTGGGTGCCCAAATCACATTTTCTATGTGAATACCCTACCCCCCCAATGTTCTTCAGAAGCAGGGGGGTGAGACCTCCAGCACCCAAGTGCCATGGGCACCTAAATACACATGGTCCCTGGCTTTGGGGTTGCTGCGAAGAGCAGGATGCTCCCCTCCCCGCCGCCCCATGGTTGCTGCTAGGGGGGGAGCTCAGCTACCACTCCCCACTTTCCTTTCTTTTATCCCCAACCAGAAACCACACTGGAAGGAAGAGCCACTGTCACCACACAGACCAGGCAGGCTCTTCTCCCGTGGGCACTCCGTGGCAGACACGAAAAGTGGGGTGCGGGTGGAAGGAGGCGGACCAGAAGTGCTCAGGGTGGCATCAAGGGCCAAGCACTGGCTGAGGGTCTGTGCCGCCCATCTGGGTCTATGCCGCCCACCAGAGGGCCCACTTGGCTGGGAGAGCCCCAGACCCTGGTAGCACCCAACGCCCCTTCAGGGGCTGGGCAGGGGGGGGGGCACTAGCAGCCTGGAACCGGCACTGAGAAGATCCCGGAAATCTGGCATTGAAATCCTCCTTCTCGATCCTTTATTTCCTGCTTAATTTCTGGGGACCAGCTCTTGCCTGGCTGTTGCACCCCAAGGTGAGGAGGAAAAGCGCCCTCCCCTCAACGCTTGTTGGGTGGGGGAGAGAGCTGGTTGTGCACTCTCTCTCTCTCCCCGTTTCGATTCCAACACGTCACAAGTCCCTTGGAAGATGAGCTCCCTCCTCTCGTCCTCGCCCCATTTCCAGGTAAGGGGTGCTGCACCCTCCATTCTGGAAAACCTTGCCTAGGCCCTGCCTCCCCCCCTGACGACCAGGGCAAGGAGCCAACAGCACACATCATCCCGCCGCCCCCCCCCCCAGACCCAGATCCCGCGTACCAGAGAGTCCCCAGCTGGCAGCCTGCCAACTCCGACTCTGAGAAGGGCATGATGGCTTTGCCAAACAGGAAGAAGCCCAGTAGACCCCACTCCTGCTGCCTGCCAGCCATCCTGGAGGTGGGTGGGGCTGGCAGGGAGAGGATGCCAAAGGCCCCACATTTTGAGGGGGGCAGAGCTCAGAGCCGAGCCCTTGCTTTGCATGCAGAAGCTCCCAGGTTCAGTCCCTGGCCGGGGCCCAGACAAGAGCCCCCCCCTTTCCTTCCACTGCCAGTCAGAGTTGGACTCCACACAGCAGCCATCCAGGGAGCCCCCAAGCTGGGCATGAAGGCAACAGCCATTCCCCCCCCCCACTGCACCCAGCAACTGGCAGTCAGCATCACATGGCCCTGGACGGGGGGGGGGGGGGTCCACGTAGCCATTGCAGTCGTCTGATCACAGACTGAGCCCATTTCCCTCCTACCATGGGTAAGCAGCTGCCTCCCAGAAGCCGACAACCAGGGCATGGAGGCTGGTAGACTGCCTCTGAAGAAGAGGCTCTATTTAGTACTCATGGCCAACAGCCCTTGTCAGACTCCTCCTCCTCCTCCATGCTGCCCCCTCCTTTGCCCCCTCCTTTTCTGAAAACCTCCAGCTCCTTCCCAGTCATCCAGGCACCTTGAAGGAGAGGTCGCCTACAGACCCAATTTTTATGGAAGATGATGGCGCTGCAGCCCAAATGCAGAGTGTGGCAAACATGGTTGCTCCTGTGCCTCGGAGGAGGGGACATGCCGCATCCACCCTCCTCACAGCCACAGGTACGCGGCAGGCAACAAGGACCCACCAACTGCTCCCAATTAAACAAAACAAAACACCTAGGTGCTGCTCTGTGTGCATTAAGGAGCAGATGCCAACAGTTTCTGGTAAAAAAGACACGGTGGGAAAATGATGTTATGATGCCATTGTCAGCAGGGCCATTAATCCAGAGCTGATGGGAGGGGGCAAGAGGAGTCACCCTGGAGGTCCACGGGAAGCTGCCTTTCCCCCCCCCCAACCAGACCCCCCCCTCCATCCAGGTCAGTCAACACAAACTGGCAGTAGTGGCTCCCCAGGGTTTCAGACAAGGGTCTGTCCCAGCCCTGAGACGCTGCAGGGATTGAACCGGGACCTTCTGCATGCAAGGCAAGGGCTCAACGATTGAGCCACAGCCTGTCCCCCAGTTTCCTGTAGAGGACAGCTAGATGACTCTGGGAGCTCACAAGCTGGGCATGAAGACAGTGGCCCTAACAGCCTAGGTTCCCAGCACCCGGTAGGCTACCTCTGCACATGGAGGCTCTTGCTGCAAGCCTGAAGGGCTTGGCGTCAGAATAATCCCTTTCCCACACAAAGCATGCACAGACATTGCTCCAGAGCGCTTCCCTTCCTTACCTGGGTCGACCTGTCCACCTGGGAGTGACTGGTGCCCTCCACCACCATCAGGCATGGCCTGGTCCTCTCCAGCGCCTGCTCCGAGGGGGACCGAGGAGAGCCCCCCCGGGACGGGAGCTCGCGCTCCAAAGCCGTCCCGACGCCACCGTCCCTGCTGCCCAAGCTTTCGGGCAGCAGCAGCAGGGCTCTTGGGACCGGGTCGGCGGCCTGCTGCTCAGGTGGCGCCGGGGGGCTCCTCGCCTGCTGCTGCTGCCATGCTGCTGCTGCTGCTGCTGCTGACCCGCCTTGGACCGTCCCGGCGGCGGCGGAGGGCTCCGACCCGTCCTGCCTCTTCATGCCTGGTGGCGGGGAAGCAGCGCCGCCGGTGCGATCCCGTTGCAGGAAGCAGCTACACCCGCGAGGACGCGCCGCTCGTCTGTGCCGCCGCCACCACAGAGCTCCCGCAGCAGCAGCAGCGCCGAAGGAGCCCGGTGGGCATCACAGCAGCAGCAGCAAAGGCGTCCGTGCGCGGCGCGTGGTGGCGCGGCGGGGGCGGCTGCTGCTGCAGTTGCCTCTCACTGCGGGAACGAACGGCAGTCGCTGCTGGTCAGTCGGAACTTGGGCTCGCTTTGCAGGCAGCCTTCACATTCTGATCAGTGGCTGCTGCGGGGGGGGGGGGGAGGCAGGGCTCGCTCCCGCCTGCCTGCCCGCCCGCCCTCTCTCCCACGCGTACAAAAGGCTCCCAAGACGATCTCCTCCTGCTCAGTCGTGCCCCTGGCAGCAGCAGCAGCAGCAGCAGCCGCCTGCTTCTTCTCCTGGCAGCAGTACAGCAGGCGCTGTCATGTCTCCTCCGCGCCGGGGTCTCCCGTCTCCCCGCACATGCCGGAGAAGCAGCCTCATCAGCCGGGCGGGCCTGCTCCTCGCGCTGGGGTTCGGCTCTCCAGCCCCCTGCCTGCAGCAGCAGTTTGGCCAGGGAGGCCTCCTCGTCCAGTCCGAGCTGACTCCACGCACAGCTGCTGGGGGGGGGGGGCGGTAGCCCGCCGACGCCTCACAGGGCACCCGGCGGCAGGTGGGGGGTTGCTTCGTCAAACTGCAGCCCCCCACATTATTATACAAGATGCCGCTGGACTCAGCGGAGCAGTGACTGCCTGCCTGCCACCGCTGAGCAGCAGCGCGCCCGCCCGGCTCTCGCAAGCAGCCTACCAATGAGTCGCCGCTCAGGCTGTTTCCATGGAAATGGTTCGGGGATGGCGGCGCGTGCGGGCTGCTGCTCCCGACTGATTCGAGGCAAGGGGGCTGCAGCTGTGCAGCAGCAGCAGCAGCAGCAGCACAGCCCTGGGTGGGTTGAAACGAGCGAGGCGCGGGTGGGCACCGCTGAACCCGCCCGCTGCAACTCTGGCCAGACGACGAGAAGCCAGGAGAAGACACCCACCTACCAAGTCTCCCCCCCCCCCCGTAGCCGAGCCTCTCTCGCAGGACTACTGCTGTTTGCAAAAGACACACCGTGGGTCAACGTCTGCTGCCCTGAAGGGGGGGGGCGGCTCAGGGCCCTGCTGTGAGCTCAGGAAGCTGCTGCTTTGTCCAGAGTGAACCCATTCATTCGCCCCTCTGGCCTGGGACAGTCCACTCCGGCTGGCTGGAAGGGGCTCTCCAAGGCCCTGGCCCAGGAAGCCCTTTCCCAGCCCGGCCAGCTGTTCATTGGAAAGACTGCCTGCCGCGGGCTGGATCTGGGGCTGCCTGCGTGCAAAGCCCCGCCCCTCTCACTCGGAAATCAGGCTGGCAGGAGGAGTTACTTTACTCCTGGGAAAGGGGCGAGAGGCTGCTCAGCCCACGCACTCTCACCCGTTTCTCCCTAAGCCAAGGCCTGGAACTCCTCCAAACAGGTCCGGGGACTCCCATGTTCAGGGGACTCTAGCAGGAGCAGAAGACCAGAGGGCCTCAGACTTCTTTAATTGCACCCATCTCCGCCATGCTCAGGAAACACAACTCCGCACGGGCACAGAAATCTGCATGAGGAGGTGTGTGTGTGTGTGTGTGTGTGTGTGTGTGTGTGTGTGAGAGAGAGAGAGAGAGAGTGTGTGTGTGTGTGTGTGAGAGAGAGAGAGAGATTCCAGCTCCATACACACTTTTTCTAGATGCAACAGCCCCACATTTCTGCCTCCAGCTTCATCTCCAAAGAGAGACAGCTCTGCTGAGGAGGTCTGAGCTCTCTAGAAGAAACATAGCACCACCCATTTTGTTACTCTCCAGCCATGGTGGGGATGGAAAATATTCTGCGCTTGCTCAGGGACACACTATCATCATTCCAAAAATGCTCCGGCACACGATATTTGGAGGCACGTTCTACTATCAAACAGGATATGATATACAAGAGACACTGCCCTACAATCTGTTGCCAGCAGTTCAAAACGAATCTCACCAGCCAGCCGGTGGAAGGAAAGGCAGCTTCCTGGCCCTGTAATGTTCATGCATTGGATTTGCAGAACATGTGCAGAGAGGACAAAGCTGCATCTGGAGGCCGACAGCAAACACGCCCCACCCCAAATACTGCTGAGGTGGCTTGTGCCCAGCCTTCCCATAATTAGGATTGCCACCTTCTTTTTCTGTCTGTGCTCCTATGCTTTAAGAGCTGCCTGACACACAGAAATCCAACAGGGGAAGCTCCCCCCCTCTATTTACCCCCCTCCATGAAAAGCTTCTCTTGCTTGCCAGGCTGCTGCTGAAGGCAGAGGAAGAACAGTTGGAAACTCGCCCTGTAAAGGGTGTGTGTGCGCAGTGCACAGTGACAACGTCTCCTCCCACGCGCATTGAGAGTGGTTGTGGTTTGTTGGCCAGAGAGAAGCAGCTGCACATGCTCAGAGACAGTTGCATAAGCCCCCCCCCGAACATCTCAGTTCTCCCGCCTCTGGAAAAGACGGAAGGCGTGAAGACAACCAGGCTGAGGGAGGGAGGGAGGGAGCATGCAATTCCACGCTGCAGTAAAATAGGTCAGGTCTGCCTGGAACTGCCTAGCGCACAGGGGTGTGCGTTTGCTTGCCTTCCCCTCCCTCGCTCTCGTTCAAGGCTGCAAAATAAAGAAATAAAACTTCATTTTCATTCAGCACACCGCCTTGAAAGGGGCAACTATCAACACATCATGCAAAGAGTCCCATGTCAACGGGATGTAAGTTGGACATGCAAAAGAATAATTCTTTTAAGAAAAACATCATCGTGGCTTGGACACAACGTTTTGACCAGAGGGGAACAAGAGCCGTAGCACGTGGGGAAACCGTCTGAACACAGAGCCTCTGTTGACTTGCGAAGAGCCGAGAGCTTCTTAGCCATGCTAGAGACAAAAATCCAAGGCCGCACAACTTGTATCAGACACAGCCCCGATATTGTGGCCAAAAGGGGACCAGCACCCCATGACTAGCAGAGGCCAGCCTCCCCCCAGAGGTCTACAAGCAGGGCATGACAACAGCAGCCCTTTCCTGTACCATTTGTCTACAGTGACTAGTAGTCAAGATATACTGTCCCTAAACATGGAGGTTCTATTCCCAACTATCACGATTAATCAGGGCATCAGACGAGCCCTGCAGGATCAAGCCAAAGTGGGTCCAACATCTGCTTCCATTGATGGCCAACTAGATCCTTCCAGGAAGCTCACCAGTGGGGCGCATGGATGGCAATACCCTTCCCCTCCGTTTGTCTCCAGGAGAGTAGTATTCAGAGGTAAACTGCCCCGGTAGATAAGAGTGAACTGGCATAGCTAATGGCTCTTGCAGCGTATGGCTAACAGAAAAAGAATATCCATGTTCTAACTAAAGCAATAAAGGCACAGGACCTTTATTTGGGTTATTGGGGGAGACGCACGCACACGCACACCCACCCTCTCTCATTAAAAAGCAATGATTTTTCCAGGTCAGGTTAGCACCCGCAGGGCCTCCAAGAATTCAGATCAGCTTGAAAGAGAGGGAAATTGAAAGTGACATCAGTGAAGCTCAAACTGGTATGGCGTGAAAATGCTGACCTGACAAGCCCCCCAGGCAGGCAGGCAGGCCTCGCCAGAGAGACAGGAGTTAAAAGCACGGCAGCTCATAGATAGCCAAACCCCCCCCCTCACATTCAGGTGCATGTGCAGGGTACAGTGCAGTGCACACGATAACCAGACATGCACCCAGCCACGACCCTTCTCCATCTCACCTTGAAGGAAAAGTCACCGGCGGGATGGAGCAGCAGCGAGGCCATCGTGAGTCAATGAGAACCAGGCAGCACCGACACACCCAGGGCAGACATCCCAAGTCCTTTTTAGTCCCAGCAGTGCAAGGAAACGTAAGCGGAGGACCTCTGAACCTCTCCCCCTGGGCTCCCGCAACTGCCGCTGATCCTGGAAAAGGCCTATAGTAGCTATCGCAGTCGGGGACAGACTTGTCCTCCGCGGGTTTGCCTCAGCCCCTTGTAAAGCCATCATCACAAGCAAGTGGCCATCATCACACCTCGCAGTAGTAGTGACACGCTTCCTTCTCACCAGGGAGGATCCTGGCCTAGACGTTGCTCCGACATGCTACACTTCCTCTTGCAGTAACTATTTGGTACAGAGAAGCATCCAGTCCCCCCTTTCCACCTGCCAGGTGAAGTCGTCTAATCCGGAAACAACCACCACCACCAACTCATTCGTAGGTCAAGAGCTGGAAGCTTAGGATTTTAATACACAAAATGATGGTTTTAGATTCCTGGGAGCACATCCCTACAGTTGTGGAGATCACCAACCAGGTATGAAGGACTAGCATGAATTCCTGGGCACCTGAACGGGGAAGCTGGCCAGGGGGGAGCACCTAGCGGAGTGGGGAGGACAGGTCATTGACAAGGCGGGAGACCCAGAGTTTCCCCCTCCCATGCATGCCCCAGTTGGAGGCTAAAGGGGCCTTCTGCACAGGCAACAAAGATTTGCAAGAGAACCTAGATGTCCAGGCAACTATTGGTCCACTTCTCATCTTTCAACACCTTCCATCTCCAATTCCCTTTCTCGTGTCTCTTGTTTTTATACCTGAGCTGCACACCTGGACCTACTTCAAGGACCGCTGACCTGGCACCCATCCAGATAATTTAAATATTGTGGGTAGAGGAAGGCTTTGGGGGCTGGAAGCATCTCTGAGCAGACGTGTGGGGACAGGAGACGCAGTCCAGCATTGCAAGACGGGGACATCCACGCAGTCTGCTGGGGGTTTAGCCAAGTGAGTCACTTGCAAACCAGAAATTCTATTTAAATAGCCATAAGTGAATAACTCCCATTGCTTTAGTGAAAACTGGAACAAATCTCAAGAGTTCTGGCACATGCTAAAAGCTACGCAGGCCTTCGGTCTCCTGCCAGAGGAACTGTGCTGCTGGAGGGCACACCGAGAAACAGGCCTGCAGCGCCCCCACATGGCAGCTCAGAATAAGTCCCCGAGGTCCCTCCCTCACGGCTCATTGTTCATCTGCCTCTCTCACTGCCCAGCCTGAAAAGCCCCGCCCATTCAGAGCGTTTCTCCACTCCAGAGATGCAGCCAGGCAGCCTCCTACTGGTCTCTCTCATGGGGAGAAATCAGGACCACAGAGGAGGCAGGCGGGGGGGGGGGGCTCCCAGGCGGTGCAGCCCCCATCCTCTGAAGCCCAGCAAAGTTTCAAGGACGGAGATTATACAGAAGCCCTGAAACTGCTGGAGTGTGCAAGGAAAAGCAGGGAGGTCTGATCTGCCGTTTTACTCTCCACTGCACAGAGGGTGAGGAAACTCGTCGCAGCAAATGCCAGAGTGCCACTTTCTGATCCCATCACACCATTTATTCAAATATTTACAGAACCCACAAACCCTCCTTCCCCTCGGGGCTGCTGGATGCTCCTGCTTACAGCCTCCCAAGAACACTGCTCAGCTCAGTTGCCGTGGTTGGGTGCAGAGACCTGTTAGTGGGCAGCCTCCCCTAAACGTCAGTCAACCCCCCCCCCGCCGCCAGATATCCCTCCCAGGCTTCAAGAGAAGTCTCTGCATAAGGTGGGGGGGCTGCAAGGTGGAGGGCTTGGGGCAGAAGAGCTCCTCAGGTCTTGATGGCCGTGTCGCGCGACTTGTAGGCCACTCCGCGGCTCTTCAGCTCCCGCACAATCCCTGCAGCAAAGAGAAAGGCGGGGGGGGGGAGGAGAAGGGAGGGGCTGCAGCGCTACCAGCCAGCAGCCAATCTGGGGCTCTGAACAAGCCACAGTTACTCCCCGCTACTCGTCAGGCAGACACCCCCCCCCCACACACACACCTCTGGCCTGTGGTGCCAGTGGGGGTGGGCCAGCACCCCTGCCCACCCACAGCAAAAGAGTCCTGCCGGATCAGAACAAAGCCGGCCCATCAGTCCAGAATGCATTTCCGTCAGCGGGCAGCCAGCTGCTGCCAGGAGACCCACAAGGAGTGAGTGCGGGGGCAGTAGGCCCCCCCCTGGTCTGTCCCCCAGCAAGTGGTACACAGAGGCAGCCGTCCCCCGTCCTCAAACACAGAGGTTCTGTGGAGAGGTCCTGGCTGACAGGCCTCTGTGTGTTTGCCGAAGCCCCTTTCAAGGCCATCCAAGTTTGCCAGGGGCCGACACAACAGCCCGGGCAGCAGCCTCTGTGCAGTTGCTCACTGCAGCTTCAGAGACAGGACCTGCTCCTCCTCCCCACCCCCAGCACCTCTCAGAGGAGGGAGTCCAGACTCGCAGCGCCAGCGGCTTGCCCACGCCCCAGGCTGCAGCCTGCCCCTTGTGGGGGCCAAGGAAGGCTTCCGAGAAGAGCCGAGCGGATTACCTTGGGGGAGGCGGCCAGTCACCGACACCGCGTACACGCCTGGCTTGAAGTTACCTGAGCACAGAGAAGGCGGTGGGTTTAGTTTGCGCCGAGATGGAGAGTGGTGCGCCTCTGTTGTGGACCAGGACCGCCTTGACAAGACGCGGCCCCAGATGAAGCGACCTCCAGGGCCGCTGGGAGGGTACAACAGAATCAACAGCATGACGGGAACTACCCCCCCCCCCCCGCGCGCTCAGAGCTGGCGTGACAGTGGAAGGCACAGGGAGTCTGCTCCAAACGCCCCGGCTGAGACAAAGAGGAGGTCAGCGGGTTTAGGACGGGGCCGGGGGGGGGGGGGGAATAAAGTCATCAACAGCCAGAATGTGGCTTCTGGGCTCTTTCTTACAGACCACCACAGCTGCCTATAATTTTGACAGAGCATCTCTATGAAGACAATATCCCACCCATCTCAAGTCACGCAGAGGTAAGGCATTCTTTTATTTTAATGGGTTTACACCCGGCTTTCCTGACCAACGTCACTTCAAGGTGGTGTGTACGTATAGCCGAGGAGTGGAGAAAAGCTGGCTTACAGATATCCAAAGTAAAAAAAACAAGCGCCAAGTGCCAGTTTTACGCTTTCAAAAAGCAAAGCTACAATCCTCACGCACAGAGGACAAGAATGGCGACGTTCAAGAACCAGCCAGGATGCCATAAGTTCACCACCACCACCACCACCGGCCTGGGAAGCAGCCTGCCTCGGCCGGCCTCCATTCTGACCCCCAGCGCTTAAGTCGTGGAGCACACACAGCCTGCCCCTTTCAGACGTCACCTGTAGTCCCAGGACTGACATGAGCTCCCACCTGCCCACGGCTCCAGTCAGTTACTTCCCTGGGGAGCAGGAAATCTGAGTGGTGGGTGAATGTAAAGCCAGCCCACCAGAACGTTTTGGGGAGGGGGCAGGCTCCCTAAAGTGGGATAAGAGAGAGCGGCCCAGCTGGGCTGAGAGAGGAGCAAGATGTGAGGCTGGCCACACCGAAGGTGCAAGGCATGGTGCTGTCCAGCTAGGAAGGAGTTAACTCCTCGGAAGGCCTTTCCCTGGGGCGGGGTGGGTGCTGACTTGCTAATGGATTCTTTAAAGGCAGGGAAGTCTTAGTTACATAGTTAAAGAATGATAAAATAAGCCCCACCCCTCCAACTCCGCACAGCAAGGAAGATTCATTGGCCTTGGAGGTGTCAGCTTTCTGACTAGAGAGATTCCCAACGGAAAGGGAAGACGGGGAAAAAAGACTTACTGATCCGCTGCCACTTGGAGACCCAGCTGTCCTCAGGGCTCATCATTGCAATGATGCTGGAAGGAGAGAGAGCGCCTCAGTGTGGACAGACCGTGTGCAGCTCCATGTGCTGCCATGTGTCCTCCAGCCAGTGAGGGAGCTAGAGAGGCTGCTGCAGCAAGTTTGTGCAGGCGCAGCCTCTCCAGCATCGCCTTTGATACTGCCAGCCAGCCAGGAAGGACGCGTCTGGCCATCCGCCGCTCGGGGGTGTGTGTGTGTGTGTGTGTGTGCACGAATGTGGTAACACACACACACACACACACCCCGGAGAGTGACCCCCGGCGGCTTTCGCCCCTGGCTCATATCAAGAGCTTGGGGGCGTGTCGAGCTCCAGAGGGGGTGCACTGCTGCCACAGTGCTGCCGAAATTCAGCGGCGCTGTGGCGGCAGTGCACCCCCTCCGAACTCGACACCCATGCGCCCCGGGGGCCCATGGCCCCCCCTGCCCCCCTAACGACGTCTCTGCATACTGCAATACAGGCGAGGCAAAATATCTGCATGGCCCAACTGTCCTGGGCACACTCACCCATCAAAGGAAGAGCTGGTACAGTCATAAACCATCTCACGGTTCCCCTTCATCTGCAGATAAGAGTCACAGTTGTCACAGCCATCAAATTCAAACTGGTCAATGGTCTGAAGAGGAAGAAATAATATCTCAGACAGGGAAACCAAATGACCACTGCTCCAGGTAAGATGGTAGAAAACCTAATCAAGGACAAAATCTTAAAACAGCAGATGCACTTCAGTGTAAGTAAGTGTAAAGTGATGCACGTTGGGGCAAGAAATCAAATTTTCACACGTATGGGTTCTGAGCTGTTTGTGCCAAAGCACAGGAGAGGGATCTTGGGGTGCTGAGTAGTGGGCTGGGGCACCTCCCTTATGATGAAAGGCCACAACATTTGGGGCTCTTTAGTCTAAATGGAAGGCCCAGGGGGCGGGGGGCATGATTGAGACATAAAATCATGCATGGGATGGATAGAGGGAAGTTCTTTTCCACTCTCACAGAATGCCAGAACCAGGGGTCATCCACTAAAATTGACTGGCGGGAGCGTTAGGACAGACAAAAAGAAATACTTCTATACCCAACATGTAATTAATCTGTGGAACTCCTTGCCACAGGTACCTGATGGTACCTGGCAAGAACTAGATCAAATGGATTCAAACTGCAGGAGAGGGGATTCCAGTTGATGATGACTATATGAAGCCTTCGGGTTTGAGAGGTAGCCTCTCTCTGAATGCCAGATGCAAGGGAGTGAGAAAAGGAAACAGGTTATCTTGTTGGCTGTGTGCGCTCGGAGGCATCTGGTGGGGCCGCTGTGAGATACAGGAGGCTGCTGGACTAGATGGGCCCTGCTGGGCCTGATCCAGCAGCCGGGCTCTGATGCCCTTATGACCTTTTGCGACCGGTGCTCCCCTCCCCCTGTAAAAAGGCAAGTGAAACAGAGGCTTGGCGCGGGGGGGGGCTCGTTCAGAGGCCCAACCGACCCCTTTCGCACCGGGCTGGTCCCCAACTGCAGGAAATGCAACTGCACCGCAGAACTGCAAAAAAACCGCCCGACCCGCTTCCTGCTCTCTGCGACCAGTTCAGAGGCAGCCTGGCGCCAGCGCAGCCGCAGGGGAGGAGGGGCTGTTCCCTTCCGTCCGCCGGCCGGGCAGGGAAGCAGAGACGCCCGAGCAAGGCGGCTTCTGCAGCCGCGGGCGGGCGCTGCTCCTCCCCCCGCGGCCCGACCGACGTGCTCGGCGCTGCCGGACAGTCTCCCTGGGAGGAACCCGAGACGGGGGCTGCCTGCCTGCCTGCCTGCCTGCCTGCCTGCCTCCCTTCCTCCCTCGCCGCCGCACCTTGATGAGCGAGCAGAGCAGGCAGGCGCGCAAGTGCCGCAGGTCCTTCGGCACCGTCTCCAGCGCCATGGCAGCCGACGACGGGGCAGCCCTGTAGAGCGTCACTTCCGGCCGCGAGCGAGCGACCGTCGTGCAGCTCTACTTCCCGAACGCCACCCACGGAAGCCGGAAGTCCGCTCTGCCTGCCCAAGGCAACCTCTATGGTTCCCCCGGCCCCGCCCGCTCTCCCCCTTCCTGCGCCCTCTAAGCGCCGCCTCCCTTGGCCTGGGCCCGCCCCGCCCCGCCCCTTGGGACATGGGAACGAAAGGACTTGGCTGCCTGCGGGCAGCAGCAGAAGATATCATGATTTATGTGTGTCCAGCACAGCAAAAGGTGTCAACGTCAGCCGGGAGGGAGTTTGTGGCAGGTGCTGCTGTGCCTTCCCCACGAGGGAGGGAGGACAGTCTGAAAGCATCGACCCATCTGGGGGCTCTTGAAAGTAAAATAAAAGAACCAAGGGGGGCGGATACGTCTCTGATGACGCGTCGTGGTGTGGAGGAAATCAGCCTTTCATTGGCATCAGGCAAAGACACATTTGATTGAACTGCGACCTGTGCACCAGGCCAGTGTAGTAACCACCACAACTCACAAAGAGACTTTCTTTACGCAGCAGCCTTCTTCACGCAGGGTTAAATTGCGCCCCCCCCCCGCCGCCATGTCGGTGCTGAAAGGACAGCTCCAATGTCTCTCTCTTACATATGGGAGAGGGAGGCGTGGGGCGGAACTTCTGCCTCCTCTTATGATCATCTTCTTCACGCCAACTTCATGGTTCACCCAGCAAATTGCTCTCAGGGAGGGAACATAGACTCTCTGTGAATCATGACTGCTGAGACTATCTCGTGGCCTCTTTGCTGTCTGTCAAAATAAAAGCTGTCTCTTTTCCCCAAATTGTGTGTCAAAGACTGTGCGGGTTTTGGTTTTGTTTTTTTACTCTCTCACAGCCTTATCCTGTGCATCTCTACTCAGAAGCAAGCAAGTCGCTTTGAGTTCAAATAGGACATGCTCCCCCAGCCCAGGTTACTGTGTGCATATTAGGGCTGTATCGTGATGAGCTCACGTTCTGATTATTCCTTCGGCTGTTGGAATTATGCCAGGTTGGGATAGCTCATCTGCCAGGTCTTCTGAAAGTTGGGAGACCCCCCCCTCCCCTTCTGCTGGAGCAATTGTTTTGGATGAACTGGGCTGGCTGCCAGCTACTTTTTTCAAAATAGATTTTTCTTTGTGATAATTATAATAAGCAGTGTCTGCAGTCGGAGGGTGACAACCTTTCAGCGCTTCATCTGTGACAAAGACAGGTCTCCTGCTGCCGAAAGAAAGAAAGAAAGAAAGAAAGAAGAGAGTCAATTTGCGAGCCATTCAGGGTGGGGGACAGAACTTCTAGAAAACCTAACCACGTATTCCTATTGTTTCTTGCGCACTGACATCAATTGTTTCCTGAGTACTGCAATCTCTTTATCAGTTATAAAACACAGTTGAGTGAAGCCACGATTGCCCTAAATGAGCGGAGAGGCTCTGAGTTGTCTTAATCATCTGTTGTTGTTAATCATCTAGGTAAAGGTAAAGGTATCCCCTGACAATGAAGTCCAGTCGTGTCCGACTCTAGGGTGTGGTGCTAGGGTGTGGTGCTCATCTCCATTTCAAAGCCGAAGAGCCAGCGTTGTCTGAAGACGCCTCCGTGGTCATGTGGCCAGCATGACTCTCCTTGCCGCAGCGCGTAGCATGCAGCTGGAACACGGAGCGCTGTTTACCTTCCTGCAAGCGGTACCTATTTATCTACTCGCATTGACATGCTTTGGAACTGCTAGGTTGGCAGGAGCTGGCCAAGCAACGAGAGCTCACCCCGTCACGGATTGGAACTGCCGACCTTTCGATCGACAGCTTATGGTTCAGCGGTTTAACCCTTAATCATCTTGTTGTTGTTGTTGTTGTTGTTGTTCAGTCGTTAAGTCATGTCCGACCCTTCATGATCCCATGAACCATATCCCGCCAGGCCTTCCTGTCCTCCACTATCTTCCTGAGTTCACTCATTTTCATGTTCGTTGCATCGGTGATGCTGTCTAACCATCTCATCCTTTGCCTTCCCCTTCTCCTTTTGCCTTCAGTCTTTCCCAGCATCAGAGTCTTCTCCAGAGAGTCCTCTCTTCGCATTAGGTGGCCAAAATATTTGAGCTTCAGCCTCAGTACCTGTCCTTCCAGGGAACAGTCAGGGTTGATTTCATTTAGGATTGACTGATTTGATCTCCTAGCAGTCCAGGGGACTCTCAGGAGTCTTCTCCAGCATCACAGTTCGAAAGCATCTATTATTTGGCGCTCAGCCTTCCTTATGGTCCAACTCTCGCAACCATACATTGCAACTGGGAACACCATGTTGTTGTTGTTCAGTCGTTAAGTCGTGTCCGACCCTTCGTGATCCCATGAACCATATCCCGCCAGGCCTTCCTGTCCTCCACTATCTTCCTGAGTTCACTCATTTTCATGTTTGTTGCATCGGTGATGCTGTCTAACCATCTCATCCTTGGCCTTCCCCTTCTCCTTTTGCCTTCAATTTTTCCCAGCATCAGAGTCTTCTCCAGAGAGTCCTCTCTTCGCATTAGGTGGCCAAAATATTTGAGTTTCAGCCTTAGTACCTGTCCTTCCAGGGAACAGTCAGGCTTGATTTCATTTAGAATTGACTGATTTGATCTCCTAGCAGTCCAAGGGACTCTCAGGAGTCTTCTCCAGCACCACAGTTCAAAAGCATCTATTCTTCGGCGCTCAGCCTTCCTTATGGTCCAACTCTCGCAACCATACATTGCTACTGGGAACACTATCGCCCTGACTATACGAACTTTTGTTGGCATGGTGATATCTCTGCTTTTTATTATGCTGTCTAAGTTTGCCATAGCTTTCCTTCCAAGGAGTAAGCGTCTTTTAATTTCATGGCTGCTGTCTCCGTCTGCAGTGATCTTGGAACCCAGAAAAGTAAAATCTGTTACTGCTTCCATTTCTGCCCCTTCTATTTGCCAGGAATTGATGGGACCAGATGCCATGATCTTAGTTTTATTAATGTTGAGTTTCAAGCCAACTTTTGCACTCTCCTCTTTCACTCTCATCAAGAGGCTCTTTAGTTCTTCTTCACTTTCTGCCATTAGGGTGGTATCGTCTGCATATCTGAGGTTGTTGATATTTCTCCCGGCAATCTTGATTCCGGCTTGTGATTCATTCAGCCCTGCATTTCTCATAATGTACTCTGCATATAAGTTAAATAAGCAGGGTGACAATATACAGCCTTGCCGTACTCCCTTCCCAATTTTGAACCAATCAGTTGTTCCATGACCGGTTCGAACTGTTGCTTCTTGACCCGCATACAGGTTTCTCAGGAGACAGGTAAGGTGGTCTGGTACCCCCATCTCTTTAAGAATTTGCCACAGTTTGTTGTGATCCACACAATCAAAGGCTTTTGCGTAGTCAATGAAGCAGAAGTAGGTGTTTTTTTGGAACTCTCGTGCTTTCTCCATGATCCACCGCATGTTGGCAATTTGATCTCTACTTCCTCTGCCTCTTCGAAACCCAGCTTGTACGTCCGGTAGTTCTCGGTCCACATACTGCTGAAGCCTAGCTTGTAGGATTTTGAGCATAACCTTGCTAGCATGTGAAATGAGTGCAATTGTACGGTAGTTTGAACACTCTTTGGCACTGCCCTTCTTTGGAATTGGAACGTAAACTGACCTTTTCCAATCCTTTGGCCACTGCTGAGTTTTCCAAATTTGTTGGCATATTGAATGCAGCACTTTCACAGCATCATCATTTAGGATTTTAAATAGCTCAGCTGGGATATTATCATCTCCACTAGCTTTGTTGTTAGTAATGCTACCTAAGGCCCACTTGACTTCACTCTCTAGGATGTCCGGCTCTGGGTCAGTGACCACACCAGCGTGGTCATCAGGAACATTCAGAACTTTCTTGTATAGTTCTTCTGTGTATTCTTGCCATCTCTTCTTAATCTCTTCTGCTTCTGTTAGGTCCTTGCCTTTTTTATCCTTTATCATGCCCATCTTTGCACAAAACGTTCCCTTGATATCTCCAATTTTCTTGAAGAGATCTCTAGTCCTCCCCATTCTGTTGTTTTCCTCGATTTCCTTGCATTGTTCATTTAAGAAGGCCTTCTTATCTCTCCTTGCTATTCTCTGGAACTCTGCATTCAGTTGTTTATATCTTTCCCTTTCACCCTTGCTTTTTGCATCCCTTCTTTCCACAGCTATTTGTAAAGCCCCATCTGACAGCCACTTTGCTTTCTTGCATTTCTTTTTCTTTGGGATGGTTTTAGTTGCTGCCTCCTGTACAATGTTACGAACTTCCGTCCATAGTTCTTCAGGCACTCTGTCTGCCAGGTCTAATGCCCTAAATCTATTCTTCACCTCCACTGTATACTCATAAGGGATATGGTTTAGGTCATATCTGACTGGTCTAGTGGTGTTCCCTACATTCTTCAGTTTAAGTCTGAATTTTGCAATAAGAAGCTCATGATCTGAGCCACAGTCAGCTCCAGGTCTTGTTTTTACTGACTGTATAGAGCTTCTCCATCTTTGGTTGCAAAGCACATAATCTATCTGGTTTCGGTATTGACCATCTGGTGATGTCCATGTGTAGAGTCGCCTCTTGTGTTGTTGGAAAAGAGTGTTTGCTATGACCAGCGTGTTCTCTTGACAGAACTCCGTTAGCCTTTGCCCTGCTTCATTTTGCGCTCCAAGGCCAAACTTGCCTGTTGTTCCGTTTATTTCTTGATTTCCTACTTTAGCATTCCAGTCTCCTATAATGTAAAGGACATCTTTTTTGGGTGCTAGTTCTAGAAGGTGTTGTAGGTCTTCATAGAACCGGTCAACTTCATCTTCTTTGGCATCAGTGGTTGGGGCATACACTTGGATTACTGTAATGTTGAATGGTTTGCCTTGGATTCGAACTGAAATCATTCTGTCGTTTTTGAGGTTGCACCCCAGTACTGCCTTTCCCACTCTTTTATTGACTATGAGGGCTACTCCATTTCTTCTAAGGGATTCATGCCCACAGTAGTAGATATGATGGTCACCTGACTTAAATTCGCCCATGCCCGTCCATTTTAGTTCGCTGATTCCCAAGATGTCAATGTTCAATCTTATCATCTCATTTTTGACCACATCCAGCTTGCCTTGATTCATAGACCTCACATTCCATGTTCCTAAGCAGTATTGCTCCTTGCAGCATTGGATTTTCCTTTCAACCTCAGACACATCCACAGCTGGACGTCCTATTGGCTTTGGCCCAGCCGCTTCACTCTTTCTGGGTCTACTTGGAATAGTCCTCCGCTCTTCCTCAGTAGCATATTGGACACCTTCCGACCTGAGGGGCTCATCTTCCGGCGTCATATCTTTTAGCCTTTTGGTACTGTTCATGGGATTTTCTTGGCAAGGTTACTGGAGTGGGTTGCCATTTCCTTCTCCAGTGGATCACTTTTAGTCAGAACTCTCTGCTACGACCTGTCCGTCTTGGGTGTCCCTGCACGGCATAGCTCATGGCTTCATTGAGTTACGCAAGCCCCTTCGCCACGACAAGGCAATGATCCATGAAGGAGGGGAACACCATGGCCCTGACTATACGAACTTTTGTTGGCATGGTGATATCTCTGCTTTTTATTATGCTATCTAAATTTGCCATAGCTCTAATCATCTAGGGAGCCTCTAAATAAGAAATATCATTTGGGCTGGGGGGGGGGGCAGGCTTCTGGGTTCTTATGCTATGGTTGAGTGCAGGGGAATATAAACCTGGCCTTACTTACAGCTCCCCTGACAATTATCTTGTTCCTACGCACAGTGAGTGGGTGACTGTACTTCTGCTGGCAATAAGGGGAGGGGAGGCTCCATGTTTCCTGGGCTGATAGGGAGGGAAAGATAAGACTCCATGTTGTAAGGTGGGGGGAGGACACTTTATCTCACAAATAAACGCAAACTTTCATCATGGCCCATTTGTTCAAAAACAAGACATCCCCTGTGCTTCGTTTCTGCCATAGTAAGAAAGCCTGGAATCTGTTTTTGAACTTTATCTCACCTTGGCAGCCGTGTGCGTGCTTGGGGGGGGGGGCGCCAGCCTACAGAGCCAGCGCGTGTGTCACAAATTACTGTACCGCACCATCACCCAACTCTCAGCGGGCCTATGGGAGGATCTCTGCTGTGCTGCTGGCGAACTGCATCCCCGCAGCAGCACCCATGATGTCCAGCTGCTGCTCCCTTCATCCTGCTATGCCGCCCAAACTGTCTGCCGCCTGAGGCTGGGGGGGGGATGCCCCCCTGCGATGCTGCTGCAGGTGCTCCGTGCCTTGAACCCTCAGGCAGAGGACTCACACCGGACACAAGATCACATGTGGCAGAGCAGACGGACCGACCAGGAGTTTCGAAACTGGGGGGGGGGGGGGGAGAACATGCCGAGATGGCACTTAAATGAATGGCCTTTCCCCAGGGAGACCCCAGGCCCTCAGAAGCCAGCCAGCCCTTCGAGGAAGGCCACGTGTGCCCCTCCTCAGCACCTTCCCAGAGGCCAGAGAACCCAACGCAGCGAGGGAGGCTTCATAAGCTCCGGCTCCTTAGACACCTGTCTGTCTGTTTCGATGCTGCAGGCATACCACCCTTCCCAGCAACCCCTTGCCTTGACTCCCCGGCCCAGCACTCCGGAGCGCCCAGCTCCTTCTTGCGCCCCCTGTTGACGGCGGCGGGGATGGCAAGCAAGGCGGCCTCGTCCTCCTCGCCTTGAAGGGTCCCTCCCTCGCTGCTCGGAAATGCTACGGCTGCTCCTGGCTCTTCAGACGTTCACAAGGTGGGGAGAGAGTGGGGCGGGCGGGGCAAGTACAACTTGTGAGGGTCCAACCGAGACAACGGAAAGGGACTGGCCTCCGCCTTGGGGAGGTCGGCGCACGAGTAGGAAGGTCAACATGCCAGGCAGTGGCGACCGGGCAACGTGACGTCTCGCTGCTGCCCCTCACATTTGCGTTCCAATTTATGCCTTGCACCCCCTTACACTCTCTTTTTGAAAATGGAAAGGTGACCTTGTCCCAGTGGTGTAACAAGGGTGGTGCGAAGGCAAGTAGTTGTGCAAGACTCGGTTACACTGGAGTGAGTGGCCCCTCCCCCTTGCTGTTCGAGCCATTCTGGCAGCAAAGGCAACATGCAGGACACTCCCTCACTCACTCACCGTTGCTGCTGGAATGGCTCCAACAGCAAGGGGGAGGGGCCGCTCACTCCAGTGTAACGGAGTCTTGCACAACTACTTGCCTTCGCACCACCCCTTGTTACACTACTGCCTTGTCTGCTGTTCCATCCCCCTCCCCCCTGAATTCACAGGACAATGTTTCTTTGGTTTACAGCAAGACATGATTCAATATACACCCTAACTGAAAAAGTCCCAAGGCAAGGGCTATGTACGACCAACCGCCTCCACCCCTCCCCTCCCTGTTGCCCCCCAGTCCTGACCAGTCCCAGAAAGCAATTCCCTGACTTGGCACTGTTGGATATGAGCAGTATTTGGCTGCTAGGACCTTGGAGGGCAGTGGGTGTGTTCCAGTCACCTGCAAGGACCTTCACCTGACCCCTCCTGTCTGCCCTGGAAGAGGCGTGACCCTGACCTTTCCCAACATCCTCCCTCTGACCACGTGGGTTCTCTCTCTTCGCATCTGACTCTACATGGGGACGGACGTGCTTTTCTAGGCTCCTTGCCTGGAAGCCATTTTCCCCACATGGGTGTGCCAGCTATAGGGGCATACCGTCTGCTCTATGTAATAGTGTACCTCTAGTCATAACTAGATGAATGTAAACTATGAATACTAAACTGTAAGTAAAACTACTTTTCTTTTTACTATACAAGCCTCAGACTCCGTGTCTCATTTCAATGCTAATGACAGCTAGCTAGCCTGGGTGCTGGGATTACTCTACTGGTTAAATAAGAATAAGGTCTTCTTCCGTTTGCAAACTCTGCTTACTTGAACCCCCTAAGGTTTATGAAATAATATAATAACCCCCCCCAACAGAGGTTATGGGCCCAGGTATTACGCAATAAGAAGCCTTAAATTAACCTGAGAGTTTTTGCACGTTTTGGAATTTTGAATTTTGGATTTTAAGTTTTGTTTTGCCCTCACCCAAGTTTTAAAGGCTAGACTTGAATGCTATTTTTTTGTTTGTTTGTTTGCCTGACCACACAAGAAATTAAATAACAATGGCAGGCAGAGAAGGAGGAATGTTTTATGAGGCTGTGGATAAATTAGACCCACGGATGTTTCAGCAATGGAAGCGTGAACTTGAGATTACTTTAGATGCGCTTGGAATCTCACACGTGCTGAATGAAGACGCTCCTGATGAAGTGGATGAATTTGTAGAATGGAGCAGAGCTAATGCTAGAGCAAAATCCATAATTTACAAAGGATTAAAGCCAGATCAAAAGTGTCATGTAGCAGATGGAAATGCAGCTAAGAAAATGCTTGAAAATTTGTCTGAAGTATTTGCTAAAACAGGCACTAAAGATGAGACAAACCTGATTAGGAGCCTCTGCTGGCTTAAATTGACCAGCAAAGATCAGTGCCAAGAGCATTGCAACAAATTGGTTCAAATTCTCCAGGATTTAGAACTAACAGATTTCCGCCTGAATAATAATCAGAGAGTAGGATTTTTACTGGCCTCACTTGATGATAAAGTTTTTGGAAGTTTTATTACTGGGATATCCAGAGAACAAATAGATTTTAGGAGAGCGCTTGCTGAACTATGTACAGAATGTAAGCCTTTTCTAACTGCTAAACCTGATACAACTCAAAATGGCTCTATTTACATAACAAAGGGCAGAGCCCACGAAGACAAAGCAACTGGCCAAGCAACTGGCAGAATTTGTTTCAATTGTGGGGAAAGGAGACCTTATGCAAAATTTTGTTCCAGCCCAGCCAGAAAGAATTCACACCTAGCCGGGACTCCTGCAGAGAGAGGCAAGCAGAAGACTGGCGATAAGGGGGGCCAATTTCGCCCAAAGCTGCCAGATGGAAAAAGGGATCAACAAAATTATTTCAGCATGCTTGCTAGAGAGGAAAAATCATACAGTCTGACAACCTATGATCAAAAGTGTTGGATACTGGACTTGGGCTGTATGGCGCACTGTACGTCAGAACCAAGCTTTTTCCAGCAATTGGACCAGAACATTGATGGGAAAATGACTGTAGCCAATGGACAGAGTTTGGAGATCCAAGGAAAAGGGCAAGGAAAGCTAAAATGTCTTGCCAATGATAAATGTAATAATAATTTACTAACCAATGTCTTGTATGTTCCAGGATTGGATGCAAACATGATAAGTATCTCCGCCTTGGAGAAAAAGGGACACAAAATCATATTCTTTGAAGGAAAATGCATAATCTCTAAAGATGATGTATTGGTGGCTCAGGGAACTGAGCGTGCAGGTGTGTATTGTTTAGATGTTGCAGGTGAACAAGCCATGTCTGCAAAGGAGGCCTGTAAAGGTCAGTGTCTGGATCTATGGCATCGCAGGTTAGGGCACCGCGATCAGAATGCAATCATGGATCTGGAGAAGAGGAATCTCACAAAGGATTTAAAGGTAACACCTTGCACCAATCACCATGAAAAATGCATACACTGCATTAAAGCCAAAAGTGTAAGACCCAGTTTTCCACAAAGAACTGACGGCAGAACAACTGAAGTACTGGACCTGATTCACAGTGACCTGTGCGCACTCCCAGTGGCTTGCAC
This sequence comes from Plestiodon gilberti rubricaudatus, assembly GCA_026170595.1. Lineage (NCBI taxonomy): Eukaryota > Metazoa > Chordata > Lepidosauria > Squamata > Scincidae > Plestiodon > Plestiodon gilberti. The sequence continues at coordinate 57,174,370 of JANXHW010000007.1, forward strand.
AGAAGGTAACAGGTACATAATGACTCTTGTAAATGATTATTCCAGGTATTCGGTGATATACTTGCTGAAGGACAAGAGTGAAGCTCATGACATGCTCAGGAGCTATGTGGCTGCAGTAAACAACTGCTTTAATAAGAAACCAAAAAGACTGATGACGGATAACGGCGGTGAGTACGTTTCTCATCTCACACAAGCATTCCTGCAAGAGGAAGGGATACAACACATATGCACTGTGCCCTACACTCCAGAGCAGAATGGTGTAGCTGAGAGAAAGAATTGCACACTCCTAGAGATGATCAGATGTATGCTACCTGACGCAAAGTTGCCCAATCGCCTTTGCGGAGAAGCAGCACTGACTGCAAACTACCTACAGAATAGGCTTCCCACTAAAGGGGCATCAAAAACTCCCCTTGAACTATGGCATGGGAGAGCACCAAGCATGAACCACATTAAAGTATTTGGGAGCAAAGTTTATACATATATTCCCAGAGAGAAGAGATCAAAACTAGACCTCAGAGCTGAAGAAGGTGTTTTTGTGGGTTACGCACCTGGGACAAAAGGGTACCGAGTAATGGACACACATACTGGGAAAGTAACCACACGTCATGCATTGTACTTTGATGAAAGTGTAAAGACTAATGAATGCCAAATCCCTACTAATGATTTACCAGATGAAAGTGCAGAGGTTGTGTATGTGCCAATCTATCACCACAGTGATCCAACAGAATCTATACCAGAGGGGGACATGAGCAATACACCAACAGAAGGGGAAATAGCCGAAGGAACTGACGCAGAAGAGCCAAACGTCACTGATATAGCAGGTACAGCAGACCAGGTTCCGATGCCAGAACCCAGACGCTCAACCCGTGACAACAAAGGTGTGCCGCCTGCTCACTTTGGAGTGTCCTGCCTCGCAAGGTCGTCGCCACAATGTGAGCCAGAGTCGTGGAAAGATCTTCAAAGGATGCCCACAGACGAAGCATGTAAGTGGATAGATGCTGCAAAAGAGGAAATGCATGCACTACACACCAATAAGACATGGATACTACCCACATTGCCCCCTGGCAAAAAGGCTATAGGGTGCAAGTGGGTATTCAAGGCAAAGCAAGATTCAGAAGGGGATATTGAACGTTATAAAGCAAGACTCGTTGCCATAGGCTATTCTCAGAAATATGGGGAAGACTATGACGAGACTTTTGCACCTGTTGTAGAACACACTACTTTAAGACTGCTTTTAAGCATTGCAGCTTCCAAACAAATGAAAGTCAAGCATCTTGATGTGAAGACTGCATTTTTGTATGGACAAATAAGAGAAGAAATTTACATGGAACAACCACAGGGTTTCACAGACAGCAAACACCCACATCATGTATGCAAACTCCAGAAAGGTTTGTATGGGCTCAAACAAGCCGCAAGGGCTTGGAACGAAAAGCTGGACCAGATGCTTAAACAGCAAGGTTTTAAGCAGGGTGGTGCTGACCAGTGTTTGTATACAAAACAAAAGAATGGTGAATGGATGTATGTATTAATATATGTGGATGACTTAATTCTTTGTTATTATAATGAGCAGGATTATAAAAATGTAGTGAAGCATCTCAGCAGAGAAGTGGAACTTAAGGAGCTGGGAGATGCAAAATTCTACTTGGGAATTGAGATCCAGAAGGACGCAGATGCTATCTTCTAAGCCAGAGAACAAAGACTTTGGAAATAGTTGAATCTGCTGGCCTGAAGGATGGGTACGCAGTTGCCACGCCAATGGAAACTGACTACTTCAAACAAGGAGGAGGTGAACCGTTGCCTCCAGGTAACAGGTATAGAGAATTAATAGGTAAACTTTTGTACCTTTCAACAACCACGAGACCAGATATCGCAGCTGCAGTTGGCATCTTAAGCAGAAGAACCAGCGCTCCAACAAATGGAGACTGGGTTGCAGTACTGAGAGTGATCAAATACTTGAAGGGGACTGCAGACTACAAACTAAAACTGCCAGTTTGTGATGACCCAAGACTGATTTGTTTTACAGACTCTGACTGGGGCGAAGATCCCATAGACTGAAAATCAACAAGTGGACATTTGTTTATGTATGGTGGTGGGGCAATTAGTTGGGCAAGCAGGAAGCAAATCACTGTTGCTTTATCTACCACAGAAGCTGAATACGTGGCTTCATCTGAGGCATGCAGAGAGGTAATATGGCTGTGCCAATTGATGCAGGACATGGGTATACAAGTACCAAGGTCCATACAGGTTATGGAAGATAACCAAGGTTGTATAAAGATGATAAAATCAGAGGGCCACAATGCACGCACAAAGCACATTGACTTGAAGTATCATTTTGTGCATGATGAACACAAAAACGGTCTCATCAGGGTGGACTACTGTCCAACACAGAACATGCTAGCAGACATGTTAACGAAGCCTTTACCAAGAGACCGATTTCAGAGCCTACGAAAGCAAACAGGCATCGTAGACTAAGTGAGCACCCAAACACTGAGAAGGGGTGTTGGATATGAGCAGCGTTTGTCTGCTAGGACCCTGGAGGGCAGTGGGTGTGTTCCGGTCACCTGCAAGGACCTTCACCTGGCCCTTCCTCTTTGCCCTGGAAGGGGCGTGACCCTGACCTTTGTCCCAACTTCCTCTCCTTCTCACATGTGCCTGCTCTCTTCGCATCTGACTTTACAAGGGGAAGGTTGTGTTTTTCTGGGCTCCAAGCCTGGAAGCCATTTTCCCAGCATGGGTGTGCCAGCTCCTTAGGGGCACACTGTCCGCTTATGTATAGTGTACCTCTGGTCATAACCAGATGAATGTAGAATATGGAACTGAACTGTGAGTAAACTATTTTTCTTCTTTTACTATACAAGCCTCAGACTCTGTGTCTTATTTCAATGCTAATGATAGCTAGCTAGCCTGGGTGCTGGGATTACTCTACTGGTTAAATAAGAATAAGGTCTTCTTCCGTTTGCAAACTCTGCTTACTTGAACCCCCTAAGGTTTATGAAATAATATAATAACCCCCCCAACAGACACCAGTCCTCCTCCCCACGTGTCTCCTCCTGGGTCCCTCCTCCTGTGCAGTTCGAGGCCACTAGTCGCCCCTCGCTTCTTGCCTTCGCTTAGTAGGGATGCTGCAGTTTCCCAGCAGCGCCTACAGTGTTTGCTCACTCTCCTGGACCCAAGTGTGCTTTGGCGGGCATGGGGGGGTTGAACCCCCAGCTTAGCCAGGGCAAAACCTGGCAGGTTGTGGGCACAGCCAGTGAACCTGTCCGAGCAGCAGAGGCTCACCCTGCACAAACTGAGGCTGCCTGCCCATTTGGGCTCCTGGCCGTTGGGTATGATGGGGCTCCCTGGGCACGGCTGGGGCGCTGGAGGGAGGGGAAGGAAGAAACCCTCACACACAGTGGTTGCAGAGAGGGAGGGGAGGGCTCAGTGTCACGCACATAACAAAATAAGAACAACAGAAGAGCTCTGCTGGATCAGGCCAAAGGCCCATCTAATTCCAGCTTCCTGTATCTCACAGTGGCCCCATCAGATGCCTCAGGGAGCACACAAGACAACAAGATACCTGTATCCTGTCGCCACTCCCTTGCATCTGGCATTCAGAGATAGCCTACTACTAAAACCAGGAGGTTGCTTATATCCATCATGGCTTGTAACCTGTGATGGTCCTTTCCTCCATAAATCTGTCTAATCCCCTTTTCAAGGCATCTAGGCCAGATGCCATCACCACATCCTGTGGCAAGGAGTTCCACAGATGAATTACACGCTGGGTAAAGAAATATTTTCTTTTATCCATTCTAACTCTCCCTCCACTCAATTTTAGTGCATGTCCCCTGGTTCTGGTGTTGTGCGAGAGGGAGAAGAATTTCCCTCTATCCACTCTCTCCATCCCATGCATCATTTTATACGTCTCAATCATGTCCCCCCTCAGGCGCCTTTTTTCTAGACAGAAAAGCCTCAAACACTGTCGCCTTTCCTCATAAGGGAGGTGCTCCAGCCCACGGATCATTTTGGTCGCTCTTTTCTGCACCTTTTCCAATTCTACTATATCCTTCTTGAGGTGTGGTGACCAGAACTCGACGCAATACTCCAGATGTGGCCTTACAAGGGCACATTGTACAATGGCATAATGTACAAGATTTGCACAAGGGCATAATGATATGGGCCGTTTTATTCTCAAACCCTTTTTTAATGATCCCGAGCATCCACGACCATCCAAACAATCAAGGGGCGACATGTCTGGCTGCAGGTTGAGTGTGTTTTATTGTCTGCTTCAAGCAGGTGGAAAAGATGACAGAAAGAGCACCGGGGGTCGAGGCTGGGGGCTGTTGCCAGTGGAAAGATGGCAGGGGGCTGCCAGCCAGCGGGGACCATGTCTACCATGTCAAGGGGTTGGAAGAAACCAGGGTCTCTCCCAGGGATCCCACACGGCTCTCTTGGGACTGATGGTTGTGTGACTGATACCTCCGCCAGCAATTCCCCACCCCTCGAAGGCTCCTTGGTGGCGGGTGGACAAGGCTGCTAGGAATCTGAGCTGTGCAGCGTTGGAGGCAGACAACTGGGTCTCAGAGAACCTAAGGGGGGGTGGGAGCCCAGGTGCGGACATTCGTCCCATGGCGGTGTTCTGGTCTGGTAGGTTTCCATAGGGCTGCAAAAGCCCTTTATCCAGAGATGGCAAAAGGTAGGATGTCTCTACCAAATTCGGGTGATGCCAGCTGGCATCCAAGGGGAGAGAGAGAGAGAGAGAGAGAGAGAGAGAGAGAGAGAGAGAGAGAGAGAGAGTCCAGTCCTAGATGATCGGCCCGTTTCAGGCGTGCTAGACAGAGGTTTCCTTCCACTTTGTCACTCATCAAACATACGACCCGCCTTCATCTTCTTGGCTTTGCGGATCGGTGGGGTCAGCTGCAGACTTGTCAGGGTTGTTGTCCCCTTTGGAGGGGGGAGGAGTGTACTCATGACACTCCTCTCCAGTGATGTAGAAACCAATACCCAAAAGCTCCGTGACTTCAAAATTGCACTCTATTTTCTAAAAGCATGACAAAGGAGAGAGAAGAGGGGGAAATACCATTTTTGCCTGTCTGCAGACCCAGCTTCTTGATGTGAGTCTGTAACGCACTGTACAGATCTAGAGAGACATTTCAGGCACTATAAACCCCACTCCTCCCCTCCAATTTTGTCAGAGCCCCCCTCCACACACTTTTAGCTGGTTTCAACCACAGCTTAAGGAAAAGCCATGCCCCCCGCCACTGACCCTTGGAACTCACAGCCACAAGATGGGCTGGCGAGTGCTCAGAGCATTGACATTCCACAGACAGTCCTGGAATTTAAAGGGGACACACACACCCAGATCTGCCACTGAAACTCTCCCCCCCACACACACACACAATTGAAATCTGCAATGTGGTGTCCCTGACTCTGGTAGGCTGTGCATTGAACATTTGGGACACAGACTCAAGGGAGAAGAGAGAGAGGCAAATCCCAACGATCTCAGCCCGGGGCTTTCCAGAAGGCCCAGTGCCCGCCAGTCTCTTGCCTGCAAACCAATCTCACAAGGAGGGGGTGTGCGGAATGGGGGGGGGGGGCTGCAATGAGGCCTGTCGGATTCAGCTCTGGCCGGCTGCCTGTCACAGCCTGTGAGTTTGACTTCCCTGTGCTTGGGGTCAACCCACACCCAGCCCCAAGGCTCACACCCTCCTCTTGGCTTCTTCCTCAAACCCTGCATACAAACAAACACAAGGAGATGGTATCCTCGTTCCTCACCGGCGACTCCGGCTGGCTCTTGCAGTCCTTGGTGGTCATGGCACGCAGGTTGTCCGTGTAGTTGCTGGGACATTCGGCTTTCATCAGCACCGTATGCACGTGGTAAAGATACCCAAAGACTGTCTGCAAAACAAGGGAATGGAGTCTTGCTCAGGCTCGTTACGAAACCTTCCCTTCCCGAAAGGTTCCTTCTGGGTGCTGCAGCAGACCATTGAGCCTCTCGCTTCTTCAGAACACGTTTACTGGGTAAGGCTGGGCAGAGGCGCATGGCCGGCTCCAGGACTTGGCGCGTTCAGACAGCTGCCTGGGGGCCCCTGGATGAAAGCCAGAATCCAGAGCAGGCAGCGAGAACGCTTGCTGCCGTGCCCTGCCGTGCCCAGGCTCTGCAGCTCCCCCCTCCTGCCGGCCGCCACCTCGTCTTACCATCATCGTGATGTGGGTCGTCTCTCCTGGTGCCATGAAGAAGGTGTCGTTGTGCTTCTTGTTCATGTGCAACAACACTTGCGCTTGGGCTTGAAGAGCCTGCTTTAACACCATGTCCTTCTGCCTTGCCCACATCGCCTGGCTTGCTTTGGACTTGCTGGGAGGAGGGCCTGGTGGAGATTGAAAGGACATGCTTCCTTGGGTGGGCTGCCCCAAGAGCAGCATGCCAGCAAGGGGCACCACTAGGCAACACAGCCAGGAGGAAAGCATCGTCCTGGGAACCTTTGGGGTCGACAGAATGTCTGGCCAGACTAGAGAAGCGGCCAACCCTGATATAGAGGTGGAGGCCTCCGCCCAGAAATGGGAACGTCATCCTCTCTACCCAAAGCCACGCCCAGGTGTGGCCGAAGAAGAACAGACCCGTTCCCCTCCAGCCTGGCAGCTGGGGGGGCATTTTGTTCTGTGAGTGTCCACCTGGAAGAAGGTTGCCGTGCCTCCGAGGACGGCTGCCGTGGCTTTAGAAGCGTTCTGTGGCTCCCCCGTTCCAGGAGTTGGACCCATCAGAAGGAAGAGGACTCCTTAGGGACCATGTTTGTTGTCAGTGTTTTCTGTCTTGCTAGAAACAGGTGTGCCCCAGCACCTGACTCAGCTTCAGCCAGTCTTGCCTGGGGTGTTCAAAAACCGGGGGGGGGGGGGTTGGAGATCTCACTGAGCAATGCTGCCCTGCTGCAAACAGCAAATGAGGTGGAGGGTCTCTTTGGCAAAAAAAGGTTCTTTGCCAGCTAGAAGCAAGAGCCTTGTGGGCTTCCACCCACGCCAGCCTGGCCAGCTCTGAGGCTGCAGCAGCTGCCCCACGGATGCAAGCCACATGGGGCCTGTTTGTGGGACCCAACCACACAGAAGCAAGTTGGAGGTGAGGTGGGCGGCTACTAGACAGAGCAAGGGGACCTTCCTGGTGGTGGCTTCCCATCCCAATGGTGGCCCAACAGGCTCACTATCTAAAAAAAAGATGCTGAAGAAACAAACACCAGCATCCAGCCACTAGAGAAAGTGCTGTGCTGGGGGTGAATAAGAATAGTGGCTCCCTGCCTCCCTACTAAACCAAAAAGGAAGGACCACCACCACTTTGCAAAGTGCCCCACTGACCCCTCGGATTGATTGGGCATTCTCCACCATTCCCTATTCTGACAGCAAGCGGGGCTGCGCTGGAGCAGGGGCTGCCAGTTTGAGGTAGACTGCTGCTGAATACGGAGGCCCTAGCATGCCTAACGTATCCTCCAACATTTCACAGATGAGAGAGTGACCTACTCTGCCATGAAGGTGGAAGTATCTTTCCACTGCAGCGCATCGAGGGAACACGTCTGACTGACACACACGGACACACACACACACGGACACACACACACACGGACACACACACACACACACATTCAGCCCAGCTACAAAGGTGTCAGCAGGAGAAGAGCCTGCAGAACTTGCCTAAGTCACTCCTGCACTAATCTGTGTTTTATTAGGAAAATTACTGTCCGTCTGGAGAGCACAGACCTGAAACAACACTTTGATCTCTGCCCAACCTCACCTGCCTTTCCTCGTGTTTACATTGGAGGGGGGAGGAGGGCTGATGGCTGCCAAGCTTGGTGGAACATTCAGGGGGGGGGAGTCGTTCGGAGCCTCACAAAGACCTACACTGTGTCTATGCAGCGTCATCGTCCTTGTGGTCCCATCCCCCCTGGCCCGCCTGGTCCTTGAAGAACTTGTGGGGCTCCTTGGAGCTGCCCAGGATCTCGGGGGCTTCCTTCCAGCAGCGGTGGGGGGGGCGCTGCCATAATTGATGCTCAAAAGCAGCTGTGAAGGTCTTGGCATCATCACAGCCAAGCCCCCCCCCCCATGCAGCAGCGCCAATGCTCTCAGCCTTGAGCCTCTCGCTCTTCCAGGACTCTGGTGCTGGGGGAACCCCTGGTGAAGGGGCTGACCCCAGGCTGGGGGGGCCTTCACTTCATCTCTTGGAGACAGGTGGTCTAGCGCCCCCCAGCCAGGACAGGTCGCCATCACGCTGCCAGGGTAAGAGCCAGCCAGCCTTCTGGGCGTTTGGAAAGGGGGGGGGGGCAGGATGCTCAGTTGGTCCCAGGGGAGGCAGAGCTGTGCCTGCTGCTGCTGCTGCTGTTGCCAGCTGTGTGTTTGGAGAGCTGTCGCCGATTCTTGATGTCAGGACAGAAAGGGTGCACACAGAGGTGGGGCTGGCCTTGCTTTCAGCCGAGGGACATGCATGTGTGTTTGGGGGCACAGGCTGCCTGCTGGCAAACCCCTGGGCCTGGTTCCTTTTCCTCTGCGAAGGAGCGACTGCCCAGTTTGGCCCGCTCTGCACCCTGAACACAAATGATGGATGGAGGGAGGGAGCACTGCAATCTGTTTGCCCAAAGCACATTTTCAGTCCACTGTCCAGCACAGACTCTGACGGGGAAAAGCCTGAGACAGAAATTGCCAGCAGGTGTTCGTTACCAATGCGACATGTTTCTGCAGCAAGTCACCCTGTGACGAAAGGGTGCACATGATCCCTGTCTCTTTAGTTGTCCTCCTTCCTCAGAAAACCAACAGAGAGATAAGTGGCTTAAAGCTCTGAGTGAAAAGATTAATACTTTGAAGTAGTTGGGAATGAATCCCTCCTGGCTACAGAAACTTGCTCACCCCCTGTGGAGAAGGCCTAGAACTCCTCTGGTCAGAGACCCCCAAATTGCCTTGTTTCCCTTCATCGTCGGCGGATCCCGCTTGCAAACGGGGTGCACAGACTGCTTGCCAGGAGGTGGGGGGACTGTGTTGCCTTCCCCGGGGGGCTCAGGAGACACCAGGGGAATGTGGGGGGGGGACGACAACACACAGTCTTACATCTCTCCCCCCTCGGGTACAAGTTAGACACGATGTCTGTCACTCATGCCAGCGTCTCCTCCCAGGGCTTCTTCTTTTCAACTGAGAAATATCAGCCATATCAATCCTGACATGGATTGCAGAGGAGGGTGGGGAATTTTAACCCTCTTCACCTCGAGGAGTTACAAACCAACAACCCGGAAGTCGTGGTGCGACCATTTTTTCTCTTCCCTCCCTCCTGAAACTTCTGCACGTTCCTGGTCTGGTCTTCCCTTGGCTGAGCAGCCACAGCTGCAAACTAGCCAGAGCCTGAGGCCTCCGTCCAGAGACAGTGGTCAGTTCTGCGGGACAGAAGCAGAGTCCTTCTGGCTTCTTTCCCCGTCCCCCACACTGCCTGTCCTGCACATAGATGGTGCAAGCGTGCCCACATAAGCGCCTGACCGGCTGCTGGGACTCATTCTGAAGCTGCTCTCTGTGGGAGATGTTACATTTCCAAGGAGAGGTTCCTGGGAGCCTCCGCAGACTGGCTTACTCGGAAGGGCGGGCCACAGAGGTCACTGAGGCTTACTCCCAAGGGAGTGCGCACAGGAGCAGGTGCTGAACGGAGGCCTCATGGAGCCATGACACAAACGGAGGGCAAGGGCCAAACACAACAGCCACGTAACCAAACACAACAGCCACGTGACAACCACGTAATCAATGCAGCTTTTGTTTTTGACGTGACCTTTTCTCGATCAGGAAAGATCATCGCAAACTCTTATCAAGGTTCCTGGTTTCTGCCACAACTGCTGGCTTTCAATGTGGGCCTTTGTTCTTCTACTGAACATGCTGAAGACATTTTCTAGAACATTCCCAATTGGGGGGGGGGCTTCCCTACCTACTGCCACCACCGGGGTGGCAGCATCAGACCCTGGCCAAGGAAGGGCCCATTCAGAAGGACCCACTTGGTTGGCCTTGAACCTCAAATACTGTAGCAGCAGCAGGGGACAGGAGGGGGAGGTGCCACGAGGGAGGGGGCCTAGTGTGGGGCTTTGCCTTTCTTAACGCGGGGAGCCAAATCAGGAGGCAGGGGGGAGCCAGGAAAGGGCAGGCGCATCAAAACAGAGCAGAGAGCTGGGGGAGCACTTCCTGTTCGGGATGCGGGCTGGGACCAACCCCCCCCCCACCGCACACCCCGTTAAAAGAGCTGCCCAGGTGGCTCTGCCCTTTTCTGCGGGGCAACCCAGCCCCCTTAACTGGGAGGGGTGCCTTGTGAATGGACCCCCGCTGTGGCTCCCCAGGGAAGTCAACTGGGGGGTCCAAAGGAGCCAGAGTCTGGAGGGGGGAGACATTCGTGTAGCCCGACGACGTATGGAATAAACCCCTTGCCTGGCACCAGTGAGTGCCCTGTACTGGGCCTGCCCACTGAGGCGGGATGGAGCCCACTGCGCAATCCCGTCCTGTCCCCCGTTTCATGTGAAACTGCCCCCCAGCAGGAGGTGGAGGGCAGGGAAGACGTAATAAGTGGAACAAGATTTCTTTCTTTCTTACGTTTTAGTGCTGAAACGACAATTCTAAAGTTGGACAGATGCGAATAAGAAAATAAACAGGCTATCCTTGGGGGTGAGTGCATGGTGGCTTGGCAGGGGGAAGGGGCCTCTCTGCTGCGCCCAGTGGTGGGCGCTCCTCCTCAGCAATCATGAGAACTTGTTCTCTGCTGCTGCCATCAGTCAAGGGGCAAACAACTGCAGGGGGACGACGGGGAGGGGCAGGCAGCAGGCTGACAGCCAGGCAGGCAAGTGCCGGAGATGAAGCAAAGGGCAAAAAAGGATGTGTGTGTGTGTGTGGCTGGCTGGGCCGGGCGGGACACTGCAGTAGGCGCCCTGTGTCACATGCCAGCCCAGTGACTGGCCCCTCTGATAGGTCCTTGTGCTACTGCCTCCCAGCCAGGTGTGCCCAGTGGCATTGCTGGGCACCATAAGTGGTGCAAGGTGCTTGCAAACTGGTGTAACGCGGCCCCTCCCACTGGCCCCCGGAGGCGAAGCAAAGTGTTAAAGGCCAACCCGGATGCTCTTTGCTTGTCTCCTGCTGCTGGCTGGCTGGGGGGGGGGGGGGAGAGAGCACAGCTCTCAGAGCAGCTTTGTGGAGCGGCTGCTGGTGGCTTTCTGGACCTGCCTCCTGCTGCTCTTCTTTTGTGCCTGCCAGAGGTGTTGTTGTCGAGTCCCTGGCTGGCTGGCGAGTCCCTTGGCTGGGCTCCAACCCAGCTCCCCTGGCTCCCAGCCTGTGGCGTTTTGCAGTGAGCTGCCACTGCCAGCAGTACCTGCTTTGCCCGAGTGCTGTTGACGCTTCCCCTGTGACTTGTACCAGTCCCTCCCCTCACCAGAAAGTTCCCTCCAGCTGGCGAATACACCCCCCACACACACACACATAGCGACTCACATCCTTGCCTGGAGAGACATTGCAAGGGGGTGTTTATTCCCCTCTCGCTGCCCCTTTCCCAACTTGGGCGCTGCTGCTGTCCTCCTATCCGTGTTCTGTGGCCAACCAAGTATTCCTTGTTTGTGCCTTGAACCCTGGAGGTTGGCTGCAGGTTCTTTGCTTTTGCCCCTTTGTCACTGATAGCTGCTGTAGGCAATGTGTGTTGTGTGTTGTCTTGGGGCATCTCCCCGTGGTTGTATGGGCAGCAGTGATGGCGTGATGGGAACGGCTGCGCCAACGCTACTTTTCCAGGCCAGGCCTGGCAGCATCGGTGACTGCGCGCCATCATCCGTGTGGCATGGCCTGCTAGGACGCTCTTCGAACACGACGGCGGTCACACCGGCATCGGAAGAATAGGATTACTTGGGCCGTATGCAAGGATTTGAACTCAGGGCTCTCCACTTCTGTCCGAATGCTCGGCCTGCTCGAAGTCCACGCTGCTCCCCGCGGCAGAGCGGTTCTCTCGGCGCGACTCTCCGGCGGCCGCCCGGCCTGCCTGGTGCACCGTGCAGGGCCCTGGATGGGGGGCGGGGGCGCAGCGGCAGCAGCTGCTTGTCTCCGGCGTCCAGGCAGAGCCGCGGAGTCCCAGCAGCAGAGCGACTCCCTCGCAGCCCCCGCCCGGGGAAGAGCAACCTGCGGGCACACAGCGCATTTGGGCTCCGCGCGCTGCAGTTCCCGGAGACTCGCGGGCGCCCCCTCGCGGCGGCGAAGAGAAGCTGCCAGGAGTCCCTCGCCGGGAACCCCGCGAGCGCCACTTCCGCCCGGACTGCAAGACCTTTCTGGCATGCGCAGTGGAGGGCCACGCTGCGGGACGCCCCGCCCCTCGCCTTCCGGGCCCTGAGCGCTTCTGTTTGACAAAGCGCGAGAGACACGTCGTCTGGTGAATGTGTTCACTCACTTCCGCTAATAAAACAGTACCCAAAAACCTCCCAGTGTTGTGATTGCACCAGTTTCAGTTGCAGAACTGCTGGTATCCTGGCAGGGGGTCTGAGAGGGAAACTCCCCCAAATGGGTGGTCCCTCTCTACTAGTCCAGCACCAACTGGTAGCAGCAGCTAGCTCAGCAAATGGCACACGCCACAGTCACTTGGGGCTTGTAGAGAGAGAGAGAGAGAGAGAGAGAGAGAGTGTGTGTGTGTCTGTCTGTCTCTGTCTGTCTGTCTAATTGCTCAATTCTGTGGAGAGTTCCAGACTGCAGCCTTCCACGCGGTGCCTGGGCCGACATAGTTTGGGGCACAGGGTCTTGCTACTTTTGGGCTGCCGTCATTTTCATAACTCAGGTTTGTGTTTGCCTCTGCGGTTGCACTGCTACACGTCTGCTTCCCCAAAAAAGATTCCTCTTCCCCCCCCCCTTCCCTCCATTGCTTGCACAGACTGCAGGGAAAGCTGTTTTCATTTCAAAGGTGAGACTTTATTGACGGTTAGGCCTGCTTGCTAAAGCATAGAAAACCAGCTCCAGTTCTGTGCCGATCACAGCACACAGTTTGAAGCAGTTGACTCCTGCCTGCAACACACAGGTTCTCCCCCCCCCCCCCCCCCGGTCATATGCTGGTACCAGAGACAGCAGCACCAGTCAGCAATGGCAAAAGCGCTGCCTTTGTTGTGCCAAGGGAAAAACCTGCCTGCAACAGCCAGGAAAGAAAGGGGCTGAAGCCCTAGTTTTCATCAGCGAATCGGAAAGAGCCACTCCTCAAAAGTTGCAGGCAGAAAAGCACTTTTGGGTCCCAGCACTGAATGCGCCTGGGAAACCGATACAGGCCACTGGCTCAATGTGTGGGGGAGGCTTGTGGGAAAACATCTGTCCCACATAGATCAAGTGCCAACTATGAGGAGGCAAAAAGTGAGAGGAGAGACCATGGGGGCTGAGCTGCAAAGCCCCCACCCTGCCCCTCTCCTCTCCAGGACAGTGGCCCTTGCAACAAGGTGGTGTGAGGGCCGCCTGAAACCGCCGCCACCCGCAGGGCAGGAGCTGTGGCCGGAAGCTGCCTTGCTGGGCAGCTGACAACTCACATAGGATGGTCTGAGACAGTTCTGCTGCCCCAAAGGGGCACTGAAGCCTGCTGCCTTCCCTCTCCCCCGCCCTGTACTGAAGGCTCCTCAAAACGAGGCGGACGGAGGAAAAATGCAAGGTCCACTCACTTCGTAGGCACCTTCTCAGGTGTTGCTCCTCTTGTATTTAGCAGAGGAAGAGCAACTGCTTCTTCTAACCCAGCACAGTGTATTTTCTAGTGACTGTTTGCTGGTGTACATCTTTTTAGTTTGTGAGCCCTTTGGGGACAGGGAGCCATTTAATTTGATTTTGTTTGTAAACCACTTTGAACTTTTGCTGAAAAGTGGTATATAAATATTCTTAATAATAATGTAGGCTGCTCTGCATCGGGGCTGTTCATGAGGAATGTGGCTGAATTTCAGGGATGTGTGCGAGACATATTTTTACAACCCTTTTGGGTCACCATCACTTTTGTCAAAGACTGATGTAAGAGCAACTACATTTAAAAACTGGCACCTCACTAGATCCCCTGGGATAGTTGCTTCCCCCTCTGATCCACGTCTGGAAATTCTCTCAACACTTCTAGTCAAACTGTTACTCATCTGGAAAGTGTAAAAGTATCTCACTTTTATAGAGAGGAGAATTAGCTCGACAGCTAATATGGAAATGTCCCATTCATTCGGATGAAGAGACTAGTCGAATGAATGAAGACCCTAACCCTGCACCAAACACGGCTGGCACCTTGTCCTCTTGCGCTTTCTAGAACCAACCCAGGCTCTCCTCGGTGTTTGCTGCAAGATCTTGGGAGCGAAGGATTAAGAGCACAGTGCATCTCTTGGTCTCCTGAAAGGCGGAACTGGGTGGAGTCATTCATTCATTCTTTCATTCCCTCCCTCAGGCAAGGGGGCCTCCTCCGCCGGGTCTGGCCAAGCTCTGCGGTGGCGGCAGCTGCGGCATCCGTCGAGGGCTTTCTTGGTCCAAGGAGAGGCTGCTGCACTTCATGTCTGCTGCGCTCCAGGAGCAGCAACAGTGGCTGCTGCGGCTGTGCTTGGGGGCAGCCCAGCCCCGGCTGCTTCTCCTGCCTGGGCCTGCCTGGGCTCTGCACTGTCTGTTCGGTCCTCGCCCACTGTGCACAGGCCCTCTTGGCTCTCCAAGTCACTCGTCTGGCCTTCCCCAAACTCCAGGATGGTGGGCAGGTTGCCCTGCTTGGGGCTGCGCTTCTTCAGGCTGACGAGGAACGGCTGCGGCAGGGAGAAGATGTCCACGTTGTTGCCCAGGTCGATCCAGTTCATGCTGGGGAAGTTCTTGGTGTCCTTCAGGGCCTCCGTCAGGTCCCGCAGGATGGCCCTGGTGAGCCTGTTGCCGTTGAGGGAGAGCGTGGTGAGGCGGGGCAGGGCGCCCAGGACCGGCAGGAGCAGCAGGAACATCTCGTCCGTCAGCTCGGTGAAACGGAGCTCGACAATCTCAACGTGCTCCGCGCTGTGCTGGAGATAGGAGGTGACCCGGTCCAACTCCTTCAAGCTCAGAGGGATGCCGGAGAGATCCACAGTGTTGTCCCGAGGATTCCCCACCAGGACGGCTTTCAAACTGCAAGAGAACAAGGGGGGGGGGGAGGGCTGTGAGGCGCCTCCACTGCAGCCCTCCAGCCGGCCTGCTCAAACCAGTGGCCCTCACACGACTCCGTGACAAGGCTGGAGCCTCTGGGCTTCGACAGGAAGCACAACCATGTCAGGCGTCCAGAACAAAGCAACGACTGGGGTGAGGGAAGCCACGCACACCAACCTTGCAGGGATGTTTGTAAGATGCCCAAAGTACAGATGAAGACTACAGGTTTCGCTCCTATTCATTCTGTGTGTGTGTGTGTGTGTGTGTGTGTATATATATATATACATAAACAATACATATTTTATAAAGTTATAGCAAGTGCAAAGCAACACATTCTGCCTTTCTCAGGCCAGCGTCCGCAGGGAGTGGTGCCACCGCCACATTCCCAGCCAGACTAAGAGACCGCCGGGAACGTGTGTAGCTCCTGACCACAGGCCTTCCGTCCCCTGCCAGCTGGAAATGTTACACAGCACAGGTCTGAACATCTCAAGCTGTCCGCGTACATTAATTCACTCATCGACCCTCCAAAGCAAGCACATGTTGACAAGGAGTGGGGACCTGAGAGAGGGTGATCTGCACAGGCAGCATCACAACACACTGCAAGGTCATTGCTGAGCTGCAACGTGAAAACATTCAGATGGTTTGTTAAAGTCCTGCAGAAAGGCATTTTGCAGCTCGAGAGAGAAAGGAATTTTGGCAGCTGACCCCCCCCCCCCACACACACACACGGAAGTGGGTGGGGGAGGAAATCAGGAACAACTGCTGGAATCTCTCACCTCTCCAGCAACAGTTGTTATGTTCCGGGAGAGAGTGTGAGAGTCTGTCCCCTGGGGTTGCAGAGTGTGTGGGTGCTGGATCCTGCTGCCTCACTGCCTCCCCTCTGCTGTTTTGGAATAAGCTGCCGCTGCCGCCGCCACCGCCGCCGCCGCACTATCGCAGCTGAAAGCACAAGCAGGCTGCAGAAGCGGCACTGTGCTCTCTGGGGCGCACGGGCCCAGCAATCTCTTGCTGCCAGCTCTGCTCTATTTGTACAGGCAAACCCCCCCCCCCAAGCCCGTCCTTTTGGGAAAGGGCTCAGTCAGTGACTCACAGAACATATGAGGGGAGCCCCTGCCTGCCTCCTTGCCAACAAGGCTGAGCCCCCCCCACACACACACACACACCGTGCTGAAGGAGTGAGGCAGCCCAAATGCCATCATCATGGCAGCCTGTACGGAGCGGACAGAAGCTGCCTTCTGACGGCACAAACCGCCTGCCAGGCCGAGAAAGTTCCGTTCCTTCCCCGACACACCTTGTAGCCCGGAAGCCCAGGCTGTGCGGCTGCGCAGTTCGTGGAAGACAAGCGGGACGAGGCAGACCAGCCCGCTGGCCTCCGGCCTGTGCAGCTCTTTCCACAGCAGAAATGGCCCTTCAGACACCGCTCTAGCTTGCCATGTGTGGCCTCGCCACTTTTAACCCGCACACAAAACCACGGAGACTTGTGCTTTGGCCTAGCTGAAGGTTGTTTATTTTTTTTAATGCTTACACTGGTCTACGGTTTTGGTTTTTTTCCTGGCCTGGACTTTTGCAGCTGTTATAGACTAATTTCAGGGTGCTGATTCCAAATCTGATATCAGATTTGCTCCCTCTCATCTCATTTTTATGCTATCGGCATACCCCATTTTCATTGCTTTTACCCGAAATTAACTTTGTCATTTATGATTGCAAGTTGTTGCGAGTCAGTGACTGCTTTAGTGTTAAAATATGGTGCTGTATTTTTAGGATAGTGTGTTTATAATATCATTTTATGTAGATATCTACATTTATTTAATATTTTCCTTCTGCAGGGCGTGATCTAACAATGGCTACAACAGGGATTCTCAACCTGTGGTACGAGTACCCCTAGGGGTACACAGACCTCTTGCTGGGGGTACGCCAAGCCCTGCCCCTTATCTGCCCCATCAGCAGCTAATTAAGTGTTAACATGGATTTTACACTGTAATTATTTTCGGAGCCCTTCTGTCTCTCTGATTTTGGTTTTGGGCTTATTTTTGTACTTTGGAAAATGTACTTTGGTGGGGTGGGGGAGGGAGGAGCTGATTTTGGGAAGTGTGACTTGGAGAAAAAAGAGATCCTTGCATATGTCTCTCTGTCTCTGTCACTCACACACACACACACACACACACACACACACACACACACACACACACACACACGAGTTAAATAAGACATTTTTTCACATTTAAAATTGTTTTAGTACTTTTTAACTTAACGATTAATTACCTAATTAATTAATTGATTAATCCAATTAATTAGCAGTTAATTAGCAGGGGGTACATCAGAAAATTGGACCATGATAAGGGGGTACCCGGGCCTCCAAAGGTTGAGAACCCCTGGGCTACAACATCCAAAAGAAGGAAATGCAGTAATGACCCAGATATCTTCTGCTACATCTGTGCACTTTGCAGGATTAAAGGCGCAACATCAATACCTTTGTCAAGAAGGTTTATCTTGCCTACTTTAAAGTACGACATCAATGATATGGTGAGCATAAATGTGCTGTTTTTCATTGATTTTATCAAATGCAATATTTGATATCTCAAAAACCTGATGTGATAGACAAAAACTGATGCCAGATTTGGAATCAGCACCCCAAAATTACCTTAAAACCACTGGAATCCCTTATGCCAGAAAACGTGTGTTGACCAGTGTTATTTTCTAAGTGCTGGCAGGACACTTCAGCTGGGTCCCCTGGAGGCGCCTGCAGTCCGCTTGCTTTCTTCTCCCCTCCCCCCGCAGCGTCACTCACCAGGCCTGCGGCTTCCGCTTGACGATGCCCTGGCGCCGGCACGGCGTGTGGGGGCTCAGGTGGTAGGTCAGCTGCCTGCAGAGTTTCTCCATGGCCCCCAACGAATCCCCTTCCTGCAACGGGAGGGAAGAGGAAGAAAAGGGGGCCACGTGAGTCGCCTGACACCGAACCAAGCAAGAGCACATCACGGCCCTGCCACCGGAGCGCGCGGGGGGGACGGGACTAGACACCAGGGGTCCCTCCATTGCCCCCCCCCCCCAAAGACCTTGCCTGCCTCACGCTAGCAGCCCTTATGCGCAGCGACACCCGGTGCGGTGCTTGCCTGCAGGAGTCCAGCGTTCCAGAAGCTCGGAGGCGACATAATGACATCATCACGCTGCCCTCGACCTTCTGCGCTATCGCGTTGCCTTTGATGTGAAAAGCCCCTCAGCGATCTTAGGCCGGCTCCAGGCGCAGTCGCCTTGGCGCTCTCGCCGAAGTGCGGCAAAAACACGCTGTTCAGCAAGAGTGGGAGGCGGCTGCAGGCGGAAAGAGCCTGGCTCCCCGGGATGCAAGGATGCAGCTTTCTGCTAAACCCGAATGCAAGTGTGGAACGCTCCGTTCGTTTTGCAGTAGGACAAGAGACTCGGCTCAACCTGCTCAACCATTTCACCACAAAACTTCTGCAGTTCGCAGTATTATTCGCACACAAGTCAGGCACCAAAACTGGTGGACGGTCAGGATTGTGATTTTTGCACAAGGTCTCTCTTCCAAGAAATGGGGAACAGGCAATACATTTGCAGCAATCCTTCCATTTCCCAGGTAAACAAATGGAGAATGCCTTCATTTTCTAAGGCTGCTAACACCAGTGCTGGCCATGCTAACATGACATTTGTTCCTTGATCGCTCCCTGTGGCTCGGCTCCCTTCTGCGCCTTTGGCCCCCGCAGTGCTGCTTTCGAGCGCTTCTCTTCCCGTCTAATTGCTCGTTCAGCATCTCCACAGGGGAAGCCCCCCACCTCTCCTCTCTCTGCAGGGTCCCCCAGGGCTTGGCCCCTTGCTGTTCTCCCTCTGCGGCCATCAAACCCCACGGCTTTCACCATCGCTGTACGCAGATGACGTCCGGCTCTCCCTCCACCTTCCCGCTTTGTCGCCGCGAATCTGTCCCAGACGGACCTTCTCATCATCCCCCAAGGCCTCCTCCTCCTTCGTACTCCCTCCTTGGCCAATGACAACGTCACGTCCACCCTGCAGACCTGGCACGTGGTCTCTCCTTTGCTCCCCAAATCGGGCTGTCTCTCCCGTCACGATACTGCAGGAACCCAGCCCTTCCCCTCAGCAAAAGCTCCAGGTCACGGCAGTTCCGTGACTGGCAGTCCGTCCCCCCACCCCGGTCCCGAGGAGGGACACTTACCGGTCTGGGGCAGTGGATGTACCTGGCAAGGCTGATGATCAGGTCGTGGGTGATGGGATCAACCAGGTTCCTGAAGCTGGCGTAGCGGTACAGCACGTCGTCCAGCGAGGTGGACTCCATGCCCAAATCCTGCCAGGGAGAGGAGCGAGGCTTGTCAGGGGGGCTGTGAGACGGGGCTCGCTCTGGTCCATTCTCCCCCTTCCCCAAAGTACAAGCGCCACCCAAGGCAGGGTGGATTTCCTTGGACGTAGACCAGCAGCTGGCAGCGGATGGAGCAAGGCAGACGGGAAGCGTCTCACTGCCCCGCCACTCCGCGAGGGGAAGGGGCTGGGCAGCCACACTGGCGGCTGCCTTGGGAGAGATGCGGACCACCACCACCACCACGCGGTGGGGCCAAGCGACACACAGCAGAAAACTCGTGGGGCGTGACGACGGACAGTGCTGCGATGCTGCTGGCCAAGAACAGTTCTGTAGGAGGAAGCCTGGGTGGGAGAGCCATCCATAGACCCTTGGCAGGCTCTCTCACACACTCAAACCCCCCCCCCCCCGCATAACAGGGCTTCCCCTCTGCCCGAGGCCTCTCCTTGTGGGCACAGTTCCGAAGCCACACAAGGTGGCAAGGAGTCCAGGCACCAGCCAAGCAATGAGCTCACTGCCCCTTTCAGAGCTCTGCACCCTCGTTCGCTCTCTCTCAATCGCTCTCTCCCTGGCAAGGAATTCGAAGGGAGCCTGGCCTGCATGGGGACGCGCCTCTTTCAGCCGAGGACGCTCCTTTCGAGAGAGACATTCGCGCCTGCCAGGAGCCACGATCAAGCCAGGGCTCTCGCCAGGACGCCTCGGGAGTCGCTCCTCTCCTTCACCGGGTGGAGGTGGGATCTCTCCTGCTAACCATGAGGCAACACCTTTTGTGCAGATCCTGCTACAACGACTAGGGGCAAGACTCAGCCAGGCCCCAAAGCACGTTCTTGGATATGATCAAGAGAAAGTCCTCCCTGCGCGGCAGCCACCATTTCAAGAGCCCTCGTCACGATGACTTACTATGGCGCAATGATCAATGCAAGCCACACACACCCCACACCCCATGTCATCATTTGCGGCAAGAGTGGCTCAAGCGAGCCAGT
Source organism: Plestiodon gilberti rubricaudatus (assembly GCA_026170595.1). NCBI lineage: Eukaryota > Metazoa > Chordata > Lepidosauria > Squamata > Scincidae > Plestiodon > Plestiodon gilberti. Next base: position 57,194,761 of record JANXHW010000007.1, read on the forward strand.
AACGCCGCAGGGCTCTGTGCAAGAGGCCGAGTCGCCACCACCAGAAACCTAGCAGGTCCACCAGGGGCCCCGATTCAGTCACTTGCTCTGAGTGAAGCCATCAGTCCATGAACCGCTCGAACCAGCCGCAGACAGGCGACGGTGGTTTCGCCTGATCGACACAAGTTGTTTTCTGACACACTGCTGGGCGGGGAAGGAGCACGAGGAGGCTGGCTTACACCGTGCCCAAGAACCTCCTTCCACCGGCCCGCTGACATCCCTTTGCCCCTCCAAGCTGTGCCAAGGGGGCCCAGGCCAACCACGACACGGCTTCTCCGCATACCAGGGGGCAGGGCTGCTGCAGGGGAAGGAAAAACCGCTTGCGCAGCCAGCCAGCAGAAACAGGAAACCACAGTGGCCCTTGTCGGCTCTTCTGCCCAGATGCTTCCTAGGCCTCCGGCTGGCATGGAGGAAAATCCCTTCCATACTTGGAGCAAGAGAAGTCCTCTCGGCCACCACAACAGGACTGGTGGCCCGAGGAGACACAGCCTCCTGCCCGACTCTTCTGGAGCCCAGTGGCTGTCTTTTGGGGCCAGCCGTGCCTTGCTCAGCACCCCCTTTTCCCTGGTGGGGCACCAGGGTGTGCAGCCCTTGGCGGTTTCCAGGTGCTGCAGCACCCAGGGTGTTGCACTGCCCCCCCTTCCTTCCCCCAAACCAGGATGCACGTAGCATTGTCAGTGTGCCAGGAGAAACAGGCCCAAAGCTCCACAAAGCTCGTGCTGAAGCCCCGTCACGGACTGGAATCCCAAAGGAAGCCTGACTGAACTTCTGGGAAAGACCCTGGGGCCGGCGCAGGGGTGGCCAACCCCTTGCAGAAGTCCAAGGCTGGAGCAGGGCCAGCTGCTTTATCCCCAGAGCCAACAAGTTCCCCAAACACGGCCGAGGGGGGCGCAGCATTCGCTACCGGTTCTCCAGTGCACAGAGGCTGCCAGTCTGCGTCTTTCAGCCCCCAGCATGCTTCAGAGTTGGTTCTTAATGCCAAAGCTCAGGCTTGGAACACATGAAACAAGAATCAAGCTGGTGCCTCTGGGCATGAGCAGAGTGCCTTTCCCTTACCACTGAACCCGCAGTCTCGTGGCGGGGAGAACTTTGAGAAACACTGGCCGACCTAGAGCATCTCCAGCGGGTACCTGTTGAGCCTCTGTTTGAAGATCTCCAGTGAGGGAGAATCCACCACTTCCCTGGCTAATTGGTTCCGCTGCCAAACCGCCCTTACCGTTAAGAATTTCTTCCTGATAATCCAACTGGAATCCCCTCTCTTGCAGTTTGAACCCATTTGATCTAGTTCTTGCCAGGTACCATCAGAACATCCTGTGGCAAGGAGTTCCACAGATTAATTACATGTTGGGTATAGAAGTATTTCTTTTTGTCTGTCCTAACGCTCCCGCCAGTCAATTTTAGTGGATGACCCCTGATTCTGTGAGAGTGGAAAAGAACTTCCCTCTATCCATCCCATGCATGTTTTTATGTCTCAATCATGCCCCCCCGGGCCTTCCATTTAGAGAGCCCCAAATGTTGTAGCCTTTCATCATAAGGGAGGTGCCCCAGCCCACTAGTCAGCACCCCAAGATCCCTCTCCTGTGCTTCGGCACAGACAGCTCAGAACCCATCAGAAGCCATAAGTGTGAAAATTTGATTTCTTGCTCCAACGTGCATCACTTTACACTTACTTACACTGAAGTGCATCTGCCATTTTGCTGCCCATTCTCCCAGTTTGGAGAGATCCTTCTGGAGCTCTTCACAATCTCTTCTGGTCTTCACCACCCGGAAAAATTTAGTGTCATCTGCATACTTGGCCACCTCACTGCTTATCCCCAACTCCAGGTCATTTATGAACAAGTTGAAAAGCACCGGTCCCAAGACCGATCCTTGGGGCACACCGCTTTTCACCACTCGCCATGGTGAAAATTGCCCATTGACTCCCACTCGCTGTTTCCTGGTCTTCACCCACGTCCTAATGCATAAAGGGGCCTGCCCTCTTATTCCCTGACAGTGCAGTTTTCTCAGGAACCCTTTGTGGACTGTGTCAAATGCCTTCTGAAAGTCCAGATATATAATATCAACGGGTTCACCCACATCCCTGTTGACCTTTACAAAGAACTCTAAAAGATTTGCGAGGCAAGACTTACCCTTACAGAAGCCATGCTGAATCTCTCTCAGCAAAGCTTGTTCTTCTTTAAGTTCCAAGATTTTATCCTTGATTAGGCTTCCCACCATCTGTAGTTTCTACTGGGTTGAAACTACAGGGAAGTAGATTGAGGTTAGGCGCAAGGAAGGATTCCAAACTGTAAGACTGTCTGCCTTGTATCTGTGGGGTCTCCCTCATTGGACTCTTTGAAGCAGAGGTTGGACAACTACCTGACCACGATGTTGCAACAGTTGCCTGTCCTGAGCAGGGGGTGGACTAGATGACCACAACACTCTCTTGGGTTGGCAGCTGTGAGAACAGATTGCAGGGATCTTGTCCAGACCCTGTGAGGAAAGGAACCAGGGTCCCAAGAGCGCATGGAATCCTAGAGTTGAAAGGGGCCTTCAAGGCCATCTAGTCCAGCCTGGAAGCAGGAGAGACCTCTCTGGAGCACCTCCAAAACGGGCCTGTCTGCCTGAAGGCCTCCAGCAGGGGAAAACCCACCACCTCCTTCCCGGTGCCACTGCCCAACCTGCTCTGGCTCTTTCTTCCTCCCGCCCGATATCCAAGCGAAAGCTCTCCTGCTTCAGGTTAAGCCCACTAGATCTAGCGAGCAATCTTGGCCCGCTGCTGCTACCGTGGTGGTGGGACAACTACCCCCTGGCTGGGACTTGGAGAGCGCCGGCCTGTCCGCCCCCCCAGCCTTCACTCCTCCAGGCTCAACATACCGAGGTCGCTCACTCAGGCGCCCTTTCCCAGGGCTTGTCTTCCTTCCAGGCCCTGGACCGCATCCTCGGTGCGCTTCTCTGAACCTGCAGGGCCCTGCCTGGCAGGAAGGGAAGCCCGCGGCCGCTCCAGCACCGGGAACCGGCTGGCGAGTCCCGGAGAACGAAGCCCAGCTGCAGGAAAGCCTCCGCTTCAGCGCTCAGCTTGGCGGACCGGACCCCCCATGGATCGAGGGAGGGAAAGGAGCGGGAGCGACCGTCCGCACGCAGCCCACCTGGCCGAGACAACCAGCAGCCGCACGCACGCCTCCCCGGCTGGCGTCGTCGCAGGTCGCTCACCTCTAGGCACCTCGCTTCTTGGAAGCGCGCAGCAGCCCTGAGCTCGCCCCGGCAGAGGGGGCTTTCCTCGGCCCCCCTCAGGAAGCTGCGGCAGGCAGCCGACTCCACCAGCGGCCCTTCTTGAGCTTGGCCAGCGCCTCCCGGCCCAGCCCCCCATGCCCGCCGCCGCCCCCCCCCCAGGAGCCGAGGGAGACCCGCTCCGCCTCCCGGAAATCACAGCCAAGACTCGCCGGCAGACGCGCCTGGCTTCCCTGTGCCTGCCTCGCTCCCCTCCCAACGGGGGCTGCCTTGGCAGAAAGGAGCTGGGCAGCAGCCCCCACGTCCCCCAGCGCCTTCGGCGCGGCGCGCACTCACGAGCCTGGCTTCCCCAGCGCGGACATGCGCGTCCCTTGTGCCCCCGATTGCTTCCTTCCAGCAGCCCAAGAAGAGCGCGCCCTCCAGGCCCGGGGCACGCTCCCGCCGCCGCCGCCTGCCCGCTCACCTGGCGCAGGTGCTTCAGCAGGTCGGTGGCCTCCTCCTGCTTGCCTTGCTTGACCATGACCTGCAGCTCCTGGATCATGCCGATGCGGCGGTGGTAGGGGGGCTGGCCGCCGCCGCCGCCGGCCGCCTTGGCAAACTTTTCCCCAGAGCGCACCACCAGAGAGGTCAGGAAGTCTCCGCGCTCCCGGGAGGGCCGCCTCCGGCGGGGGCCGCCGGCGGGACTGTCGCCGCCAGGAGCCGGGCCGCCCTTGGGCTGCTTAGCGCCCATGTTGCAGCCGCCTCTCCCGGCCTTAGCCGGCCTTCACGGGGGCCAGGCGACGGACCGGGGCACCCTCAAAGCCAGCTCGCCACGCCGGCGGCGCCCCGGAGTAGGAGAAGGCGGCGAAGCCCAGCATCTTCTGCCGCCGCCGCCGCCGCCGCCGCCTCGGCTACTACAGCCGGGCCGCGGCGCCGCCGCCCCCTGCAGGAAGGAACAACTTCGGGGAAACTGTTGCACAGCCAGGCGCAGCGAAGGAGAACCAGCCAGCCGGGGGCGGCGCCGTCGGGCCGCAGCAGCAGGACACAGACAAGCGGACGTGCAGGGCAAGCGTCCCTGGCGCAGGGCGCGGCAGCGGGATCGGAGCTGGTCTGGCTCCTCCTTCTCCGGCCGGGGCACGTGCAGAGCGCGCGCCCGAGAAGGGGGCCGGGCCGGGCCTCCACCCGGTGCTGCCAGGAGCGCGCGGAGCCCAGAGGGGCGCCTGGCTGGCCAACGGCTCCCCCTTGCGCGGAGCCCGCGTGCAACCGTGGCGCCTCTTCTTCCGCGACTGGCCTCGGCCCTCCCTTGTGGGGCGGCAGCAGCAGCTCCGGCCGTCCGGCGCGCAGCAGCCCGCGGTGGCTCGCCCGGGTAGGTGGCCTGCAGCGTGCGTTTCCACTTGACGTCCTCTCTCGGCAGCCTGCTCCGACCTCCCCCGCCCACTTCAGTGGGCTTCTGCGCCTCCCCCTCTTCACAGCAGGATCCAGCCAAGGTGTATATCTTGACGATCGGAGGGGGAGGGAGACCCTCTTCCTTCCACCCCTGCGAAAAGCTCACCCAACAACCTGCCTTCGCTGGTAGCGGCAGAGCCCCCTCCTTTCCTCTGCCAGAACTGGTGGTTCAAATCCACACAAGCTCCACCCCCTCCGGGGCTCCTAGTCCTGGGAGCTGGAGCTACTCCTGCACCTCTAGCAGTCAAACTCTGGCACAGGAATGGCGGCGGCAGCAAGGGCACATGTAGGCCTTCTCTGGCAGAGCGAGGCACGCACCCTGGCCCTCAAGAACCTTCCCACCCAGGGATAGTAACCAACCAGCAGACAGTCCTTTCCCACGGCAGCCTGGCCCCCAGGTGTAGACTAGAGGTGGGCATGGAAGGGCTGCACAGGTGCACGCAGACCAGTCTGGCGGGGGGGGGGGAGCAGTAGCCCCAACAGGAGCACAAACCACCCTACCTCCGCCTGGGCAGCTTTCTGCTTCCTTCCCCAGAACGGAAAGAATAAGAGCTGGTCAAGTTCCAGCAAGAAGTGGGGGTGGGGGTCCTCCCTACAATGTCCAGAACCGAATGCCACCCTCAGGCCAAACGCAGTGCCCACCCTTTGAGGTCCAGCAGCGGGTAGGGAGGCTGAAAGGAGGAGAGGAGACGCTGGCCGCCGGGTCTTCTGGCCTCTCAGGCGCCTCCCTCCGTTTGCGAGGAAGACAACAGGGCTGCGGAGAGGAAGGCTGGCGGTCTCATACCAGGCAGCGCCCAGCCCTTTCCGAGCTGGCAGGCTGGCCAAGCACCCTGCGATGCGTGTTGCCACCGGCATGGCTGGCTGCTGAACTGGGACTTGGGATCGGGGCCTCCGTTTCCCTTGTGTTGCAGAGGAGGGAGTAAGTGGCGTGCAAGGCCTTCCCTGACCCACTGGCAGACCTACATTTGGGGGGCCCCTGAAGCTTGCCCCCCCCCCTGCAACCAGCAACAAGGTCTGCGTAGGCAGCGTTACCTGCTTCCATGGGGTTGGTTTCAGGACAGATCACCACAAATGTTTTAAAAATTTAACCATGACATCTCTGATTTTGATTAAAATTGCGGTACTGGATTATCTCAGAAAGTAAAGCGCCCTTTAAGATTTATAATAAATAAGCTAAACTGGGCTACATTCAGCAGTTCGAATCCGTGACGGGGTGAGCTCTCGTTGCTTGGCCAGCTCCTGCCAACCTAGCAGTTCCAAAGCATGTTAATGCGAGTAGATAAATAGGTACCGCTTGCGGGAAGGTAAACAGCGCTCTGTGTTCCAGCCGCATGCTACGCGCTGCAGCAAGGAGAGTCACGCCGGCCACATGACCACGGAGACGTCTTCGGACAACGCTGGCTCTTCGGCTTTGAAATGGGGATGAGCACCACACCCTAGAGTCAGACACGACTGGACTTAATGGTCAGGGGTCACCTTTACCTACATTTTAAGGTTTTATAAGATTATTCATGTAAATAAAGTTACCAAAATGTTGTCCTTTACAATGACCAGAAGCAACGATATAGGCTCTCGTTTTCAATTACAGCTAGCCTATGATAAATAATTTTAATAAAATTTTTAATTTCTGTCAAACGTTAATAGTGTTTCAAATTATTAATTATTTTATATTAAATATATTTAGAATGAAACATCCTTAATTTGCACGTTTTTTTCATTTACGGCTAGCCTACATGCTACTTTAATAACGTGTTAATTTTAACGATTAGTTTGTACTGGATTACAGAATTACGGAATTATTTTTTAAAAAACCCTTCTGGCACAGGAGACCCAACATTTTTAAGCAACGTGGACTAAGGTAGCTTCGGCTTCTGGGGCCCTGAAGCTTAAGCCTCATTAGTTCCATAGCAGATCCGCCCCTGCCCTGACCCATCTCTGTCCGGGCACTGCCATCACCTGAAGGTGTTCCTGGCCAGCTGGTCTCCTCCCACTCAGGAAGGAAGCTGGCCTGGCCAGACCCAACTGGAGGTTCTTCGGAGCCGCTGCCTTTCAAAGGCTCTGTGGGCGGAATCACTGCTGATCCGGCCAAGCACGGTCTCGAGGGAGGGAGAAGCGTCGGCGGTCGCAAGAAGCCAGCCTGGCTGAATGAGATGCTTCCGGCACGCATGTCCTTGAGGAGTGGATGGTCAACTTTATTCTGCAAAGCAATATCCACATCTCTCTCTCTCTCACACACATACACACACACACACAAATGCCAAGACCACACACCAGTTACTGGCCATCGAGTCCAGAGACATGTGAAACGCCACCTTAACCCTACGTCTCCTGCAGGAAAAAACATGGGACACGAAGAGGAGGAGAAACAAGGTCACAAACCTTCACATAATGCCAAAGAAGAACTCCACGGGAAATGGCAGAAAACGCCAACAGAATCAAGCGATTCAAGCCATTGTGAACACAAAAGAAGCAGCCAGGAAAGATCAATATGATCCGAAGAACCTCTGCGACAGTCCGCCTGCTGGCCGGTGCCTGCCTCGACCCTGGCAGACCCTCGCCTCGGAACGGGGCCCCCAGCGACACGTTCTTCTCGCTGAACCCCCCCCCCCCACGACCCAGAGAGGGGTTTCACTACAGCATCGTTTCAACCCCAAGCTCTAGCCAGCACTAGGCGCCAAAGACCATCCCAGTCTGGGAGATGTTCCGAGAGACCAGGCACCGAACCGGAGAAAGGACCTCTGGCCAACCACAGCAAACCGCAAGGGTTTTTTTGTGCAAATGCCAACAAAAGCCGCCGCAGTCAAACTGTTCTGGGATTCAGAGAGGGGAGTCATTAAGGCATCCAGCAACAACAGTGGGACCCCCCCCCCCCCCGCGCTCCTTTAAGCCCAGAGAGAAAGTGAAGGGTATTGCAGAAACCCAAATGTTGCCGGAAGGGCAGAAGGGGGAACCGTGGAGGCGGAGAAAGCAGCACGTGACCTTTCCCAAAGCAGGAACTGGGCCAGGTCTCCAGAAACACGCTGGCCTGCAGGGCTCTGGCCACCCTTCCCTTGGGTGAGGCTTCCCGAATCAGCCCGAAGGAATCCCGCCTCTGGGCAAGAGCCAACCTCCACACGCCCAGTGGGCCTAGGGCTCCCTCTGCAGGTGGGAAGCGGTCCCGCAGACCTGCACCCAGAGAGCCACTGTCCTCAGGCCAGGGAGAAAGCAAGCCTTGACGCCCTCAGGCCTGAAGCCTGAACTGGGAAAGTCCCCCGCCGGGCACTCTGCGTCCCGCCATCCATCTGCACGTGGAAGGTGGCCCCGTCCAGGGTCCAGGAGGAGCCCACAGACACAGGCCACGGGTGTCTGCCGCTTAAGTGGAACTGCAGCTCTTGCCTTTGCCATCTCAAATCAGAAGTGCCACTTTCATCTCTCCTAACTACGGCCAACATTGAAACCTGTATATGCTTTTCTTAAACCTAGAAACGGTGGCATCTTTCTGCAAGCAGGGAGCAAATGAGAAGGAAGAGACAGACAGACAGACAGACAGACACACACCGCGTTACTGGCTTTGGAGCTGCAGGAGGTGCGAACTGCTTTGAACACACCGGACAGACTACCGGGGGGGGGGTTGTTCTAAGACACTTGCAAAAGGCATCTGATCTCCCCCCCCCCATAACAACAAACCCCTCTGACTAGGCCAAGCCACCCCATCACAAAACAGGTGGCTACGGACAGGGAAAAGAGTTCCAGCGGCTCATCCCACAGCAAGCAGCAGCTGAGCCACTTGGGCTTCCCCTCTTTCGAAGACAGGCTTGGAATATAAATCACCGCTACAGGCACTTCAAGGTCTTTGGTTGGAGTCACCCAACATCACGAGAGCTCAAGAATCAGGGCCCACTTCTGGGTTCAGCAGACGGCGGTTGCAGACTCAGCCAGTCCCTTCTGGAAGAAGGCGCGGAGGGGTCAGGCTTCTGAAAAAGCAACCTGAGGAAATCAAAGCAAGGAGAGAAGCCGGGTGGGCGAGGGGGACTCGGGCCCGATCCACCCCTTCCGTCCTCATGCGGCCGCTAACGCTGTGCCAAGACGTCCAGCACGACACAAGGCTGAGAAGAAGGGGGTGCGGTGCGTGCGGATTTCCTGAGCGATGTCTAGTTGGCGTGGCAGGGAGAGATCACGGAGCTTGCGGGGAGTTCTTAGGCAGGCCCCTTTCTCAGCCCAGCCCACCTCGAAGGACAGCCTGGGACAGGCTACCCCATGTACCACCCGAGCTCCTTCGAGGAAGGACTAAACGGCAGGCGCTATCACCCGCAAAGTGCAGCAGAGATGGGAAAGACAAGAGTCTGCCATGATCTCCTGAAGGCGGAGCAGGAGGCGCCTGGCCAGACACACCCCCAGGCGGGGCGGGGACAATCGCGCCTGTGCCATTGGCCAGAAGAAGACACACGTCCTGCCAGCAACGTGCTTTGGGGCGGACCCAAGACAAAGTGCTTTGTGCTGCCCAGGCGGTGGCGACAGCAGCAGCCGCCTGCCCTCCCCAAGCCAACACCCCCACTCTGCACCCACCTTCTCAGGGCAGAACTCTGAGCTGCTCTGGCGCAGTTTGCTCGGCCGGCCTTTGATGACCGCGTAGCAGAACATGGTGATGACCATCACAAAGAGGAAGTAACTGGTGTGCATCAAGTGCAGGTTGATGAGGGAGCGGTCGTCCTGCGGGAAGGGGAGACGCACACGGGCTTCAGCTGGCAGGAGCAGCAAGGGAACACAGCTGCAGCACACCGCTGCCTGCTGCCCCCAGGCTGGGAGCCGCAGGTCATCGGGCCATCACCCACCCGCATACACCTCCGACAGACCTGGACCCGTTAGAGCAGGCCCGCCTACTCTCCGGAGGGCGGCGGCCCTCGGGGCCTACTCTCGCAGGCGCTCAGCCGGCAAGACATGAAGGGGTGGCAGCCAATGGGTTAACGGCAACCACTTACGTCTGGAACAATCACCGTCAGTTTGGGGTTCAAGGCGTGGTAGACTTTGCCGACGGCACCTTTGTAGCACCAGAAAGGGTTGTAGTCTTGAGCGTATTTTGTGCCGGAGTCTCTGGCGGTGGTGAAGACCTTGTACCAGAAGGTCGCATTCACATACGTCTCTGGCATACAATGCGGCGGCTGCCTGCAGACAGAGTGATGCGCAACTCGTGAGCTGCGCAGCCGCGCCTCTTTCACGGGCTCGCTAGAGGGAGTACCTGGCCCACCCCCATTCCAGCTGCCCCCCTGCCTGTCGCCTCTCACGGCCATGGGGCCCTCCACGAGACCCACCACTATCCGTGCAACTGCAAATTCCGCAACCTCCCCCCACATCCAACTGCCCCTCTAGGCCTCTCTCCCCCCCCCTCAAGGCAGATCAGCTGCACCAACCTGTCTGCCAGGGAAGCCCACAGAACCCCTCACACCGGGGGTCCTGGGCACTGTGACCCGTGAGGAGGGGAGGACGAGGACGCTGTGGGGCACGGCTGGCCTGCCCCCACTCTTGTTTGGCTCAAGCAGCCCCACGTGGTTATGCAGGGAAGGGCTCCCAGGCAGGCCGGCTGGCCGGCCTGGGGCCTGAAGGTAGGATATGGCTGCTGTGAACGACCGTAGGCGGTGAAAGAAAACAGCATTTCAAAAAAGAGTCCATGGCTAATGGGGACAGGCGGCCTCCTCACTGTCAGGACATCAAAGCCAAGTGATCCCACTGGGAGGGGGAGGGGGAGGGAGGGAGGGGGGGAGCCCCTTACACTGTCACGGGAAAGGCGGCGGCAGCTGCGGTGACCGTCATGCAGGCCGTGAAGACCACCTGGCTGCAGTGGCCGTGCAGAACACAGTCCTCCGAGTTCCAGGCAGCGGGCAGAGCAAAGGTGATGTTGATCTCCTCGTGAGCTTCTCTGCCTTGGAGGGGAGACAAGCAGTTGGCAAGGACAGAGAAAAGCAGCTGGCTTCGCGCACTGAAAAAACAAGCGTAGTTACGCCCGAAAACGAGAGCAAAGGAAAAGCCGGCAGCTATGGACAGATTTCGCTGGAGGACGAGTGGGTGAAGGTCCAACATGGGCGTGGGCCAGCAAGCCTAAGGGAGCCCTGCGGACTGGGGAGGGTGGTTCACCCAGCGCCCGGGGAGGCACCTGCTGCTAAGGACTGCTAAGGGTGGGACGCTGTGGCCAAGAGGCTGATGGGCGGGCAGGCAAAGACGGCCCTGTTTTAAAGTCTACAGCTGCACAAGTGTACGTCAGAGGTCTGTGCCGCCTGCGCGCTCCCAGCAGCATGGCTCCCCCCTCACAGGTGAACCCCTGAGCAGCTAGGAGCAGACACCCTTCCCTCCCGGGTTGGCCTCCATTTGCCGGCCACGCATGTGCGCTGGCGGCCATCCTTCCACAGGCCCAAGGACACCCAACTCAGCAGAAGTGCGGGGGACACGACATACCTGAGAGGCCGATTTGATGTCCAAAAATGGAGGAACTCAAGTGAGTGACGTTTCGGGAGAATCCCGCAAAGGGCTTGAGGGGGTCCAGCGTCAGCGTGATGGCGACAGAGGTGTTGACGGGGCCAGAATCCTCCAGCGTCTGCGGCGACGGCGTGGAGGGTCGCGTTTGACTGCTGGTCATGGCACTTTCTGGAGTGGTGGTGTCGTTGGCGAGGTGCTTCAACGTTTCGTTCTCCGAAATACAGAAGTCCAAGTCATTGAAGCGCAGAAGGAAAGTATTCCAGTCCTGGAATGCAAGTCAGACACTCAGTGCCTCGCTCAGGAGGAGCAACACAGCCTCACAATGTCAAGGTGCGCTCAGAAACCACGCTGGGCGGGGGGGGGGGGAGAGACCTGTAAGCCGGCCCTAAGAAGTGCCGCCGTGGGGCAGGCCGGCTGTCCTGATGCAGCCGTCCGAAGGGGGCTGAACACTGACAGCCAGGCACCAATTCCTCACTGAGGAGAGGTTATCCTTGCCAGGCCAGAGGAGAGGCCCCCTCCCCCCTCCAGATCCAGACTGATTGGATCGGGCTGGGCAGGGGGGGAAGAAGACTGCCTGCCTGCCTGCCGAGCCCGAAAGGTCTTCTCCAAAGGGCTGTGCCAGCTCAACCATCTCCCTGGCCTCTCTGAGGCCGACTGCTCAGATCAGGGCTGCGCCACTGGAGCTCCCCAAAGAGCTGAGAGAGGCCAGGGAGATGGCCTCACCCCAACGAGCTCAGGGCTTGCATTTCTTACACAGGGGTCTGCAATGCCAGGCAGGCAAGCAAGCCAGCCCCTTGCAAGACCAAAGAAGGCAGGCAGGCAGAGACCCCACACCCTCATGAGACACACACCCCGCCGCTGAGAGAGTCCCGATGGTTACCTGTGTTTTGAGAGCGAGACACCAAGCAGGGCCAGCTCCTTACGCAAGCGCATCCTACGTCCACAGCTGACAACTGAGAGTGCTGCCGCCCCGCCATCCCCCCCCCCCCCCAGACACGCAGCACTTTACCTCGGTCCTTTCCGGAGCCTTGATCTCCTTGATCTTGAAGAAGTAGCCCAGAGTGAGGAAGGCGATGGCCGTGGCGCTCAAGCTGACCATGAAGACCACCAGGGGCGGGCGGCTGCTGACGTGCCCCCTGAGGGTCTCCAGAGGGCCGATGCTGAACATTGTTCTGACGCGGCCCACCTGGGAAAGGAGCAAGCCCCCCCCCCACGAAGAGTGTCAGACAGTCCCTGTTCGGGGTGCACAGCGAGCGCAGCAGGAAGACCCTCTCCTCAGGACAGGCCCCCTGCCAGCCCTGCAGAGAAGCCCAGCTCCCCCCAGAAGCCTCCCCCATCAAGGTGTGACAGGCGGGGGGGGGGGAGGACGCCAGCATTCTGCAATCCAGCCTGCAGCCAGGATCCGGCCGGCCAGGAGGTCCCAGCACAGCCCCCCACCCTTGGTGCTCACCCCATTTTCGTCTGGGCAGCTCAGAGGGAGCGGCTCCCGCCTCGCCCCCCCTCCCACCTAGACAACTGGCAAGAGCTGTACTTATTCCAGAAGTTCCCGGGAGGGGGGGGGATCCTTGGAGACATTGCTCTCTTTCAAGCTACCAGCCCGTAAAGAGCCGCCTCCCCCCCCCCCGTAGGTCCGCTGAGAACGCTTGTCCACGCCCTCCCTCAGCAGAGCAGCCACAGCCATGAAGGCGGCTGTTCCTCCACCCCACCCACTACACAGCTCTGGATGGGGGGGGGGGACGGCCACACGCTCGGTGAGGCTTCCGCATACAGCCTTGTAGGAGCAAGTTGCATTGAAGCAGACAGAAGGTCTTTTGTCTTCTTTTAATCGTAGCTCAACCTAGCTTGAACGGCATCTCCGGCGGATCCGACCATTCCTCGCCCAAGGAGTCCGAGCGACCCTTTGACCAGGCGGAGGACGGGGCCTTTGCCCACCGCCAGACACACATTCTAGCCACTGTGCCCGATATGCCCTCGCCGAATTGAAGATCCAGGCAAGGGCTGAACGATATTTGCTTTCCTCCCAAAGGATGGAGAAGCCCCTCCTCTCCCACACACCCACTTCCCTCCCTTCCGCTCCGCAGGTTGAGCTCAAGGACCAGGCCAGCAGTTTATGCCCACAGGTGAGAAAGCAGCAGGGCCCAAAAACGGAGCTTCGCTTTTTGAACCCCAGGAAGAACAACTACTCAGGTTAAAAGAGTCCAAAACAGGTTTCCGTCCTTCTCACATGGTACTTTAACCGCTCCAAATTGCCTGCTAACAGCTTGGAACTGACACCCTTCCCTCGCCAGCATATCCTGTTGCACATACAAAACCCACCATTGTTAACACACCACTTCAGAGTGGTTGTTTTTAACGACACAAGGAGCCCGGCATGAGAGGTGGGTCAGGGACCTCTGCTGCGCCAGCCACATTTATCGCATTTTGCCAAATCGGTTCCGCTGCCACGTCGCTTCAGGAGACTTTGGAAACCTTCCACTGCTAACAGCTGACAACACCACTCTTGCTAAGAGACCACCAGCAGGCTTCACCGCTGAAAAGCACACAGAGGTGCTTTGACCACCCAGGGACAAAGCAACAGTGTTCACGTCACACTGCACACAGCAGGTCTACCATGTCTCCAAGAACGACTCAGTTTTGGCTTTCAGAGCGATTCTTAACCGAATCGCTACGCTGACATGCAGCAGAAGTCAAAAGGGATGGCTCAGCACTCTGTTTCTTGAACCGCCGAGACCAGAGACTTTCAGCGTATTTCTCCTCATGGCACACTGACCTTTATGGGTCTTCGCCTCTTATGATGTCACTTCCAGCTTCCGGGAGACTTCTGGGTTCTGCAGTCTGTTTCTAAGGCAACGGTCTAAAGAGCCGGTGGAAGAAGAGGGACAGACAATTCATTACTGCAGACAGTTGCCCTAGAAACAGAGCCGCAGAACCCGGAAGAGTTTTTCAACGATTTTCAACTCCCACAGCATACAACCTGCGGACCTTTCGCGGCACACCGGTTGAAAATTGCTGGCCTGGACCAACCAGCGCCTTCAAAGCAGGATTCTGGTGGGAAGGGTCGAGGTGGTCCAACCCCAGGCAGCATCTTTGGGCAGAGCAGAGAAACATTCCTGGCCAGTGGCTTCGCTCGGGGTGGGGCGGAACAGTAAGTTCCGCACTGTGCTAACCTCTGTGTACACTCCGGAATGAGGCGGCCCCGCCCCCTTGCCGTCGGAGCCATTCACTGCGGCGCAGGCAACGCGCATATCCCTGTGTGTTGCCTTTGCCGCACAGAATGGCTCCAACGGCAAGGGGGTGGGGCCGCCTCGTTCCGGAGTGTACACAGAGGTTAGCACAGTGCGGAACTTACCGTTCCGCCCCACCCCGAGCGACGCCACTGTTCCTGGCTGAAATCCAGGAGACACACAGCCCGCCTGTGCTGAAGATGCTGACCTGGACGGACGGACAGATGGACGGAGCAAGGTTCTGCTTCTGACTGAGGAAGGCACCTTCCCACAGAACAATTAAGCGGGCAGTAGAAGGGACAGACAAACTGGTGGCCCACCTGCTAGTGCCAAGACTTCCGACCCAAGGCAGGCGGGCAACACACACCTCTAAGACAACCCCATCCATCCTACCTTGCTCCGCTCCTGACCTCAGACCACCAGCAGAGCTACCTGCCCCAAGAACGGCAAAGATCTTCCCTGCGCTCCGCCACGCCTGGCAGGCTGCACAGTGTGTCCTTCAGTCTAAGAGCGACTGTCAATCTTTACCCAACAGTAAACAGCTGCTAGGTCAAGACCCAATCCTTGCAGAACAGGAAGGATCAGTTCTCGGGCCGTCTCAGAACCACAGAAGCTGCTGGTGGCGGATCTGACATTGAAGGCAACACCCTGACCTTTCCTCCACCATAGTTGCTTTGAGCCTTTAGTCGCCTCTTCATGGTTTTGCCCTTTCTCCAGGGGAATGGTTACACCTGACTCTTCCTGCTGAAATTCTCAGCCATGTTTGCAGCATACCTGCCAGCATAACCCCTTGTATGGGTGGGCAGGCCCAAGTCTACTAGGTTGAAGGAAGCAGCAGCAGCAGCAACTGTGGCCCAGAATGTCTGGACCCGAGGGATTCCCTGGGAGACTGGAGGGCAAATATTCACAATGCGAGCCAGACCCAGGGGTTCTGTGGAGGAACGTTCTCGGTTTTCGGATCGCAAGAGTCGGTCCTGCTCCGGGTTCTGAGCCTGGCCGTTTCAAATCCCAACAAGCTCAAACAAAAACGTGACAAGCCACCTCCAAGCCTGCAGAGAATGTCACCGCAGGTCAGGATCCAAGGCCACGTTTCTCACAAAACACAACGCTTCACTGCTGAAAAAAGCAGGATGCCAAGCCAAGAGGGGTCACGCTGGTGCCAGCAAAAGGCGTCCGAAGATTAGGCTGCTGATGGGACGCGGCAGAAGACCCGGCCTGCCGCCCTGCTTGGCTTTCCAGCAGGCAGCAGCAGCAGCAGGACACCGGGAGCCGCTCCCAAGCCGGCCAAAAGGCTCCACACGAGCACCGCAGGCAGGCAGGCAGGCAGGGATGCTGCAGCAGCACACGAGCCGTCCAGAGGCGCAGGAGAGACAGACGCGCCGACAGCAGCAGGAGCTCTACGCAGGAAAGCACAGTAGCACCTCCGCTCCGGGCTGGCATCCCTAGCAGCCGGCCGGCCAGCCAGCCCGGGCGGCTCCGGGCAGGCAGGCGGGCAGGCTCTGCCCGGCGGCACCGGCCGCAGACCCTCCTCCCGGGCCCCGCGAGGCGAGGGCAACCAGGAGCGCGACCCTCCCTCGACCCGCCGCCGCGCTCGGGGCCGAGGCTAGCGGCAGCCAGGTGCGGCCTCGCGGGGCTCTGCACGTGCTCAGGAGGCGGCGGCGGCGGCCGCCCGGCCTCCTCTCCTTACCGGCGGCGGGCTCAGCCTCGCGGTTGCAACATCCTCCGCCGCTTCGGGGCCCGCCGGGGAGCTGTGCGCGTGCGCCTTTTTCCTGGGCTGCCCCGCCCGCTGGGGAAGGGCGACGGCGACGGCGACGCCGCGGGGACAAACTTCTGGAGGGGACGCCTTGCCCAGCCGCTGACCGGAAGCAGGACCCTGGCAGTGACGTCGGCAGAGGCGCCGGGCGGAAGGGGCTCGAGCCCCGCCCTTGGCAGCAAAAGCGTGGCGGGAAAAGCGCTGCTGGTGCTCAGCACGCACCGGCCGCGCCGCCTCCCTGCAGCGATCCATCCAGCAGACAGAACCCGGGAGCGCAGCCTCGTTCGCCGCGGCCGGGCCAGAAGCCGGGGAGGGAGGCCGCCCCTGAGCGCCAGCACGGAAGGGGGCTCAGCCTCAACAGCACAGCCGCCCACCAAGCGGGCAAGGGCAAGGCTCCCCCCCCTCCCTGGAGACACGCTGAAGACTGCGGACCTGGAGTGGAGGCAAACCCGCAGCCAGCAGCTCCTGCTTCCACCAGCCAGAAATGTAGGCGTAGATCACAGAAGGACCCCGATAGATAGGAGAGCCCTGGCAAGGAAGTTGCGCAGGCTTTGGGGGGGGGGGGCTCTGGCTTACCTCCTTGGGACGGATACTACAACACACGTTATAACCACCTTGCAATTGTGCAGGAGGAGGTGGCGGCGGCAGGCTTTACTGTGCCCTCCTCACGCTGGCAGATGCCAGGACTCCTTGCAAACATAACTCTCACACACCCCTGGCCAACCCCCCCCCCTTACTCTGCATCTCACCTGCCTTGTGCAAGGGCAACCTCCTTGAGAGTGCCTCCCTCACACACACACAGCCAGCATTCACTTTACTAACACCCACTCGGTCCCTCTCACCCCTTGAGCAGGTCCAAAGAGGCTCCTGCAGTGACCAAAGGGGGCTGGGCGGGCTGGCTGCTGCTAGCCTTGAGCAGTCACACTGACTGACACAGGGGTGCAATCAATCCAACAGGAAGCCTTCAACATCACGGACAGTGTGGCCTCCCTGCGTGCCAGAGCTAGTTGCAAAACAAGCTGGCTAGTCTGTGTACTGCTCTTCCAAGGCACAAAGGCTTACAGCCACACGGAGCCCTTGCTTAGCGAAAGCTTCCAAACATTAGGTTGTGGATAAAAGTTAGGAGGGGGGGGGAGTGCTTCACTTTCCCAAGACAGAGGAAAAATGCACTGGATTGGGGGGGGGGGGGAGAACATGCATGCTGAGAGGCTGGGGTTCTGGCAGGGGAGAGCTTTGTTGGACGGACGGCTGCACCGTGATGAGGGTCTAAAGCTGCACGCCAAGAAAAGAGGCAGTAGAAACAAAACGGAAGAGGATTGGGGTGGAATTAACCACGCTCACACCCTCAGGGTAGTAAGGGGATGAGGAGCCACGACCAAAGTCCTGAATGGGACGGACGGCAGCCGGCCAGAAGCTGCCGCTCGGCCCACTTCTGTTTGTTCTGAAAGGGGCTGAGAGCAGGAAGTGGCACTTGCACTTCATTCTATCCTATACACATACCAGATTCCCCCCCCCCCAATTTTATACAGACCCATACACACACGTATACGTACATTCTTTATATATATATATATATATATACTGTATATATACACACACACACACAAATTAAAAAAACAGAACATGTGCACATATGAAACCACCATGGCAGCTTTCACTGTGGCCAATTCAACACACACACACACACACACACTACCGCGCGCACTCTCTCTCTCGCTCTCTCTATATAATATAAAAAAAAATTAGCACTTCCATTGCTGGATTTCTTTGAACATTATACCAACTGGAAATAAAGTTACTTTCAATAAGAAACGGAAAGCACCTTTCAGGGCTGTATATGCACCCTTTTCAAAAGGTGTTTAACTGGTCAACCTTCATTTCAGGCAGGACATCATCCCAACCATGCAGAACACCGGTTTTGACGGGGTTATAGCCAGAACTGCTAACATTGTCCCCAATGTCCCCACGCTTGGACTGACGTTCAGAGTAGTTCTGGAAGAGGAGGGAGTCTTCAGCAGGCCCACAGAGCCTGTCCTGGCTGGCTACTCGTAGTAGTCTGATCAGGAAGGCAAAAGTCGTTAGTGGGAAGAGCTCCGCATCCTTTCAAGGAAGAGCTGAAACTTAAAAAACCTGTATGTGAAAATATGAAGAACACAGAAGTCTCCCTAACAAAAACACCGCCTGCCTGCCTGCCTGCCTGCCAGCGCGACCACCCACACCACACACACACGGCCTGGAGTTGGGCTGGGCCCAGAGCAGCTTCCCACTTCGGGCAAAGTCCCCCGGCGACAAGCTCCTCCTCCTCCTCCTCTGCAGGTGCCCCCAGGGCCATCACGATTCCGTGTCTGAGCCTGAGCTGCTCTCCCGGCTGATCTCAATCTGGAGCGAGGGCAGGTGATCGAGGCGGCTCTTTTTCTGGCGGGACTGCTCCTTCTCCTTGATCAAGGCTCCCCAGGCCCTCTGGAGCTCAGAGTCCTCCTCTTCAGGGGACGCTGCCAGTTTTTCTGCTTTATCAGGGACCTTTTCCGGTGTTTTTGATGCAGATCCTAAGCGTGTCCATAAATTTGCTGATAAGGTACAGAGAGAGAGAGAGAGATGGAAGTTGTAACTAGCAGACATCAGGAACGCTGCAGGAAAGCACGAAGCCATACATGATGCAATGCCCAAACAGGAAGTTCCCGGAGCCCAACATTCCCTGGAAATGGAGGGTCCCACCACCCCATGGCCTTGCTGAAGCTAAGCAGGGCTCCGTCTGGTCAGCACCTGGATAGGTGGCTCCCTGGGAAGCCCGCCCTCCCTCCCACGGTCAACGGCACCTTAAGGTCCATTATAAATGGGCAAAGGCGGGACCGACCGTGAGACAGGCCTGTGTGCACACACACACACTCCCCAGACCACCCCCACGCCTGCCTGCCTGCCTGCCTGCCTTCCAGGCATGTCAGCAGAGGCTCTGACCTGGCATTTCTGGCCTCCTTGAATAGGCTGAGAAGGGCAGGACCAGAAGCCTGTGACTCCCACTCAGCATTCCGCCACAACCCCGAAAAAGCAAGCTCGGCCACAGTCTCCGCTTCTCGTTTCTTCCAAAGGCCTCTGACCCGGGAAACAGCAGAGCTGAGCCTCACTGCTGGCCCCAAACGGAGCCGCCACCGCCACATACAGAACCGCATTTCTGTGGTGCTCCTTTGCAAGGCAAAGGAGGGCAGTGCTCCCTGCCGAGAGTGCCCCCCCCCCCGGGACGGCACAGCACGGCTTCTTCCTCCCCGGCTAGGACCGACCTGACTTCTTTTCCCGGGTGTCCGAGTACAGCCCTTTCACGTCTTGCCTGGGTAAGCCAAGTCGACTGTGCACGTCAGAGACCGGCTCGCGATGAGGCGCCGCAGAGGTGCTGCTGGGCTGCTGGGCTTCGGGGGAGTGGGGTCGCTTGCCCAGCCTCTGCCGGACATCTGGGAACAGGAGCCAAAGAAGCACGCGCTCAGTTCCACTCCGCTTGCTGACGGCTCCCAATACCCAAACCTGCCCTCGAGGAGCAGGAGCGGGACAGAACCCTGACGGCAGCAGAAGGACCGAGTCCAGGGCTCCGCTCTGAAGCGTGTTCTGGGCGTGGCGGGGAGCCGTGCTTGTCGCTTTCCCACTTACAAACGGGAGGAGGGTGCTCGGAAGCGGAGAACCCCTCGCCAGCCCAACCGCCAGCATGAAAGCATCCAAGATACAAGGACAGCCGGCAGCTTCCGCAAATCTTCTTTTCAATCAAACCAAGACATAAGACAGACCTGGCACGGCTGCCTGACAGACATTCCGATCGGAGCTAGCACTCCAGAGGGCTCAAAAAGTGCTGCGTGGACATTCAATCAGCAATACGATGATAAAATGCTTTCAAAAGGAAATCCCCCCCAGCCCAGTGGCAGGGAGAGCCCCTCTGCCCACCTGATTTCACGGAGCCGAGCAGCGGCCGCTGGCCAGGGGCTCCTTGCCGTTTTCCTTCCAACAACAGTCGCACATCTGCAACCGTCTCTGACGTTCCTTTGCTCCCAATCCGGTTTTTGACGTTGCTGGAGGCGAGGCTGTCTGCTCTCATGGAGTTTCTATGGTTCAGAAAGTAAAATAAAGAATCCCAATTGGTCAAGAGAGCCTCGAACCTTCTCTCCGGGAGAGAGGGGTGTCTGCTGGGTGCTGGAAGAAAAAGCAGGCCCAGAGCAGGAGAAGGGCGCTGCTCCTTTTTAAAAACTCTGCCCCCCCCCTGCCTTGAAGGATGCCAGAGAAGCCAGTCCACAGACAGCTCATCAACTGGGTCAGGCCACAAAGCCCAAAAGGGCTTGGGGGTCAATCCCTAACGGGGCAGCTGCTGCCCACAAAGACCTCCACGAGTGGCCTTGCTCTGTGCACCGCCACCTGTAGGAAAGGGCCTTCTCTGTGGTGGCCCACAGGCTTGGAATGTCCCAGCACGAGAACTGCAGAAGCCCCGCCCCTTTCTGCCCCCAGGCTTTGGGATGGTGACCATCACCGAGGACTGCTCTGCTCTTTGCTACTCTATGAGAACTGGGGAAGCTATTTGTCTGGCAGTTCCGAGCTGCCCTGGGACCATGGGATGGAAGGGCAGAACACATACATGTCCACGATGCATTCAGGAATTCAACCCTCCGTTCTGAGGAGCCAAGACCCTCAGCCAAGAAGAGCCTCTCTCTCCCAGCGGAAGCACCAGAGGTGCCCCAACGGTCCACCCGCCAAGGCCGCCTTACCGAATGCTTTTCAGCTGAGACTCCACCTCATCGGCATACATGGTCATTTTCATGCTCTTCTTGGGAGAGGGCGTGGAGATCATCTTCAGCTCGAGGTCGTAGTCCATTTCGTCCGAGTCTGACTCCCCGCTGGCACTGGACCTCTGCACGGCCCCCCGCTCTCGGGACTGCCGGAAGGCCTGCAGCTCGTCTCTGTACTCCACCACCACCCGATCGTCCTCGTCCATATCCTGGTCGTCGTCATCTCCCTCTTCTTCCTCCTCCTCCTCCTCGATGGGCTCCTCAGGAACATTTACTAAGCCTGCAAAGGGTTCCATTGATTTCGGATTTAAGACTGTACAGACATTTAAAACAAAATTAAAATCTCAACGTTTCACCCTCTCTAGGTAGGGCATCTTCAGGAGAAAAGGTGGTTTCTGTCTAGATTAGAAGTTGGGGTTTCAGTTCTTAAACGGCACAGGGGAGACTCACTGAAGGTGAAGGAATGCAGGCTAATGGAGTTGCAGTTTTGGAAGTCACCGTGCATTTATCCAGGACCCGTCTCTGTGATCTGTACTGTACCTTTTTCAAAGATCTCCAAGACAAAGATGTACTAAGCCTGCTGGGCACAACGGTCATTGTGAACGACGGGGTGGGGGAGGGGGGAGCAGGACCACGAGACCCTGTCAGGCACCACAGCCAATTCTCACGTGGCAACCCAGCGCCACCTGTTATGGGGAGGATGACCCCCAGCCGGGGAGACAAAAAGAAACCTTCCCACTGGCTTAGCCCCCCCCCCCCCAATACTCTGAAGGGAGACTGCAGGCATCAGCTGGGGGCCAGGGAGCCACCTCTCCTGGTGAAACCGCCCCCCCCCCAGGGAACGACATGCATGCCGACAGCAGAGGAGTCTCTGAAGATCCTTGGCTCCCAAATCCAGTTTCACAACAGCCACAGGCTGACGGTAGGAAGTGCCACAGCAACGCCACGGCATTGCAAACCTGTTTCTCCATTACCTGAGTGGCGATGTTTGTAAGACGGCGTCAGGCCAACATCGTCCCCAATGAGAGTTCGCTTCTTAATCACGTCACGGTGGAGTCGGCGGGAATGGTACCTCCGTTTCCTGGAATGCCGCGAGAATCAGGACCATGGAGCCATCATCGTGCACCCCCTCCGAGGACCCCCCCCCTCCAACACTGGGGGTGGGGCAGGGCAGGCACAAGAACCGGAAGGGATTCCGGAATGGCAGAACTGGCCTGGGGGGAGGGGAGGGGAGTCCCGCCGCCCCCATCGCTCACCAGGAGTTGCTCAAGATGCCCTTCATGCCGCCATAATTGGGATTCCCGTACTTCATGTAATACTGGCTCCTCCGGGCAGCGCCAAGCTCCTTTTTGTCATCTGCAGAAGCAACCCCAAAAGGTCAGCACCCGCTGCTTGCTCAGCCAAGGGTTAAACCACCTCTCTGACCATTGAGGACCCCGCAGTGGCCAACAGCAAGCCAGCCAGCAGAAGAAGATCAGGTTAAAATGACAGGAGCCAATAAGGAAGCAAAGCACATGACGAGAGGCGCCCCCCCGTTCCTAGACCTATGGCAGACTCCAGCCCCACACAGCTCTTCCAACAGCAGCAGCTCAGTGTCCCAAGGAATAGTGAGACGCAAGCAGGGCCAGGGCAGAAGGGAATTTGGTGCCACCATCAAGAAAGCTCTGCCTGTGGGGGGCGGGGGGGAAGGCACCAAGTGAGCAGGAAGAGGCGGTGGGTGGCAAGGGTCCTTAAGCCGTCCTGAGGCTGCCCAGGCCATTGGGGGCTTTACGGGTCAAAGCCAGCACTTTGAACCGGGCACCGAAACAGATGGAGGAGGCGGTGGCGGCGGCATTCTCAAGAGTCGGTTGGTCCTGTGCTGAACGCACCCTCCAGCCTCATAGTCAACCCCGGGGTTCGTGTAACGGAGCGCTGACTCCTTGCCACAGGAAGTGGTGGTGATGCCTTGAAGGGGGGGGGGTGGACAGATGGATGGAGGAAAAGCCCATCACAGGTGACAAGCCAGGATGGGGATAAGAAGCCACCTCCTGGTTTTAGAAGCAGCCTCACTCTGAATGCCGGGTGCCAGGGAGTGGCCACAGGGGTGCAGGCGTCTTGCTGCCTTGTGTGCTCCCTGAGGCATCAGGTGGGGCCACTGTGAGAGACAGGAAGCTGGACTAGAGGGGCCTGATCCAGCAGCCTGACTCTTCTGAGGTTCAACTAGCACTACCACCCCTCATGACTTTTGTCCTCTGCACGCCCACAGGAACACTCTGTCCAGGACCCGGGTTGGCTGCACCCCTTTGGCGGACACCTGATCCGAGTAGAGCAACAGGCCAGGAGCAAAACCCTGGCACTCCCTCAGCTTTGCTCCTGCCTATCCATGGGTCACGTTCATCCACCTGAACACAGCAGAGGGACGTCCCAGGGCTGGGTAAGAGGAAAAGACAACTCTCCACCCCACCCCCACTCCGTAGGCCATAAAAAGGGAGGAGGGCTGGATTGAGAGGGGGCACGGTCTGATCCGACACTAGCAGAGTGAACTGCCCCTTGGCTGAGTCACCCCTCCCGATCAGGAGGCAAAGGCCCCCCCCTTGCCGCCCACTCAGCCTTGTTACCTTTTGTAGCAAACCTCATGAAGAGCTTGTTGCCTTTGGCCAGCTTGCTGGCTGGGCGGAGGTCGTTGCGCAGGAGGGAGTCTTCCTCCGCCTGGGACAGCATGTCCAGCTGTGGAAAGAGCATCTGCCAGGGTAAGAAAGCAAGGAAGGCAGGAGCCAAAGCCCACAAGCGCACCTCTGCAAGCACTGCCCGTCTGTGTGTGTGTGGGGGGGCTGCTTTCCATTCTCTTCCCTCTATGGGCTGGGGCGACGTCACAATGAGGCTCTCACAGCACCAGCCAACTGTCAGCTGCGCCAGAGCTCATGAAGGAGCAGCAGAAAAACAGGACTGTAGCCAGAACCCAGGGGTGTCAAACTCGTTTCATACAGCGGGCTGAATAGCATTCCTGACGCCTGCTGAGGGCCGGAAGTGACATCATTAAGCAAATGGTGGCCAGAAATAAGCACTCTCACTTAGGAACTCATTAGCTGCAAATGACAGAAGAGACAATATGCAAATCTTGATCATATTTTCAAGAGATAGGAGGGCCCAATTATCACGCGGGCTCACCTTTCAACAGCCCCACTGCAACCAAGGCGTCGCTTCACTGTGTGATGCCTCAGCAGAAGCAGCGCTGCTGAAAGGGCAGTCCGCATGATAACTGGGCTGCTCTCCCAGCGCCTCAGCAGCAGCATCTCCCTCTCTCGCCCCTCTTGCCCTGCCCCTTCCCTGCCTTCTGAGGCCTCCTTCCCTCCCTCCTGCCCAGAGCCTCGGAAGCAGCAGCGCTGCTGAAAGGGCAGCACAGGGAAAGCCCAATTATCACACAGGCTGGATAAAAAGCTTCTGGGGGCCACATCCAGCCCACAGGCCTTACATTTGACACCCCTGCATTAGTTCCTCAGGAGCCACCCCAGCATATCCTCCTAGTACAATCCAAAGCAGAGAAAGAGGCGTTCAGAACTCAGTTCAGAAACTAAAGAATCAGCCAAAGCGAAGCGAGAGAGGAGCTAATGGATGAGCACTCCTAGGTTGGTGGCCAGCGTTCTTCTGCGACATAGCCAGAGGCGTCGGCTGATATGGTGCGGTGGGCCCCAGGGCGTTAGGGCGGAGAGGCTCTGGGAGGGGCGAAGAGGCTCGGGAGTGGGGTGTGGGAATCCTTAAATTTGAATGGTTTTTCGCGGTTTTTCCGCAAATTTAAAGTGTAAAACAGTGATTTTCAACGCGTGTGTGTGCTTTGCGGCCACTTATCTGAGCTCCAGGACGTTCCAGCAGGCTGGCAGCAGCAGCGACGATCTTCTTATTATCGCATTCGCAAACCTTCCGGACTCGGAGTTTGCGCATGCCCATTCCATCCTTGCAAACTCCGTGGGTTTGCGCATGCGTAAACTCCGAAAACTCCTGCGCCAGGGCACACAGCCTCTCCCTGCTCCGGGCGCAGGAGTTTTCGGAGTTTACGCATGCGCAAACTCACGGAGTTTGCAAGGACGGAATGGGCATGCGCAAACTCCGAGTCCGGAAGGTTTGCGAATGCGATAATAAGAAGATCGTCGCTGCTGCTGCCAGCCTGCTGGAACGTCCTGGAGCTCAGATAAGTGGCCGCAAAGCACACACACGCGTTGAAAATCACTGTTTTACACTTTAAATTTGCGGAAAAACCGCGAAAAAACTTTTAAAAAACCTGAAAACTCATTATGCAAATTACTTAATTTGCATAATGGGGCAACGGGCTTTTCCGCCCCAGTTGCTGGGGAGCCTGGCTACCCCACTGGACATAGCTGTGCTTTTTAGATGGAAGGTCATTTCCCAACTCCTTTCCTCCCACCATGGCAACACACCAACGCCTCTGCTGGGTCAGGCTGGAAGCACGGAGAGGAATCAGGGGAGGCAGCCAAGACTCTTGGGGAGGGGGTTGCCCCCCCCCAATTCCCAGAAGGCAAGAGAAGCTTCTCAGCAAGCCTCCACATTAAACACCTCAGAAGACTGGCGGCTGGGGACCCAGCAGGGGAGGGGTCTTCCTGGGAGCCCCCATTTGGCCACTGTGGGAAACCAACGTCTGGGCTCCCATTGCTCTGGCCCAGCAGCCAGCTTTCCCTGGTGCTCTTCGGACCTGCGCGTTTCATGCGTGAAAGAGAGGTCTTTATCGCGCACCTGGGGACTGGCGGGCTACAGACCCAGCCATCGCATGAAAGGGCCTGCTGCAGAGCTCACCCGCATCATGTCTCTTTTGCCATTTTGGGCTGACGGTGGATGGATGGATGCGCTCTGACACCACACTTGGAATCTGGAGTCCCTGAGCAAATTCTCTTTGCTCCTTTTCCAAGACATGTCCTGCATTTTTTTCCCCTATAAAGCCCATACCACCAGTTTGCGGCCTCTGTATGACCCAGGCAAAGCCCGTGCCCCCAAACCCTGTCCCTCACTGACCTCCGTATCACTCGGGTGGTCATCCTCCACCTCGCCCTCTTCGGTCTCGTCATCCGAGCTCTCTTCCTGCTTCCCTAAAAAGAAGTACACAGACAGGCCTGGTTTGTCCACTGGCCGCCTTGAGAGAGGGGGCAAGTCTCCTGGCAGGATCCGTATTCCCTGCACGCGTGTTTCCCACACTGTCGCCTCCGCGTGGTGCTGGCGTTCAGGGGAAGAGCTCCTCCTCCAGCAGCAGCAGCAGGGCCCCACGAGAGCCACCGCCAGAGGCCTCTACCTTTCTGCTGCTGCTGCAGCTGCTTCTCCGCCGCCGCCTTCTTGCTGCTGTCCGGAGACTTCGCCTGCCCTTCCTCGGGCATGGCGCTCAGGTTGATGAGAGCGCGCGTCGCGGTCACTTCGTCAAGCCAGACGACGTTGCCTTGAAAGAAAGCAGAGGCCCTGTTGGCGGAACAAACCTCCAGTGACACAATAGCCCCACACCCAGAGGGGCATCCAGCTTGGTCCCAGCTTGTCTCAAGGGGGAGAGGAAAGCATTCCAGAGTCAGGAGGCACAGGCTGCCGTCCCCTGTTCCCATCACACTGGGTTGTTCTCCTTCCCCTCCAAGCGCAACTCGCCTCAGGCCTTGCAGCAGAGCGAATTCTTGGGCGAATTCTTCTGCCACTGGATAAGAGCCGTTCTCAGAGAGTCACAGCCTCCAGCGCCCGGCTGCCTGTGGGTTCTGCATGGCTGCCAGTGCTACGGAGGATGCTTGAGAAGCGAAGAGCTGCTGCCTCAGAACGGGAGGCTTTACTGCCACATGCAGTCATTTGTGCGGGGCCTACCAGACTCTGGGCCCCTGCCCTTTGGGTCCGCCGCCAAAGCGGAGGAAACAGGAACGAGAGTTCACACAGAGCAGCCTCCTTGCTCGGCACTTGGAAACGGGCCAAGAGGAACCTCCTGGAACTCCTGCGCACTGCCCCTTCCAGGCACCAACATCGTCCCCTCCGGACACAGATTCCCCTGAAGCCAGAAGCCCTCGGAATACTTACAGGAGGTGTCATCCAGCCACTCAATGTGAGCAGGGGGGTACTCTTTGAAGTAGGCAAAGATGTCCTGGGTGCTCATTTCGTCCACACCACACACGTAGACGGTGTCTAGTCGCACTTTGGGGATGGCTGCAAAGGAAGCCAGGATCTCTTTTAGCATCACTGGAAAGGAAGCGGGTCGGTCCCCAGCCCAGGACTTCCCTGCTCCACCTCCCACCGCTTCCACCAGGCAGAAACCACTTTCCAGGTCCACCGCAAAAGGTGCACAAAAGTCAGTGGCCCTGAGAGAACAAGAGCTGCAGGACAGCGGAACACCTTGTTCCCATTAACAGTCCAAGTCACTCAAAGGGAAGTGGGAATCTCTCCCCTAGCAAGGCCACGTCTGGGACCACAGGCAGCAGCTTGAAGCCCTGCCACGAAGGTGGGGGGGGGGCAGACCTGCTCCCCTTGGCAAAGCACAGAGAACCCTCTTCTACCTTTCTTCATCATGTCTCGGTCCAACGCCACGTTCCTTTGGGAAAGATTCACCTCTGCTCGAAAATGAAAGCGTTTCGCTCGCTGCTCCTTCTTCTCAATTGCTTCCTACAAAAAGCAAAGGGACCCAAAGGAGCCAGCTAGCTTTCCAAGACAGGCAGCACGTGCAGCCCAGAAGCCATCGCACTTGTGCTCCGTGGACAAAAAGCAGAGAAGGCTCGCCAAAAAGGCCTCAAGCTAAAAGCACATCTTTTTTGCAGCACGATGCAGGATTGCAACATTCCTTGGAACAGAACAGCCACAAGAATTATGACCTGGTTCTTCTTGCAGTGTAACAGGAATGACAGCTTGCTACGTCCCACCAAGTCTCCAGGTTAAGTCAGCAACTTCTGACTCTCCCTGATGGGGTGGAGTGAATGAAACCCAAACGCAGCATGAAGCAAACACTCAGGCAAATAATCCAAAACCTAGAGCTCATTTGGTGCTAGAGCAAAAGGCGCCTATGTGGGGTCAAAAACATCTGAGAGAAGGGTGCCAGAAACCAAAATGATAAATAGTCACAGTGTTTGCGAGGACAAGATCTCTTGGGGTCTGTTGACTGGAAAGCTCCTCCAATACAGTCTCTGCTAGTGCTGACACACAGCACTCCTGATAAACAAGCCCCATCAGAGGGGCACATTCCCTTCCTGATTTAGAACTCCAGCAGGACCATTTAAATATCCAGTGAGGGGATTCAATGGTGGTAGAAGGGCAAATTATTTTCTTCCTGCCACAAGGCCCAGAATTCTGCAGCACTTAAACCTTGTGCCTGTGGAAGGCCAGCTTACTTGGCTACATTCTGCAGAAAACGCAGGCCACTATCACCCTTCAAAGACCCACCCCTGCCAGAAAGGGCTACTACATCAAAACGGCTGTCTTTTGGGCGGACTGCAATCTCCACTTCAAAGCTTCAAAGCTTCAGTTGTCTTTGACAGCCTTCAAAGCTCTGACTCAAGTCCATATTTTATCTGGAAACAAAAATGTCTGGATTAAACAAAATAGAAGTTGTAGGAAAAGACTCCAGCACTTTGACAAACCAACTAACTGATGTGCAAACATCAGAAGGTCGCTCATGCTGCAGCACAAAGGGCACCTTGCGCCATTTATCAACTGAACTCATTCAAAACCTTCAATTCTAGAAAAACGGACAAAGGAGCTGGAAGCAGGGCTGCTTTCTATATTTCCACACGGGGCATAAAACCTAAGAGCCCCTGCGGAATACCTTGGAAGTGACATCTATTCCGGTGATGAAGCTTCCAGCTTTGTTTTCGTATCTTCTGCCGGCGTCCTGAAACAAAAGCAAAATTGTAACAGAAGCGGATCGTAATGCCTCCCCAGCTAACAATGGGAGTTACCGTGGCATCTCTCTACTCGGAAGACAACCTTGGGATTGCAAAAGACATAGGCAGCGAGGGAGGCTGCGTATCGTTCTGGAAGCCCCTCCCTCCCTCCCTCCCTGCTCCCCCCAAACTGACTGGATGAGGAATGAGATGCCCAGCGTGACCCTTCCTCAGACAGAGTCAGGTCTTGGGAGCGCCTGGGGCAGGAGCGGCAAACCCACTCGGTTGGGGGCAGAGGCGGGGGCAGCGAGACAGGGGCAGTTTTCCTGAGCCGGCTTGGCCAGAACGACGGGCACGTGCCTGGATCAGGCCGAGGCAGGCGCAGAAGCCAGCTAGGTGCCCCCCAAAGGAGGCCCCTCCTTGCCAAGGGGCAGCCCCTCTCCCGCTCCTTTCCTCCGCCTGGAGAAGCCCTCGCGAAGCGCCGCCGCCCTGGGCTCCGTTACCGGCAGCAGCTCCCTCAGCGTACGCTGCACCGGCGGCGGCGGCGGCAGCTCCTCCTCCTCCTCCTCCTCCTCCTCCTGCTGCTGCTGCTGCTCCTGGGTCTTGGCCGGCGGCGGCTGCGGCGGCGG
This sequence comes from Plestiodon gilberti rubricaudatus, assembly GCA_026170595.1. NCBI lineage: Eukaryota > Metazoa > Chordata > Lepidosauria > Squamata > Scincidae > Plestiodon > Plestiodon gilberti. The sequence continues at coordinate 57,224,062 of JANXHW010000007.1, forward strand.
CTCCTGCTGCTGGAGCTCCCCCTCCTCGACCTCCATGGGCTCCGGCTCAGCCGCCTTCAGCGACGCGCGCAGGTCCCGCACAGCCGCCATCCTCGCTCGCTCGCCCGCCCGAGAGGGAAACCGGAAGCAGGAAGGAACGCGCCGGAAGTCCAGCCTTGCTCTCAGAGGCCCAGAGCGTCGGCGGAAGGAAGCTCGTGCGCGGGGGCAGACGAGGAGCAAATGCCAGAGCGGCCTCGGTGGCCCCCTTCAGGCAGCAGCGGGGATAGGCAGGCGAGGAAGCCCGTGCCAGTCGGCCAGGACTAGGGTGCCTCTGAGCATGTGCAGAGCGCAAAAGGGTGGCCCTAACCCTGAACCCAACCTTAACCCTAACCCCCCCCCCCCCGTTTGCAGGTCACCCAGTGGCATCTAGTCGGCTGCTGTGCCTCTTCTTCCTCTGGCTTGGGCCTGAGACTGCCGCCAGGCTTTTCTGGTGGCCTCCCCCCTCCCTTCCTTGCGTTAGGTGGGGGGGGGGGCATGGTCGAGCCAGCCTAGGGAAGTCCTCACGGGCCTGTGTGGTTCCACAGCACTTTCCAGCAGGGAAACTGGCCGCTGGGACACAGGCAGATAGATTATTCTGTCAGGCCACCAGGTGTCAGCTCCAAAAGTTCCTTGTGCTGAGGGAAAGTCTGGCCTGCTGGGTAGTAGGATTTGTTGCAGACAACTGAAAAAAGACCTCTCTGACTGGAGGAAGGCAATCAGGAATGAGGAAAGACTGAGTGGCCCCTTCTTGTATCTGGAGCGCCCTCCAGCCACGGGGAAGCTGCAGGCCGGCGGCCACCATGCCCACCACCATCCTCCCCTCCAGGCTCGCCTTTCTCCGTCATTTCTGGCCACTTAGCAGGGCTGTGTGTTGATGCTTTTGGAAAACAGATGTGCAACTTGAGGGCTTCTCCCCTCTCCATTCCAAAATGCCTGGATAAGGCATTGTAGCTGTTAATAGCCCTCCCTAGAGGCACAAGGTCCCTCTCTGCACACACATGGTAGGACCAAAATAACTTGGGGAGGGAGGGGGGAGAGGGGCCGGCCAGCACTCCAGGGCGGGGCAGAGACAGATTCCTGACGGGAGGGTCCCTGGAGAGCCGCTTCCTGTGGACAGTAGTGAGCTAGACCCGGGACCCGATTCAGTGGAAGGAAGGAAGGGGGCTTAGTTCTGATGTTGTCAGGAGATGGTACCCAAGATCAGGAGGTCGTCTCGCCTCTTGCTTTCCAAGCCGGACAGCTGTGCAGAGATAGTGGCTCATCTGAAATATGTCTCAGCAAGTGCATTGAGACTGAAGCTGGAGCATTGTTCAGTATTGTAGAAATAGCACAGTACATGATCTGGGGCACAACGGAGCCCAAATTATGCCCAATTAATTAAGGGTAATATCTTATACTTCTGAAATCAGTCTGAGTGGCATAGGATAGAGCATGTGCCCTTGGATGCCGCCGGGGCAATGGCAGTCCCGCCCTTGTCACTCCAGTTCCGCTGTCAGATGTGCCCTGGACGACAGCACAACCGCCATCAGCGCAAACAGCGCGAGACATGGGAGGGACAAGTTGCTGGCGTGCGCCATATTCGAATGAATGACATTCCTCCAAAGTCTGGATGAATGACATTCCTCCAAAGTCTGCAAAGCGTTATGCCGACAGCAGAGCTAGCATAGGAATAAAAAAAAAAAAGCCATTGGAAAACTATGAGGAAGGAAGAAACTTTGGAAAATCTCTCTCCCCCCCCCTCCACCCGGCCCGCTTTCCTACGGTGCGGCATAGGCCACAGACTGCTTCACACCAGCCACAGCACACCAACCCCAAACCTGAAGCCCCTGCCAGAGAGACGACACCTAGGGTGACGAGACGCACGGCACAGGCCTGTACCCCTTTGGTGTCATGTCGTGCATCGTGCGCTGCTGCTGCTATCCTGGGTCTTGTGTTATGTATCGGTCGTTGCTCTTCCTTGTGAGCTAGCTGCCTTGAGCGCCCCACATCTTACGGGGAAAGGTGCCAGTGCGCAGAGCCCTTCGGCAGCCGTGCGGCATCACAGCATCTCCGGACATTCGGAGATGATGGCATCACGTCATCGCCGGACTTCTGGGTTGCCAAATCTGCGCCGTGCAGCCACGCACCTTAGAGGGACAGTGGTCAACAGTACTTCAATAATGCCCAACTTGGTCAAATCTTGCCCTCGGAGTTCATTCTGGTTTGGGGTGGGCGAGACAGGGGGATTCTAGGGCACGTTTGCCCACCCCCAGCCAGGGTCAGAAGGCCAGGCTTGCAGCAGGGAGGTTGGGCAGGTTTTCTGCTCAGAATGCTGCACCCCGCCCTGCCTGGCGCCTGAAGGTGGAGAGAGTGGAGGGGGCAGGTTGCCGGGGACACGGCAGCAAGGCAGCCTTAGCCGGGGGCTGGGGGGTCCATCATCTCCCTCTGCACGTCAAACATTTGATCGCACTCCCAGGAATGCGGGGGAGGGTTGGCCAGGCCTACTTGTGGCTGTGCTTATCAGGCCAGGAGAGCGCTATCAGGGGAGGCTGCCTGATAGGAGCCTGAGAGCTCCTGAGAAGAAGGCCCTTTTCCCTGCAGCTGGAGTGGGGTGGAGGAGGGCCTGTGGAATGCAGGGGGGGGGGCAGAGAAAGGAAGCCGGCAGGCGCAAACGAAGGGGAACTTCTTGGTGCTGGCTCCTGCAAGGGCCGCCCTGCTCTTGGAGACGCAAAACCTGCGCCAAGGGGGGGGGCACGGTTCCGACCCAGCTCCAGTTCGTTGTGGCCACGTAAGCCATTGGTGCCCAGTGGGGCTTGGGGGGAGCAACCCCACATGGCAGGGGCTGAGCATGGGGGTCTTACACAAGCCACACAATGAGCTGGAGGTGGATGGGAGGCAGGTTGCCAGCAGGGGAGTCAGGACAAGCGGCGCGTTGGCCAGGAAGGAAGCATCGGAGACCCTTCTGAAGGCTACAGCAGCTGCCTGGAAATCTCAGGGAGGGAGGGAGGGAGGGAGGTTGGCCTCCAAGAATAGCGGGAAGCTCAAGACAGGGGACTCTAGTCCTGAGCGAGCGAGCGAGCGAGCGAAGTGTCCCAAAAGGACCCACCTCAGGTCACCCACATTGGGCCTTTGTGTGAATCGAGCCTGCGACTTCCCTTGGGCTCCGGCTCAGCTCTTGCAGGCCCTCCTAGAGAGCGGAGGTCTCGCTTCCCAAAGCTTGGCAGGTTTCTCTAGTGGCCAGAAGGCCTGTTGCAGGGCCTGCCTGAGCGCCACGCGTCCGTTGTCTTCAAACCCACTTCTAAACTACAACAAGTTCTAGACAACCCAAAAGACAAACGTCCAGCACTATCCAACCCAGGGATTTATTGTGTAACTTGTGAATGTCATAAATGTTACATCAGGATGACGAGTAAAGCTATAAAAACAAGAGTGGCGGAACACGAGAGATCTCTCAGGCTGAATCATCCGGATCAATCTTCAATTGCTGAACATGCATTGAAAGAAAAGCACACGATCCAATTTGATAAAACGGTGTGCCTGCAAAGGGAAAGCAATTTTAAAATACTACGCCACCTGGAAGCTCTAGAAATAAGTAAAAAACGAATGGGAACACTGATGAATCGTCAGCAAGATTTAACATTCACGAATCGGATTTGGTTGCCTGTCCTACATGGGAAATCAGACTTGGGAGGGGGAATGGAATCCGAGGTGACTGACAGTGGAGATACTGCAACTGACACTGCAGCAGTAGAACGACACTGACACCGACACTGACACCGTAACAGCAGAACTATCCAGCATGGAAAGAAAGGGAGAGTGAAGACAAGAGGAGGAAGCAATTAACACCAGCTGTGCTAAACGAGCCGGCATGGCTCGCCTGACAGCTATCGCTTCGCTCCGGACCTGTCATTTCCACTCTGTACCGCTGGGGTTTCCCCGCTTCTTTTGGTTTAAATTTACTATGATGAATTGAGGACAGCACCATCTATGATCTTTCAAGATTCCTATGAAGAGGTTCCACGGGGCTGGAACGAAACGTTGGGCTCAGTTCCTTGGATTTTAATGTGATTTTTATTCCAATCACATTAGTTCAAGATTCTTTTACTACATGGCTTTAATTCCCGTATTCCTTAAACATTGTCAATTGATTAATGTACTTTTAATCTCACGACTTGCATTGCAGTCCTGATTGACTTAATGAGAGTGAGTGTAGCATAGTGGTTAGAGTGTCAGGCAGCTTGAAGTGGGGAGACCCACGGTCAAATCCATCCCTGGGTGATCAGAAACCTGGGTGATCTACTCTCTGTTGGGCTAATCTACCCCACAGGGTTGTTCTGAGGATAAAGTGGGGGGGGGGAGAGAACTGGGTACCCTGCCCTGAATTCCTTGGAGGAAGGGTAGAATAGAAAGCTCTCCTCCTCGTTACAGGTGATGCCCATGGAAGGCAGTGTGCCAACCCTAAAAGCAGCAGCCGTTGGGAAGTGGCGCCATACTGTGGGCTTCAGTGGGTCATCCCGCTCGGGCTCCGTTCAGTGGTGCGGCCCTGCCTGGAAGTCCCTGGCAGGCAGCTGGCTTGACCCTTGGCCCAGGCGGCAGCAGCTGCTGGCCTCTGGTGCACTCTGCCTGGGCTGCCAGCAATTCAAGAAGGGGCCACGGGAAACAGCTGCCCATGAAAGCAGAAGCAGGTGCCCAGGAGGAGGAGGAGCCCAGGTCCCTCCCTGGGCCCCAGGAGGTGAGGCTAGAGAAGCCTTTGCCCACCTCCTCCTCCGTCAGGGAGCCCTGGGCAGTCCCAAAGCCAGCTGACCCTCCCCCCCCCGCTCTTTGCCAGGGTGTCGGGTTGCTTTGCCCCACAAACAGCCAGAACTTTGCTCTGGAAAGAATGGGAGCCGCCCGGGGAATGCTGGCAGGAGCCTGCTCAGATAACACGTGTGTGCAGGGGGGGGGGGCTACAAAAGACCCCTGGCCAGGCGTCCTCGCCACTGCCTGCAGCCAACCCTCCCCTCCCCCCCCGGCAACCCCCGTCTCCAGCAGCTCCTTGCAAGGAAAGGGTGCCATGGGGCGCTTGCTCAGGGACTCCAGCTGCCTCCTTGGGGCCAGAGGAGAGTCCGGGAATGTGAAGCTGGGCTACTGCACACACAGCCGGAGAAGGGGGCCCCAGGGTGACTACCAGCGCTCTGCTGGGCTGCCAGAACCTGGTGGAGACGACATTCCTGAGAGGCTGGAGGAGAAGAGCCCCAGGGAGGGGGGGGGACACCTGGGAGGGTTGCCCCCTGCTTCCATCACAGAGCTCAGCTGTGTGGCCTTGAGGAAGGCAGTGAGGGTGGCGACCGCGTTTCTAAGACATCCGCAGTGCACAGAGCAGGAGGACAGGCCCCTGCCCCAAAGGGCTTACAATCAAGACACTGGAACATGAGAGATAGCAGAGGGAGGAGCATAAGAGAGAGAGCAGCCCTTCTTCGTGCCAAGGCCCCCAGGAGACGTGCTGCTGCTGGCTCCTCTGGTTGTGTTTTCATGGCAGCCTTTGCTCCTCCTGCTGCTGCTGCTACATGAAGAGGCTAAAAATAGGAGCTCTCAGGGACCGGATTGTGTCTCACTGCATAGGTCAAGCCGTGCAAGGGACAACGTTGCCTGGCCTCTGGGCCGCGGGCCAAGCACCTTCCAAGCGGCTGGGGCTGATGAGCGTCTCCCGTTTAGGGCTGGTCCTCATTCATTCGCAGTCACAGGTCTGTTTTGCCCAGTGTCGGAGGAGGTGCAGACTGTGCCCCTGCCGCTGGGCTGCCAGGCCCCCTCCCCAGCCCCCCACCTGTGCTGGACCAGCAGCTCTAGGAACGGCCTGCTGCTGCTGGACAGACGGACAGGAGCGCCCCCCTGCCATGTGTCCCTCTTGGGCAGCCCCCGCAGCTGGACTGAGCTGGGGGCCCAGAGGAGAAGGGCCCCGTGGGGGGGGGCTGCCAGGGAGTGTGGGAGACCTGCCTCCTGCCACTTTCCATGTGGCCACATTCCCTGAATTGGAAGCCCGGTTAGGAAGCCCTTGGTCCTCACTCCCGAGCGAGGAGAGATGGGTGGAGAGAGGTGCGGGGGCAGAGTCCGTTGACAGCACCTTTGGGAGCTCAGGAAGAGGCAGATCTGCTGCCTGCTAGGAGCACCTGCCTGCTGCCCGTGTCCCCCACCCCACCCTGCTCTTCTGCTTGCTAGTCAAGGAACTAGGACCCAGGTGCCAGAACCCGCACTCCTCACTCACTGGCGACACAACCTGGCCGCGCTCCCCCCCCCACCTTGTCACTCCGTACTTGGGGCGTGTGCAACAGCAGGCACTTCACAGAAAGTGTCTGTTTGGAAAGCTGCTTTATCAGCACAGCCTCCTCCAGGCAGCATCTTGTTTGCACAGGCCAGCAGGAGCTGCCTCTCCTGAGAGCCCCCCCCCATCTCCCTCTGCGCCTCTCTCCTAGGGTGGGAGGGGGCTGAGGTGGCAGCTGTGTGCTCTGCAGAGGAGGGGGGGCTGCCGGGGGTTGGAATGCCGCCTCCTCCTCCACTCACTGCAGGCAGGCAGAGCTCACGGTAGTAACCTTTCTGCCGCTGCACATGGCAACAACCCCCAGTAAATATTGACCCTGGAGCCCAGGGGCGCTGTGCAAGACGGGAAGGAAGCAGGCGGGTCCCGCCCGCCCCTGGCACTCAAGGGGAGGGTGGGGGGTCTCTCGGTGGGCTCCATCCCTGAAGCTGCCCTCAGGCTGCTGCCGGGAAAAAGAGACCCAGGAAAACTGCAGAGAGGCGCTGAAGGCAAAAGCCCTGCTGTGCCCGACTGAGGACTCCGACTCTTTCAACGTGGCTTCACAAGAAGCTCGGACCACAGAAGGGCCAGCAGCCAGCAGTGGGGCCTGGGGGGAGTGGCCTGCCTGCCGTGACATACCCATCGCTGCCTCCAACGCGTGGGGTGGGGGAGAAGGGTCTCACCCCCCTCGCCCCTTCCACAGGCCAAAAGGGCTCCTCCGTCATGTTTCGGGAACTTGCCGTCATCACACCAAAGGCTCACAGAGAGGGGGCAGCGGGGGGGGGGCACATCCAGGCAGCGGGGGGCAGCTGAGCTCCGCCTCCAGTCTGCAGCTCCAAGGACTAGAAAGGGGGCTTTTCCCAAAACCAAGATTGGGGTGTGTCAAGGCCTGATGATGAAGCACGACCCACCACCTGGAAAGCCCCAACTTTGGGTCCTCTCTGGGTTTTCGGGTGAGAGGCGCCCCTGCCACCCACCCACCCCGCTGTCCTCCTGGGGTCTCTCTGACCTCTGAAGCCAGGATGGAGCCACTTGCTCGAGAGCAGGGGGGGCTAGGCGCCAGGAGGGCAAGAAGCCCCTGGGGACCGCTCAGGAAAGGGACGGCTGGCAGCAGCGCCTGCCTTCAGGGGAACAACGGGGGGGGGGCGCCTGGAGGCCACTCAGCGGGGTGCTGATGCCAAACGACTGGGGGGGGGAGACGGCTCCGCTTTCCCAGAATCCTTTGGGGCTCCTCCGGCTCCTCTCGACAGGCCTGCTGCTCTCTGGCCTGCCCCTGAGATGGTGGGACAGCAGGCAGGCTCCATCTTTGGGCGCCTTCTCTGCTCGCGGCCTTAATGGCACTCTGCCCCCCCTTGCACTCACCTTCTGAGACGGCTCCTCTGGTGGGGCGGGGGCAGCAGCAGGCGGCTGGAAAAGGCCCCCGTGTCGACGGCTGCCCTTTCCAAGTCGGCGCCAACGCACCATCCATCAGCAGGCGGAAGAGAACTTGCTTGCTGCCGCCACGCTAGAAGGGCAATTTGGACAGCCGCTGACGCTTCCCATGAACTTTGGCAACATTAAATTCTAGGGCTTATTTCACCGCCATGCAAGCGAAATGTCAAGGAGCTTGTTTTTCCATTTGGAAATGCAAATTTCTCTCCTCCCTATAGGAATGCTCGAAAATGGAGCCACGCTGCTCGCAGTCAAAGCGAGCAAGAAATGATGGCCCCTTCTTGATAGGCCACGTCCTACAGGGGCATCGCTGCTGCGGCCCCCCACCTGCCCCAGCGCACGTGTCTCTGATCCCCCCCTCTGCTTCTTCCCCCTTGATCCCTGCAGGGCCGGGCCACTCCTGCCTACGCCCGCTCAGCCGCCCGCTGGTGTTGGCGTCAAGGGCGTGTCCGGTTTCCGGACATGGCGCCTGTCACCCCCTCCTGCCCCAATCTCCTCTCTGCACCAGCGTCTGACCTACATTGGCAACGTGGCATTTTTCTGGCATTGCGCTGGCATCCGTGGCGCGTCTGTCAGCAGGCAGACAAGTTCCGTGGCGAGGAGAAAAGAATCCAAGAGGGATGGGATATTCTGAACAAGACAAAGTGGCCAACCGTTCCCATGAGAGGAAAAACTAGGAGACAACGAAGGAGAGTTTTGTGAAAAGCTGAGAAGCAAAAAGAGGATTTGCAAGAAGTGGGACAGTGAACAAAGGAACAATATGCAAGTGGTTTGTGGAACTCCTTCCCACAGGAGGTGGTGATGGCACCTGGCCTGGATGCCTTTAAAAGGGGATTGGACAGGTTTATGGAGGAAAAGTCCATCACAGCTTACAAGCCATGATGGGGATAAGCAACCTCCTGGTTGTAGGAGTAGGTTTTCTCTGTGCCAGGTGCAGGGGTGTGGCAGCAGGAAACAGGTTATCTTGTTGGCTGTGTGCTCCCTGAGACATCTGGTGGGACCACTGTGAGACCACTGTGTGATACAGGAAGCTGGACTAGATGGGCCTTTGGCCTGATCCAGCAGGGCTCTTCTTATGTTCTTATGTTCGTACACTCCGCACCTGCAGGGAGAGTGTCGAGAAAGGTGAAGCACACAGAGAGCGGAGGCTGGTCAGAGAGGTACACAACCTCTCTCGTTCTCTTGGCGATGTTAGAAAGCGCGAAGGCCAGGAAGGGCAGCAGGCCTGCAGCTGCTGCTTGGGGAAGAGAGGGAAGTGGGAACAGGCGGCACGGAGGAGGAGGAGCCTCTTTTGCATCCCACAAGGCGAAGGTGGCCCAACCGAACCACAGTTGCTCTAAGGAGGAGACGAGGACGTCCCAGGTCAAGAAAGGGAAAGAGATGATGATCAGGGGGGAAAAATGCATGCCAGTCTCCAAGACTAGACGGATTACAGCCCAGGGTACTGGAGGAACCTGCACATGTGATCTCCGAGCCTGTCATCTTTGACAGCGCCTGGAGAACGAGCAAATGTTGCTCCAGTCTCTAGAAAGGGGGGAAAGGAAGAACCAGGAAACGACAGACTGGTCAGCCTGGTGTCAATATCCAGAAAGATCCTGGAACAGGTGATTAAGCGGACTGCCTGCGCGGAGCACTTACAAAACAATGGGCTGATTTCTAGCCGCCAACATGGCGCGGTCAAGAAGAAGTTGCGCAGCCTGATGAAACTCCTCTTCCGTGGGAACGCTGGGGACCCAGCTTTCAGCGAAGCATTTGACAGAGTCTCCCATGATACCCTTGTCAGTTTGAAACAGTCAAATGTGGGCTAGACAGGACTGCTGTTGTTGGGGGGGTGTTCAAGGCCGGTTGAACACCCAGGCCCAGCGAGTGCTGGTCAATGGCTCCACAACAGCCCGGAGGGAGGGGTCGAGAGGAGGGGGGCCGGTCTGTGCCATCTGTCTTCTTGGGCCCTGTGCTGTTCAATGTGCTTATAATGACCTGGACGGGGTACGGAGGGGGGGGGGCGTGCACATGACACAAAGCCGAGGTGGAGAGCTAACACCCTGGAAGGCAGAAGCAGGGATTCAACGCGACCCCCCCAGCAGCCTCCATCACCCTGGGCCCACCTCACCAAGGGGAAGGCAAAAAGCCCTGCCTGTAGGAACGAGAAAACAGAGGCCCAAGTAGTAGGAGGAGGAGGGGGAAGGCCTGGCTGGGCGGGTGCCGCAAGTCAAACACGCGGAGCCAGCACTGTGATGTGGCTGCACAAAGAGCAGACACCTGGCTGGCTGGCTGGGCGGCCTTTGCAGAAGTCATCGTCCCACCATGACCACCCTGTTCTGCATGGGAATCCAGGGGCCACTTTGGGGCCACTTTGCCTGAAAATGGACTTGGACCGCCCAATGTCACAGCTCACGCCAAGCAGCCCTGCTGCCCTCTGAGCCTGGAGGCCTTCGTGGCTGGCAGGGCAACAGTGAGGTGAGCGTGGTGCCAGCACAGGGACCTCAAAGGAAGGCTGCTCCAGCCGGGAGAGAGGAGGGATCCAGGAGCAGCCACCGCCAGCCGCTTCTGCCCGGCCTCGGCCACCCCCTCCATCTGCTTGAGCCTGCCAACCAAGGGCCAGCAGCAGCAGCAGGCAGGCGGCGGCCAGGACCAACCCGGGGGAGGTCAGCAGCAGGAATTCCCTCTGTGCGTCTGTGAAAGTAAAGACGACATGATCACAACGTCACTTTCCAAGGGGCCCGGCTGGCCCCGATCCGGCAAGGATGGAGAAGACAGACGAGCGGGCAGCGAAAGCTAGGCGTCGTGCCCCTGTCCTGCTGCCGCGGTGGGTGAAATGAATGCAGGGCGCCCGGGCCAGACACGCGCGGCCTCCCTGGCGAGGGAGGCGGGGCCCCCACAGCACACGACCCCGCAAGTGTGGGAGCTGTTCGGGCCTCCCTCCTTCCAGTCGCCCGCTCCCTTCGAGCCGGGGAGTGCTCCGGAAGAACCTGCTCCGAGTCCGGCGGTCAAGAGCTGTGCGCGCCCGCGCTCTTCCTCCCCCGCTCCTCCAGGAAAGCGCAAGTCCATGCGTGTTTACTCAGGTGTAGGTCCCCACTGTGTGTGAAGTGGGTGGGGCGTCTTTCCAGGAAAGCGTGCACAGGTCGCTAAGCGAGGTCAACCTCGCAGGGCTGGCGTGTGTGCCTCCTCCTGCAGCAGCAGCGCTTGTTGTCCGGGAACGGCGGCTGCCCCTCGCTCGGAGCGCACGCAGGTGCCTGCTCCCGCCCCCCCCGGGGCCCTGGCCGCGCGCCCCTCGCTCAGGAATGTCCGCTTCGGCAGCTGCGCCCCAGGGAGGCGGGGCGAGGCGCCCCCTCCCGCTCCCGTCTGCACTTCGGCAGCCCCCCTCCCGTCCCCCCGGGGCTCCGCTCTCCCCCCCTCCCCGCCCCAGCCCAGCCGACTATAAAAAGCCCGGCCGGGCCGGCAGCTGCCTGCCGTCTTGTTGGACGTGAGCGCCGGCGAAGCCGCCATGGACGGGAGCCCGCCGGCGAGCTCGCAGGACCCGCGGACGGTGCGCGAGGCGCTGGGCCGCTACGAGGAGACGCTGCGCGGCGCCGTGCGGGAGATCCACGTGGACATCCAGGCCTTCAAGGCCGACGTGCTCCGCACGGCCAGCCCGCTGGCGCGTACCGTGGCCGAGCTCCAGCAGGAGAACCAGCAGCTGCGCGCCAGGGTGGAGCGCCTGGCCCGCCAGCTGGACGCCCTCTGCCGCCAGGCGGGCCTGGAGCCGGACGACGCCCAGCAGCCCGCCCCCGGCCTCGCCACCACGAGCCAGGTAAGCCGCGCTCCGGCTCCGCCCCGTCGCTCGCGGGGACTCTCGCCGGCCGCGGAGGCAGCAGCAACCGGTCGTCGGCGGTAGGCTGCTTCTGCACGTGGAAGCGGCTCTCCTCGCGGCAAGGAGGAGGAGGAGGCGCGGCTGCTTTGGGAGGGACACGATTCTGCAGCAGGCGTTCTACCGTGGAGGAGCTGCAGCACCGCGGGCCGCTGTGTCCCGGAGGAAGAGGCAGAAATGGCCAGGGCTGCCTGCCTGGCTCCTCCAGCAGAAGCCTCCGCCCGAATCCCAGCAGCGGCCACTCAAAGAGGACCAGAGGGGAGCAGCAGGAAGGAAGGAAGGGGGACCGACGAAGGAGCCGAAGCTCGGGGGTCGCCGACCCGTCCTGCTTTGCATGCAGCCGTCTCCGGGCCAGGCAGAGAGGGACCTCGCGGGCGGCTGCCGGCCAGTTCGGCAAGACTGAGCGAGAGGGACGAAGGGAGGAGGATCCTGCCGGGAATGGCTGAGAATAAACACAGCCGCCGCCCCACCCCCTACTTTGGGCTGTTCAAGGGCTTTGGTGGGCGTGATCCTGCAGTGCCCCCACTCTTCTTGGATCCCGGTCTTTCTTTGTGCTTAATTCTCCCTTTGAAATCTGAGGGGGGGGAATCTCCCCCCATGTGGACCCTGGGGGACTGCCCACCACAGCCCACCTTCTCCCTAAGCCCAGATACATTGGAGTGCTTACTGTGTGGCAAGAGGGAAAGGTGCTCTGCACATGCTCAGAGTTTCCTGCTATTGGAAATTCATTCTAGAGCGGAGCCCTTGGAAGGCGGGGTCAGGCGAGGTCATGTTTTTCCAAGACGTGGTGGCAGTGAGGGAGCCAGCCAGCCAGCAAGCGGTTGGGGCTAGGGGGTTCAAGGGCCAGCCACCTGCCAAGCCTTTAAATAGAAGACCGCTCTGGGCAGCAGCAGGAGACACTGTTGGACCCGGCCAAGGAGGAGAGGGGATGTCGGACGGACGGACGGGGCCAAGGAGGGTTGGCTAAGGCTGCAGGATGGGAAAGCAGTGCCCCAAAGAGGCTTGCAGAAGCACCTTCTCCTCTCCCCCGCCAGTGAGCCAGAAGTGGACTCTCTCCTGCCTGGGAAACTATGTGCGCAAGAGCCAGGAATGGTCCATAAGGCTAGGGAAAGAGCCCCACTGGACTGGGTGTGTGTGTGTCCGTCCGTCCGTCCGTCCGTCTGCTCAGTGACACCGGGCGCATCTCGGAACAAATGGAACAAATGCAGCAAAAGCTGGGAATTGCCCAAGGGAAGCGTCAATGATAGAACGCAACACAGCCAGCCGCAACGGGCTGCACGCACGCAGAACGCGCCCAGTGTGTTTCGGCCTTAAGGGTTCTTCCTTCAGTGGCCGGTCAGATGCCTCACCGGGGAGCCCTCCAGCGACCCTTCCATTTGCACCCCAACACTGTGGTTTCTCTTTCTTGCCACTAGCTAGCCTAGTGGATAGAGGCTTCCTTCCTCTCAAAGCCCTCGTAAGCTTGTGGCCGTACTCTCATCTTGTGGCAGGGAATCCACGGCATGAACGTGGTCACAAGGCTTTCTGCTAAGTGACACGGCTAAGCCAGATGTGGCGCGAGATGGGGGGGTATCGTCCCCCACCTCTGCCACGTCCTCCCCCAGCTCTGTCCACAGGGAAAGGGGGCGTGGGAAGGGTCACCTCTCGCACTCCTTTGGGGCCTCTGTCCAAACACAGCCTCGGCCTTCCCATGAGCCAGGCCTAGTGGAAACCACGATTGGCTTATCGCCGGCAAGGGGTCTGGCGCTGGAGATTCGGAAGTCCTTCTCCCGGAGGAGCTGCTTCAGCCAGGCAGTACTGGCTCTGTTGCTTCCCACGTGGAAGGCAGGCAAAAGACGAGGATGCTGGACTTGAACAACAGGGACAGAAATCTGTGGGCCTGTTGGGGGCAGAAGATGGAGACACAGGACAGCAACAAAAGACCAGCATTGATGTCAGTTTCGATCATGGCAATGTCAGTTTCACTTTAAGGCACAGACAGTTCCCAGTCTAGGTGGAAGCACTCCCTGTCCATTAACCCCTTGCGACTATATCTGCGCCTGGAGCTCTGCAGAGAGCAGAACTACACCGGACCAGTACTTTGCTTCTCTCTCTCTCTCTCTCTCTCTCCTTTTTTACCTTTGAAAATGCCAGCCACAGATGCTGGGGAAACGTCGGGGAACGATGCTTTTAACGGACCATGGCCAAGAATCCCGGCTGATTTTCATTCTATAGATTCCTCCAGCCATGAAAGTCTTAGAATCTCATAAGAACATCAGAAGAGCCCTGCAGCTGGATCAGGCCAAAAGCCCATCTAGTCCAGCTTCCTGTATCACACAGTGGCCCCACCAGATGCCTCAGGGAGCAGCACACAGCCAACAGGATACCTGTTTCCTGCTGCCACTCCCCTGCACCTGGCACAGAGAAAACCCACTTCTAAAACCAGGAGGTTGCTTATGGCTTGTAACCTGTGATGGTCTTTTCCTCCATGAATCTGTCCAAACCCCTTTGAAAGGCATCTAGGCCAGGTGCCATCACCACATCCTGTGGCAAGGAGTTCCAATCTCTATCCGTTGCTTCCCATGTTTGAGCCCTGTTCAGAGAAAGGTGGTCTTGTGTTAAACCCCCTGCATGTCCTCCGTTACTGGGCCACCTCTCCTTCAGCGGTGTGTGACTGAGCGTCTGGTCAGAATCTGTACCCTGTCCTGGAGTTCCTGCGCCAGCTCTGCCTCTTTGGGTGGAACGTGGGGCACCAGGCTGTCCGTCCTGTGTGGGTCCTGAATTGGCCAGGGGGGGCTGACTTTTGGAAAAGGTCTCTCTCCTTCTCGCCCGCCTTCCCTCCAGGGAGCTCAGGGTGGAACCCGTGGGTCTCGCTCACCTCCAGCTTTCTCCTCACAACAACCCTGTGATGTTGGCTGGGCTGAGACTGGCCCAGTGGGACACCCAGAAGGAGCTGAGCAGGGACTCTGACCGCTGCCCCACACTGGCCCGAGACGCATGTTGTCTTGGATGCGAGGGGTTGAACTCAAGGCCAGCCCTGCCCATTTCTAGATAGGAGAGTGACAATTGTCCGGTTTTCTGGACAGTAGGGAAACTAGTTTCCGGCTGCTGTCCTAGACCGGTCCTAGACAGCTGGTGATATTTGGCTCCTGCGTTGACCGTTCTCAAAGGCCTGGACTCGGTCGGAGCTGCAGTGCCCTAAATGGGGCACAGTATTCCAGGTGGGGTCTGGCTAAAGCAGAATACAGTGGTACTGTTACTACTTGCAACCGTTGATGCAGCCTAGAATTGCATTTGCCTTCTTTGCCGCTGCATCACGGTGCTGACTCATTACTAGCTTGTTGTCTACTTTTGTGGTACTGATTTGTGGTCCTGTTGCAGCTTTTCAATTCATTGCATTCAGAGGAACGGATCCAGTTGTCGTAGTTTCCCAGCAGCTTCGCTGTTCAATGGGAAAAAGTGCATTTGTCTATAGAGGCAACGACTGTAAGAACAGCTGGGAAAGGTCAGTGCTTGTCACCTCACTGTCTCCTCCTCCGTGTTCTTGCAGAGTGTGGACTTGGAAGATCTGATCGGCTCCAAGAACAGAAGAGCCTCCGATTCTGCCTTGCTTGAAAATGGACACCAGCTGCCTGGAGGTAAGAGTGCCGGACGGTGCTCCCCACGACGGACTCAGGCCACCAAGGGGGGCTGTTCCTGACTTGGTTCCAGGCCTGGGGCTGATGCCCTTTCAGGTTCTCGAGCCCTACAGTGGCTGCGAGGCTCCTGCGAGGAGGGAGGGAAGAAGCGCTGCAGTTAGGCCTGGAAGGGGCTGCTTCCCCAGCTGCCAGAATGACCGCTGCCGTGTCGTCGTCCTGTGAATGGAAGCCGTGCAGGCAGCGCAGTTTGGTAGGACTTCCCGTGAAAATGCTGCCGTCGTGGGCAGCCACACAAAGAACCTCTGGCAGGTTTGCGAAGGGCTTTCCAGCCACGTTGCACAGAGCTGAGCAGCCTCAAGGCCAAGTTGCCCGTCGGGACTTGGCTGGCCGGCTTGAACCTCGCCTCCTGCGCCATGATGAATTGGCCTTGGACAAGCCGTGGCCTCCAACCTCGGGGGATCCGAATCCTTGCTGGAAGGCCAGTGCACAAGCGAGGTGGGCGGCGTCTGCACCTTCTGCCTGCCCCTCCAGCAGCAGGTCTGGGGGCTTCTCTGAAGATGCTGCAGTAGGGCACTCGGGTTGCAAGGCAGGCCCCCCCCTTCTGTGACCCAAAGACAAACCTATGGGTTGGAATGAGCTGCGTGAGAGGCGGGCAGTTCTCTTCCCTGTGCCACTTTCTCCGTGGTGTGTTGTTGCACTGCTGCCTGTCGCAGCTGTTGTGAGCTGCCTTGAGTGGTGTCGTCCCCCCCCCCGCCCCGCCCAGGAAGCTGACTTAGAAGTTAGAAGCACCGTTGGTTGCAAACGCAGCAACGCGCCTGGAGTGGGGGGGGGGGGCCTTCGTCTCATTTTGCTCTACTTTGCCCCAGGCCCAGCCAGGCTTCCTCCGGAAATGGCCCCCCCCTCTCAGCACTGCCGGCCCTGCTCTCCCCTGGAGGCACACGCTCCGGCGCTGTCTGTGCGGATGCCCCACCTTCCAGTTACCGCAGTAACCAGAGTGTCGGAAACCTTTTTGGGAGAAACTGCTGGCGCTCCGATCTCGCCAGTCGTGCCAGACGCCCCCAGTGGGCAGCCGGACAAAAGCCCCGGCAGCGAGCTGCTGCTGACCAAAACGTCGAGCCAAGCAGGTAAACCCGGCCGGATGCCCGGAGCAGCTGTCTGGCCGTTGCGGGGGCGGGTTCTTGCAGCTGCAGGGACTGACTAAGCAGGACGGAGGGCCAAGGAGGCAGGGCTTGCTCATGGGGAAATGGGGTCTCGGCAATGGGGAAAGCCTGCTCCAGACTCTCGGAAGAACTGCAGTGGCCCCCACTGGAGAGGGGAGGCTCCCCCTGTTGAAGCTGGGACTTGGAAAGGCAAGGGCCGGGGGGGGGCATCCATCCGCCACCTCCAAGCCTTTCTTCCTTTTCCCTCGAATCCCAAGAAGAGGCTGGATGGAGCCCAGGAACCGAGACCAGCCCTTCCAGGGTGCCCCCTCTTGGGCAGCCCCTGGTTCTTCCGCCTGGCTGACCATCTTTCGTTGGTGTTAAAAAGTCTCTTTTCTCTCCCCAGCTGTGAAGAGCTGGACCTCTGGTTCCGTGAAAACCGCCAGCACCTCCGGTAAGACGGCCTCTCGGATTCTCCTTCCTTCCTTTGGCTGTTGCTGTGTCGTGGGGGTGAATTTGTGCCCCACTCTGGAGGGGCTGGGAGGCTCCGGCAACTTGCCACCCATTCCCAGAATCCTCTCTGCCCAGGTGCCAGCTGAAGGGACAGGAAGGCTGTTTCAGCTGCCCTGGGCCTCTGGGTACTGGAGAGTTCAGCTCAGCCGGCGGAGGGGAGGGGAATTGTACCAGGGGTCCTTAACCTGTGGGGCTGCCGCAAGAGGCGATGGCCATAGGCTTGGACAACTTAAGGCTGACCCACACAGCACGATTTCCGGAGCGTCCAAGACGTGCGTGGAGCTGTGCTGAGCTGTGTGGTCACCATTCCGGAAGAGAGCAGCTGAAGGCGCAGCAGCTGCGCTCTCCCGAGTTCCAGCACGAGCGAAATTGTTTGTTGCCCATGATTTTCGGGGGCGGGTACGCGGAGCTACTGCAGCCACCAATCGGATGAGAGGGCGGGATGAAAGGGGTTGTCAATCAATCGGAACTCACTCGAGTCTCCCGATTCCCTTGGATCCATTTCTCCTTCTCACAAAAGTTAGCAAGATGAATTCTATTCCCAGCCCAAACTGTTTTGTAAGTTTTCTCTCCTGCCCCTCACTTTCTTCTCTCGTGTATCGGACCGCACTTGTGCTTTGCGCTTTCTAAGAAGGCGGGACAACAGGAGGGACTATTTGTTGGGAGACACTCGTGGAGATGAAGTCAGTGCGCGGAGGCGAGCGGCCAGGCACCAACGCTCGCTCGCCTCCATGACAGAAATCGTGCTGTGTGGGTCGGCCAAGAAATGGGATGAGACAACTTTGTGGGGCAGAGCAGTGGATGCCTATTGGCTCTGACCGCTAAAGACATTATTATCCTGGACCACGGAGGGGGTATCTCTGACTGCCAGTCATGGGAGGTGGCGGCGGCGGCGGCAGTGGCAGCAGCAGGGTGTGGGCTTCCCATTGGAGCAACTGGTTGGGCACTGAGGGAGATGGGATGCTAGACTAGACAGGCCCACCTTGGCCTGACCCAGCCGCCTAGAGGTCTCAGGGCCGAGGAAGACCCCGGTTAGTGACGCCACTCGTGGCCCAGTGCTGCCAAGTTCCGCTGTTGTCTGTGCTTCCAGCGTTTCTTTCCTCTCGCGCCTCCGTTGCCGCCCATCCTTGGCCTGGTGAACGCCGAGCCCTGCTCAACCCTCTGCTGGAGCGAGGCGGTGCGGCCCAAGCAGAGTGTCGGCAGCAGAAGGGTCCCTTTGGAGAGAACTAACCTCCGTTTCACTTTCTGCACAGAAACATTCTCTTCCGTCACCAAGTCCGTGTCAACCCTGAGCTATGGGACAGCTAGCAAGAGGTGAGCCGGTGTGAATTGACAGGCGGGACGGGGGGGGGCCCTCTAGAGCTGCCTTCCATTCTCGCGGAATAGGGGGCCTCTTTCCTTGTCCCTACGTACAAGGGCAGGATGAGGCACAGCTGGCTTGGCAGCAGGGGGTGGACTAGATGACTTCTAAGAACCCTTCCGACTCTCACATTCTAGGAGGATTGACGACTTTATTTTATTTGGACAGTGTCACGGATAGCCAGGTCCACGCTGCCCCCAGATCGCCACCTCCCACAGTCCACCGGCCAGTAGAGAAGCGAAGAGAGCTGGTGAGGTCTCAGACGCTGCCTCGCACCTCTGGAACCCAGGCCAGGAAGGCCCTCTTTGAGAAGCTGGAGCCGGACAGTGGGAAGTATGTTGCTGAAGCAGGGCGGGCAGGCAGGGAGGAGAGCGGGCGAGCGGGGGGGGCGCACGCTTGCTCCAGTCATTTCTGAGCCCTGGCCATCTTGGGGGTGCTTCCCTCCCTGTCGCTTAGCATCTGCGTCGAGAGTCTTTGTAGGCAGAGCCTGAGTTAGCCTCCGGTAGAAGGTCCCCCCCGTGGCCCCTCTCTTCTGGCCTTTGACACACAGGCGAAGACCCTTCTGCGGAAGGAGGTGCTTTCTCCGGATGAGTCTAGATTCCTTGGCTGCTGCTGTTGCTGCTGCCGCCGCTTTCTTGGGGCCAGGGCGAAAAGGGGCGGAGACGCGTCGTGAGCGACAGGCCAGAGGCTGCAGCTGTGCTTCCCGTTGTCACTCTAGGGGGAGAGGCGAGGCCCGAGCCAAGCTGAAGAGGTCCCAGAGTTTTGGGGTGGCCAGCGCCAGCAGCATCAAGCAAATCCTCCTGGACTGGTGCCGGTCCAAAACCATTGGCTACAAGGTAGAGACTGCCCCCCCGCCTCCCTCCCTCCACAGCTCTGTCCCACCGTGCTGGTGTTCAGTACCATGCGCCCCACAGATCCTACTCCCAGGGGTCTGTGGCTTGTAGGGCAGAGCTCTTTCTGAACAATAGCCATTGCCATCGTTCTCTCGTCTCCTCTGCTGTCTGAATCTGGGGGAAGACTCTGGCCTTCCTGCTCTGCTTATAGGTGTTCCTGGGGGGGGGGGGATCCAGTTGGCAGCTGTTGGTCTGACCCAGCATGCCTACCCTCACCTTTGAGAGCCTGACTTGCCATCGCCCCTCCCCACAGCACATCGACCTGCAGAACTTCTCCTCCAGCTGGAGTGACGGGATGGGCTTCTGTGCGCTGGTCCACTCCTTCTTCCCCGAAGCCTTTGACTACGACACGCTGGACCCCTCCAAGCGCAAGGAGAACTTTGAGCTGGCCTTCACCATGGCAGAGTAAGGGCAGCCTGGTGCTCGCAGATTCGGTGCGCAGGCACGATAAAACGGGGCGCATGAGTGCCACTGGGTGGGGGAGAACATAAGAACATAAGAAGAGCCCTGCTGGATCAGGCCAAAAGCCCATCTAGTCCAGCTTCCTGTGTCACACAGTGGCCCCACCAGATGCCTCAGGGAGCACACGAGACAACAAGATACCTGTGTCCAGTCGCCACTCCCTTGCACCTGGCACAGAGAAAACCCACTTCTAAAAACCAGGAGGTTGCTTATGGCTTGTAACCTGTGATGGTCTTTTCCTCCATGAATTTGTCCAAACCCCTTTTAAAGGCATCTAGGCCAGGTGCCATCACCACATCCTGTGGCAAGGAGTTCCACAGATGAATCACACGCTGGGTAAAGAAATATTTTCTTTTGTCTGTTCTAACTCTCCCTCCACTCAATTTTAGTGTGTGTCCCCTGGTTCTGGTGTTGTGCGAGAGGGAAAAGAATTTCCCTCTATCCACTCTCTCCATCCCATGCATCATTTTATAAGTCTCAATCATGTCCCCCCTCAGGCGCCTTTTTTCTAGGCTGAAAAGCCCCAGACGCTGTAGCCTTTCCTCGTAAGGGAGGTGCTCCAGCCCACGAATCATTCTGGTCGCTCTTTTCTGCACCTTTTCCAATTCAACTATATCCTTTTTGAGGTGTGGTGACCAGAACTGGCCACAATACTCCAGATGTGGCCTTACCATCGATTTGTACAAAGGAGATGGGACACCTGCTCTGGGCTGCTCCCCCCCTCAGAGGCCGGTGCCATGAGCCCCCCCCCCAGCTGTTTCCCATGGGGCCTGCCTGGTCACAGCCCTTCCTTCAGTTGCCTGTCTGCTCCTCTTCTAGGAAAATGGCCAGCTGCGACCGCTTGATCGAAGTGGAGGACATGATGATGATGGGCCGCAAGCCGGACCCCATGTGCGTCTTCACCTATGTGCAGTCTCTCTACAACCACCTCCGCCGTTTTGAATGACGCAGCCACACTGGGCCTCCTCGTCCCTGCAACCCTGTGGGAGTGGGGGGGCTGCATGCATCACCAACAGACTCTGCTACCGCCACCCCACCCCCCCGCCAAAAGGAAGAAGCAGCCGTGGGAAAGAGCATGTGTGCAGGAGGGGCTCCCGTTCCCGTGCAAGGACCACCTTCAGTGAGGGTATAAGGCAGGTGTCTCCCTGGGGGGGGCGCTCTTGGTGTAGAGTGGCTTCCCTCCCACCAAGGCACAACCCAATCTGCAGCTGCCTGGATGAGCAGAGCTGCTGGAGGACAGAGGCCTTCTCGGATGGAGACAGACAGGCCTCCTGTCACTGTTGGAAAGGCTTCAGTACCTGTGGAAAATCCTGCTGCGCGATGGACAGAGAGGGGGCTAGTGGACCCTCCCTCCCTCTTGGCCTCACAGTGGATGCCGTTGTTCACCCCAAGAAGCCTGTTGCTCGCCAGGAAGGACGGACGGCTGCAGGGAGTGGGCTGGAGAGCCTTGGCCTGGATGCTGCAGTAGGCTGTGCTTGTGCTCGGGGGGGGGGGGGGGGGAGAGCAGATGCCGACTGCTCTTTGCAGGGAGGCCAAGTCCTGCCGGTGAAGCTGTGGGGCATTCTGACCCCACCCCCTCTGGCCAGTTGCTAGCAGTGCATGCACAGGTGTGTACACATGCACCCCACCCCACCCCCGCCACCTCTGGTTTCAGTGGAGCCTTCAATCCATGCGCTATAGCAGGGCTGTCTGCCAGCTCGGCCGCTGCAGGCTACGCCGCTGACCTAAGGCAATGGCGCCTGCCTCGCATATTGCCTGGAGGGCACCGCTACACAAGGGGGCGGGACCAGTGGTCTCCCACGCCCTGTCTTGAAGCAGCTGTGCTCCCTGCCCCCCCATCCCAAATTCCCTTCCCTCAAAGGAGGTGGGGCCAAGGTGCTCCCTGCTCGCCAGGGCTGGTGCACGACTGCCCCCCCCCTCGTTCCATATCGGACACAGGCCAGGCAGCTACTGCTTGTATGGGTGGTGCTTCTTTATTAGGAGACATGTATGGACTTATAAATGGTGACTTGACAACTTTAAAAGGTGAGAAGGTTTTTTTTTTTTTTAAAGAAAGGTAAACAAACTTTCTTGATGCAGAGGGCTGAGAGGTGGGGCGGGACAGAGAAGCTCAGCTATTTCACTTTCAGCATCTCCAGTAACCCAGCCCTCCAGCCCTGTTCCTGCCCCGGCACACTCAGAACCATTTCCGCAGCCCCCCCCCCTTCTTGGGCTTACATGCGCATGTGACCTGCAGCAGGCTGGGCAGGGGAGGGGGCAGCCTCCTTGGCTGGAAGCCACAAAAACTAACACTGGAAACTGGTTTCAGAACATACCACCACCACCGCTGTGCTCAGGGCCAAGGTGTCGCCGGAGCCCCAAGGGGCCAGCGGATTGCACCCTGTTCAGATATGCATGACAGTGGCGACCTCATGAGCATCAACATACTGGGAAAAGAAAGGTGTTTAAAGGAGGCAGGAAGAAGGCAGGGAGGGTTAAGACATCGGGCCCCAAACCCCTCCACAGCTGAAGTTTTCAGGTTGACCTCAAAGGGTGTTGTGAGCCCCACATAGATGCCCCAGCAGCAGGTACTGGCTCTAGGTGGATTTAAACAGTCCTTGTGCATAAGGTGTTTGCAGAAATGTGGGGCTGAGCAGAGGAAGAGGGGGGAGGAAGGACCCTGCAAAGCGTTCAGGGGCTTTGATGTGAGGGGTGGCTGCAGAGGGACAACACCCCCCTCCTCCCCCACAGGAGAAGCCACAAGACGACCCTCCTACGCTCCAAAGCATCACACAGTTTTCCAGGCTCTGTGGATGAGACATGATTTCACCGCCTCTTGGTAAATCACCAACACAAAATGGCCACATCCAGACACACGTGGCCAAGACCGCAGGACATCCCTTTGTCGAAGCTGCAGCAGGAAGGGAAGCCTTGAGTGAGAAAACACTTTTTGCAGGGAAAAAGAAGTGGCGGTGGGGGCTGCTCCCTTCCTCCCTCCCACTGTATTTCAGACACGATACCCCACTGATCCGCTGCTTACCGGTACAATCAACCACCCAACCAGTGGCAGGCCAGCGCAGCCTAGCTGGAGGGCTGGCAGGGCCCCTCAGCGCGCTTCCCCAGGCACCCAGGGCGGCAGGCAGGCTGTGTTCAACGGGGTGTGTGTGTGTGGGGGGTCACCCTGCCTGGGGTCACTTTGAGCAGCCTGACCCACAAGCCACCTTCTCGCTCAGCCAGACGTGCAGGCCCTGGTGGCGGCAGCAGCCAGCCAGCTCTGGTGGTCTGAGTCAGGGGCTTGTTTGGCTTGATTCCAGGCTGCTCCCCGGTCACGAACGGACATCACCTGGGTCGACAGAGAAGCCTTCACAGCCCGGCAGCCACGGCCGGGCTTGCTGCCTCGTCCTAGGCTAGCCACCCCCTCGCAGGGCCGTGGAGATGGTCGCCTCGCAAGGGGAGGCCCGGACTCTTCCGAGGGAGAGGCTGAACGGACGGCAGGACGCCTGGCTACGAGGCCTTTACCTACGGCGGCGAAGCGGGCGCGGGGCCATTGCAGCGCCAGCAGGGCGGGGGGGGGAGGAGGACGGAGCCTCCTCGGCTCACCCGGCCAGCAAGGGCCAGCCCAGGGCCCGCCACCCCGCAGCGCCTGCCCGCCAGGCTGCAGTAGCCGGGCAGCTCCCTCCACGCCACGGCGCGCGGCCACAGCCGAGGCAGAACAGCGAGCGCCGCCGCCTTCCCTTCGGCGTGCACGAGCCGAGCGGCTCTTCTCCGGCGCGCGGTTCCCCGACGGTCTCCGGGAAAGAAGCGGCGGGGCTGCTGCGGCCCCAGGAGCCCCCAAAGACCCCGCGACTCAGGCGGCCAGACGAACAGCGATTGGCAGGCCGCGGGGGTTGCGAGCCTCCGCCGTTGGCGCTGCGCACGGGGGCGGCGGACGGAGTGGAAGGCTGCAGGTTTCCCTCGGAGGAGGAGGGCAGGAAGGGCTCCAGCGCGATCCCGTACGCGTGTCTACTGCGTTTGCGGGTCCTCCTGCTCCCAGACCAGCGTGAGGTGGATGCAGCCAACAGAGCCGGAGCGTCCCGACCGGAGCCTGCCCTCAAAGGGGGTCCAACGATTCGCTGTTCGCCGCGGCGGCACGTAACCCAACAACAAGGGTGCCCCCGAGCATGTGCAGAGAGCGCGCCCCGCCTTCTCCCCAGCGGGGGAGCGAGCACCGTTCCGCTCTCGGCCCGTCCCCCGGCGGCGACCAATCAGAGCGGCGCCTCCGCTGCCGCCATGGCTACGCGTCATGCCATCCCCATGGCGACGGGCTTGTTGGCTTTTCGGCGGCTGTTCTGCGCCCGCCCGGAGCCGACGGCGCGCGCTGCAAGAGGTGAGGCCCTGGGGCCTCTGAGCGTGTGCAGAGGGCCTGCCGAAGAAGCAGCGCGCTCCCGCGGGGGGGGGCTCTCGGCGGCTGAGGCGAGGTGCCCGGGGCTCCCCCTGGAAGCCCTCCGAGGCTGCGCTGCCCGCCCGGGCGCTCAGGGACAGGCAGGGTCGCGGGAGCGCGCAAGCGGGGAAGGAAGGACGGACGGACGGACGGACGGACGGTGCCCGTCGCGCTGGGGAGGCGCCTCCTCCTCCTCCTCGCACAGCAGGGCGGGCGCCGCTCTGCTCCCGGCCCAGCCGCCCGCAAGAGGCGCTGGACACCGAAGTCGCAGCAGGCGGGCCTGGCAGGCAGGGAGCCGCGCTCTGAACCCCGCCAGGAGCGCGCGGAAGAAGGGGGGGCGGGGGAGTTGCCTGGCTGGACAGACAGACAGACCAGGCGTCCGGAGCGGGCCGGGCTTCCACCACCACCACCACCCCAGTGCTCCCCACGGGCAAGGGATGGAGGGGGGCCCTGTCTGTCCGCTCCCCTCTGCAGGTTCTTCTCCCACCAGCTGCGTCTTCACTGCCGCTGGGCCCCTTCTTTCTTTGCATTTCTTCCCAGGACCTTTTCCCCCGCAGCCACAATGGCCAAGCTGCTGCAAGTGCCCCCCAAGTTCCTGCCCCCCGAGTGGCACATCGCCAACAAGGCCCAGTACAGCAGTGCCGAGGCCCAGCGGTCCCACTCGGAGCGGCTGGTGGACGAGAGTCAGCGGCTGGTGGACGAGATCGAGAGGACCACTCAGAAGACCCAAAGCGAGGTCAACAAGAGGATCGGTGAGGAGGGTCTCCTGGCAGCGGCGGCAGAGAGCTCCGCCGGCGGCCACCTCTTGCCAACTGGAGAGGAGGTCTGGCAGAAGCCCCGTCTCTGTTTGGGATGCGTGTTTTTCAGCACACCTCTGAGGGGGGAAAAGGAACCTCCGTGTGCTGCAGAGGTGATCTGCCCTGGGGGGGGGGTTTTCTCCAGCCTGCTCTGCTCGGGCTTCCCATTGGGCCACCTGGCTGGCCATGGCTAGTCGCAGCCGGCTGGGGCCTCCGCCATCAGGGCTGTTGTTTTCAGGGTGGCCGTCCCTGCAGGGGCTATAGAAGGCCCTGGAGTAGATTCTCACTTCCTGGAGGGGGACAAGAAAATGCCAGTGAACCGCTTGGGCCTCGGCTGGGCACCAGAGACGCGAGGACCTCAAAAACGGCCAGGGACAGCCCCGAGTGTGTCCCGTCCCCCCCGTATCTGGGAAGGAGAGTTTTGCGGAAAACCGAACAGCTCTCTAGGCTTTGTGTTTTCTCTTTCAGCCTGTCTGGCTTCTCTGTCCAGTAAGTTGGCCTCCATGGTGCCAAGGCAAGCAAGTCACTGCTCCTGCACACAGCTTATTTCTGCGGCTGCAGGTTACATGCGCAGTGACTGCTGCAGGCCGGCACCCAGCGCACCTCTGCAGCCGCCTTATCTACTTTTGCCCTCTTAGCCTGTGATGCACATAGCGCAATCTCCCTTTCCCAGCTTTCTCCGCAGCCATGAGGTCTAGCCACTTACCTTGTTTTAGAGCCATAAACGCAAAAGCTTGCTTCCAGCTGTGCTGAGCGCTGCTTCCGGCCAGCATTGCTGCTGGGCCACTCTTTCTTGGAGTCACAAACCCCCCCCCCCGCGCGTTTTCCCTCCCACAGAACAAAGGCTTGAGGATATCAAATTCTGGAAGCAGCAGTTGGATGACAAGCTTGACCAGCTGTCCAAGGAGACGGAACTGCTTCTGATGTTCAGAACGAGGCTGGAGAAGGCCCTGGAGAGCTGCAAGGAGCCCCTCTTCATTGCCCAGGAGTGTCTCCTGAACCGGTGAGGAAGCAAGGGGGCCGTCTGCGTCTCCCCCCCCCCCCCGGGAATCCTGCCTGCCTTGAGCTCTTGCCCTGTGTGTGGCAGGGCCGGTCTCGCTGTGGTGAAGGAAAGGCTCTCTGCACTCCAGACCTGCACCCAGGTGTTGGGGGGCTGCGGAGTCTAGTCCCTTTCCTGGTGGCTGTGGGGGTGCAGGTGGCCCCCCTCAAGGCTGCAGCCACGTTCCCGCCACCCACCCTCCCCTTCGCCTCCCCGTGGCTGTAGGGAGAGGCGAGTGGGGATCGACCTGGTCCACGACGAAGTCGAGCAGGAGCTGCTGAAGAACGTGGAGGTTCTGCAGGGAGTGGTGGCCCTGCTGGAGCGCACCCTGGAGCAGACCAGCGAGCAAGTGAGGTAGGGCCCCGAGGCCGGAGGAAGGGGCCAGCAGCGGCCTGCCTGCCAAGCAGGGGCCGCTGTCCCTTGGAGCACAGAGCACTCGCGGAAGCCCTTCCTTGCCTGCCCGCCTGCCCAGCAAGGGCTGTCTTTTGCTTCCAGGCTCAACCGCTCCGCCAAGTACAACTTGGAAAAGGACCTGAAGGACAAGTTCACGGCCCTGACCATCGACAGATACTGCTCCAGCCTCACCAACAACACGCCAGACATTTACTACGCCCAAAACGTCGTGAAGGTGGAGGAGGAGTAAGCCCTGGAAGAAGGCTCTGCCCCCGTAGGGCCACCCTTGGCCCTCCCTGGGACATGGCCAGCCGTCTCTACCGCCTCCACTTCCAGAGGCTGAGGGGGGGGGGTGAATTAGAGCCATGGGGGGCAGCTCCATTTCAGCAAGGCTGGACCCAGGAAGAGGGCTTCCTAGCGGGTTGTGGAAGACGGGGAGGGAAGGCCGCCTGGCAACCCTTCCCTCTGGCTGCCAACAGGCCCTTCCCCCTTCCC
Organism: Plestiodon gilberti rubricaudatus; assembly: GCA_026170595.1. Classification (NCBI taxonomy): domain Eukaryota; kingdom Metazoa; phylum Chordata; class Lepidosauria; order Squamata; family Scincidae; genus Plestiodon; species Plestiodon gilberti. The sequence goes on from JANXHW010000007.1 coordinate 57,250,715, forward strand.
TGTTGCCACTGACTAACGCGAAGGACGTTCTGCTCTGCCCCTGCACCTTTTCCCCGTTTTCCTCCTGCCTCCATCTCCCTCCCCTCCCTCCTTTTTGTTGCCTTTCCCCTGTCACATTGTATCTTGCAAGTCCCTTGGGGCAGGAAGCTGCCCTCTCGGTGGTGGTCAGTCAGGCACTGTGCACAGTCATTGACCACCTAAGGAATCATTGTCTGCCTCCAGCACCCAGAAGGGCCTTGTGGTGTCCCTGGTTGGACACACACACACACACACACACACACACACACACACACACACACACACACACACACACACACACCCTGCTGCTGAGCTTCTTGCGCTCCAGTATTCCTCTGTCACAGCCCTTCACATCGCTTCCCTGTGGCTCTGCAACGCTCCCTGGTCGCTGGCTCTTGGACAGAAGCCCCACAGCACAGTGACCCCCTTTTCTTCTTCCCACGGCAGCTCGGTGAGTCCTGAGGAATGGGTGGATTTCTCCAACGTGAACGTGGAAAAGGCCGACAAGCAGCGGAACAACTCGCTGGCGCTCCGAGCCCTGATTGACAGCATCCTCTCCCAGACGGCCAGCGACCTGCGCAAGCAGGACGAGGCGGTCAGCATGGCCTTCCGGAACAGGGTGAAGGAGACCAAGAAGGCCAAGGGCCTGCTGGAGGCACACCTGGCAAAGGTAAACTGGGGACCCGTAAGCAGGTTGCTGCTCCACCTTGTCACGCAACGCCTGCCCTCGTTGGTCCAGGGAAGCTCAAGCCCCAGCCCAGCGAAAGTCACTGCTTGAGAATTTGTCTCGTGTGTGTGTGTGTGTGTGTGTGTGTGTGTGTGTACACACCACATGGAAGTTCCAGGACTGCACTCACTGGTCCCCAGGGACTCATGCAGGGGTGAGTTGTGGTTCCCCTCCTCCTCTCCCTCCCTGGTTTGCGTTTGCTTGCAGGTGATGGACGAGATTAACGCCCAGGAGAAGAACCTGGCGGCTGTGCAAAAAGCCATCCTGGACAAGGAGGGGCCGGCCAAGGTGGCCCAGACGCGCCTGGAGACCCGGACTCACCGGCCCAACGTGGAGCTCTGCCGGGACGTGGTGCAGTATCGCCTCTTGCGGGAGATGGAGGAGATCAGCCACAACGTTCAGAGGCAAGCGGGACTCTCCGCTCCCTGTGGGCAACTGGCAGCCCCCAGGAGGGCGAGAAGCGCTCATGGGGCAGGTGGCCTCCAGGCGTGGCCAAAAAGGAGGCCAAGCCTCCCCAGCCAGTAGTGCAGGCAGAATGACAAGGAAGAGGAGTTCCTCCATGCAGGACTTGGCTTCCGGAGTGCATTCTCTTGGCCTCTAACAAGCAGGCAGCAGGACCGGGGGGGGGGGGGGCAATCTAACCTGGCAGCCTGCTAATTTCTGGTGGCCAACAAGCTCACAAGATGTGGAGGAAGGGAACAGCAAATGGTACTCAGAGGTAGACTGCCTCCAAACAAGGAAGCTCTTAGCAGGCTCCTCCCCCTACGTGAATCTGCCAAATTCCCTTTGAAAGCCACCTAAGCCAGTGGCCCTCAACACATCCAGTGGCAGTCAGTTCCATCAGGAAGCAGTGTGTTGTGTGAGGAGACGTTCCCTTTTGTCTGCCTTGTACCTCCTGCCCCTCGGTTTCACAGGCAAACACGGGCACACGGCGGGGCCACTTGGAGGGGGGGGGCTCGAGAGGGAGGCGACGGCGCTGGCGCACTGGCCGCTGCCTTTAGCCCTCCCCCTCTTCCTCTGCTGCTCTCTTATAGGCTGCGAGAGACGCAGGCGAAGGTGGAGGCGGAGCTGAAGGGCCTGTCCCGGCGGCAGCTCTCCCTGGAGGAGGAGATTGAGGTCAAAGCAAACACCCTCTACATCGACGAGGTGCTCTGCATGCAGATGCGCGAGTCCGTCTCCATCAACTACTTCTGACGAGGCTGCGCTGGCGGGAGCGGGCCGGCCTTGCTGCCCCCCCCCCAGCTCCTGCCTGCGCCCCCGGACTCTGCTGTACATTTTCTAGGGGATAATAAAGGTGTGAGCTGTCCAGGGCCCAGGCTGGCGATGGGCCAGGTGGTTCAGGTGGGGGCGGGGTCAGCGCTGCTTCGGCTGGCAGTCCTCCGGCCCCCGGCCCAGGTGGCCTGGGCTGGCTCGAGGAGCCTGGCTGGCAAGGGAGCACACGGGTCCCGATCCGGGTTGGCCCCCCTCCTGCTCCCCCAGGACTTGCAGTTCCTCCACCCACTCCACTTGCTTGCTCTTTGCTGCTCCTTTTCCAGCTTCACGGTATTTTTAGGAGGGAGGCGGCCAGCAGAACGGCAGCCAGCCTTCCATGCCGCCACAAGAGCGTGTTTTCTATCTAACTCTTTGGACCGCACAGGACTGTTTACCCCTTACTGGCCATCGTGCCCCCCATTTGGGAGTGACAAGAAATGGGGCAAAGGACCCCAGGGGCCCGCCCCAGAAGCCAGAGGGCCATCACTTTGCACGGGGGGGGGGAGCTGCCTCAGCCTGAGAAGAGAGCCTGCTCCCTCCCAAACTCCAAAGGCAACTGCTTCTGTGTTTGTTCTGGTGGACGCGGAGAGGTAGTGCTGGTCGAGACTGGGCTGCGGCTTTTCCTGGGGGGGGGGGCTTGTGCTTTGTTTTTAAAAGGCGGGCCTCTTGCAGCCAGCCCCTCCCTGCTGGTCGAAGGGCCTCGTAGGTCCTCCTTGAGGAGGGGGGCCCTGCCAGGTGATCGCACGACCTGCGCCCTCTCTCGCTGCCCTCCCACTTGTGCACAGTGGAATCAGGGACGGGGGTCCTAAGGATTCCTTCCCCCCCCCCAAAAGCAGCTTTGGCATAAACTCCAGAGTGGCTCTCGGTCCTCGTCTTGGGTGCAAATCATAGCTCTTTTATTCTCAGTAAGGCAGTTCAGGGCCCCTATTGGTGGCAGGTGGCTTGACTGGGAGGAGGACGAGGCTGGATCTGGCCACCGGGACCCTTCCTTCCTTCCTTCCTTCCTTCCTTCCTTCCGCATCCAGCCGCTTTCTCCAAGAGGGCTCTAGAGAGACTCCTCTGCAAGGCAAGACCAGGGCGTTGGCCACAGAGCTGGGCAGGGGAGGGGGCTGCACAAAATGTCCCCCCCAACAATGCCCTGAGCAGCCCAGCAGGCAAAGGACTCTGCACAGTGCCCACCCCCCAAAACCTTGTGCTGCTCAGAGTCAGTGCTTGGGCTCAGCGGGGGTGGTGAACCTGAGCCTGAGTTTTCTGGGCAGGCGCCAGGGGTGCCAACCGGAGCGCCTTGACCTTTCCACCAAGGGCCTGGCCCTGGGGGACACGGGGGAGGGCAGTGTCGACCCCTTTCCACATTGTGGCCCCGCCCACATGCTCTGTTGGGCTTCTCCAAAACAGGCTGCCCGCAGTCCTACTGTACCTCCTTTCCCCGAGAGACGAGGGCTCCTCCTCCGAAGCGTCTGCAAAGAAGCTGCCCTCCGGCACTTTTTCTGAAGGGGGGGCAAGAGGGGCACGGTGGGAGAGAGCCGTGGGCAAGCCGGACAGTGTTCCACGACTCCTGCCGTTTCTGGTTCTTTTTTACGGTTTGGGTAAATGCAGTTTAAGTAAGCAGGTTACAAAACATAAGTGGACGCTACCATCTTCACTGGTCTGTACGCAAGGCGGGAAGCTCCAGCGCCACCAGGGAGGGGAAGGGAAAGCCACAGCCCCCCCCCCCCCCCGTGCCCACTCCGAGCTGCAAGGAGCTTGGCATGGCCCCAGCTGGAGGAGCACCCCCCCACCTGAAAACTCTCCTTCCCCAGCCCCTCGCTGTGCACCCAAAGGCAGCCCCCTCCTCTTCCTCACCTCGTGCTTTTGCAGGGTGGGGCCCGGAAGGAGGATGTTGCACTGGGAGCAGGTCGCCAGCTGGTCATAGACGGAGTCCTCGGGGGCTGCTGGCGGCCCAGCGGTGAAAGCCAGGCGGCCCGCTGCGGCCTTCTTGCTCCGCGGAGGCTTCAGCAAGGGCCTCCCGACGGACGCCAGCGCCTTGTCCTGCCTCTTGGGACGGACGACCTTCTCGGCACTCTTGCTGGGCGCAGGGGGGGGCATCACGGGAGTCGGCGGATGCCGAGGGGACGCGGGAGAACTGGGCTCACCGGGGGAGCTGGGAGGAAGAGCTCCCAGGAGCTGAGCGAGCGGGTTGCACTCGTTCTGGGGGAGGCAAGCGAGAGAGACAAGGCCAGGGGGGTGGGGGGTGAGCATGGGACTCCGCACAGCTCCACGCTGGGGGACTGCAGCCAGGTGCCCGTTTCCCCATGCAAATGCCAACGCCAACCATCCCTTTGGCGGGACTCCAGGGCCCTTGCCCATGTGAGCAGAGCCGGGTGGCACGGTGACTCTGGCCTGGCATGTGGACGCTCCTGGGGTCGAGCCCTGGCAGCCTCTCCAGTCCAAAGAGGCTCTCGGGGAGCAGGGTAGGGAAGAGAGGCTGCTGCTGCCGGGCCCAGGAGACCAGGCTGGTCGGGCTCAGTCGCAGGCCTCTGCCCCACGCCTCTGGGGTGCGTTGCTGGGATGCAACACCAACCGCCCGGACCCAAAGGATGCGAGACCTCTGGGCTCAGGCAGGTGCCCACAAGCAGACCAACCCTTGGTCAGGATGGTTTGGGCTGAAGGGGACAGGACGGGCCCGCGGCTCACAGCTGAATGTCTCCCCCCCCCGTGTGATGGCCAGTCCTGAGCCCCCAGATGGCAACCTGTGCCCCAAGCGCTTACCAGATGTGGGAGGTACTGCTCATCTGGAAACCGGCGATTGCACTGCTGACAAACATGGGTTGTGGGACTCGAGGCTAGGAGGAAGGAGGGAGGGAGGGCCTCAGGGCGACGTGCAGGCGAGGCGGGCCACGGCCTCTCCACTCACCCTCCGCTGGGACAAAGAGGCTGAAGCGAGACTGGCGAGGGGGCAGCCGCCCCTTTGTCCCTACACGGGAGCCAGGCAGGGCCAGAAGGGCTGGTGGCCCAGCAGTCACCCCCCGCCCCGGGGCCCCCACTCACCGGGCCCCTGCAGCTCGTCTCGGGGCCAGCAGGTGCGCTTGTGCTCCTCCAGGGCTCTGTACATGACGTACTTGCTGCAGTCCCAGCACAACGTGGTCCGGCTGCCACAGGCGTCCAGGTGGGCCTGCAGCTTGCGGTGAGGCATATCCAGCTCGCAGAAGGGGCACTTGGCTGTGCGCTCCTGGCATTCTTCAGCCTGCAGGTGGGGCAGCAGCAGGGGGAGAAGAAGGGGGTTTAGAGCCCCTGGCAGGCAGGGCAGAGTGAAGAAGGCCTGGCAGGAGGCACAGCCAGCCCATAATAAGCTGTGGAGCGTGCAGGTCAGAGGCTGGCTGGCCTCGAAAGGAGGAGGAGCAGAAGAGCCGACTGTTTGGAAACAAACACACGTGTCTGCTGCAGCAGCACGCCCACGAGCCCCGAGTCAGCTGCTGCAGGGCCCTGTCCAATGGCGAGGGCGGGCGGGCCTGCTGTCTGTCACACTGCGCGAGGGATGGGCCAGGGACTGGGATCAGGACCCAAGGGGCTGGATGGAGGGCCCTGGTCTTGCCAACAAGGGGGCCGCTGGCTTCCTCTTCAGCTACTCCTCCTGACCCACAGGCAGGTCCCCTCGCTCGCAGGGTTGCCGCTCGGGCTCCGCGAGGTCCCCGACTGTGCCCACAGCCCGGCGGCTCCACTGCCCAGCCCCAGCCCCTGCCCCCGGCGGGCGGCGCAGCCTCGCCCTCGCCCTTCCTTCTCACCTGGTGGCGTTCCAGCAGGTACTGCTGCATCAGCCGGTGGCAGAGCTTGCACCTGACCTAGACGGGGCAAGAGGAGGGAGGGAGGGAGGCAGGCAGCCGAGGGCGAGGAGGGAGCCCGCCCGCCCGGCCCAGAGGCCTGCCCAGGGGGGCGGGCTCCCGCAAGGAGGGAGGGGGCGGCCGGCTCTGCGGTGGCGCCCAGTCGCCCACCCGCTCGCTGCTGGGGGTACAACTACCTGCTGGTGGGCGTGGGCGAGGTGCTCCTGCATGGCGGCAGCGGCCAGGCGCTCGTCACACTGCGGGCAGACGGCGAGGAAGCGCAGGCAGTGCGCCTCGTGCAGCGGGAAGTTGGCGGCCGCCACGTCCCGCTTGCTGAGCCCGAGCAAGGAGAGAGAGGTGCGCTCAGGGCCGGGCTCGCTCGTTGCCGCCCGCCCCCGCCGCGGCGTCGGTGTCGAAGCCCCCCGGCCGCCCGCCCGCAGCGGCATCAGCAGCCGCTCGCGCCCCGCTCCGCTCCTACCAGTTCTGGCAGCAGACGCGCCCCTCCGTCTCCATCGCGCCTCCCCGGCTCGCCTCCCCTTTCGCTTTCATTTCTGCTGCTCTCCTGGAACCGAAACGAAACTCATCCAGCTGCGGAGCGCACCGTCTCGCCCCCTCCTGCTGCACCAGGGGGCGGTAGCCGGCCTTCCTTCCAGCCGGGAAGGGGCTCCTGCCCCGCGGGGTCTCTTCAGGGAGACCTCTCGGCCCCGGAGACCCGAGCTCTGGCCGGCCGGCAATGGCATGCTCACCAGGGGGGGCCGCCTGGCAGTGCCTGGGCTGCTGCAGACCTCGAGAGTGCGCCTGTCTCGTGGAGAGTCGCGGAGAAGCCAGCGGGAGGGAGCAGCCCGCCCGCCACCTTCGGGGATTGCGGTGTGCGAGCCAGCGCGCTCCGGGGCTGCCAGCCGGCCTTTCCTTGCGCTGGACGAGCATCCTCGTACCTGACCAGCCCTCTCTGGGCATGTCACAATGGACCTTGTCAAGCCAGCCAATCGGGTCCCCTGGGCCTGTGGGGTAGCAGCCTGGGGGGGGGGGCTGGGGGTGTGGTGGGAGGGACGCCACCTCCAGAAGGAGAGTGCAGAGGCGGGTTCTTGGAGTAGGGAGCTCTGGCCCCTGATCTCAGCAGCCTGTGTCTAAGTTGGGGGTGCTCTGCATATCATGCGCAGAGTGAACCACTTGTGCTGCCTCACAACTGTGCACCTGGCAGCCCCCCCCCCGTTTTTCTTCAGAGGGCAACCCCCCCCCCGCGATGCATGCAGGCATTTTCAGCACTGGGGGGCTGGGCGGTCAGTGGAGAGCCAGGGATTGGCAACCATGGCGCTTAATCTGCAGGCCAGGCCTGCCTTTCTGGAGAAGAGTGTGGCCGTCACGACCATGGGAATGTGGGTGAGGAGCTCCAAAGCCCAGATGCCAACCCTAAAACGACAAGCAAAGGAGGCTGAACGCCCAGCTCGTTGACACCTTTCAGCAGGGCTTTTGTGTCCTTTTCAAAAGGGGTTAGACAGATCTGTGAAAGTGGAGGAGTGGTTTATCAGTGATGGGCTGTGTGATCCCCAAACAGAACCTCCAGGCACAGGGGCAATCTACCTCTAAATAAACAAATGACATCACACCTTCCTGGTCTGCTTCTGGGCTTCCCAGCTGGCCACCACTGGCAACAGACCGCTGGGCCTCAAGGGCCTCCTCTCAGGCTCTTGCTCCACCCCCTGCTCTGCAAAGACCCTTGGATCAAGGCCACACAAGCTCCCCAGGAAGAGGCAGAACATGCCATGCCAGGTGGGAATTTTGCCCGCCTGCCCACCTCTGCCAGCGTTTGCAAATAATAATGTGGTGGTTCTGAGTGAAGCTAGGGACAACTTTCTTGAGCCGTAAGGAACGTTGGTGAGGGCTGTTGGAGGATGGGCAGCGTTTAGCTGCTGGACACTGGGTGTACTGCCTGGTCACATGTAAAGACCTCCTACTCTAATCCCTCTGTGTTCCAGGAAGGGGTGTGGCCCCTGACCTTTATTTCCTCCTTCTTGCCCCTCACTCAGTCTCTTCTTCTCTTCATGCCCACCAAGCAAGATGATGCCATCGCTGCTCCTGCAGCCCAGCGGCCATCTTGCAGCCTAACCCCATGCAGGGAGCCCCAGCTCTAGGGGGGCTCTATCTTAAGTCTAGGATGTACCTCTGATTGATGGTCAGACGCTATGTATATATGCAAACTGAACTGTGAGTAAACTCTTCTTCTTCTTTTAACAACTACAAAGCAATGCCTCGTGTGTATTCATTTAGCTAAGCAAAGCAGTCTGCCTGGGTGGAGGAGGGAACTCTGCTAATAAGTGGGAACGCACCTCCCAATATGTGCCAGAGAGCATCTAATTTCCCCATCAAGGGCTACACGAGGGGCGGAGCAACTTGTGGGCGGCACCCAAACCCCACCTCCTGCGACCTGGACGCGTTGCCTGGAACAATCTGCTTCCAAGGCTAAAACTGTGAACTGGCTCTTGGAAAGCGGTTTATAAATATTCTGCATAATAATAATAATAATAATAATAATAATAATACGACCACCATCTCTCCTGTCCAGACACTGCTTGGCTTGGCCACCCCAGCAAAGGGGCAAGGGCTGTGCTTGTCCTTCATCATGTGCAGCTCAAGCTGCAGCCCCCAGGCCAGGAGGCCTTCAGTTCCACAGCTGTCCTTGGGGGCCCCCTGCTGGAGCGGCACCAGACGGACGGCCACCCGCTCAGGCACTGGCGAGGAACCAGAGCCACCCAAGGGCCCACCTGCTCAGGCCAGCTTCGAACCCCGCAGCACCGCTATTCTATAGCACCGCTATATCTCTTGACGGATCAAGAGAGAGATCTTGGGGTGCTGGTGGACAGGTCGATGAAAGTGTCGACCCAGTGCGCGGCGGCTGTGAAGAAGGCCAATTCCATGCTCGGGATCATTAAAAAAGGGATTGAGAATAAAACGGCCAATATCATTATGCCTTTGTACAAATCGATGGTAAGGCCACATCTGGAGTATTGTGTCCAGTTTTGGTCACCACACCTCAAAAAGGATATAGTTGAATTGGAAAAGGTGCAGAAAAGAGCGACCAGAATGATTCGTGGGCTGGAGCACCTCCCTTACGAGGAAAGGCTACAGCGTCTGGGGCTTTTCAGCCTAGAAAAAAGGCGCCTGAGGGGGGACATGATTGAGACTTATAAAATTATGCATGGGATGGAGAGAGTGGATAGAGGGAAATTCTTCTCCCTCTCGCACAACACCAGAACCAGGGGACATGCACTAAAATTGAGTGGAGGGAGAGTTAGAACAGACAAAAGAAAATATTTCTTTACCCAGCGTGTAATTCATCTGTGGAACTCCTTGCCACAGGATGTGGTGATGGCATCTGGCCTAGATGCCTTTAAAAGGGGTTTGGACAGATTCATGGAGGAAAAGACCATCACAGGTTACAAGCCATAAGCAACCTCCTGGTTTTTAGAAGTGGGTTTTCTCTGTGCCAGGTGCAAGGGAGTGGCGACTGGACACAGGTTATCTTGTTGTCTTGTGTGCTCCCTAAGGCATCTGGTGGGGCCACTGTGTGACACAGGAAGCTGGACTAGATGGGCTTTTGGCCTGATCCAGCAGGGCTCTTCTTATGTTCTTATGTTCTTATGCTAGCCTCTAATGCGGAGCATCAATCAATCAATCAGGGTGTGCCGTCGGGTGGGGTGGCCGGCCATCTAGCGCCAGCACTGCTAGAGCCGCCTCGAGGGTTGGCGCCCCGGCTGTGAGGAGGTGAGCGGATCCTGCTTGCCTGGAGACACGTCTCTGCCTCCCAGGGGCGAGTTCATGCATTCAGCTGCCTTTGGCGGAGGGGAACAAGAGTGCCGTGGGCTTTGTGGCGCTGACGGGAGGCGGCGGCCCCGTCATTTCCTGTGGGAAGCGACAGCCGTGGGGCGAGGGGCCTGCAGCTGGGGAACCGGTTCCAGGGTGCCAAGTCCCTCCCCCGCTCCCCGCCAGCCTTCCAGGCCTCGTTCAGGCAGGCAAATCTGGCACTGCTGGGCTCCTCCTCCTTCATCAGGAGTGGCAAAGGGGCCCTGCGCCAACAGGGAGCTGAGCCTCCCCCCCCCACACACACACACACAAGGGTCACAAAGAGCCCTTTTGTGTTGCCAAGTTGCTGGGGACACTGAGGGTGTCCAAGGGAACTGCATGTTCCAAAGATTGCCGGCCGCTCTTGTCTGGAGCACCCAGCTGCTCCTGCAGGAGCTCTGGAAGGAACCGGGCAGCGTGCTGGAGGCAGCAGGCCGCCCAGGAAGAGGGGCGAGGCAGGGCAGCAGGGAGCCAGCCAGCCAGCCAGCCACTCTCCCTCCCTCCCTCCCGCCTGTGTTCACGTCCTGGAGCAGAACGGACCGGGACAAGACAGGCTGTGTCGGCGGCGGGCATTGTGTTTTCGGGAGGCTCCTGCTGCAGCAAGCCGCCTTCCGGAGAGGGGGGGCGCTGGTGTCTCCCTCGTGGACTGTGGTCTCCGAGGGCTCCTTTTGACCATACTAGCTGCCCACACCTCCCTGGCGGGCATGCCAGCTCCTCTTGTGCCAGGCTCTTTGGGGACTACCGATGGCGATGGCCCACCCGAGGCCACAGGAGTGGGAGGAGGGAGAGGAGGCCCGCACGGCTGCTCTGGATTGCTCCTCCCTCCTCGGCGCTCAGGCGCAGTGCAGAGCCAGCCCCCATTTTCCCACCAGCCCCACTGCGCGTCCTGCCTGCTGCTGCACCGAGGCCCCCTTTGCTGTGCCAGGGAAGGCTTTGTGGCCCAGGGCTGCCTGGCACCTGCATGCCAAATGCTGTGTGTGCCCCCCCCCTTGGCCGGAAGGGCACCAGCCCCCACCTCCAGCACTTCTCTGCCTGTTTGCTGGGCTGGAACAGGAAGTGGGAGACTGGGTGGAAGAGGCGTGAAGGAAAGACGGGGGGTTGGCCAGAGCGTCTCTGGCATGCCAGTCTGCACCATAAGAGCAGCCTGGCTGCGGGGCCAGCAGCACCCTGCTTCACACAGTGGCCACCCGCTGTCCCAGCGGAGATGCCCCCAGGCAGGGGAGAAGGCAGGTGCCATCGCTCCCTCCCTGCAGCTGGTATGCAGAGGCAGATGCTGCCCGCTGAGCCTGGACGGAGGCCGCAGTAGCGCTCGAGACAAGCGGCCAGCAATGGGCCTCTTTGTCCGGTCCCTTCTAAAGCCTTCCGAGCTGGTGGCCCTCCATCCATCACAGCATCTTGTAGCAATGAGTTCCACTGATTGACTCTGTGCTGTGTGCAGAAGTGTCGTCTCCTGTCCAGCCTGAATCTCTCACCATCTCGTGTTTGTGCCTGGAGTTCTGTGACTGAAAAAAAGCAGGCTGAGGGGAAACACCTGGACTCAACGGGATGGACACCAAGAAATCCATGCTTGGCCCAGTTGGATGCAGCAACTAGAAATACCCAGCAGAGGGAGCCGGGGTGCTACTCAAAAGTAAACCGCACAAAACCTCAAGGGCAAAGTCTGCAGGCTGGCTGGCAGTGGAAAGAGCAAACGAACCAGAACCCACGCCCTACACGCATCTAGCTAGAAACAGAGCCCCTGTTGCTTGCTACTGACCTTGTCCCACTGAGGACTCCTGCTCCCTGCAATGACCAGAGAGCGGGCGAGTGGGCCTGGTTCCAATGGCTGACCTGGCCAAACACCCCACCCCCAGCATCCCTGTGCTGGAACTTCAACTTACGGTTGATGGTGTCTCCAGGTTGCCCGACTGGAGGAGCAAGGAGGAGCCCACTTGGCTGCTCCATCCCACCCCTTTGCCTGGACAGACTGGTTTGGCTGCCCCAGGCTCCTTAGGGGGCTTGGCTACTCCAGACAAGAAGGACCCTCTCCACACCCAGCACCTGGCCGCCTGGCCAGGGTGTTTCAAACAAGGGACCAAGGAGGATGTTGCAGCAGCTTTTAGGCTGGGGAGCTAGAAGGGTCCAAAAAGAGTGAGTGAGTGAGTGAGTGAGTGAGTGAGTGAGTGTGTGTGTGTGTGTGTGTGTGTGTGTGTGTGTGTGTGTGTGTGTGTGTGTGTTGACACTGAGCTCTGGGTCTTGATGGCAAACGAAAGCCTTCCGTGGATCAGCTGCAGGCGGCGGAGCAGTGGCTGCTGCCTGCCTGCCTGCCTGCCACTGTGAGCAGCAGGGGTCTGGGCTGGACGGGGCCCCACTGTGGTCTCCTCCAGCTGCAGCAACAGCTGGGCTCTCTGGGCCCTCAGGTGCCGGAGGCACATGTGGCTGGCCAGCCACCGCTGCTGCTGCCACTTGGAGAAACCCAGGCCCACGTCTGGCTGCCTGGCCTGGCCAGAGTCCCGTGGCCTGGTAGCACGCCAAGAACTGGGAGGGGGCTGTTCTTGGCAGTGGGTCCATTATCACCACCACCATCTCCTGCTCTCGGTTCAGTAGCCACACACAATGGCTCCCTCTCCAATGACACACTGAGCACAGGCCAGAGGGACAGCAGCCTGCCTGGCCCAGCAGCTCACCTGGCCATTAACCCCTGGGAGGCTGAAGGGCTCCGGGCCCGATGAAAAAAAGCCTCCCCCCCCCCTCTCTCTCTCTCTGCAGGCGGAAATGTCTAGAGAGGAGAAAGGAGCTGCTGCCTCCAGTGATGCTTGGGCCCAGTTCTGGGCCATGCCGAAGGCCGGCCAGGCTCAATCCCTGGCTGGCAGCAGCTACTCAGACCCTGGAGAGCCCCTGCTGTCAGTGGAGGCAATGCTTGCTGCTGAACTTGTCCCTGGGCAGCTCAGGTTCTGCTGTACCCTAGGTGAGTGTCTGTGAAGACGCTGACATCCAGCACCCGTGCAAGGCCACGGGACCCCAGCACCCCCACCCCCACTTTTCACCTGAGGACCCCAAGGAAGGGAGTGCAGCTGGAGGTGAGGAGGAGTGAGCGGCCGGCGGGGATCAAGCCAGCAAGATCGGGTCCATTCTTAGCCATCCATCTGGGGAGTCTGTCTGCTCAGCGCACCGCTCGACAGCTGCAACCTCAGAGAAGACCAGCAGGGGGAGCAGCAGCCAGCAGCAGCCACTGCCGCCTCCCTCCTCCCACCCTGGGCGCTGGGGCTAAGCTGGGAGATGCCACGGCGGGGGGTCGCTGGGGGTGGGCCTCTGGGGGGCACCGCCCTCGTTGGCAACGAGGCAGGTTTTCTGCCTGCCTCCAGCTTGAGGGCCTGTTCAGGCACCTGGCTCTCTTGATGCCACACACGTGAGGCCCAGGCAGCTCCCCCCTCCCCAGGGCCCCCAACTCCTCTCTGCGCAGGCCAGCACACCAGCAAAGAGCCCCGCCAGCTCAGCGCCCCCAACCCCCCCCCGCGCCGCCTGGCTGGGCTCCTCCTCCTCCTCCCTCTTGGTCGCTTCTCTCTTTGCCGTTGAGGAGATCTCCCCCCCCCCCGCGCAGTTCTTTCCGTGGTGGTTGGAGTGCTCAGTGCTGGGCAATTGCAAGACGGGGGGGCTGCCCGTTCGTACGGTTCACCTGAGACACTTCTGACTGTTTTGCTCGACGTGATCAGCCCTCGGGGGCACAGGGTCTCCCTGGCCCGGCTGGGAAACTGCGCCCTCCCTTGCAGGTCAGCTCTAGTAGATTCCCAGCCACAGTGACCCCCGGGCCGGCCGCCGCCGCCGCCGCCGCTCAAAGGAGGCCCAGGAAAGAGGCGGCGCTCAGCGACGAGCGCCTCTTGCCTGGGCGCTCTGCATGCGCTCAGAGGACCTCCCTGCCCTTGAAGAGCTTAGCCTGCCGGGCGGTCCAGGAGGAGGGAAGAGGCGGAGGGTGGGGAGGGGCCGAGGCGGGCGCCAAAGGCCGGCGCCGTTTAAAAGGCTTCGCCGGGCAGAGTGCCTGGCACCTCGGCTCCCTCTCGCCAGCGTGCCCCGTCCAGCCCAGCTCCTCCAGCCATGGCTCCTGCGCCGCCGCCAGCCTTCCTGCAGCCGCTGCTCCGCTACAAAACGTTGCTGCTCTTGGTCGGCACCCCCCTCGCCTTCCTGCCGCTGCCGCTCCTGCTGCCAACGCAGGTAAAAGGTCCCCCGTGACCGTCCGCAGGCGCCCACACCCGCCCGGCGACCTTCACCCGGGATGCGAAGGCAAAGCACCCCCTTGGCCCCGGCTCGCCTCCTCCTCTCCCTCGGGCTGCCTGGCCTACTGGTCCCTACTGGTCAGGGAGTAGGGCGCCCGGAGGAGGTACCCGCGCCGCGCCCAGTGGCAGCGCCTGCCAAAGGAAGAGGGTTCAAGAAATAGCAGGGCGGAGAGGGAGAACCGGCGGCGGACAGCCTGAAGTTGGGGAAGCCGCCGAGGAGGGCAGCCGGATCGCCCTAACCCCACCGGGAAAGACTGGGACAGGCAGCTGGAACAAAAGGAGACTTGGTCCAGGTTTGGGCAATGGTGTCTGATCTGGCTAGTGACGAGAGACAAGTTCTCCGGATACTACTAGCATGCATGGGCAAAAAGAGGGCTTTGCCAGGCGACGCAGGGTTAACCTATGGAACTCACTGGCACAGCATGTGGTGAGGGCCAGTTGCTTGGGTGGATTTTTAGGAGGATTAGTTACTTTTGTGAATGAAAGCCAAGTGGAAACTCCGTGTTCCGAGGCAGCCGACCTCTCAGTAGCATATTGAATGAAAGTGGGAGGAGAAATCCCATGACCAGAGAAAGGCGGTATATAAATACTGGTATTATTGTTATTGTTCTATGTTGGGGAAGATAATAGGTAGAGGTGGGAGAAAATGGTTTTATTTTTTTCACAGATTTCGGTGTTTAACCAAAATGAAATGGCAGAAAGCAGTGATGTGTGTTTTTATTTTGTTATCCCTGTTACCACCAAGGGGTGACCACGGTTCCCTTCCCTTCCTGCTGCTTGTGAGCTTCCCTGAAGCACCTGGAGGCTGCAGACAGTGAATGCCAGCCAGGCTAGGCAGTGCCTCGGTCGGTCCTGCTGGGGCAGCAGCCTGCCACCGATGCTGGCTGGCTGGCGTGAGCGGCAAAAACACACACACAGGCAGGGCGCACCTGGCAGCTGCCCCCCCCCCCGCAGGAGCCCCCAGTGCCCATTCGAAGGTGGCCTGGCTCCTCCCTGCTCGTTAACCACCTGCCCTCAGGGCTGCCACCCTGGACGAGCGCACCTTCCTTCCTTGGTTTGCACACAAGCGGCGCCAACTTGCTGTCAGCTTTCTTGCTCTCTGCGCAACAGAAAAGCTGGTGCACAAGTTGCAACAAACCCAGACTCCTGGAAATAATTGATTTCAAGTCGACCAACGCAGCCCTGCTTATAAATTAACTCCAGCTGCGGCGGGGAGGGGGCTGAACGGGGGAGGGTGGGCAGATTGGGCCTGGGAGGGGGCGGGATCAGCGGTGCCAGGGCAAGCCATAGCCTATCCCCCTTTCTGGGCCTGATCCACCAACATGGATCGGCACGAACTTGCGCCATGATATCGCTGGCACCACTGTCCGGGTTGACCTGTTCCGCATGCTAGGGCTTACTCCAGGGCAAGGAGACAAACATCCCCTTACCCCAAGGAGACCTCCAGCATGCTATATTCCCCCACAGGATGCAGCGCAGTCTATGCTGGTGCCGTTGCTTTGCTGCGCGGGAATTTATTTTGGATTGGGCTGCCCGAGTTAGGAAATGCTTACTCGTGTCCAGCCTCAATCTTCCGCCCTGTAGTCCAGCCCATTGGCTCCAGCCTGACCCTCAGGAACCACCAAAAGCAAGCCCTCGCCTTATCCCTTCAGGCACTTGAAGACGGCTGCTGTATCTCCTCTTAGTCTTCTCCAGACTCAACACACCAAGCCCCTTGAACCATTCCTCGCAGGACTTGGCTTCCAGACCCCACAACTTCTTCGCTGCCCTCAACGTCCTTCTTAAAACCTGGAGCCCCAAACTGGAGGCAGCAGGAGTCCAAGTGGGGTCTGACTGCTAGTGCAGAATGGAGGGGAGTCATCATCACGGCTGGCTGGTGAGATCGGCACTCTGCCTCCTCCGCGAATGCAGCCCAGCAAGGTGGCGCTGACTGGTCTTGACTCACGGTCCACTTGCGGTCCAGCTAGACATTTTTCACACAAGCCAGGTGCTCCCTCTGGTCTGTTTTGTTCCTGCATGCAGGGCTGTACATGTGTCTTGTTGTTGTACATGTGTCGTCATGTTGGGACGGGCCCGCTGGCAGAGTCTGCCAGGATCATTGCGCATCCTGATTCGGATACCCGCCGTCCCCTCCAGCTTCACGTCCTCTGGCGATTTGAGATGCATTCCCTCTGCCCCCTCGTCCCAGTCAAGTATAGAAATGTTGAGCAGCACAGGACCCAAGACAGACGCTGTGGCCCTCCACCTGACACCTCCCTCCAGGTTGACCTAGAGCCATTTAAAGCCCTTGCTGAGAACAGCCCAGGGTTCAAGCCCTTTGAATCCACCTTGCAGCAGAACCATCGGGGGTGGGGTTCTGTAAAGAGAACCTTTACAGTCTCTTGCTCACCATCTCTTTATTCCTAGCACTGAAAGCAAAAGACAGACCTTCAGACCGAAATGCCCCCCCCCCAGCAGACCAGGCGGGGGCCACGTTGCTGTCCAGCTGCTGTGGAGCAAATAACCTGTTTGTGGTGCATTCCCATTGGCTGCTGCCAGACCAGAGTAAGGCCTGGAAGTAGTCATTTGGGGCACCCGAAAATGAAGCGCTGTTTGGACCCCTCCAGCACCTCTGACTTGCAGCCAGTTAATTGGTCCTGTCTCCCCACAGGAGAACTGACTTGGCAAGTCTGAGGCCAGGGTAGTGCCTCACCTGCTGACGATTCTGGCACATTTCGGCGCCTTTAATCCCCCCCCCCCCTACAGTCTGAGTTGCAGGCGCTCGCTTGACTTGTGGTTTGGCAGAGGCTGCTGTAGGCACGAGTAGCTCTCCACCAGCACGGCACCGTTCAGAGCAGGGGGCATGCTGGGGCCTGAGTCCCCCGCCCCGAGCGGTTGGTCAGCCTCTCCGCTTGCAAGGAGACACAGGCAGGCAGCAGCCTTCAGTTCCTCTGCAGCAGCTTGGCTGCTGAAGCACGTGTGCGAGGGACCCATCCATCCGACCGGCACAAGTGTCCTGTTCAAAAGCCTGACGCCGAGTGGGGCCCTGGCGGACAACGCCATTCATTTCAGCAGAAGCTGGGCAGCCCACTTCCGCAGCGGAGGCAGGAGGAGGGGTTCTCCTCGGGAGAGACACCCGTGGAATACTTATGGGTTGGCTTGCTGGAATCCAGTGGGATCCTGCCTGCCTTTCCAAGCCCTCTCGGGCAGCTCCAAGAAAGGAACGATCAAGAAATAGAAGCCAAAAGCGAAGCCATCGGTCCGATCAAAGGCAGACCCCAAACAGCTGGGGCCCGGCACACCGCGAGCGAAGGGCAAACGTCTCCATTCGTGGCTAGGCAACCTCAGGCGGAGGCAGGAGCCCCCCTCCAAAATGCCCTGCATTTTGCAGCAGCAGGAGGCTGCAGTTCCGAGCCCCTCCAGCAATGGCGCCAGTCAGGGCGGGCCAAATATCGCCCTGCAGCCTTGGAGCGCTCCAGGCCCCGACTGCAGCCTGGGGCTTCCGCAAACCCAAAAGTGGGGGAGGTGGAATCGGGCACGAAACCAGGGCAGCGGAAGGCGATTGGCAGGGGCTGCAGGACTGCATTGGAATCCAGCATTCCCAAACCCCGGGGGGGGGTGGTGGTGGTTGGTTGGTTGGTTTTGGGGATGGGACCATCTGCAAATGGCCAAACAAAAAATAGCCTCAGAATAAAAATATGATTAGGAACCCATTTTGCCTGATGGCCCAACACAGCGGCCTACACAGTTATTTGAGGGGCGGGGTGGGGTGGGTCTCCTGATCTGTCTTCCTTGAGTGAGGGGGGAGCAAAGTACCCTGCACCGTGTGTGCCTGAGACTCAGCCCTGGCGAAGTGGCAACGCCCCCCCCCCCCGGGCCCGGTGCCGACTGAACGACTGCGCCCCCCTCCTCCCCCCCCTGCAGGAAGCCAAGTGCGGCTACGTGATCCTCCTCATGGCCGTCTATTGGTGCACGGAGGTGATCCCGTTGGCCGTCACCGCCCTGCTGCCCGTGGTCCTCTTCCCGATGTTTGGCATCCTGGAGTCCAAGAAGGTAAGGCCGAGTGAGGGGGAGCTCCAGGGAGGCTCAGAAGCCGCTCGGCCCGCTTGCGTGGCTCTCCTTTTCTCTTGGCTGAAACCAGAAACCTTCTTGGGTCCGAGCAGCACCCTGAGCGAAGCCCGGAGGAGGAGGGAGAGGCGAGCTATGAAGCGAGGTAGAGAGAGCTCTAGAAAGTGGCCCCTGGCCTGGCCTGAGCAGGCAGAGGAGAGGAGAGCCAAGGAAGGTCAGTCTGGGCCTGGCAGCAGCGGTGGGGTGACGTCCACAAGGGACGGAGGGACGGAGCCAAACACGGCCAGCTGGCCTGCCCACCCGCCTGCCTTCTGTGGCCACAGGGCAAAGGCAGGCTGCAGCCTCACTGGGAAGGAACGGGTGCTCGGCACATGCTCAGAGACACCAGGACCTGGCTATTCGTTCAGATCTTCCACCACCCAAGAGTCTTGTGGCGCCTTCCAGGTGGACTGGAGCAGCGTCTGGTCTGCCTGCCTTTGCCTGGAAGGCGCCACAAGGTGTGTGGGTGGGTCTGATGCGCCCCCGTGGCTGCTCCCTCTCTGAACAGGCTGTCCACACATCCAAACGGGCTGCTCAGGGTGGGGCTGAGCCCTCTCATCTCAAGTCCTGATGCTGGAGCAGTAGGGAGAGCAAAGGCGGGCTCTGCCTGGAAGGGCCACGAGACAGGGGGCACCCCAAAGGTGAGGAGAGATGGGGGGCAGGGGGCTGGACAGCCACTGGGAAGGTCTGGCCACCTGGAAGGCACCAACCGTAGGCAGGGGGGGGTCCCAGCAGTCCCCCATCCCAGGCCACTGAGCAGAACCTCCTCTCCCCCCAGGTGTGTGTGCAGTACCTGAACGACACCAACATGCTCTTTCTCGGGGGGCTGATGATCGCGGTGGCCGTGGAAAACTGGAACCTCCACAAGCGGATTGCGCTAAGGGTCCTGCTGATCGTTGGCGTGAAGCCAGCTCTGTAAGTAAGCCAATCTACACACACACACACACACACACACACACACACACACACACACACACAAGGAGGGCCTGGTGGGACCAGTGCTTGCCAGCAGAGGGGTCAGGTCTGCTCCCCACAGTCTTGCCAGCCCCCCTAGGGAGGGATGCTTCCTTGCCGCCGGAGAGGGGCGGTTCACACCTAGCTTGGAAGTGAAGCCAGGGGAGGGGCTGTCTGTCCCTGGCGGCAAGGGCTGGGAAGGACCCCTCTCCTCCTTGGGGCTCGATGGCCCCCTCGCTTAGGGTCTGCCTCAGCTTCCCGTATTCATAAATCCCCTGGAGCAAATGGCGCCAATCACTGGGGACCCCAAAGAGCACAGACCCAACACCAGGCTTTGGAAGACAGACGGACCCGCTAGCCTGGCTGCCTGGAGGTGATGCTGCTGGCGCAGCCTGCCAGGGGTCCCGCCGCCGCCGCTCACAGCCCGCCTGTGCCTCTTGCAGCCTGATGCTGGGCTTCATGGGGGTGACGGCCTTCCTGTCCATGTGGATCAGCAACACGGCCTCCACCGCCATGATGGTGCCCATCGTGCAGGCCGTCCTGGACCAGATGCACCGCTCCGAGCGGGACGTGGCAGAGTCGGGGGCTGCAGGGGGGCTGCACGTCGTCGCCGGGATCGAACTGGAGGGGAAGAATGCTGCCGTTGGGCCCTCCGCCCTGCAGGGTAAGTGGAAGCCCCTCCCCACACGCACGCGCACCCTGGGGCAGAGCAGCATGCTGGGTAACCCCACTGCCTTTCCAAAGCTCATTGGAAAGGCACACAAGCCGCAGGGAGCCGGAGGCGGAGCCCAAGCAGTGGGAGGGGCCCAGGTGGGAGGGACGGACACGATCCAGGGGGAACGGCCAAGAAGCGCACGGTACCCTCAGGGCAGTGCCGTGGGCAAGGTTGCCTGTCATGCCTGAGCCCGGTTCTGCCACAACACCCTTGTGAGGCGGCGCCACAAGCTGCCCTCCTGGAATCTGAGCGAAGCGGCCCCTCAGCTCCCCAGACCAGTCCCACCACGGCACCCATAGCGGTCAAGAAGCTCGTCCCTGAGGGAGGGAAGAACCTGTCTCAAGAGCTCTTGCCCAGGTGCCTCAGTGCGCCCGACTTCTGAGAAGACAGCTGGCTGCTTGCGCCCAGCAGCGGTAGTGAGGGCTGCTGACCTAGATGGCTTCCAAAATGGATGAGGCCCAGCAACCACCGCCAGTCCCGGTCGAATCTGGAGGCTCCGTCCAGCTGAGGACCGACCCCAGGAAAGGATTCCCAGCCTTGAGCCCTGCTCCGGAGCTGGCTGGCGGCTGAGGGCGGGCTTGTAAGGACCGCCCCCCTCCGGCCCCCAGCCCTGGAGTGACTCTGCCAGGGGCCCCATGACGACGCGGCTTCTTTTTCCGCCGTAGGCAACGGCTACCTCTGTGACGACTCCCGAGAGCCAGCGGAGGACGCCAAGGAGCGCACCAACAAGGGGATGACGCTCTGCGTGTGCTACGCTGCCAGCATCGGTGGGACGGCAACGCTCACTGGGACGGGGCCCAACCTGGTGCTCAAGGGACAGATGAGCCAGTAAGTCTTCTGCAGCAGCGGCGGCGTTGGGGTTTCCCTGCCGCCCCACATAGGTGACAGGCAGCCCCTCTGCCTTGGTGCAGTCCAGGGCTCACCCTGGGGGTGGATGTCCCTGCGCAGCAGCCGGGGCGGAGGCGCTGCTGCCTGGAGACGGCTTTGCCCACCAGATGCCATGTTGGAGACTCCTGGAGGCCCTTTGGAAATCCGCAGGATTCCTTTCAGGGGGGCACGACGCCAGCCTTCCTGCCGCCCTCAGGCCTCTTCCCGCTTCCCCTTCTTTTCCGGTTGACAGGTTGTTCCCCGAGAACGGCGACATCTTGAATTTTGCCTCCTGGTTCGGCTTTGCCTTCCCCAACATGCTGCTGCTGCTGCTGCTGGCCTGGGTTTGGCTCCAGGTCTCCTTCATGGGATTCAAGTAAGAACCAATGAATGAATAACGCTGGGCTGGCTGAAGTCACCTGGCCTTTGGCCCTGGGCTGCTCCTGGGAGCAGAAGCAAAACACGGACTCCGCTCCTTCCCAGCCATGGGCGCCCCCCCCCCATGCCAATGTGTGGGGAGTGCCAGTCTGGCCAAGCGGCCTGGTGGGGCCAAGCTGCACGGCTCCTTCGGAAGCGGCCGAGTCACGGCTGCTTGGCCAGGAACGGACTTGGCCCCCAGGATTGCCACATCGGATCAGAGGGACCTTCCCAGAACAGCCAGTTCCCGGCCCTGGGAGGGAGGGAGGGAGGGAAGTCCTTCCTGCAGACGCTGCTGCGTGGCCACTTCCTGTTGATTTGCTGTCCTTTGGAAACCTTGGTTTGTACCTGTTTTGTACAAAACCACCTTGTTTTGAAACCTTGCTTTGTTTACCATTGTGAAATGGTAAACCGCCTTGATGTCTTTGACGAAATGGTAGCACAGAAACGTGCCAGAACGAGAAAGGAACAAACTCATGCGGCAGTTGGGAAGAGCAGGACCGGCTGATCAGTGCGGCCGATGGAGACAGTTGCCTCAGGCAGCAGATCATGTGTGTGGGGTGCCTGCTCCATTCAGCCGCTCGCCTCCCACCCTGTTTTCCTCTTCCTTCCTCTCCCCAGATTGGAAAAGGAAGAAGGGGTGAAGCGGAAGAGGAAGTGTGGAAGAGATCTCTAGCCCCGTCCTCTCCTCCACACTTCCTCTTTTGCTCCGTCCAGGCAGGGGGAGAAGGAGAGTCTGGTGCATCGCCTGGTTAGAGGGGGCAGCATTGGCCTGCAGCCTCAGGTGCCAGGAGGTTTTCGGCTGGCCCTGAGTGAGAACAACCCTGACCCTGACCCTTGCTTCTCTGGCTCGGCCCCTGGCAGCTGGCCAGCGCTTGACCCAGCTCTCCTGCCCGCAGCTTCCGCAGGACGTGGGGCTGCGGCACTCAGCGGACGGAGAAGGAGAGGGCCGTGCTGGGCCTGCTGAAGGAGGAGCACCGGAAGCTGGGGCCCGTCTCCTTCGCCGAGTGCAGCGTGATGCTGGTGTTCACACTGCTGGTCCTGCTCTGGTTCACCCGGAATCCAGGCTTCATCCCCGGCTGGGCCGCCTACCTCTTCAACCAAGAGAAAGAGTGAGTGAGTGGCCGCCCCGGCAGGTGGGCAAGGTGGGGGGGGGCGCCCTCCTGGAGAGCCGGTGCAGACCATGCTGGGCCCGCCGCCTCCAGTGGCTCCTGCTCCGCCCCCCGCACGGCCTCCCACTGTCCTGCCTGGGGAATGGGGGCTGCTGGTCACACCAGTCGGGGCCCCCGCCAACCTCCCCCTCCCTTTTCCGAAACCAACGCGTTTCAGGTACATGACGGATGCCACCGTGGCCGTCTTCGTGGCCCTGCTGCTGTTCATCCTTCCGGCCAGTAAGCCCAGGTGCGGCTTCTGCTGCAGCCAAAGCAGCTGTGACTTGGAAGAGGCGGAGGAAGGTAAAGGGGCCGGGAGCTGCAGGGAGGGAGCCCTGCTTCTTGCCAAGGGCTGGGCTCTGGGATTGGGGGGGGGGGGCACTGTGTCTGTCTGGCGCAGGAGCAGAGCAGGGGCCTGTGTGGGGCCAGTTCCAGCTCCGTGCCTCAGAGAGACCTTCACGAGCCCCACGCACCCTGTGGCCACTGCGTCCCTTGAGCAGCTCAAGCAGCGGCTGCAGCCTTTGCCTCTCGGCTCCGCCTGACTGCCTGCCTGCCTGGCTCTCGCCCTCCGCTGCAGCCATGAAGGAGCCCGTCTTCCCAGGCCCGCTGCTGGACTGGAAGGTGGTGCAGCAGAAGATGCCCTGGAATATCGTGCTGCTGCTGGGGGGCGGCTTTGCACTGGCCAACGGCAGCGAAGTAAGTCTCTGGGGGCCCAGGCTGGCGTTTGGGTCCCGCTACGGGAGGGGGAGGGTGGTGTGTTACCGCTGCCTCGTAGGCGCCACCTCCTTGAGCTACAGCGATGTGCCCACCACATTGAAAACCACATTGAAAATGTGGTGGGTGGTGGAGCCTCCATGTTCAGAAGCAGTGTACCTCTGAAAAGCAGTTGCTGGAGGGGCTGGGACGGAACCTGGAAAGCTTGGTGGCAGCTGGCTGCTCAGACAGGAGGCCCACTTCAGCGCCACCCACTTCACCATGGTGCCAGGCGTGTGGGCTGTTCCTGGCAGCAGAGGAGGCGGGCATGGGATGTTGTCCGCACCCAGGCATGTCTTCCCAAGACCAGATGCCCCCGTTCACTCGTTTTAGCTGCATCCCCCCCCTGGGGGGGGCGATTAATGCAGCACTTGTCGCCTGTGTGCAGCTTTGCTGCTGTCGCTAAGTTGGCACCAAGACCAACAACTTCTGCCCTGTATGCAAGCAGCTGCCATTTTTGTTCTGGTAGACAAACTTGGCCTACTTTGAATTTGTTTGGAAGTGCCCCCCACACACACACACGCATGCACGCACACACACCCCTTCTTAGCCTCCCAAATGAGCTTGGCGGGCACAAAGAAAAACAGCCTGGACAAAGAGGAGTCTGTGCGTCCAGCCAGCCACCTCACTGCCGTGCAAGAGGGCGCACGGAAGCTGCACACAGACAGACCAGAGGCGAGAAGCAGAGGCCTTGCAAAATGTACCTGTCCCAAACAGGGAGGGAAACTCTCCTACACAAACCCCGTTGTCTGGGGCAGGAGGCAAGCTGAGACCCACTTGCCTTGGGTCTGATGTCTCGGCTGTGGCCTTTCGCAAAGGCTGCCTGAAAGACGACATTTTGTTCCTCTTCCGGGAAGGTTACAATTCGAAGCCAATGGACCAAGCAGTAAGTCCTCTTTAACACAGCAGGACTTCTTTCCTTTTCTATTGATTGGGAAGAGTTTTTAATCCCGTTTTCAATGTTTGGGACGAAACAAACTACTGGTAGATCTTTAAAACATCATATAGTAAGTGGCAGAGCAGAAAACTCTCATGAAGTTGATTTTGTAGTTGTCGCATCATCTGGGGGGGGGGGACCAGGCCAAACTCCTAGACTGTACAACGGCCCACGTGCCGTGGCTTGCCAATGGAGGGAAGTGTGTGTGTGTATGGGGGGGGGGGGCTTCTGCCTTGATACTCCTCGCTGCTTCTCCAGACGCTCTCTGTTCTCCCCCCCCCCCCGCCCCAGGTTTCAGGACTGTCCAAGTGGCTGGGGGACCAGATGAGCCCGTTGCACAGCGTCCCCCCCTGGGCCATCGCCGTGATCCTCTCGCTGCTCATCGCGGTCTTCACGGAGTGCACCAGCAACGTAGCCACCGCCACCCTCTTCCTGCCAATCTTTGCTTCCCTGGTAAATCTTCCTCCGCCCGAGACGGAATGAGGCGTTCTGTCTCAGTCTGTCCGTTTTGAACCGCTACGGTCCATGGCTGGGGGATGGGCAGACTGCAGTTGTTCGGGGCAGAGACACCCCAGCTTTGCATGCAGAAGGTCACGGCTCCCAGATGGTGCTGGCCGGAAGGAGCCCCTGCCTCAGAGAGCTGCCAATCAGCGCTGGCACCGCAGAGCTCGGTGGAGCCGGGGCTGGCTGGACTTTGGGGCCCCTCCGCCCGGCCTCCCTCCTGGCAGCTGCCAGCCCCCCCTGACCCTCTCTCATTCCCCCCCCCAGTCGCAGTCCATCGAGGTCAACCCCCTCTACATCATGATCCCCTGCACCCTGAGTGCCTCCTTTGCCTTCATGCTCCCGGTGGCCACCCCTCCCAACGCCATCGTCTTCTCCTACGGCCACCTCCGCGTTTCAGACATGGTGAGTTGACGGCTGCCTGCTGGGCTGCGGTTTGCCCGGGACAGAGCAGCCTGTCCGGCATTTCAGCACAGCAGTGGCCTGGGGGCAGCCAAACGTAACCCTGGAGAGGGTCAGCGCCCTCGGCCCCCAAACGTTGGCCACGTCTCCCCCAAAGACCAAGGCAGGGAGCAGTCCCTGGCAAACAGAGACACCTGCTTCATGCTTCAGCGTTTCCAGGGCACCGTCCTGAAGGGTTGAGGGGAGGGAGTTTGCAGCACGCCACCCTGCATGCGGGGGGGGGGAGGGTCAAGCCGAGGCCTGGGTGGGTCTCTTGTGGCTGCCACGGCACTCTCCTACTGCTTGACCCTTTGGCTCTAGCAAGGGCCCCGTCAATAGCTGGACTTGATGTTGCTGCTTTCTCCCCCCCCCCCCCCCCGCAGGCTAAATCTGGCATTGTGATGAACGTTATTGGAGTGCTGTGCGTCACGTTGGCCATCAACAGCTGGGGCCGAGCTATGTTCCACTTGGACACCTTTCCGTCCTGGGCAAACGCCACGGCGGGGAAGTGAAGCCCGAGGCCAGCGAGACGGAGCACGTGGCCCCTCGCCTCGCTGCTTCTTGCCCCCAGCCTTTCCTCAGTGCCTTTCTCAACCCTCTGGGATCCACGCAAAGGGCCGCTGCCAAAGCTGTCCGTGCCACTTTCGGATGGCACAACCTCCGTGGCGGCATCTCCTGTGGCCAGTGGAATCCCAGCTGCCTTTCCAAAGAAACTGGGAATGGAATACGGGTTATTTGAAAAAACAAAATGCGAAGAAGCGGCTGCACGTTTGAAAAGAGGAAAGCGGCTGCAGCTCGGACAGGCCTTGGGGAGGGCAGGGTGGCTTTCGGCGTGGCCCCCCCTCGCTCTGGCGCAGGCCATTCATTGCACAGGCGGATGGCGGAGTGGGCCGTGGAGGCAGGAGGCAAACCCAGGCAGGCTTCACTTGGGGTGGGCCAAAGGGAAGCCCTGCCCAGGACTGCCTCTTCCACGGACGCAGGGACAAAAGCCTTGGACGGAGGAGCGACACGAAGCCAGGTGTCCGAAGGAGCTTGCCTGGGAACCCTCTCGGAGAACATCTGTCTGTCGGTGTGGCTCTCTCCTGTGCAGGCCACAGCCAGAAGGGGGGCGGTGAAGAAGGAGCCTCTCAGGGGCAGGCTGGTGGGGGGGGGGGAGCCGGGAGGGAGCTAGAGAGGCTCCTGGTGCAATGGCCTCTTCAAGAGGAATAAAATACCGTTTCATACTCGGAAGTGTGACGTGCAATGCTTCTTGCTCCAAAAACTCACAGCACTGGAAAAACCTGGTTTGGGGCACCAGAACACACATATCACCCACAGGCATTTTTCAGTCAGAGGATACATTTTTATCTTCTTCCTAGGTGTGTAGACTTTGCAGTGGGCTCAGCTTGTCCCCCCCCCCCAAAGACTCTCTCTCTCTCTCTCTCTCTCTCTCTCTCTCTCTCTCTCTCTCTCTCTCTCTCTCTCTGAAGAGCCAGGGCCTCTGACAGAACTCCCAGACTGTGCACACCTTTCAAAGCAAGGCGACAATGGGGGTGGGTGGGAGATTGGGTCCACAAAGGGGGTGGGGGTTCGAAGGCAGTGGTGGCTGCCAAATCCTGACCCCCTTGTGACCAAATGTGCCGGGTCAGACTGTTCAGAACTCTGATGCTTTTCTGAGCTGCTCTGGCAAAGACTGCGCAGCCCCAAACACTCATTTTCAGGCCCAAGGAAACGTCCTCCGATCTCCAGCCCGGCGTGGAAGTCGCATCCTCACATCTCGGCCTGGAACTCCGCCTCCAAGAGCCTGGCCCAGACGGGGCTGTAGAGGTGCACCCGTGGAGTGGGTTCCTCCCTCCAGTCCACCATCGGCCTCCTTTCGGCAGCCCACTTCACCAGCCCACCCTGCAAGTTGTAAAACTTGGAAGAGGTTGTGAAGGCCTCGCGGGACAAGAGCCCCTCCAGGAGCAGAGCCGTCGTGGAGGACCGGTAGCCCACGGTGCAGTAGCAAACGATGTGCCTGCGACGCCCGTCGCGCTCTGCAAGGGAACAGAGATGGCCATCACTTGACGCTGCTGCTGCCAGCCTGGGATTGTCGACAGCAGTTCTCCAGTGTTTTGCTTTGTCTCTGAACAGGAGAGGCTACTGGGGTTGAACTGGGGCCCCTCTGTGCCTCCCAGGCAGGCAGGAGCCCTGCTGCCCCCAAGCTAAGGCTCCCCCTGTGGAAATCTAGGAAGGCCGTTGGCCCCGCTAGCTTCAATCCCTGTCTACATGGGTACCGGGGGGGTTGGCCAATTGCCCAGCCACGTGTCTCCCGTGGGCCAAGCTACACGCATGAGCTAGTTCTAGAAGAGTTTGGTCGTTTAGTTAAAAATGGCGCATGGGGGGTGGCGATCTGGAGTGCAACCGGGGGATGGGACTAAATACCTTGCCCCCGCCATAGTTGTAATCCAAACTGCAATCCCCCCCCCCCACAGAAAAGCTCCCATGGGAACCACCTGGCCTCCAGGAGAGCCTTTCCGCAAGCTGTGGCCAGCCCTGCTCCATCCCGACAACTTGGGCGCGTGAACCAGGCACATGCTTTCTAGAGGTCCTCCCTCCCTCCCTCCCTTCCCATCATACCTTGCGCGAGCCACATCTTAAACAGGTCCCGCAGGGCCTCAGGTCCGGGAGCGAGCAGGACGGATCCTGGCAAGTGGCTGACTTCAAATTCAGGTGCCGTCCGTGTGTCCTGGGAGCAAAGGGCAAATTAGTCTGCGGGGGCTGGACGGGGCGGCCCTCGGCTCAGTGGGGGGGGGGCTGCTGGGCCAGGCCAAAAAGCCCCCCCCAAAAGGAGGAGCCCCCTCGTCCCCCGACTCTGGCACCACTGAGCGCCCGGGGGCAAAGAGCGACCGGACCGAGGACCCCCTGAAGGGCAGCAGCGTCGGGAGGACCGGCACAGCGAGGCTCTTGCAAACAGCACAGCAGCACCTGCCAGGGGGCCCAGACCCCCAACACAGACTGGGCGGGAATCCCCGGCCTCTAATTAAGGGCACGCTCCGCACAGGCCCCTGTGATTTTGCTGCCGCATAATGACAGAGGAAGAGGCAAGAAATGGCAGCCTGTGTCCCGGGCTCGGTGCAGGGAGAGACCTGCGCCAGCCAGGCCCGCTACACCCTCTGGCCCCACTCCAGGCGCGACGCCCAGCTGCGCTGCAGCAGCCTCCGTTTTGCCCAACATCTGCTAGAGAGAGTCTCCGAGGGTTTCTAGGTGATCTTGCAAAGGTGATCAGCCAGGCCCAGGGTCCCTTGCAAACCTCACACCCTACACACAGTTCATTGTACTGCAACGGGGCTACATTTCCAACAGCTCCTGCTGAGACCCAGACCTGAAGAGAAGGAGGGGGGGAATCAGAAGGGACCAGGGAGCAGGTCTATGAGAGCTGGCAATGGCCCAGCCCGGAGGAGTTGGATGATGCTTCGCTGCAGAGGAGCAAGCGAGGAAGGTCTGGATCTGTTGGCACAGCTGCGGAAGATGCACATCCCCAACACCCAGAGCCAACGTGGTCTGACGAGCCCCCCCAGTGGTGGAGCTGCCCTGCTGCCCCCCCCATTCAACGGCCTGCTGCTGCTGCAGCTGGTAGCCATGTGTCCGGGGGAGGGGGCAGGCTGGAATCCAGCAGTGTCCGCACGGAGGCCACCTGCCTGCCGATACTGCTCTGCCTTCAGCACCCGCCTCCGCTCCCAGCTGCACAGGCACCAGAACCGGCCCAGCCACGAGGCCAGCTGAACCTCTTGCCTCAGGCAGCAAGCTAGAGATAATGCTGTGTGGGGGGGGGGAAGAGATCTCTTGTCAGCTTGCAATCTTGTTTGCCATTGTAGAGCTGGGCCTCTCTCTGTCAGGCAGAGTGCGCAGTCCCTTCCACGCACAACCGTCCCAGGGATTCAACAGCAGCCACGCGGTTTGCGCCAGTTCAGCTACGCTCGTTTGAGAGGACAGGCTGCCTTCCCCAGGGTCTCCTCTGGGGCTTTCCTTTTTTAAAGACATTTGCTCCAGGAATAGAGATGCCGAGGTTTGTTTTGGCAAACATGGGTGCCGCTCGGCTTGCTGAGCCAGCCGTCCTCGGCAATTGCACATGGGGGGGGGGGGGTCTGCAGCACAGAAGGGGACCTGCTGGCTTCGGGGCGGGGGGGGGGCTGGCTCAGCCAGCAGCAGCTCCTTTTAGCCTGGAGGAGACCGTGCTGCTGCTTTCCTGCAGAGGAGGGATGCCGGCGGTCGCTTTCTCTGCAGCCAGGAGGAACATTTGCTTGACCACCAAAACCTCCGCGAGGTAGAGATAGCCGCTCATGGTTACACAAGCTGAGAACAAGCCATTCTTAGAAGTTTTTAATAACCTTTCCTCGGAAAAAGCACGTTCTGTTGCAAGGAGCAAGATTATAGGACACTGCAAAGGTATTTATAGTCTCTCACCAGGCAAAAATAACCAAACCATCACCACAAAACGGCCCAAGGGACATTTCGAGGCTACGGTTTAAGTGGCAGTTTTAAAAGAAGGGAGCGGAGGAATCTCTCCTCGCAGCGCAGCCGGGCTGGCTCGGCTCCAGGGCTGACCACAAAGGCCGCCTGGCAGGCCGCCTTCCGCAGGGCGGATCTGGGCCA
The DNA here is from genome assembly GCA_026170595.1 of Plestiodon gilberti rubricaudatus. Taxonomy (NCBI): domain Eukaryota; kingdom Metazoa; phylum Chordata; class Lepidosauria; order Squamata; family Scincidae; genus Plestiodon; species Plestiodon gilberti. Next base: position 57,280,034 of record JANXHW010000007.1, read on the forward strand.
CTGGGCAAGGCGCTGATTTCACAGGGTCGGTTGACAGACAGTCAGGCCAGTGGTCCTGCTGCTACCCCAGAATGGTCAGCACCGCCTGGCAGAGAGAGGCCCTCCAGGGTCCTGGGTTCTTTTCCCAGCCTTTTTTTTGGGGGGGGCTTCTGCACGCAAAGCAGAGGCAGCCCCACCACTGAGCCTCAGCCCCTCCCGAGGACGTCAGAGCCAGAGCTCCAGGAACAGGATTTCTCCTGTCCCAAGTTCCCCTTCTTCCAAGATGCTGCACACGATGATGCCAGCAGTCAGTGAGAACTGGAAGGAGAGGCTGCCTTCCTCCTCGCCGCACTTGCTGGGGTGAAATCCCCCTCCGCTGCAGCCAAGCCAAGCGGTCTGTCCGTCCCCACAGCCTCCCCCCTCCCTGGCGTTTCAGAGAAAGAGAGGCAGAGCTGGGTGTCTTTGGCACACGGGTCACACCAACTCCAAACCCTCCGATGGCCACTCCCAGCAGTTCCATGCAGATGTTAGACCACGGGGGGGGGGGGGACACACATACCAAAGGCCAGGATGCCAAACAGGTGTTCTCCAGCACCACCTTCTGGGATGTGTCAGCCAGGAAGAAGCAGAGCCACTGCTAAACTGTGCCCAGAGCCCCAACCCAGCCAACTCACCCAGGACGCCGTGGTGGTCGAGGGTACTGAACGACGGTCTCCACCTCCACGCCTGGACTAAAGCCGGACTGCAAGGGGTACAGATAACCCGCTTCATCCAGGACCCGCAGGAGGTGGGGCGCCGCCGTCAACATCCCAATCACCTTGCTCAGAAATGGGGGGTTGGAGGACAGGCTGGTAATTTTCCAGTTTGGTGGAGCCCAGGAGGGTTTCTTCAGGAGAGGGTGAACCACAGCCAGGCAACACCCCCCCCCCTGCCAGAAAGGAATTAATCACCCTCCTGGTCCACTCGGCCAGCCCCCCTCCCCCAGCTGGGCAAGGGGGTACGCTCCAGAGAACCCTGTCCGCATCCTCCAGTTGTGCAAGCTGAGTAGAATCCCAACAGGCGCCCTGGGGACAGGGCTGCCAACCAGACCCATTTCTCAGAGGCAACACCAGCCCCCCGGAGCCCTGACACCATCTGAGTATCATCTCATGGTGGGTACCACAGGCGCCCCACTGCTCACCTCACCTGGAAACAGGGTCTTCTTGTTGTGGCTCCACAAGGCGGGAGACAGCAGCTCAACCTCATGGATCTGGGCAACAACAAGGAAGGGGCAGGGTCCGGGGGGGGCACTTACGAGAAGGAGGAGCTCCTCTGCTCGCTCGTCCATCCAGCGCTGGAGGGCGTCTGTTGTGATGGGCTCCACTCTGGGGAACTGCTTCTCCACCCACTGGACCACCAGGGATCTCAGCTCTGCTGGCTCCCTTCCGCCAGTGGCCCCCACCTCCTTCAAGAACTGCTGGGCGGCCATTGGCTTGCAAGGGCCCGGAGGAGCAACGAGGAGCCGGAAAGACTGCGGCCGCAGCAGGACAGAGCCAAAGGCGACGCGGGGCTCGCTGGCCTGGTCTGAGCAGAGGAGAAGGCAGGGAAGGGGCGGTGGCGAACTTGCCAAGGAAGGTGCGTCTGCTGCTGCTGCTGCTGCTGCTGCCTATACTAGCGAGGAGGCGGGTGAGCTCCCCCTCTTCTTATCTTCAGCAAACAGGTCAAAGGCGGCCTGGCTGGCTGTTTGTCTTCCTCTGTTTGTCTGTGTTCAGTGGGGCTTACTTACTCCTCTGCCCCCCCGCCCGCCCGCTTCCCAAACAAACATTTGCACTGCAGTGCAAGCCCCCTAGGCATGTCTACTCAGAAGTAAGTCCCACTGTGTTCAGTAAGTGGGGCTTACTTACTCCTCTCATGAAGGGGTGTATAGACAGGATTGCAGCCTTGGACTCGCTTGGCGCGGAACTCGGGAGATACAAAGCAAGGGTTGCAAAGGGGCAGGCCAGTCCTGAAGGCTGCAATCCTATCCACACACACACTTACCTGAGAGTAACTATAATACTGACTATAACACAGTAATGGGAGACTTTTGAGCAGACAAGAATAGGAGGATTTGGCTTGAAGTCTCCGTGGCCACAAACAGACCGGGGGAGGGGGGGCAGCGCTGCTTCGGGCGGCCCAGCCCGTGTTTGAGCATCGCCAGCAACGGTTTGAGTAGCCACCTCCGGCTCGGAAGCCCATCTGCGCTCTTCTGCAGGCTCCGCGGGGCTGAGAAGCGATAAACCAGCCTGGTGCTGGACTGGGAAGCGCGAGGGAGGGAGGGAGGGAGGGAGGCGGAGCTTCGTCGCCTCGGCAACAGCAGCCAGGACGCTTCCCAGGGTGCACCGCGCGCAGCCGCCAGTGCGCAGCTGCGTGGGTCCCGAGAGCGCTATGGAGAGCGGTGGGTTGGTGGGTCGCCCGGGGGGGGGGACGAGGTCGCGGGGGGGGGGGAGAGCCGAGGCTGCCAGGTCACGTGGCCCCGCGGGCGCCCCCTCCCTCCGCCCCGCTGGTGAAAAAAGGGCCCCTCCTCCCGCCGGGCCCGCTGAGATCCCGCAGCCGCGTCGTTTCCGCGGGGTCGGAGCCCGGCATCAGCGGCCTCTGGGGCCCCAAAGAGCCGCGGGTCACAGCCGGGCCGGTCTGGGGCTCCGCGCGCGGCAGTGCTGCTAACCCTGTGCTCCTTTGTTTCTTTTTGGGAATCGCCAGAGGATTCTGGGAACCGGCTTCGGTTCCAGTTGGAGCTGGAATTCGTGCAGTGCCTGGCAAACCCCAACTACCTGAACTGTAAGTACCCCCCGGAACAACGAGCGCAGCTGCCTTGCTGGGTGCTGAGCCGCCGCTCCCGGCTTTTGCGGGGGGGGGGGGGCGGATCCGTGGACCCAAATCGGATGAAAGGGCGGCTGCTGCGACAGAGTGATGAGAGAATGCAAAGTTAAGAAGATGCGGCTTCTTCAGGAGGTTTACATTCTTGCCAGGAAGATTGAACATTTCCAATTAATGTCAAGGGAAGGGACTTATTTGACACACACCATGTTTTTGTTGACTCCAGGGGTGGCCAGCCTCCCACCATTAGTGCTTCTGTGTTCTTAAGAGTTGTGTAGAATCTTGGCAGCTGCAAGTGCTGCAATGCTCTCACCTATACAACCATTCAAGGGCCAGGAGCATTCATGTTGAAAGGTGGGCCACCACTGGTTTACTCAGTGTGCACCTGCCTTTTGGCCAGATCCTGACCCACAAGGCAGTTTATAGAATAAATTGCAACAAGAAACAACCTCCGACCATGATGCGCATCCTGAAACAAGAACAGCCAGCATTCGGGGGGGAATGCAGCTAAAGTCATTTCGGTCCCTAAAACGGTTCAGGTTGTGGTGCTGTGATGAGCCATATAATCACAATTCCAGTTTTAGTATTTTATTTTATTTTTAAATCAGTGCCCTGTGAGAGAGGCAACCGAGGTTGTTCACTAGAATGGTGCTAGTTTCATACCAAATGACTCCAGGAACCACATTTGCTATATTCATCCTAAAGCACTTTGTGGTTACTTGTTCTGCTGACCAGAGTCGAGTGGCTTTGTGTTTGGGAGGAATTCCCGCTGAGGCGTAGCTGGTTCCCACATAGCGTTTTCCTGCCATCTTGTGTGGAGCTGCCAAACCACTTGGGAAACTCATCTGCCATGAGAGGGACAGTCTTGGGATTCTCTGGAGGGCTTCCCAGTGGCAATATCTGGCTGACCATGGTTGGAGACAGGAAGGTGGGCTAGAGAGACCCTGGATCCCATTCAACAGAGCAGTTCTCAGGGTCTGAACTGGGCTCTGACTGTTTCTGATTGATGGGACTCTGCAGATAAAAGTTGGGATTGGGAGGCCTCTATCCCCAGCCTTGATTCTCCTTCTCTGTAAAATAGGAATAATAGTGATTGTTCTTCAGATTGCTCTGAGGATAGAGAGGGAAAATTTAAGAACATAAGAAGAGCCCTGCTGGATCAGGCCAAAGGCCCATCTAGTCCAGCTTCCTGTCTCACACTGGCCCCACCAGATGCCTCAGGGAGCACAAGACAACAAGATAACCTGTTTCCTGTTGTCACTCCCTTGCACCTGGCACAGAGAAAACCTACTCCGACAACCAGGAGGTTGCTTATCCCCATCATGGCTTGTAAGCTGTGATGGACTTTTCCTCCATAAATCTGTCCAATCCCCTTTTAAAGGCATCCAGGCCAGGTGCCATCACCACCTCCTGTGACAAGGAGTTCCACAAACCAATTATACGCTGGGTAAAGAAATATTTTCTTTTGTCTGTTTTAATACTCCCTCCACTCAATTTGAGTGGATGTCCCCTAGTTCTAGTGTTATGTGAGAAGGAAAAGAACTTTTCTTTATCCACTCTCTCCATCCCATGCATAATTTTATACGTCTCAATCATGTCCCCCCTCAAACCGCCTTTTTTGTAGACTGAAGAGCCCTAAACGCTGTAACCTTTCCTCATAAGAGAGATGCCCCAGCCCACTAATCATTTTGGTCGCTCTCTTCTGCACCTTTTCCAGTTCCACTATATCCTTTTTGAGATGCGGCGACCAGAACTGGACAGAATACTCCAGATGCGGTCTTACCATCCATTTGTACAACTGCATAATAATATTGGCCGTTTTATTCTCAATCCCTTTTTTAATGATCCCAAGCATGGAATTGGCCTTCTTCACAGCCGCCGCACACTGGGTCGACACTTTCATCGACCTGTCCACCAGCACCCCAAGATCTTTCTCCTGATCCGTCACAGACAACTCAGAACCCATTAGCGTATATGTGAAATTTTGGTTTCTTGGCCCAATGTGCATCACTTTGCACTTACTTACATTGAAGCGCATCTGCCATTTTGCTGCCCATTCTCCCAGCTTGGAGAGATCCTTCTGGAGCTCTTCACAATCCCTGCTGGTCTTCACCACCCGGAAAAGTTTAGTGTCATCTGCAAACTTGGCCACCTCGCTGCTTATCCCCAACTCCAGGTCATTTATGAACAAGTTGAAAAGCACCGGCCGATCCGGGGCACATCGCTTTTCACCTCTCACCATTGTGAAAATTGCCCATTGACACCCACTCTCTGTTTCCTAGTCTTCAACCAGTTCCTAATCCATAGGAGGACCTAATCCATTTGTTACCCAGCCTGAGGGGAAATCTGTTTTAAAGTATGCTGCTGTGTGTGTTTGTGTTTTTTTTCTCCAGTTCTTGCCCAGAGAGGCTACTTCAAAGAGAAAACTTTCGTCAACTATCTTAAATACCTGCTCTACTGGAAGGAACCAGAATATGCCAAATACCTAAAGTACGAATTCCAACTGTAAAGGCTGGTGGTAGGGGTCTTCCCTCCGTGGCGAACAGTTGTGGGGAAGGGAGGTGATCTTGCTCAGCGTCCTTGCAAGGGGACACTAGAACCCCATTTCACAGTGGCCTCCCTTGTCTCCACTGGGCAGTGCAAAAGGGGCGTGGGCTGCATGACCAGTGGCACGGGGTCTTACGCTCCTAGGCACTGACTGGTACAAAGAGATGCCGTTTAGTTTTGTGATAGCCACCATTAAACAGCAAGTGAACTAGTTGGTGGGCCACCAACTAGTTCACTTGCTGTTTTAGTTAGAATGCTGGAAACCTGGTTTAATGGTAACCCACCCCCACCGTTGTTTAAATGAGACATCGATTTGTAACATGTGACTTGGTGTGGGCGGGGAGATAACCCTCCTGGCCCTGTTCTTTGCTGTTGTGCAGGTACCCCCAGTGCCTGCACATGTTGGAGCTGCTGCAGTACGAACACTTCCGAAAGGAGCTGGTGAATGCCCAGTGTGCCAAGTTCATCGACGAGCAGCAGATCCTGCACTGGCAGCACTACTCGCGCAAGCGGATGCGCCTCCAGCAGACGTTGGCGGAGCAGCAGCAGCAGCAGCAGCAGCAGCAACAGCAGCAGAACAGCGCAGCCATCAAATGAGCCCTTCCTTGCGCCCAGGGAGAGGGGGCTCTGGGCTGCTGCCTCAGGACCGCTCAAGAGTGTGTGGATCTTCTTCCGAGACTGGAGAACTGGCTGCTTTGCACGTGTTGTAGTTGCAAGAGCCTCTCACCCCTTTGGAGATGGAGGGAGCAGCTGAATGGGACCTTCCTTGGTCAGTGTGCTTGTGGTGGATGGTTGCAAATAGGTTCAGAGCTCGGGGGGGGGGGGACTTAAGCGGTGGGGAAACAAAAGCCGCCTTTTGGTGGGAGCCCTTCTTCCTTCTACACAAGCTGGCACTACAAGAAGGAAGGAGTTGTAGATACATCTGGAAGGAATGTAGATACAATAAATGGCCAGAACAATTCCTGCTTTGTTGTACTGTCGGATTCATGAGTGGGAGGAAAAGCTGCCCAGTGTGAACAGGTAACTGGCAAGAGAGCCCTGCTTCCTGCTGAGCGCTTCAGAGGGCCGGCCGGGCCTGCCACCTCCTGGCAGAATGTGAGAGCACCAGGCCTTGTTCAAGAGGTGAAGAAGGGCTGGCCTCAGTGAACCTGTGAGATCTGGCTCAGTGAACCTGAACCCCAGGTTCAGTGGAGTACTTCTAAGTACCGGGGGGGGGGGGGACGACACGCAGTTGCTGGGCCACTGTGGGGAAACAAGATGCTGAATGATCTAGCAGGGCTTTTCTTATGTGGCAGCTGCCACATAACGTATAGAATGAGCTATTCTGAACTGGTTCAGTATTAAAAACTTAGTTGGAAATAGCCAATTGTAAAGCTTACACACACACACACACACCCTAGGCTCCCCTACCTCTCCACATGTCAGGGGTGTGCAGGAAAATTGTTACTTAAGCAGCAACACTGCTGAAGCAGCAACACTGCAGGAACTGTGAAAAAGTGGTGGTGGGGGGGGGAGGAGGCACAAGGTTCCGTATACTGAAATATCAACATGAGAATATGCTAGAGCACTAAAGGGTTCCGAATTACTTTTAAAAGGAGAAAAGCAACAGGACAGAGAAGGAAGAACAAGTGTGCCCCATACGGAAACATGTTAAAGGCCAGCAAACCTTTGTGCCTCTTTTGCATTTCTACAGTCAGGAGCCCTGTATTAGGACTCGTACCAGAAAGACAGAAGGGCTCCACTACCACCTCGGGTTCAGACTCCCTTCAGCAAATTTCTCTTGCCATCTTCTCAAGCACCTTGACATAATCCAGACTCTGGCATTTAAGAATTTTTATTTAGATCTACTAGTCAGCAGGTCAAACTCATTTGCCGGCACTTGCTCAGTGCTTTACTTATCCAGATGAAGGCCAGACCTTCCTGGCACACGATTATGGTCCCCTTTCAAAGCAGCATCTCAAATGGCCCTCTCCATGAAAGCGGAAATGATCTAGTCTTCTGTGAACAGCATACGCACAAGCTCAGACTTCAAGCATTCTTCTTCCACCAGCTTCTGAGGCTGAAAGCAGGCACACATGGTTCAAGATGTTAAAGAAAGGGGCCCCAGCAGGTCTAAGTCCCAGCTTGAATTTCACACAGGACAGAAGCTTGTTTTGCATGTTTCTCAGCAGGAAGTTCCTGCCAAGGCCAGGAGCAATGAAGCATCCGACTGCTGAGCAGGCTGGACCAGAGTCCAAAGTCAGCATGCCAGGCAAGGGCCCCAACAGACACAACCGAGTCACACGCCAAGGTGCTCCAGCTGCAAGGCCGAGAAACAGCAACTGTTCCAGGAGACCAGGCCTGATCTTGCCCATGTTTACTCAGACGTCAGTCCCACTGAATTCAATGGGGCTTTCGCCCAGGAAGGTCCACACAGGCCATTGCCACGTTGCCTAGGAGGCAATCCTACCGGTAGTAGTGGCAATCCTGGCAATCCCAATTTGGAGGTTACCCCCCCCCCCTTGAGCTTTGCAGGCCTGGCCTGCAGCTTTGCTTTCCAGGTCCTGGCAAACGTGTTTTCCAGATGCGTGTGCTGGGCTCACCCCGTTGCAAGAGGGACTAGCATTCCTTGGGAATCATGAGTGCAGAGCCCGTGGGGCTGGCTGGCTCCCTCCCATCTCACGTCAAGTCAAGCCAGACTGTATACTTACAGTTCCATATTTAAGCAGCGTTGGTACTCCGGTGAGCTTCAGTTTCTTTCTAAACTCATTGTTGGGATCTTTCCAGCTGTGCAGAAATGTCATCAAGTCAGCACAAGTGACTTTTCAAGGGACACAGGCAAATAAGGGCTGGGGGTCTGTCAACAGGGATTGCCCCCACCATCAGGCCTCCCGCTTGCGTGGCCACGGAAGACGGACAGCCCGCCGCCCAGGTGCGTCTCTCTCTGCTGCCCCGTTTTATGCTCTAGTCTCAACAACTCTGGCGGGGGCTGGACTGGCCCGAGGCGAACCACGAGTGAGTCGAGGGCCCAACTTGACCTCTCCCAGTCTGCCTAGGGGAGCCCAGCACCGGGGGGGGGGGCACTCACGCGGCTCTGCTCCCCACTTGGCAGTAGACGAAGGCGGATCCCTCTGGCAGGTGGGCCAGTTCGGCCCGCACGACGGGCTCGGCTGCAACGAGACAAGGGCGCTGGTTGGGCGGCGGCAGGGACGGAGGGGGACCCGCCAGCGCTCAGCCGCCGCCGCCGCCACCTCGGGGGACCCCGCCGGCCCTTACCCTTGACGCAGTCCGGGCACCAGCTGGTCCCGGAGGCCGGGTCCTTGTCGCCGCTGAAGTAGGCGAAGACGCGCCGGCCCAGCCGCTGCTGCTCGCGGGCGGCGCTCTCGAAGTCGGCGAAGCCCCGCACCGAGACCTCCTCCCAGGCGCCCATGCTGGCGGAAGAGGAAGAGGAGGGGCGCGCATGCGCACGCGCACGCGCACACGTTGGCCCGCCCCTGCCGGCGGCCTGTTCCTAAGCAACGGCTGGGCCTCCCGCGCCTGGTGCCGCTCGAGGGGCGACCGAGAAGAGGGGCCGGGCCGGGCGGGGACCCCCAGACGAGCGAGCGCCATGGTGGAGCAGCCGGGCCGGGGCAGAGCCGGAGCCCTGCAGCAGACGACGCAGGTAGTAGTAGTAGTAGTAGTAGTAGTAGGGGGCAGCTGCTGCCCCCGCCCCGTCCTCGCTCGCTCGCTCGCTCGCTCGGGCTTGTTTTCAGGGGGCCGGCCGGGAAGGGCGACTCCGACCCAGCCGCGGCAGCCGCTGCCTGCCAGTGTCTAGTGCCGCACCCGGCCGGGCCGGCAGAGAAACGCTCGAGCGGGGTTGCCAACGTCTCCGCCCTGCAGGCTCCTCTGCCTTCGCCAAGGGTCTTGCAGACAGCCGCCGAGCAGCGGGGTCAGGGAGCGCTGGCCACACCCGTTGGTTCGCTGCCTGTCTGGCGGAGGTTGCAAAGCAGCAGGGCTTGTCTGAACAAGTGGGTCCCCCCGTCCAACAAAATGACCCGTGCTGCTTGCTTGGGATCATTAAAGAACGGACTGAGAATACAGCGGCCGCCAGTGTTATGATGTCCTTGTACAAATCGATGGCCACGTCTGGGGTATTGCGTCCAGGTCTGGTCGCCGCGTCTCAAAAAGGATATATAGTGGAACTGGAAAAGGTGCAGAAGAGAGCCGCCAAAATGATGAGTGGGCTGGAGCACCTCCCTAGAGAGCAGCTTGTGCAAAGTGCCCTCTCTACCCCCCCCCCACCCGTTCCCGTCACCACAGTCCTGCGCACACGTTGTGTTCTGAGTGCGCACAACGCCAGGCCAGAGAGGTGTCGCTGCAGCAGGCCACACACACACACAGGCTGGCTTCCGAGTTCTGGGCTCCCTGGCAGGGGCTTTAGGCCCAGGGTTGGTGGTGTGCTGTGATTGGCTGCCAAATGTAGGTTACAAATGTGTTTGGCTGCCAGATGTGGGGCTACAATGGCTCGAAGGCTTATGCCATCTCCCAGGCCACCGACGGGTGTTTCTGAAATGTAGGATGGTCCGAGGCTTAGACCATGTTTTTTGATGCTTGGAACAGCTGCAGTTCAGTCGGAATGCTCCTGCCCTGCCCGAAAACCTGGCTGTCTGCTACAGCAGCCCTCGCCCAATTATCATAGAGAAGCTGAAGCAGTCCGGGGACTTGCAGGCTCCAGGGGCTGGCGAGGGGCTTGACTCCGGGGGCTCGGTTGCCTTCTCGGTGGTGTCGGAAGAGAAGCTCAACTGGGCGGTTCAGCTGGCCAAAAGGGACGTGAAGCGGAGACACCTGGAAGACCAAGTGAAGCAGCACCTGTGCAGAGAGGACCAGGCTGCTCCCAGGCACCCCTGTTCGGCCAGGCAGCGCGGCGGCAGGAAGGAGCCCCCGGGAAATGCGGCGGGACCCGCAGCCTCCAAGTCCCACCTGAAACTGGACCAGACTTCTCGGATGGTGACTGGCGCTGAGGCAAAAGTCTACCTTTGTACGCCACATCGGGTCAAGTCGGCACCACCTCTGTCCGATTCACCACCTACCCGTGATCCAGGACCCGGGCCGCAACAGGGCCTCCCCAAAAAGGAGGAGAGAAGCACCCTGGAGGTCAGGCGGCTGCAAAAGGAACTGCAGAGCTACGTTCAGAAAATGGAGGAGCTGGCAAGAAAGGGTGAGGGTGGAAGGGCAGCTGCCGCTCGCTTATGGCCCCTGGGCTGAGAACGGGGCGGGGGGGGTCTGCTGCAGGGCTGGGGGGAGCAGCCGGGGCTCTTTCTGGCCCACCTGGGCAAAGGCTTGTACGCATCTGGGGCTTGGGGCTCGAGGACGGAGCCAGGATGGCTGCCTGGGAGCTCTGTGTTCCCAGGCAGCCATTTGCCTCTTGGGCGCTTGGCCAGGTGCGGAACCGGCTGAGGGGGGCCTGAGTGGGTGCCTGTTTCGGCTCCTTTGTGTTAGCTGCAGACCATCGGTCTGCAGTCTCCCCGCCAGTGTGAGCGGCCTGCTTGCACATGTGCCCTGACTTCCCTTGTGCAGCTGCACCTGCTGGGCGTCAGTGGGTCTGGGGCCTGATGACCCTCTGGTTTCTCTTCCGCCTCCCTGGCTGTGGTGGGGGTTCTTCTAGCAGTCCATCTACATTTTCAGGCCCCAAATATCCTGGCATGACTCCCTGTCTTTGGCTGAGCTGATTCTCCCCCCTCCCCCCCCCCCCCCGTTCCCCAGAGAGAAGTGAGGAGATTTTGGATCCTGCTGAAGAGCTCCGGGCCCGTGTCTGGAGGCAGGAGCAGGCTGTGCGCTCTGCCCGGATGCTGTACGTGCTCCAGCAACAGGTAGGGCAGTGTCCTGGGGCCGCTTCTCGGGGCTCCTTCCTTCGGGGCAGTGCTGGCTCCCAGGGCTGGAACGGTGGGATGATTCTGTCCTGCAGAGTCCGGTGGCCGGTCACCCCTGGCTTCTGAGCTGCATGTCAATAAACACATATTTTGTTTGTCCTATTATTGGACAGGTCAAAGAAATCCAGGAAGATCTCGAGAAGCTGAGTCCTCAGAAAATCAAGCACACCAAGAAGGTGAGAGGGGTGCAGACTGCCCTGGTGATTTGGGCCTCCCCATCGCGGGGGGGGGGGGGGGCGGTGGTGGTGGTGTTGCATGCTCCTGAGCCGAGAAACCTGCTGCGTGCTCGTTCCGGGGGGGGGGGGGGTTGTTGACATTTTGTGCTCTGGCATCAGCCTGAGACCCTCGCAGCCCCTCCTTTGAAGCATTCTTCTGGCACAGACAGACTGCAGCAAAGGGGTGCTCAGAGCGAGGCTTTCCCCACGAGTGTGTGGATGCAGGAAGAGCCGCCCTCTGAGCCAGACCGAAAGGCAGCTGCTGTCCACTGCCTGTGAACTTGGAGGTCACGCCTCTCAAAGGCCTGAGCTGCTCGCGGCCAGTGGCGCAGTCCAGCGGAGTCACGCCAGGCCCCCTCTCTCTGCCTTTTCTCCTTGTGCTGCAGTCGCAAGCCATGGCCAGGCTGGCAGCCGCTCACAGGGGAGCCATCCGGGCTCTGCAGGGGTGTGTCGCTCACTTGGCCAACCCCTCCAAGCCGCAGCCGGCTTCCGCCCACTGCAGGGAGCTGGGCCACCTCATCCGGCAGCTCTCCCTCTGCTCCGCTCGCCTGGAGGTGGGCTCCTCCGTCCCGGACGTTGCCGTCGACCTGCTGCTACAAATAGAGGTGAGGAGGTGCAAGAGGGGCGGTGAGAAGAGGCTGCCAAACCCCCTGTGGCTGGGGGCAGATCCACACCTCGCAGCGAGGGGACGTTGACCGTGCGGGTCTAGGACTGCCTGCTCCTTGGTATCCTGGCGTGTGCGACACAGAGGGAGAGCGAGTGCTGTCAAGACGTCTCTTCCCTTAGACCTTGGAAACGAATCGCGTCCACAAATCCCAAGCCAGGTGTTGCGTGCAGAATTCCGGGGGGGGGGCGGAATCGCCCTCCCTTTGTCCTCTGCTGCAGCTTTCTCTCCATTTGCAGTGCCCAGCAGGAAAGGGGGCCGGGTGGGGCAGGGCCCTAAATATTGCAGATTTAGCCACCCAGTGGCAGAGTGGGGTGGCTGCGGGGCTGAGTGATGAGCTGGGCAAATCCCCGGACTGCAGCTTTATGGGCCTGTTGGCTTCAGCCCTCTTTGCCAATACTTACTGTCCAAATGCGACGCTAAGTACTCTCAAGGGCTTAACCCAGATTCTGCCAAGCTTGCTCTCGCCTCCTGGGGCAAAGAGGGACTGTGTGGGTGGGAGAGGCTGCCTGCCTGCCTGGCAAACGAGCAGTTGGGGAGGGCAGCGGCGAGAGGACCAGGGGTCTGTGCCTTGTGGAAGCAGCAGCAGCAGCCCACCTCGTGCTCTGCGTGTGTGTGCTGAGTGCTGCACCTTCTTGTGGCAGGACTTGGAGACTCTGCTGTCCCAGAAGGGGAAGAAGCGCCCAATCTCCGCCTCGCAGGCTGAAGCCGGGATGGGCAGCAGCACCAGGCTGCCAAGGAGGGAGAAGAAAGTCCGTGTGCCGGAGCCCCCGAAGCCCTTGGTGGCCAGGAGGCTTCTCCCTGGTGGGTCTTGGAAGAAGCTGGACTGGCTCGTTCCTTAGCAGCCGTCCTTCGCTTTGCATAGACCATCGTGTCCTCCATGACTCAGGGCAGAGATGAGAGAGGGCGCCTGCCTGCCTGCCTGCCTGCCTGCCTGCCTGCCTGCGGGAGCCCCCCGTCTCTGGTTTCGGTGACTAGCTGGGGTTGGTTGACCCAGGCAGCAGTCCTCCCCCTTGTGTTTGCATTCTTGCTGTTGGCCCCCAGGACATCCTGTGTTACGGGAGGAGGAAAGGCAGGATATAAATCGTGGCGCCAGCCTCCGAGGGCTGTCCCTTCTCTGCTTTCTTTAGAGGAGTCCACGCATAGCAAGGTTTCCCCCCACTCTCCGCGCGGCTGCAGCCCTGCTCTGCTCCTTGGTCTGATGGCGCCAGTCCACTCTGGCCCCTGCATGAAGCACACCTTGCAGGCGGGGTGGGGCTCTCCCTCCCTGCACCGGAGGCTCTCCTCTTTCTGCACTGAAGCATCGCTGCTTATTTATTTTATTTTATTTAAAGAACTTGTATCCCGCCTTTCTCCCAGCAAGGGCACTCAAGGCGGCTTACAACATTAACCACCTATTTCTGCCTTTAGATGAACATGGCATGTCTGAAGAGAGCCTAGCGCTACGCAACAGATGCCGTTCCCCCAGCGCAGCCCAGGAGGGCCTGCCGACGTTGGAGCAAGAGGCCTTGGGGAGGCCCAGGCAGCCTGTGAAGACGGAGCCTGGGCGTGGCAGTGGCCCCCTGCGGAAGAGAGGAGCGTTGCCCACCAGACCGCAGGTGCAGACAACAGTTTCTCTTCCTCTTTCCTATGGTTGTGTTCCTATGGTTCAACCCCTCCTGTGGTTGAAATGCAGGTTCTGAAGGCCTGGGTTTGGAGTCCACCTCTAAAGTCAACCCCCCCCCCCCCCCCCAGATCCAGCCTGAATTATGTGAGCATTCTCCAAAAATGGCGGCATTGTTTCCTTCCAGGGCAGCTGTCGATCCCCAGCCAAGCCCGTCCGGTTCCAGGAGTCCACGGTGGCCTTCCGGCTGAAGGAGACCAAGCCGCCTCTGCCAGAGAGCAGAAGCCCCTGGGTGCCCCCCAATCCCACCTCCCCTCTTGCCTCTCCGCACCGGTAAGTTGGCAGCCCGCTGGGAGTGCGGTGGAGGAGGCCGGCCTGCCTGCCTGCCTGCCTTCCGAGGCCGGCTGTGCTTTGGAGATCCTGGGCGGGAGCGGGTGTCTGTCTGTCCTGCTGCTTGGAGCCTGCACAGAGCCTGCTCCTCTCGGGTTCCTCCACGGTCCCCTCCCCTTTCGAAGAGCCCCCTGGTGTCTGTCATGTTTCTTGGCCCTTTGGGCGACCTGCACCCTACAGCGCCTGACACAGGGGCGGTTCCCTGTTGCTGCCGCTCCTCTTTTCAGAGCGGGAACTGGGGCTGCTGCAAGGACCACAGCGGCCTGCTCTCCTCCCTCCCACCCCCTGCCCAGACTTCCTGGCAGGCAAGCGGCAGGCAGAAGTCCCCGAAGCCGAGAGGCGGTTCCGGAGCAGGAGAGGACGGCAGAAGCAGGGCGCGCGGCCCCCAGAAGAGAAGCTGCCACCAGGTGGGTGTGGAAAAGGACACGGTTGGATCCTGGCAGTAGTCTGGGGGGGGGGGGGCTAAACTCTCCAGTCGCTCGCTCATGGTTTGGGTGGCTTTTGGGTTTTCTTCGTCTTCTTCCATGTCAGGGGGAGGTGGTGGCTCCCTCTCTTCCGCCTGGGCAGCCTTGTGCTCGGTTTCTAAGGCCAGCCCGGGTTCAAGGGGAAGGGAGGGGCCCCTGGCAGAGACACCCAGGGAGACACCTGACACCTTCCTTGAGCCCAGTGTCTGGCTGGCAGAGAGCAGCGCAGTGCGGTGGTGATGCTGCTGCTGCTGCTGCTGTTGCTGTTGCTGCTGTTGTGTTGACACACACACACACACCCACCCTCAGGGCCACCGAGGGCTCCTCTCCAGCCCGGATAGTGGAGGAGGTGGAGAAAGCCGTCCGCGCACGTCTGGAGCCTCTTCTGGCCAAAGCTCAGGTAGAGTGACGGCAGCCTTTTCGGACCGTTGTCGCAGCGTCGCGCTTTCGGAGGGGAAGCTGGCGTCTCGCCCTCAAGGGCTGCTTGTGTTCTGGTTTGATGTTACTTGTCAGGCATATTCAGACTAAGCACAGAAATGGGGCCGTGAGGGTACTTGGAAGTCTTGCTCTGGGTCGTGGGGGAAAAAGGGTTGGCAGAAGAAGAGTGATCTCGCCCATGTTTTACTATGGGATAATGGGAGACTCCTGCGTGGAGCTCGTGTGTGTGTGTGGCCTGTATCGTCCTCTGGTTGCTGGGCTCCAGCGGCACAGAAGGGCTCCTGCTGTCCTGTGCCGGACCCCAGCGTGGTGCTCGTCCCGCCTGCTCTCTCTTGTCGCCAGCTGGAGAAGTGGCGGTCCCTGGCGCTGTCGGTTTGTGTGAGCAGGACCTGCCTTGCGGCGCAGTTTGACGGTTGTGCCCCTCCCCACTCCCACCCCCTTTTTCGCTGTGCTGAGCTTGGACCTGCAGGGGTTAGTTTTCCGTACTCTTCCAGCTCCCCAGAACTGACCTTCCCTGGGTGTCTGGGGCTGCTTGGTCCACGGCAGGAAGTGGGCTCCACCCCACTGGCCCTTTGGGGGGAGCAGGAATCTGTTTTGCTGAGGCACTGGAGGGGATGCTGGCTAACAGCCCTTTTGGTATGACTACTTTGTTTCGTCAGAAGGTCAACCTCTCCTTGGAAAGGAACATTGGCCTGCAGGAGCCTTTCTGGGAGAACCGGCTGGCCCCTCCGGACGCTGGAACGGTAGGCTGGGCTCTGGGAAAAGGGGCCTGGAACCCTGGCGAGGGCTGGAGGGTGGCCTTGCAAGGCAGCCTCCTTCTGCGGGGGGGGGGGAGGGGGGAGCCAAGAATGCTCTCCCCCAAGGCGAGCTGCCCGTGGACACAGCTGTGGACAGCAGCTGGACGGGCTTCCTGGGGGCAAGAGGGTCCCGAGTCGGCAGCTTCCCAGCTAAAGACAGTCCGAGACGTTTCTTAGGGACTTCCAGGCAGGGGCTGAACCATGGGGGAGAGAGAGAACATGCCGCCCCGGCCAGAAACGTGGCTCTTATGTGCTGCGTGCAAAAACAGCAAATGGAGCCTCTTTCTTCTGGGTTTCTCCCCGGGGGGGGGGGGGGGGAGATGCTCCTTGTTGCATTTCCAGCGTTTTGTAGTCGGGGACCTGAGAGGGGACTCTGGTGCTGAACCCTCTTGGGCAGCCCTGTCTCTCGCCCGGAGGCGGGGCAGATAATTCCTTCTGCGGGGATGAGGCTGCTCCCTCCCAGGCCCCGCTTGGGACGTGACGCCTGTGTCTGTTGTGTTGCCAGGCTGCTCCTGCTGCTGCCCCAGGCACCTCTTCTGAGGGCTCTGGCCTGGAGCAGCGCGAGAGGGTTGAGCAGGAGCTCTTCCCAGCACTGGGCCTGCCCGATCTGGAGGCGATGCTCCGACGGATGGAGGAAATTGAGGTGCGTTGTGCTGCTCTTGGGCCAGTAGCCATGGACGCTGGGGCCCTGCTGCATCTCCTGAGGGGCCCCTTGGCCGGGCACGTTCTGCACGCTGCTGCTGCTGCTGAGGGGCTTGCTTCTCCCCAGTCTGGAGGCTTCTGAGTAGCTGCGCCTGTGTGTGTGTGTGTGTGTTTCCAGTGCTCCCAAGAGGCGATGTGCAGGCGATACAACCAGATCCTTTATTCTGACCCTGAATTCTGGGCCCCGGAAAAGAGAAGGGGTGAGTCGTGGCTGCTCCCCTCGACGGGGTGGAGAGGGGAACACCCACCATCCCAGGGAGGACAAGGCAAGGCCTGCTTCCACATACCCAGCCTCTGAATTTGTGGAGCGGCTCGTGACGTGATGAGGGGAAAACCTCAGTCGGGGGGGGGGGGGGCTAGAGCAAAATGGACCCTTTGATGTGTACTTCAGACCTGTGGGAAGAATTCTTCACAGACGCTTCCCTGCAGTGGCGGCAGCCAGGCGGGACACCAGGCTGCCTGTTCTGCCAGTCCGCGTGCCTCCCACCGCTTCCTTGGCCAGGGAGCGCCTTCCACGCTCTTGGGAACGGGGGCCGGCAGGCAGTGTGGCTGGAGCCCTCCCTGCTCACTTCTCCTCTTCCTCCGTCCATCTAGAGGGAGGAGATGCCGCTGGAGGCCCAGAGCCTCGGGCTCCCGGCCCGATCCAGCTCACAAAGTTGGAGAGTCGCAAAGAGCCGCAGGTCGACATTCTTCTCGAGAGACCCCTGGATGCCAAGTGAGTAGGAACTTCGGGTACTTGCAGTGGCCCACGTGGCGGGTGAAGGTGTCTTTGTTTGTGATGAACGCTGCCCACCTCTCCTCTTTCCTCAGCATTGGTTGAGTTTCTGTGATGTAATGGAATGTTCTAAGTCATGTGGCAGCAGTGGCAGCATTTCGGTGAGGCAAATGGGCAGGAGGAGAAGCCTTCTGTGTCGCTCGCTGACTGCAGACGCTGTGCACGATTGGCCCAGATGGGGGAGGGAGGGAAGGCAAGTGCGCCGAGGCTCTTTTGAAGGGACTCCTTCTAGCCCAGGCTCCTGTCTTCAGTCGTGGCCAGGCACATGTCTCTGGGGAAGCTCGCGAGGCAGGCACAGAACGTGGCCTTGGATGGAGTGACGTTTGTTCTGAAGGGAGGAAGGGGTTTTCCTTTCCTTTCCTTGGTGAACTTCCCCAGATGCCTAAGTTGTCTGGCTCCTTGACCTTTTTCCCTGCTCTGAGGCCCAGGTGATCAAGGGACCTCGGAAGGGACGAAGGCATTGGGGGGGGGGGAGAGGGAAGGATGAAGGGGGGGGAGGATCTGTGTCCTTGATTCAAAGGGAGCCTCGGGAGGCAAGTGGAGTCAGCCAGGCCGAGGAAAACGGGGCGTGTGACCGCCTGGGTCTTGAAAGGGCAACGTCTGTGAAGCCCTTGGCTGTCGGTGCAGACAGAGCTCTGACCTGGTTCTGCGCTTCCAGTGCTACGGAGGAGGGCGATGACTTGGAGACGGAGGAGCGCTTGGACCCCAGGAATAATCCGGCTCTGCAGCCCTCAGCCGGACGTGCCCCACAGCAGGAGGGCAGCACCTTCCTCTGGGTGCCCAAGAATGTGCTCCGGGGCATCTGCGATTACGGTGCCCAGTATGAGCAGCACCTCAAGCGCCTTTCTCACGAGGAGGTGGGAAGCTTCAACCCCTGGCACGTTGCCCAGAGGTAGGGGCGAGCAGAGACGGCGAGGAAGGTGTGCGGTGTTAGGACTCCTCCAGCAGGTGGCTCTCTAGGCCTTACTGGGAAATGGCTGGCAAGCAGAGGCATCCTGCACAGTGCCCCCACCCCACCCCTGAAAGTGCACGAGCGCCTGTCGGCTGGCACCTTCTAGCCCCTCCCTGCTTGGCAGCCTTGGCAGGATCGGGCCCTGGTGCTGCCGCACCTGCCCGTCCTTCCTGCCCCTGGCCTCACGCCAGTTGCCTGCCTGCCTGCCAGGGCTGTGCTCTTGCTCTCCTGCAAGCGTTTGGGGTGGAGGGGAAGAAACTCTGGGGGGCGGCTGCCTGCCTCCTTCATTCTCTGTCTTCCCTTCCAGCCTGGCAGAGGAGCTGGTGGAGGATGCTGTGGGCGAGGTGGCCGCGGAGCTGCGGGCCCTGTGCGAGGATTACGCGGAAGCCGTCTTCACCTCGGAATTCTTGCAGGCGGCTGAGTAAGCAGGTCTCCTCCGCATCCAGGAGAGGCCTGCTGAGGAGCCGCGTCCTGGGGAAGGAAGACCTCTGCGGTGGCGGTATCTGAACGTCCAACAGTGGCGCTGCCGCCTGTCTAGCCATCCCGCGGCTCCGCCCCTCCAAGGGTCGCTGGCTCGCCCAGAAGCCACTGGCTGCCTGGAGTCGAGACCTGCCCACAACAGCTCCCCCTGCTGCAGGAAAATGGGATGGACGCTTTGGCGCCTGGTCCTGCAAAGGGGGGGGGGGGTCTCTGTGTCTCGACCTGGCATCCGGGGTTCTGTCCTGGGCTCCTCAGACCTCTGGGGTTCTGGGCGGTGCCAGAGGGCCAAGTCTTCTGGAGGCGCAGGGCAGAGGCTACTGGATTGAGCCCTGGGGCCGAGGGGCTTCCCCTTCCCAATCCCTGGGGCTTCCCCTCCTGGTGGGCCGAGGCCCTCCAAGCTGTGGTGCCTCACCAGAAGCCCCTTCCTGTGGGCCGCTGTCCTGTCATTCGGGGCAGGACGAAAGGGAAGCTTCTTCCGACGACACTGGGACTGTCCGTTCCCCCGTTACTCAGGGTTTCTTAAATCACTTGTTTTATGTAATAAAGGTTTATTTCACCGTTGGGTGACTGATTGTCTGTTATTAAATCACATTTTTTGTACAGAAGTATTTTCCAGTATGTTGTGCCGTTTTTTGTCAGGGCCTGTTTTCGAGACGTCCTTTCTTGCCACGCCCCATGGCTGTGTTGAATTTTCAGATACGTTGTTCCTCAAGGCAGGCCAGGGCCAGACTTTCTTTTTTTCTAGAAATATTCAGTTTTCCTCCTGTGGAGGGAGGTACCCTTGTGCAACTTGGTGTGATCATAAGTTCCCGCCTTCCTGCTGTGTGGCTGGAGAGGATCCTTGCGCAACGTGTCCCTCTCACGGGCTCCAGTAGGTGGGGCTGCTGTGCAAATAGGGCTGCAGGAGCCACCGGGCCTCGGAGTCAAGTAGGGGCTGCCTGGTGAGGGGCAAAAGAGTTCCAGCCTGTTCTGCCCCTGGGCGTTTGCAAACTTGCTGCCCCTTGGAAACGAGGGGTGTGTGTGTGAGAGAGAGAGCTGTCTGCAGAAGAGAAGGCTATTCTCTTCCAGCAGGGGCCTCGATTCTCGCTCTTGCTCTGAGGAGTCACACAGCTTCTTCTGCTGGCCGTGTTGGGGGGGGGGGGCTGAGCTACCTGGGCAGAGAGAGCAGAACGCTCTCCGGTCTCTTTCATGAAAATACCAGGCACAAGCTGTGTCTGCAAAGAGCCAGCTCTAGCAGGTGTTTGAGTCCCTCTGCTCTTAAAACTGCAGCAGCAACGCTCCCAGTTGCCTCGGGGGCTCATGACGCTATGCTGCAAGGTCCTTATTCTGCTGCTAAATCCACTGTGAGCCTTTTCTGCAGCTTCTTGGCTGCCTGCAGGAGCACCTGAGAGTGCAAGGACTAGGCTCGCTTTGTTCCGAATTCGCCTGTAGTAGCTGTCCTGCTCAAGGCAGTTGACATGAAAGAGCCACCTTTGTGGAAATGGCCATTAGAGGTGGGCTAGAAATACATTGTGAGCCAGGGGGTGGCGCAGTGGGTTAAACCACTGAACCACGGCTCCTGCCAACCTAGCAGTTCGAAAGCAAGAAATTACAAGTCGATTCATAGGTACCGCGTCAGCGGGATGGTAACAGCGTTCCATGCGCCTCGGTGTTGAGTCACGCCGGCCACATGACCATGGAAACGTCTTCGGACAGCGCTGGCTCTTCGGCTTTGAAACGGAGATGAGCACCGCTCCCTAGAGTCGGACATGACTGGACTTAATTGTCAAGGGATGCCTTTACCTAGAAATACATTAAATGGCATGGTATTGGGCAGGAGCGCTTGCTTCTTCTGTCCGAGCCCAGCCACCTCACGCCTCTTGTCCTTAACTTCCCAAAGTCTCTCCCCTCTCTTGTGGGTCCTGCCTTCTCCAGACCAGCCGGCTCCCAACCCAACAACCTTTGCTGAATCTTCTTATCTGCCCTGGTTGCTTGCGGTTGTGGGTTTGTTGTTTTACTGACCCAGCTCCAGCGTCCTCCACTTGCTATTATTACTGCTGTTCTCATTAAGAATATACGAGTTCTTGCAATCTTCTTAGAGGGGGATATTTATATGATAAGAGAGACTAGAGACACACATAGCCGCGAGACGGGCTCTAGCCCAGCTATTGCCCCAGGACAGCTAAACAGACCGGCCGGACTCCTGCTGCTGCTGCCACTAAGGGCCCGACGGCATTTGCTCCCCGCGGGGACAGCTGGTGGGCCACTTTGGGCAGCAGCTGGATGCTGGAGCCCACCTTGGGTGGGGGCCTGACCCAGCAGCCGCAGCCGCCGCCGCAGCCGGGCTCTTCAGCCACGTGCTTGCCGCCGTGCCTGGCCTCAGTGGGGTGAGAGTAGAGGCCGAGAGCGCCCCAACCGGGGAATGCCTCCCTCCCTCCCTCCCTCTCATGGCATCCCAACCCAGACGAGGGGCGCTGGCCTGCTGGCTGCTGCACCTGGTGGTGAGTCACCCAGCTGCTGAAACCAAGCCCTTCCTTGCCCTGCAGTGCGCCTCGGGGGTTGGTCCGTCCGGCTGCAGCGTCCAGGCAAAGCCACTGTTCGGACAAGGCCCCCCGCCCGAGCCCAGAGTGATGGCAGTGTGGCCGGCCCCCAGCCAGACGGGGGTGGAGCTCCCTCTCCCCACTCTACCGTGCCGTGTGCGCCCCCCCCCCCGCTCCCTTTGCCCACAACCCCGGAGGAGACCTTCCTCGGAGCGTGCCCTCTGCCCCAGACAGCTCTTCTTTGGGCTCCTAGCAGGGAGGGTGGGCAGGCAGGAGAAGACAGGCACTCTGCACATGCTCTTCTTCCTCTCGCGGACGACGAGGCTCCTGGCTGCGCGCTTGTGCCCCGGTTCCCTCGTCAGGAAGGGAAAGCGCTTTCTCCGGGGCGGGGCCCGTCTTTCAAGCGCCTGCTCCCTCAAGCAGGCAGCCTGGGGCTGAGGCGGGCTCCGCTTCTGCCGGCCCCGAGGAGGGGGGGAGGACAGCCGCCGCCGCCGCCGCCGCCGCCCCCCCTGCCCAAGTGCCGCCGCCTGTCCTCTGCGTAGCTGCTGCAGGAAAGACGCGGCGGGCTCTCTGCTGCGCCTCGCCTCCTCCCATTCCTTTGGCCGCGGCGGCTGGAGCCGGAGCCTTACGAGACGCGGCTCTTTCGGCGCTGCCTGCTGCAAGAGACGCACCGAGCCGGAGCTGCCCGGGGTACCATGGCCACCGGCCCCTCGCCGCGCTCAGGTGAGCCCCCTTCGCCCCCTCTGCCTGCCTACGTGCCCAGTCAGATAGGTGCCTTCTGAGCACGTGCAGAGAGCGCTGCGGTGCCGCAGAGGCGCGCCCAGTGGAAGCCGCCGCCCGAACTCTGCACAGGCTCAGAGGCTGCCACTGCAAACAGGAGCCTCGCGGTGTCCCTACTCCCCCCCGTGGTGTTCCAGCCTGGGCCGGGGTGGCGCGCCTCCCCCGCTCCCTCGCATGCTTTCCTCCGCCGACTGCATGGAGTCGTGCTCCGCTGTCCCGGGAAGAGAGGCCTCTCTCTGAGCATGTGCGGAGGGCCTGTTCCCCCCCCCAGCATGCCCGGCGGTGCCCCTCTTCTCGAAAATGGCAGGTGCCCCCACCCCACGCCCAGCCAGACCCCCCTGGCCCTCAAGGGGCCCGCCTGAGCCAGCAGCAGCCACTGCAACGGCGGCCCTCCGAGGCGGAGGAGCGAGGGCGCGGGACGTCTCTGGCCTTTGTCCGCGCAAGGGGGTCTCTGGCCTTGCCCTGCTTTGTCGGAGGCTCACAGGAGACGGGACCCACCGCGCTGCCTTTCTCCTGGGAGGGGGGGCGCCTGTATGACAGCCCGGCTGAGCAGACTTGCGCCGGGTGGGGGCTCTCTCCAGATGTTGCCGGAGTGTGTCACAAGATCGCGGGTGCCCGCAGCAGCTGCTTGAAGTGCCCGCTGCCTGCCTGGTGTGTGGGGCAGCAGCCCTGCCTGCCTGCCTGCCTGCCTGCGCAGCACAGCCACCCCCTCTGCAGCCTGGCGCTGTCTGTGTGGCACCCGGGTCACCTACGGGGGGGGGGCATCTACACCTGCTGCTCACCCTGCCCCCTCCCTCAGCACCAGCAACCCAAGCAGTGGTCCCGATCCTGGGTGCCTGGAGGCCCGGATTCTGCAGCCTGCCCGCCGTCTTTTGCCCAGGCTTCTGCCTGGAAATGTTCCTTGTGGCACAGGCTGTGCAAGGGGGGGCAGCCGGGGGCCCTGTCCGCCTCCTCACTGAGCAGCCAAAGTGTTCACAGGTGGGAAAGGGGGGGCAGGGGGCCGGCAGCGAACCCGGAAGCTTGTACTTGCCCTGTAGAGCTCGGCCGGGCCTGAATCCGAGTCGCCTCTTTGCTCCCCACTTTGCCAGGCCGTGGGAAGTCCAGGGCTGCACTGCAGGGTCTGGAACCCGGCGCCCTGGGGTCTGGGCCGTATCTGCTGCCTGCTTTCCTGGCAAGAGGAGCAGGAGGGTTGCTTCCGGGTCCCTCGGAGGGGGACAAACCCCCTGTCCTCAGGGGTGCTTCAGCTGAAAAAGAGTGCTCTGACTTCCGGCTGCTGCCCAGGTGGGTCCTTGCTGTTGCCCGCTAGCTGGCTGGAGGAGGGCGTTGTTGTGTTCCCACGGCTGGGGGCCTGCAGTCTCCTGGGCTCTCCTGAACTGCTCTCTGGCTGCAGTTCCCGGCCACTTACTCACAGAATCCAGGGGGCCACAGCCGAGTCCCAAAGAAGCTCCAGAAACCAGGGGGGCGCTTCAGGAGGCCCCTAGCTGGGTGGTAGAGCCCTCCTTGCTTGCATGCAGAGTCCCTGGCAGCACCTCGAGGCAGGGCTGGGCTCTGGAGGGGGGGGGCCTTGGAAAAAGCCAGCAGCAGGCTTGGAAAAAGGTTTGGGAGCAGGCAGTGCGGATGAGCGTAGCAAAAATGCAAGTGGGGCTTACTTCTGAGTAAGCAGCCATCGGATTGTGCTTACTCCTGTGCCAGCTTGAGGGGTCGTCTGTGGCACCACAGGCAGAGGCTGGACCCCCCAGCACCCCCTTCCCCTTGTACCTGATCTGACGGGACCAGCATCTCTCTTTTTCGGCTGACCCTTAAGCCAAGACTTTCCTTCAGGCTCACGCGGGACATGAGGGGTGGGGCAAGGGGGGCTCCTCCCGCCTGCCGGCTGTGCCCTGAGGTGGCTTTTTGAACCAGCTTCGTTGCTTTGCTTTGCTTTTGGAGTGGACTGCTGCTCGACCGACGGACGGACGGACGGACAGAGGCAGGTCTGTCTGCCTGGACTTGCCTGCTTTCAGTGGCGCTGGCTACAGTTTGAAGCCAGCGAGGCGGCAGCTCTACGCACAGCACCAAGGGAAGTAGTGACTTCTTCTCCTGCGTAAACATGCATAGGATTTGCTTGCAAGGGAATCAGCTCTGTCGGCCACACAGTTAGCCCTTTATTTCTGAAATGTCATTTTCTTTTTTTACTTGTCTGTGGAATACACCTCGAAAGCAGTTCACATAATGGGAGAAGAAGGGGGGGGAGAGAGGGGCCAGGGCAGGGCGAGAAGCAGCCCTTCCGCCTAGAGTAGGCCTTGCTTTCCAGAAGAGCTGGGGGGGGGGGGAATTCCTTGGCTCCTTGTTGTGGCCTTCAAGAAAGACGCTGAGGGGAGGCTTTGCCCAGCAGCCTTCTGGCTGCAGAGGCTCTTCTGTGCTCTCAGGTGGGAAGAACACTTCGCCCGCCTTTCGGGCCTCCGCCACCGCCACCTTCAGCGCGGACATGTCAGCAGCAGCGCATTTGTCTGACACGGGGCCCATCAGAGGCCCTCCTGTTTCAAGCCTGGGGAGCTACTGCCCCACACTTCAGCAATCCCCAACTTAGCCAAGGTATCTGTAGTTCCAGGCATGTATTTTAGGTCCTGCAGGTTTCCTCTGGCTGCTGTTGGCTCAGCTGCTGTGATGTCATAGAGGGCACTCATGCGCCACACAGCTGACTGCTTGCGCAACCGTCCAGAAAGGGTTGATGGTGCAGTCTGAGGTCCCTGGGCAACTTGGCAAAACTCAATATGTTTAAAATATAGCTCTGCCAAGCGGGGTTGAGGGCTGGCACAACTGGTACCGTGACGCTCTCTGTGGGATTTGGAACAATCCACATGATGCCGTCACTGCGGTCAAGTGAGAAGGGCGTTTCCAGCCCCCCCCCCCCGTGTTGCTCACAGATGTCTACCCGTTCCTCTGAAGCTTTGGCCGTGGAGCTGGTGGCAAAAGGTCTTCCCTAGTGATGGTTGTAGTGAACTCGAGAAGGCAACATGCGCTGCAGGGCCTGGGCTCCCTTGCTCTGCGAGGCGGCAGGGGCAGAGTTCCCAAGTGGGCTGCTGGATCCCGGGGCGTGTGGGTGTGCTCCAGCACCTTCACTGCAGGGAGAGGGAGGGAGGTCCCATGCCGGCGGCGGCGGCGGCGGCAGCAGCAGCATCCTTGAGCTGTGGGGACCGACTCCAGGTGTGCCTGTCTGGAGACTCCCACAGAAGCCCACCTGGCAAGCAGAGGCTTCTACAGCATCCCTTTTCTCCCTTCCCTCCTCCTTGTTTGGGCCGCTGGATTCTGTGTGTGTTTATGTAAGCAGGATCCACCCCATGGTTGTTTCCTCCCAAACGGATCTATGACTCAGATCTGGCCTCCCCCAGAATGTTTACGTGAGGATTGGCTGCCGCCTGGCTGCAGACCGTGGATTGACTATTGGTTGGTTTTACCCTCGCTTTTAGTAGATCCGTTATTTCCTCCCAGCCCACAGGTGTGTACGCATTTAGCTCCTGTTGCGTATATACACCCTTGGATAAAAATGCATTGTACAGTAGATGTCTTTTAGTGTTTTAAACTGTACTGTAATATAGAATGGATTTTCAACCCATACAAAGGCAACACACAAGTGTTCAAGATAAAGACGTGGTTGCGATGGGGCCGCTTGGCCACCATCTCTCTCCACCTCGGCTATTTACCAGCGTTATGAGGGGTGATAGTGCTGCTGGCCTGCCTTACAGGGCTGTGGGTAAGCACGTCAGCAAAAGAAGGTTTGTGAAGCACACTTGATTGGCTGCTGGCGGCCTGTCCGTTTGCCAACAGGTCGGCTGTTGGCTCTGGCTCGGCTGCAGCGTCCTGTCCGCCTGCTGAAGGCGGCTCTGTGGTTGGGGCTCCCGCCTGCCACGACCCTGGGAGAGGCACCCCTCTCTTCTCGAGGCCCAGGCAGGTCAGTGGCCTGGCTCCATAGGCCTGACCCGCGTTGTGTCGGTGTGTCGTTGCGCCCTGCTGCTGGGAGGCGTGGCTCCTCCATGCTCTCGCTTTCCACCCAGGTGGCTGAATCTCCGTTTGGGAGGCTGCCAAGAAAGGGGCTTCTTCCTTTTGGTGAGTTGGACTGATGGAGTTGAAAGCAAAGCCTCTCGTCTCCTCGCTGCCTCCCTTGGGTGGCTCCGAAGCCAGAAGGTGGAGGAGGCCCAGGCCGCCTTTGCAGGAGCCGTGTGCAGGGGAAGCCTCCAGCTGCCTGCCAGGGACGCGCAGCTCAGGGGAAGCATGGGGGCGGGGGAGCTGCAGGCAGACGAGAGGCTTGCTGGGAAGGGCTGCCTCTCTGCAGAGCCTGGTGACGCCCGCGCTCCTCCTGTGTACCGGGTCCTCAGTCGGGGTGTGTGGTGGTCTCTTGCATGTGGCTGCCCAGAGGTGCCTTGAACCTTTCCAGCAGTCCAGAGCCACGGAGGGAGGAATGGTTTGCCCTGCAGCAGCAGCAGCAGCAGCAGCAGCAGCAGCAGCAGCAGCAGCAGCAGCAGCTCCTTCAGAAGTCTCCGCAGACAGATGGGCTGGATTAATGGGGAAATGGCCTGTTTAACGGAGACGATTAGTCACCCAGCCAGACTGTAGACGTTGCCTTGCTATGAAAGCCCTGCCAGAGCTGCCAAAGGGGGCATCAGGAGACTGGGGGCTTCGCAGGCTGCAGGGGCATCTTAGCCTGGCACAGTCGCGCTCAGATGGGGTGTGTGCCCACCCACTTCTCTGAGCCCCAGCAGGGAGGTAGGGGTCTGGGCTGTATCCTGCAATGCTGATATTGTGTGCACTGCACGCACACACTGCAGAGTGCAGGCCTCTGTGTGCTGCGACTGGCCTGTTTGGCCTTGGGTTCAGCGGCCCCCCACCAGTCTCCTTTCTGGACCCCCGGCCAACTCTTACTTTCTGGAAAGGAGACAGCCCTGCCTGCCTGGGATCATTCTCTCCCACTCCCTTCCAGATTCGGAGCTCAGAGGCAGAAGAAGCTCTTGCGTGGGGGGCACACCCAACTTCTGGGAGGGGAAGGGTGAGTACAGTAGCTCTTTGCAAAACAGCTGAGCATTAGAGCCAGCCCCCGCCCCCGTGCACATGGTGGGGTGTGCCCCTCGCCTAGAGATGGCGCAGACTGGATTGCGAGGGGGATTCCGGCATTGGCGGAGGCTGCAGGCGGGTGAGAGTCCCGTGGTTTTGTCCCAGGCCTGTGTCTGGTCAAACAGGTGCTGCAGGTTTTCCAGACATGACCAGGCATGACAGTGGGCTGAGCCTCCATGCCCCACGCAGCTCTCTGGAGAGCCCCGACTCCAGTCCGGTGAGGCCTCTGGCCTGCCATGGCATCTCTGAGCAAGGCTGGGGGGGAGGAGGAGGAGGAGGAGGAGGAGGAGGAGGGTGTGCTCTTGAGCTTCCAGGAACGGGATTCTCCCCCCCCCCATGACCGCAGCGGCCCCAGCCCAGTGCAGGAGCCCTCTGTCCTCAGCGGGGGGGGGGCTGCTTGTCCGTTCCGTTGGGCCAGGCGGCCAGCACCTCTTCCAGATACCGCCTGGCCACTCTTGCTGTTAGCCCAGCTTTGTCTCTGGGCACCCTGTGAGGTTACCACGTGGTAAGTGTGGTAAGTGCTCGCGCCCTGGATCGTGAGCACTTCCCACACGCCCTGCCTGCCCGCCCCTCCCAAGGGGAACTCCACTGGGAGGGCGGCAGAGCAGGGCCCCTCCCTCCTCTCCTGCGGGGCAAGTCCGTGTTGTTGCAAGACGCCTCCAGATTGGCTGGGCACAGCAGCGTGTGTGTGTGTGTGTGTGTGTGTGTGTGTGTGTGTGTGTGTGTGTGTGTGTGTGGTGGGCCCCAGTTGGGGCAAAGGTGGGCAGGAATCCCAGCAGGCCAGGCTGGGCTCAAGCCACTGAGCGCCCCATGGCCGGGGCAGGATGCGTGCGCCTCCAAGCTGTGTCTGCAGCTCCCGAATTAGCCCCTGATGATGTCACTCGCTCGCCACAGCCTGAGCTCTTGGCTTTCGTTCTCTCCAGCGCTCCCCTCTCCCCCGCATGCGCCAGCCTGTGCCTCCACCGGGGAGATCTTTAGCCATGGAGTTGAGCAGCATTCAGAGTCTCCACTACAGCCGCAGGTGCTTCGGCCTCCACAGTTCCCTTCCCTTCCCTCAGCCTCCCAAAAGGGAATCAGCGCTGAACCAGGCTTCCTGACTCTTCCGAGTGCCTGGGCGTTGCCTAAAGGCTGCCTGGGGCCAGTCCCATTGAACTCGCTTCTGAGGTTACAGACATGGGGTTGTCCTGCAAGGGCCGAGAGGTCATCTTTCCCTCAAGCCCAGCCCTGAAACGCACGCACTCTCCTCCAAAACCTTTCCTGTCAGCAAGTGGATGTCCTTGAGCATGTGCAGAGTGCATTCCGCCCTCTCTGTTTGGCTGCCACGTTTTGCGATTTGCATTGCAGATTTGGCAAAAAGGCACCATGGGGAGCAGCCTGCCTGGGGTTGGCAAAGGCTCCTGGAGGCGACGGACGTGCCTTGTCTCACAGGAGGGTTGCCCTGACTTGTGCTTGGGGAGGTGGAGCTGGCCTGAAAGGGTTACCCAGGCCACTGTGCCCAGGCTAGTCTGAATTGACATCCTCACCCTTGTTAGTTGGCTGTATTTTAGAGCATGCAGGTGCTATACGGGCATGCCAGTGTGCCAGTGTTGGTTATCCTGACAGGTACGTTTGTGTTGAGAGAGAGAGAGAGAGAGTGTGTGTGTGTTTGTCTGGGGGGGGGGGTAATGGTTATGTCCATTTTACAGATGAAGTTAAGGGAAAGTAACTCAGGCCCTTTGTACAGAGTCCCTCTAGTCGGTGTTGACCGACAGACACTCTTAAGGGTTTCAGGCCTTTCCTAGATGGAGCTGCTGGGGGCAGATCCTGGCTGTGGCCCCCACCCCACCCCTCAGACACGATAGGAAACCGTGTCTGGACTGTGCTCCTCTGAGTCAGACCATGTGCCGGTGCACTCCCTTGTGGCCTCGGCTTATCCTCTGTTTTTTAGTGCGTTCAGTGGGACGCACAGTCCTATCCTGCAACCCTTCAGCTGCGGTCTGACATGGTACGGTCCAGACACGGGTTAACCACCTTGTCTGCTGTCTGGTGAGAACTGGGCCGAAGTGTCTGCTCCCCTGTGTTCCTTGGCCCAACATCTTAGGTGTTTGCTCCCCCTTCAGCCCCTGGAGGGACTAAAGACGTCCTGGGTCACTTTGGCCATAAAGGCAGAGAGCCGGAATCCAGCCAGTGTGCTGCAAGTGGCCCCCGGTCAGGGGACCAGGCAGGAGCGGAGACGAGAGTGGCTCTCGGGAGCAGCGTTGGCCTCCCTTGTCTGTTCCCTTTGGGGACAGCCCTCCGTCCCCTGAGATAGACCTGCCTGGCTAATTGGGCAGGGGGAGGTGGGCTCCACTGGGGGCTTTGTCCTTGAGTAGCACCCCAGCTCCATCTGCTGGGCACTACTGGTTACTGGATCCAGCTTCTGCTGTGTGTTCATCCGGCCGAGTCGTTCAGACATTTGCATTTCCACAGAAGAGCTGCTTGTACTTTTTCTACCCCCATTTCCTTTCCATTTTGTTTGATTCCTTTTCTTATGGACTTTTAATAAACTCTTCACATTTTGACTCTGTGCCCTGCCTGTGCCCTGCCTGGTCCTTGTTCGCTGGCAAGTCAGTAGGTTGACTTGGTCCTGCATTGTGGTTTTGAGTTTTGATCAGCAGCACCCCCGAGGGTCAGGGCTCTTTCGGAAGAGGTGTTTTTTTTCCCCTATTGGCCCGCTCCGCCTCGTTCTCTGTTGCCTGGGATGGTAGGAAAGAAGAGAGTAGGAAGGGGTCTGGGGCACTGCCCACTAGGTGCTACTCTCCTTGGCCAGCCGGCATAGTGCACAGGTGAGGCCACCCTCTGTCTTGGCATGTCTCTAGAGCAGAAGGAAAACTCTTTCTGATGATGGGATGATAATAAACGGTGTTATCCATTCCTTATTCTTCGCTTTTCACAGGAAACTGAAACATGCTTGAACTTTCAATGTTGTGGCTTAGAATCGTGTTGACGTAGGTTTTCCCCAAGCGTCCCGGAAGGAAAGCTTTCCGCCAGCCTTGACAGGACCTGTGGAAACTGAAACGGTGAACGCTGCACCTGGCCTGGCTAGACCCCTCCAGGGCGGGGGACGACTCGGTCCCTTGACTGACCAAATGGGAGAGGATGGGATGGGACACACCCGGCGGCGTTTGGGTTGGGACGTGGGTGGGGGGCCGGCCGCTATGGCTGGGACCCTGTGACTCTCCTCCATTGGCATCCTGGATTGCTGACTTGGCGTGGCGCCTCCCAGCGGGACGGTGCGCCTGGGCCCTTGCGTGGGGTCTCCCTCCGGTGTTTGGCTGGGTGGAGATGCTGCTGCACCCTTGAGCACCTGCTGCTCCTTCGAGAGACTTGGGGCCTCTCTTCCCTTGCTAAGGTTTGACCTGCAGGTGCTGCTGCTCCTGTGCAATGGAAGCTGCTCCTGAGCTGGGCTCCTTTTGCATGGCGATGGGGGGGGGATTGGAGGTGGCCCCCAAGGGTCTGCCTCCTGGTGCAGCTGAGCTGAGAAGAGCCTGAGTCATTGGGGATGGATGAGTCATCCTCGGGAGAGGACCTCTGGAGCAGCCCTCTCCGTTTCTGTCCAAGATTTCGGCTTGGAAGGCCTGTGAGTCTGGAGGGCGAACTCTGTGTCTGAATGAGAGCCAGCAAGGAGGAGACTTGCGCCATTAGGAACAGGGTGTTTGTGAGTGTGCAATGTGTGTGTGCTTTGACTGTCTCAGAGTAATGAATGCTTCCTGAAGCGGACAGTGAGCTTGGGTACCAAGGCTGAGAAAGGTCGCGTCTCAACAGAGAGCATCCGGTCGTCTTGCACGGGGGAGCACCGGCAGGGAGCCTGCTTCAGTGCCCCCCCCCCGCCATTGGCCTCTTCTAGCCCAGACCTGTCTGCTCGGGTTGGTGGCAGCTGTCCAAGGTCTCCGGTCCCCTTCCGCTCGGTTCTTGGCTGCCTGGGGCCTGGCACACACCGCACAGCTGCCCTGCCCTGGGCCACGGCCCTCTCCACCACAGGGGTCTCTTGCATGTGGCTGCTATAGTACCCCCCCCCCATTGCCAACAATACACACCCCTTTGCACCCTGGACCAGAGTGCCAGCCGGCCGGCCGGCCTCTGATTGGGGTGCTGACCTGTAAGCCCTGCGCCCAACTACCCAGTGGACCAGTGTTTGGGTTCTGGCTGGCGGTGGCGTTGTAGGCCTGCCCCCCCCTGGAGTTGTGTTGGGAGCTCTTTCCTCAGCCCCCCTGCCCACGATCTGCCCCCCCCCCCACCAGCAGGACCAGCAGCACCTGCTGGGGTGAAGCCAGAGGTGCCCCGGGGCCTGTGCCCTCTTCCTGGTGCGGAGGGAAGGCATCTGCTTGCCCTTCTGTGCCTCGCCTAGAAGCAGCTGCCCCAAGCCCAGACGGGGGGGGGGGGGAGGCCCATTGCTCCTGCCTTGGTGCCTGGAAGCTACAAAGTGTTTGGCGGACCCTCAGAATCTGGGGGCCAACAGCAAGCGCCTCCCCTGAGGCTCCCAGCCCCCGCCTGGTTGCATGGGGTGACCCTAGCACAGCCCCGCGTGGCTGCCTTGTGCCCGGCTGGCAGAAATGGCTGTAGGTTTCTTGCGCCCCTTAATGCTGTGGGATCCGAAGGAGACTGTAACACGTTCACCAGGTGCCCGACTTGGGCGGTGATTCTGCCTGCAAGAGAGGGGAGGGGGGCATCTCTTGAAGACATGGGTCAAAAAAGACATGGTGGAGCTGGAAAACATGCAGAACAGGGTAGCCAACAGCCCAATCCTATCTACTCCCCCCCCCCCTCATGTGTGTGTTGCATCCTGGAGGGCTGAAGGTTTCCTCTTGGGAAGGAAACATTTTCCCCCTTGCCTCCGCTGCTGCTGCTGCGATGGGTCTACTCAGACCTGCGCCAGTGGTTTTGGTTGGGAAGGCGGGTTGAGGCTGGGAAGGGGGTTAGATGATTGGCGGAGCTGCCGGCACCCAACCTGCCCCCTTCCTGGCCTTGGGCCCTGAGGTGCGGCAGGGAGTGCGCTCAGCAGCCCTGCTTGGCGGAGGAGCGAGGCCAGCCCGAAGCAGTCCTCCTCCTCCTCATCAGGCGCAGCAGTCAATTAGCCTTTCTGAGCTTCTCCTGCTCATCGCCGGCCTCCAGCACTTAGGACTGCAGTGAACTCGTTTGAGTGCCACTGAGCGATCGTGTGCCCTGGCTTCCGCGCCTGCCGGGCAGAGCCGCCGTGACGGACCCTTGTTTTAGTGAGCTTATCGCCACGTGGAACAGAACGGCCTGGACTTGGCAGAAGGGACACAGCAGCTACTGCTGCTGCTGCGGCTGCTGAACGGCGAGGTCCCGGTTGGAGCAGCCGCTGAGCGGAAGCCAACCAGGCTGGCTCTTCTGGGAACGCCTGCCCCCCCCCCGCTCCTACTGCCTGCAGCTCTGGTGTGGGTCTTGGCTTCTTCCAGCTTGGGCATCCCAGGCTGCTGTCCTCCCTCAGAGACAGGCTGCAGGAGACAGGGTGATGCTTTCCGGGCCAGAGTTTGGGCTGCGCATTCGACTTCCTCGTTTTGAGGACTCTTGCCTGATTTCAGAGACATCTAGGTGGTCAGAGTTTGTGGATATGTGGACTTAATCCGTGACCTTTGCATTGGAGGAAGAGTTCTTGTCATGGAAACCACAGACTTTCCTGACTCCACAGCAGCAGCGGATCCTTCTAGAAGAGGCCGGAGAAAAGGCCGTTGTTGCCCAGCTGGTGCGTCTCCACTCTGGGTTCTTTAAACCTTTGGATTAACCGTTTTTTAAAAATCTGCTGACCAATGAATGCATGGCTTTCAAGCAACTGACTGGGAACTGCAGCTCTGCCCTGTTTGCTAACCTCTCTCTCTCTCTCTCTCTCTCAGCTGCTCTGCGCAGGTTCAGCTCGCAGTGGCCCAAGCAAGGCCTCCTCGGTGACTCGGTGGAGAGCTCAGATGACGAATTCTTCGATGCGCGAGGTGTGCAATGCTTCACTTCTCCTCTTTTGCAACAGACTCCCGTCAGAGGCTCCCTCTCTCTCAGCAGTCTGTTGCGGGACCCCGGGGCTCTTGCAGAGGGTGGGGTGTTGTCCGTCCCTTTCACCGCCCAGTTCGAACTGGGCTTGATGACAGCAGAGCAGCAGTTCCGCTGTCATAAATATTCCCTTACCTCGAGGGAAACCAAAGTCCCCTGACCTCGTGGAGGCCTCTGGGACTGCCCCCCCCCCGCAGGATGCAGTGCTGAGTGCGTGCTCCATTGGAACGACTGCATGGGGGGGCCGGGGGGAGTTAGGATTCCTTGTCTTGAGCCTGGACTGCCACTGCGAGTCATTCCAGACCCAAAGCCTCCGTCAGTGGCCAGGCGTCTCCGCTGGCGGAGCTGTCCTTGCGCTGGTGGCGTACGTGGAGACAGACTGGTGGGTCTTGAGGGCCGGACGGACCCTGCTCCACCAGGGCCAGACCAGTAGAAGGGCCTTCAGACAGGCTAAGATGCTGCTTCTCCTCCCGTGGAGCCCTCCCCCCCCCCCCCCGGGTCCAAGAGAGACATTTGCAGAAGTTCAAGACAGAGAGAGAGAGAGAGAGCGCGCCTTTCTGTGGCTGTCTTCTGCCCCTCCCTCCTACTCCATAAAGGCCCCTCTGCCTCAGGCCATTAGGACATTCCTGTACATGCTTTCCAGCTCTTTCTTGGACTCTGCTGTCAAATCTGCAGCAGCAGCTATTTCGGGCTCTGTGCGCAGCTTCTGCCCTCAAACGAGGCCTGCATGGAAGCGCGGAGGGTCTCCATAGCAACTCTGCTGCTGCTGCTGCTGCTGCTGCTGCATCTGTGGCGACAGTCACAGCAGGGGCAGCTCTTGGATGAGCAGAAGGTCCCCCTTTCCTTCAGGTATTTGTGCGGCTGCCGGGTGAAAGAGAGCAAGGGGTCGTCGTGCCCCTTGCCTGGCTGGGCTGCTGTCCCCGGAGAAGCCTGGCTGGCCGCCTGTTTCGGCTGTTGGGTGGCGTGGCGTGCCCCAGGCGCTTTCCGCGTGGAGCGGTTGGTGCCTGGCAGGGAGGAAGGAGCGTTTGGGTGCTGAGGAAAGCGGAGGCGGGTGTGCAGGAGCCAGGCTGTGGGGTGTGCAGGGGGCTTGGCTTGGCTCCCTGGCTCTTGAGATTCCCCACAGAAGGGGGGAGGCCGGGGTGCTGCAGCCTCGCAACCGCAGCCACTCTTTGGGTGGGCAGCAGCCTGTCTCTTTCTGTCCCTCTTGGGCTCCCCCCAGTCAGAGGACTCCTGGCCTGGCCCCTGCACGCTTGTGCCGGGCATCAGGGCTCCGAGGCTTCTCAGCAGATGGCCCCCGCTTGTGGCCTTCTCCTCCCTGTGCTGGATTGGGACGAGATGGTGGATTATTTTATCAGCTGGTTATTTTCTGTTAGTGTCCCGCTGGTGCGTCAAGTGTCTGTAGACATCTGAGAACAAAGTATACAACATATTCTGTAGACGGGCAGCATCCTAGACCCGGAGCAGCCATCGCCTTCTCTCTGCTCTCTTCTTCAGGAAGCAGCCTGGGAGCTGGAAGCAGCAGCCTTGCCTACTCCCCTGTAAGCCTCGGAAGGGCGAAGCCGCCTCGCAGTCAGGGCTTCAGGCTTGGGGGCGTTGGAATTTCCCTGGGGGGGATTAGACTAATTAGCTATTCGTCGCTCCGTTCCCCTCTCCCTTACTCTGTCTTACTCCCCACCCACGTGGCAGACTTGCTTAGCTTTACTTGGCTAGAGAAAACACACTAGGCATAGTTGATTGAAGTTGCAAAAAGAAGTTTACTTACAGTTTTCATTCATATCTACAACGTCTGATTCACATCAGAGGATACACTAAACTTGAAAGGACAGAACCCTCCTAAAGCTAGGGCTCTCTGCATGCTGAAGGCATGCTGGAAGATGGCGCTGGGCTGCTGGAGGGCAGCTTGCCACGTCTTCCCTGGTCAGTGGTCAGATGCAGAAGAGAGTGAGAGAAGGGTGAAGAAGAAGGAAACTGGGTCTGGGGCCACGCCCCTTCCTTAAGACAAAGAGGGGTCAAAGACAAGAGGGTCTACCTAGGTGATCATATAACATGCATACACCCCCCAGTGTCCAGCATACGGAATTTGCCCGTTATTTCCAACAGGGGTGCACCAGCAGGGCGACTCGTTTGGTGTCTGATGGAGGTGCAACCCAGCCCGGCTTTGGGGTTCTGGCGTACCCCAAACGAACCATGTCTGTGCAGCAGCAGCAGCAGCAGCAGCTTCCCCTTGGCAGGATGCAGCTGGCTGCTCTGGGGTTCCCAGCAGGAACTGGGGGGGATGTATGCGGAGCCCCCTTGGGGGAAGGTCGGGGCCTCCAAGACTTCTCCTCCTGGCCCCTGACTGGACTCCCTGAGGTGGTCTGGTTGGGGTCGACAGACTGCTGTAAGGTGGTGTCTAGCAGGGACCCCCGTCCCGTCCTTCAGGGGACGGCCACTGTGAAGCTCCCCTTTGGGCGCCCTGGGATGTTTGGGCAGCCTGGTCTGCCGAAGGCAGGAGGGTGCAGGCTGATTGCTGGCAGCAGCGGAGGGGGCACTGTACCCCAGCAGAGGTAGGGGAGCAGCCAAGCTAGTGCATGCACCCCCACCACCACCACCCCCCAAGCGTGGCTGCCCATATGAATGCTTATCTTGACCTTGGAGTACAACCAGATGTCTCCAAAACACAAGCAGCCCAGCCCAGCCCTGCCCCACAACTGGCATTTGGAGGGAGACCCCAAGCTTCCAGACATGGAAAGAGCCACGGCGTGGACCATCCTGACGACGAGTCGCCATGGGTCGGGTTCCCTTTCTTGCGCTGGGCTCCGGCCTCGCCAGCGTCAGCGTCCAGGCGAAGGATGCCTTGAACTAAGTGCTCTTGGAAGCCTCTCTGGCCTGGGGGGGGGGGAGCCTCCCATGGGGGGGCCGCGCTGGGTGTGTTTCCCCAGTGAGCTGCTGGTGGCCCTGGCTGCGGCTTCACCCTCTGCTCTTTCCCTGGCTGCTGCAGAGGAGGCGGCTGAAGGGAAGAACGCAGCCATTCTGCTGGGGATGAGCCAGTGGAACTCCAACGACCTGGTCGAGCAGATCGAGACCATCGGCAAGCTGGAGGAAGGTCCCGGTAAGGCTTGGAAGACTGGCGCTGGTGGGGCGGGATGGAGGAGGGGAAGCACTGTCCTGCTGTGCCTACACTCGGGGGGGGGGGCAGCAGAGTCGGGGCCACTTTCTCCAGGCGGGACAGGATTGGCGGTGTCCAGGCTTGTGACCAGGAGCCAAGCAGGGACAGGGGGGCTTGGAACAGCCCCCCCCCGGGCTCCGCTGCTGCCTCCTAGCTTCTCCTGGACCCTCTTTTGCCTCTCGAGTGGCTGCACCGTGGTCAGAGGGAGGCGGCAGCCCCAGGAGGTTGCAGACAGACTGGGCTGGAGGGACAGTGGAGGGGGGGAGGCTGTCGAGCAGCACCAGCACCAGCCTTGTCTTGTGTGTGTGGGGGGGTGACTGGACCCTCTTGCCCAGAACTGTCTTCCCTGATGGGCAACGTCTGCCCAAGTTCGCGGGCAGAAAGAGGCCTTCACCAACCTGGCTCTCCGATCTCATAAGAACACCAGAAGAGCCCGGCTGCTGGATCAGGCCAAAGGCCCTGGATCTAGTCCAGCTTCCTGTGTCTCACTGTAGTGGCCCCACCAGGTGCCTCAGGAAGCACTCAAGACAATAAGAGAACCTGTTTCCTGTCGCCACTCCCTTGCACCTGGCATACAGAGAAGACCTAAAACCAGGTTGCCTATACCCATCATGGCTTGTAACCTGTGATGGATTTTTGCTCCATGAATCTATCCATGGACATTGACAAAGACATTGTCAGGGTCCAGGGAGGGGCTGCCCACGACCACACGCTGATCCAGGGCAGTAGTGGTTAGCACACTCACTCCTTCCAGGGGTGATGCTGATTATTAATTTTACAACCCTTAAACTGGCCGAAAACTGGGTGCCAGAACAGCCCAGACGTAGCAGCCTTGGGTGCCTGCCAGCAGGGCAGGCAGGCAGGGTGCGTTTGGAAGGGAGGGAGGGTGCAGCAGGCAGGGAAGGAGGAGAGAGCCGGCGGCGTTTGTGCCCCCCCAGAGGTGTTGATATTGCTCCCCTTGCTCCTTTTGGCAGGCGAAGAGCCCCTCTTCTGCTCCTCCGGTGTCCTGCAGGAAAAGCAACGTGAGTCTGGTCCTTCTGCTTTCTTGATTAAAAACAAGGGCTTTTGTTCTCAGGCTCCAACTGGCACCCTGGTCCGCCTAACTCCACCATAGGGCAACTGGGGCTCCCAGCTGGACGCTCTGCCTGACCCCTGCTTTGGGACTCCTCTGAGTCGATGGTCAGTAGCACTGAATGGGGTCTCTGGTGT
This sequence comes from Plestiodon gilberti rubricaudatus, assembly GCA_026170595.1. Lineage (NCBI taxonomy): Eukaryota > Metazoa > Chordata > Lepidosauria > Squamata > Scincidae > Plestiodon > Plestiodon gilberti. The sequence continues at coordinate 57,317,528 of JANXHW010000007.1, forward strand.
ATGTTCCTTCAGAGAGGGGGGGCACTCCTGGGCCAGCCGCTGAGATGCAGGCTCTCCCTTTCCTCCAACGCCCCCCCTGGGCACTTCCACCGCCATCGATTCCTCTTCCTCTCTTGGGCTAAAATGACTGGGAGTCAGAAATGGTTGGAGGGGGCGGGGGGCGGCACTGGAACAGAATAAAATGTTTTTGATTTGATTTATTTATTGCGTGTATCCCATTCTCCAAAATCATTTGAGGCAGGTAATGAAGTGAAAGCTTAAAAATCCAACCAGCCAGTCAACCGCAAGGCGACTGTAGCCCAGCTGTGAATGGCCCGCCTCCCTTTCGAACCTCCCGTTTTTGAGCAAGGTGATGGAGCGTCGGGTGGCGTGGCTCCTCAGCTCCAGGGGATCGAAGGGATTCTATCTGAACCCCTTTCGATCTGGCTGCAGGCCAGGCTGTGGGGCAGGAACGGCCTTGGGCGCACTCGGTTGGAGGATCTGCGCTGAGGACTTGGCGGGGATGGGGGGGGCAGGATGAAACTGGGGAAAGGGCTTGGAAGGGAAGGACAGGAAGAAGCTCGTGCCCCAGGACCTGGGAAGGGGCAGAGCGCCAGTGCAGGGATTTCAGCTGGGGCATCATCATCATCATCATCATTCATGTGTACACCATAAAACTCCGTTGACTCAGGGTTCAAGACCCATTCTGGACTCTGGCCATCTGTTTCATGTCAATTACGCTCTCAGAAGGATTTCCCAAGCTAGGGTGAAATTGACATGGAACGGATGAACTCCTTATGGTTCTGAAGCAAGATCCCCAGCAAAGCGATGGACCTGGTGCCAAAGGGCGGCACCTCTTCTCTCTTCAGGGCTGCAGCATCTGCGACTCAAGACAGCAGCGGCGTTGAAGCCACAGGGCCCCTTGCAGTTCCTTTTCCTTGGTCTCGGCCTCCCTGGCAGGAAGAACCAGCAACTCTCTCCCTCCTCACTTGGCTCGAAACCTCCTTTATCATTGTGCGAATAGAAGGCGCCCGCCAGCAGCCGCTCTCAAGTTTATTTCTCTTTTGACAGATTTGTTGTTATAAACAGCTAGCAACAGTGCAGCAGATGGCAGGAAACGGGCCTGCTTTCTTGAGAATAACAATCGCGCCGCCGCCGCCGCCGCCGCCGCCGCCGCCGGCGGGCTGTTTGGTGGCCGGTCCTCTCCGGAGAAGGGCGGAGCCACGTGGAGGGTCCCGTTGCTGCAGCAGCCAGCCGCTCCTGGCAGGGTCCTCCGGCAGGACGAAGAGCCCAGGCGTTGGGGCTCCGAGCCCCTGGAAGGCAGCAGCAGCTTCCTGTCTGTGCAGCATCGCTCCAGCTCCATCCCGGCTTCCTTCCCAGAGATCCTGCTGCTGCTGCTGCTGCCGCTGCTGGATGAGCTGTCTGATTCCCAGGTTGCTCCAGGATGGAAGCTTTTTCCACCAAGTCTTCCTGCAAGCCACTTGGAGCAAGGGTTCAAGCCACTTGGAGGAGGCTTCATCTAGTTCTTTTGCTCATTGGTGGCACAAACAAGGCCTGTTGAAACCAGACAGCGGGGGGCTTTTTCCTTGCCCCCCCCCACCTTTCTGCCTCCTGCCGTTCCCCAGATTGCATTCACCCCAGTGGCCGGTTTTACGGAGGCCACAGTCCCGCCGTGATGGACTTGGGGGGGGGGGAGTGCCTGCCTGCCTGCCTCCCTCTCCCCCTGCAGCAGCCAGGACCTTGTCCTGCACAGCCGTGTTGGGAGGGGCCCTTGAGGCAGGTGCCAGGAACGCAGAATCGGGTCTGCAGCTTCCAGTTCAGGAACAGACCCTCTCCCTTGGCGGATGCCAGATAGCAGTCTACTCTTGGCAGATGAGGAGAGGCCAACTAACGCGGCATCGGGGACAGGAGGCCTTGCCCATGTCGTGCTGGTTCTGGCGCATGAGTGCGCAGCAGCAGGTTGAGCCGTCCGTGTGGGTCGTGGCTCCCCCCTTCGTTCGCCTCAATGCTGCTGGCTTCTGGGAAGACTGGCTTCCTGTGTCGGGCAGAGGCAGCGCCTGGCCTCTGGAGAGAGACAGTAAATGACCGGGGGCAGAGGGCTGCCTGGAAAGAGCCTGGAACGTCCTGGGGCTTTTTGCAAAGGGGGGGCCTGAACAGGACCTAGGCGGCTAATCCGAAGATCAAGGCGGCTAATTCGGATCAAGAAATCCGAAGTCTGTGCCTTGAGCGTTCGTGGGTCACCTTGACCCACTTTCCCTGCTGCCCAGCCTGGCACAGAAGGCGAGCCTTTTCTCCAGCTTCTCCTTCCTTTTCAGCAAACATGGAGCCATTTTGGTCCGTGGTCTCTCTCGGCCAGGATTCTTGAGAGCCGCCTTCTTCTTGTTGGAAATACGTGGCAGACTTGCTTAGCTTTACTTGGCTAGATAAAACACACGAGGCACAGGCAGATTGAAGTTGCAAAAAGAAGAAGAGTTTTACTTACATACAGCTTCATATGTACAGCAGCATCTGATTTACATCAGAGGTACATCCTAGACTTAAGATAGAACCCCCCTAGAGCTGGGGCTCCCTGCATGAGGTGTGCAGCAAGATGGCCACTGGGGCTCCAGAGGAGCTTGGCATCATCCCGCCTGGTCTAGCATCAGGATAGAAGAGAGAATGAAGTGTGAGAAGGGAGAAGAAGGAGGAAAACTGGGTCTGGGGCCACGCCCCTTCCTTAAGACAATGAGGGGTCAAAGACAAGAGGGTCTACCTAGGTACTTAGGTGATTAACCAACTCACACACCCCTTCCAGTGTCCAGCATACAGAAGTTGCCCAATTTCCCAACACCCCTTCTCAACTTTGGATGCTGGAGTCCGCGACGTCCATCTTTGCTCGCATACTCTGGACTCAGTTTCTTGCTAGAAGATTCTTCTTGGTTCTGGCGCTCTCGTGCTTGTTGTGCAGTGTCTTTCCACTTACTTGACTCTCGCCGCAACGACGACCTTGCGAGGTTGCACACTTCAAATCGTGAAGGTGGTACGCCTTTGTTTTCTCTGGGTGAACGTCTGAGGTGCTGATCTGGAACCTGGTCTGCATCGCTGGCGACGTCTGGCTCCGGCAGCTCGTCCTCAGCTGTGTCCCCTTCTGCTGGCGTACTGATCTCTGGGTAGTAATCTTGCACATACATTAGTTCATCATTTATCGCTGGTGATTTTTCTATGGATGTCTGGCCCTTGTCAGTGTTTTCCTGCTCTTCAAAGTAGAGCCCATGACGTACTGACACACGTCCAGTCTTTAAGTCCATTACTCTATAGCCGGTGGATCCATGTGGATAGCCAATAAAGATCCCTTCTTGTGCTCTAAGATCTAGTTTGGATCTCTTTTCTCTTGGCACATATGCATAAACCTTGCACCCAAAAACTCTGAAATGTTTGGTGCTTGGTGCTTTCCCATGCCACAGTTCATATGGGGTCTTTCCTGCATCTTTAGTGGATAGTCTGTTTTGCAGATAGTTAGCTGTATCTACAGCATCACCCCAAAATTTATTAGGTAGCTTTGCATCTGCAAGCATTGCTCTGGTCATCTCTAAAAGACTTCTATTCTTCCTCTCTGCCACCCCAATCTGTTGTGGGGTACATGGAACTGTTGGTGTGTGAGCTATGCCTTGTTGGTTAAGGTATGTGCGTATTTGGTTTAACAGGTACTCACCACCACGGTTGCAGCGCAGTTCCTGAGGTTTCCTTCCAAACCTGTTGCTTACAGCTGCCACGTAGTTCTTGAGCTTGTCAAGAGTTTCACTTTTGTCCTTTAGTAGGTAAATCATTGTATAATTTGAATAATCATCAGTAAAAGTCAATATGAATCTGTTCCCGCCAACAGATTGCGTTTTAATCAGGCCATATAATTCAGTGTGAATAAGTTCTAACACACTGCTGGTACTGCACTTCTCAGCTTTCTGTGGATTAGAAAGTTTTGTGTCTTTTGTTTTCATACATACCATACACTTTTCTGGATGGTTGCTGCAGCGATTTACTTGTGGTCCCTCTGCCAGGTCTCTCCTCTGCAGGTCCAATATGCCACTGATGTCTGCGTGTCCACATCTTCTGTGGTTCAGGTGGACACGTTCCTTTGTGCATTGTTGTTGGGCGGACATCAGGCGCTGTCCATGCTGTTTTGGCATATCTAGAAAATAAACTCCATCCTGCATAGTTCCTTGTGCAATTAGTTCAGTATTTTTCAAAATATTACATCTGTCCCTCTCAAATTCAACAGTTAATCCTTGCTTTGTTATGGAAGATATACTTAACATGTTTTGATGTATTTGTGGCGTAAAAATTACGTTGTTCAGCGTGACATCATTTATTTTACCATGTGCAAGGCACTGTATGTTTATTTTTCCTCTGCCTTGAATCTCTAATTTCTCACCATTTGCCACAGTTATTTCACCTGAAAAATCTTGGTTCAACTCATGGAACAATTGAATATCTGAAGTCATGTGACTCGAACATCCCGAGTCCAGGATCCAAACAGCAGAACTTTTGTTGGTTTGGTGTAAAAACATGGCTTTTTGCTCTTTTTGCTCTATCAGGTAAAAATTGCAATGCTTGTAATCCTTTCTCCTTCCGTGATTCTCTCCTGCTGAATGCTGTGGGCTATAATTTCTCCCCCTCTGTTTGTAACTCGTTCTATTGTCTTCAGCTGAGCTGCCAGGGCCCCCTGGGGATAGGTGCGAATTCCTGTTCCTTTCATCCCTCTGGCAATGTCTGGCAATATGGCCCTCGAATCCACAAACATAGCAAACACGTGCTCTTTTGTCTGCAGGGCTGCTCTGCACTTTGTAATTTGATTCACTCACTGTGGGGAAATCCTGCTTTCTATAAGGAGTACATTCAGAACGTAATTCTGATAATATTTGTTTGAACTCCTTTTTCTCTCTTCCAGCTACTGCCTGTTTAAAACTTGCAAAAGTTGAATCGCTAAGAGACCCTGTAAGGTACGCCACCCGTTGCTCCATTGAGAAATCAAGACCTGTGAGCGCGAGGTCATTGAAAGTCTGAATCATTTTACTGCAATATTTCTCACAGTCTTCCTTTCTGTCCAATCTGAGGCCACACAAATCATTAATCAAACTAAATTGGTCTTTTGTTCCTGTTCTCGAATAAGTCTCTGTTAAAACTGTCATCATTTCTTTGGCTGTTTTCACCCCTTGGACATAAGGCATCTGCAGGTCGGTCAGAGATCTTAGGATTAAACATTTAGCTCTACCATCTGCCCGCTTCCAGTTTCGAATTTCTGCTTCTCCATTTGTTGGGCAGTTTTCGTCTAACGCAATTGAAGCATCATGCATCTGAATCTCTGCAGTAATCTTACAACACCAGTTGTTGAAAGCCTTTGGGTTCAATCTATTCACTGGTTGCAGAGACAAAGCCTCCACATCTAATCTTTCTGCCATTGTTTTGCTAATAAGCAACTTCAGCCTCTCTATAAGCAAGTCTAGCCCGAAAAACAAATGGGTGGGGAAAATCTCTTTCTCTCTCTGTATAGAGCTGATTCTCTTCACACAGCGTTTGCGTTAACTGGGCCCCATAACCTGTTGGAAATACGTGGCAGACTTGCTTAGCTTTACTTGGCTAGATAAAACACACGAGGCACAGGCAGATTGAAGTTGCAAAAAGAAGAAGAGTTTTACTTACATACAGCTTCATATGTACAGCAGCATCTGATTTACATCAGAGGTACATCCTAGACTTAAGATAGAACCCCCCTAGAGCTGGGGCTCCCTGCATGAGGTGTGCAGCAAGATGGCCACTGGGGCTCCAGAGGAGCTTGGCATCATCCCGCCTGGTCTAGCATCAGGATAGAAGAGAGAATGAACTGTGAGAAGGGAGAAGAAGGAGGAAACTGGGTCTGGGGCCACGCCCCTTCCTTAAGACAATGAGGGGTCAAAGACAAGAGGGTCTACCTAGGTACTTAGGTGATTAACCAACTCACACACCCCCTCCAGTGTCCAGCATACAGAAGTTGCCCAATTTCCCAACACTTCTCTGCCACATGGAAGGAAGGAAATGTCTTTCCGCAAGATGGCTGTTGCGTGGATTCCAGGGTAGGCACTGCCTGCTGCCCTATAGCACTCCCTCCCTCCTTCCCCACAAGTGGTCTGTCATGCATCTCCCTGCCCCCGCTGTCTTTCCATATAACCCCCCCTGGCTGTGTCCGGTCACTTGCTCCAGAAGTTCTGCGTTGGGTCTTTGACTGTCACATTCTGGGACGATGGATTCTCCCTAGATGGTTCTGGAGCTGCAAGCCTGGAAGAAGAGCCCCCCCCCCCCTCCAAACACCAGTCTATATTTTCTTTTCAGGTCTCCCTGCACATTGTTACGAATTCAGCACTCAACCTCAACCAGCCCCTGCAGGCACCAGGCAGCGTTTGGAATCGTGAGCTATTCTGTCCTTCTGACTCCCATCTTCTGTACAGGATTTGATTTTGCCTCCTTCGTTACCAGAGTTTGCATAATGATGTAATTAGCATAAGTTGTGGTAATGATGGTGTCAAGAGAGCTTGCCAAGGAAAACTGGGCAAAAAGCCAACACTTTGCCTGGGAGGTTCTTTGAGTCCTGCGACGGACGGCTCATTATCGTTTTACCTCATTAAAGCTTCTCCAGTAAATAGAAAAGCTCCTCATTTCCCCCACAATCAGCTTCATTTCAGCAGCTAATGACGCTTCTCTGCACAGTCCTGCTTCTCTTCCCCCCCCCCAAGCTCCAGGCCCTTGAGTGGCTTTCGTGATGGCAGTGCCACCTGCGGCTGGCATGTGCTCTCTCTCGCTCTCTCTCATTGGCATCTCTGGCGTCACGGTCATAGCTTGACACTTTTTCTGAAGACCCTCCTCCTCTTAAGGTCTTGCAGCGTAGTTTGGATCACAGAACCATTTCAGGTCCACAGTGAGGCTTGGCTATCAGGCATCCTCTTGGAGTGTTTGCCTTGTTTCGAAGACCCTGAAACAGCTTCCATCTTTCTTGGCTGATGACGTGGCATGTTTTGCTGACAAAGGTGCTACTGCCACAGGAAATGGTTTTGGTTCTGACGTCCTCGCTGACATTCAAAGCCAGGCAGGCTCCCCTCCCTCTGCCACTTCTCCCGAATAGCGCCAGACCCTCTTGGTTCTCCTTGGCTGTCTGTGGAATGCTGGCTCTCAGGGATTCGACTTTCCCAGGACCGGGTATCGCATCCCGTTGTCCTTTTGATGCGCAGTGTTTTCTCTCTCTTTTTAGTGGATATGAATAAGCTTCTTTTGGAAGGTTCAATTTTTATTCTAAGGTATCTTGAAAATGATGGATGTTTTTCACCTCTTGGAAGACACCTTTTGACATCTTGTTAACGTCTGGAAATAAAGACGGCGGCTTCTGAAGAAGCCAGGCCAGAAAGCCTGGGACCTTTTGCTGCGGAAGGCAAAGTGCGTCCAGCCGCAGGGGGCAGCGGTGGTGCCATCCCAGAAGCCGCCCATCATTCTGATGTGGAGATGTCCTGAAGGCTGCAGACCCCGGCCGACCCAGCTGCTCCTGGTGTCTCCTCTGTTCTTGGTTCCAAGTGAAGTGTGCATCTCTGGAAAGTGGTGACAGGAGATGGGGTTTTCCAACACCCAGTGTGGCCCTTTGAATTATCCTGAAGGGACACCCCCCCCCCCCAGGGAATCTCTGCCGAGCCTGATCAACCACAACTGCGGGCTTCGGCCCTTGTCTGGGGAGCCCGGCCTCCACCATTCCTGCCGCTTCACAGATATTGGCAGTGAGGGCAGGTCAGTGGCACCATGACCAAGAAGGCCCTGCTCTCGCTTTAACCTTCAGGGCCATGGCTTTGAATTCTGTCGCACCTTAAAAAATGCCATGCAGCTAGAAAGCCAGCACTGCAGGGCTGGAGGAGACCGTTGTGCCCCCGGGGTCCATGTGCCCTTCTCTTTGCAGGACGTGGCGCTGGGCTTTTTGTCTGGCCTGGGGGACCCTTCACAAATGTGTGCTGCGCATGTTGCCTGACGTGGTTTCGTCCAATCAGCCTTTGCATTCCCACCTTGATCTGCTGTGTGTGTTGGAGCACCGCAAATCGGTCACAGATCCTGCACAGAGCTCCTAGAACAGGGGGGGGGGGATTTCAGCTGAGCTTTTTCAAAATCCCTGCATGTAGAAAACTGGCACAGGCCAGAGAAGCCTGTCTCCCTGACATGCTAGTTTTCTATGGCTGCAGCAAGGAGCTTTTGGACGGAGAGGACTGAGCATCCACTCGTGATCTGCCTCACTACCTCAGCTGCTGCCATCCCAAGAACTCTGCGCCGTGGCCCTGATCCATGTCCTCTTGCAGTTCAGACCTACACTGAGAGCAAGTGGGAGAGGGAAACGCTGCCGGATTCAGCAGGTCCACGGGTTGTTCAGAGGCTGTTCATCTGCAGTGACATCGAAGCAGCAGCAGAGGGCAGCCTTGCAGGGCAAGCAAGCGGGGTGCAGCAGCCCCCAGACCCGGCACAGGGAGGCACTCGCCTCTCGACAGCAAGTGATAATAGGATTCCATCCAGCAGCTGTTTCCTTGGCAACTGGCTTACCGTATGTGGAGAAGAAATGGCCCTGAACACATTGTGAGGTTTCTGGTGTGGAACAGCTTGGTAAAAATAGGGGAGTGAGTGACTGAGAATAACCTTCTCCCCCCCCCCCCCCGGCGAGAGAGGCAGGACCATATTTCCCCAGCATGGACGCCCCTCCCTCCATCGCTTTTGAGCAGAGGGAGCCTGCAAAAAGAGTCCGGCCCGGATTCTTAAGCACCAGCCTAAAACAAGCAGCAGTGTCTGGGCTTTGTCCAGCTGCAGTTGTCCTCCTGTGTACAGACCTTGGTCTTTTTCCCATGCAGGGCACCTGTGGGGCAGATCCGGGAGAAAGAGGGGGGGCGATGATGAGGAACCCCTGGAAAGCGTTTGCAGCCCCGCTTGGGCCAGGCATGTGTTCTCAGCAGCCCACCTTGCTGGGTGGGTAAAAGGGGGGGGGCTCCTTGCCTCCCCCATGCCTGCCAAGCAGAATTTACAGTGTGAGGAACAAGCCAATAAGCGAAGAGGCCGCCCGGGCGGGGGGAGGGCTGACCCCAAGAGGATACTCCGCAAGGCACATGGGCCCCATTTGAATTATTTTCACTTCTCAGCCGTCTTGCGGGGGGGGGGGGGGGGGAAGGCCAGGCTCTGCTTGGGTCTCCTCCTTTCCCCTGGTCAGAAACCCAGTTTCCTTCTTCTGAAGTGATTGCAAGGAGGTCTTTGCTCACAGGAGGTGAAACGGGGGGGGGGGGCGTGCAAAGACCACCGCCCTCTGCGCCTGGAACAAAGAGGCTGCTGGGACCGACTAAACTTGCTGTTGGCCAGTTGGTTGGGTGCAACGTTGCCTGCAGGACTCTGGAGGGCAGTGTGCTGGCCGGTCCTCTGGGAGGTTGTTTTTTTCTTGCAGGAGGTGTGCTGCCCCCCTTATTCCCTTCCTTCCCCCCCCATCTCAGACCCTCTCTTGATCTTCAAACTAATACCAGAGGAGAAAGATGTGCCCTGCTGGGGCCCACCCCCACACTCGAACCCCACAGGGACCACCGCTTTCTTTCAGGGTCCCCCCTTGTTCCTCCAGTACGAGGGCTTAGTCGCTCTGATCCTCATCAGAAGATGTGCATACATATAATGCAACGATGATGGCCTGTCAGTAGGCGCACCCAGCCTGGCGACCCTGGGCCCTCGTCTGGGGGGGGGGGGCATGCACTGAACTAACTCCTGGTTCCCAGAACGGCTGGCGGTGACCAGGCTCGAGTCCCGCTTGTGCTCCTCCGCCCCACTTGCAGGCGCTGGAGCGGGCTTGTTGCGCAGTTTTGGGGACATCGCGGTAGGGTGAAGAGGGAATGCAGCAGTCCTGCAAAGGGTTAACTGTTTTTCCGCCACTTGCCTTGCAGGGGAATTGTACAGAGCCTCTCTGAGGAAGCAGCGGTGCCCTGCGCAAGGCAGCGTGGAGGTCCCGGAGGACCGCGAGGTGAGGCGCTCCCCGGCGGGCGGGCGGGCTGCTCCCTCCTCCCTCCCGGGCCAGAGGAAGGCAGTGCTGCTGGGATTTGGGCCCCAGAGAGAGAGAGAGAGACAGTGCCATGTGTTGTTGGTGGGAAAAGAGAGTTTCCTTGCAGCGCCGGTGTGCACTGGGCGGCCGCTGGTCCAGGAGAAGGAAGGGCTACAAAAGCCCCCTGCTGCTGCTGCTGCCCCCGCCCCCCCCAGGCCTGATCAGGCTCGCTCGCTCCTCCTCACAAGATTTTGGACCATTCCATCTTAAACCTGGGGGTGGGGGTGGGGATTTGAAATGACCAGCTAACAATGGTGGGGATTCTTTCTGGGAAATGGGCAGAAGCATTGCGGAGGCAGCTGCTGGGCTTCGCCTGTCCTGTCCTCCAGCGTCCTCCTTTGCGAGGCGCCGGGCCTCTTGCCTCGCAGGCCCAGAGGGGGCTCTAGAGGGAGACGCCTCTCATTCTTGGCGCTTTTTTCTCTCCCCCTCCAGGAAGGGGGCCAGCGGGGCAGCTGCAAGACCCGCGTCCTGATCCTCGTTCTCCACGGGGGCAACATTTTGGACCCAGGAGGAGGGGAGCTGAGCAGCAAGGCGGCCGACATCAACACCTTCACCTCCGTCTTTGAGCAGGTGGCTGGGGCCCATTTCCCTGCCGCTCTCGGCCACGTTCTGGTCCGGCTTGTCCCCTGCCCAGCCGTCTGTTCCGAGGCCTTCTCCCTGGTCGCAAAGTGAGTTCCCTCCTCCTCCTCCTCCTCCTCCTCCTCGGCCTGCTCCGGAGAGCTGAGCTCCTTTCCGTGGACTGGGCCTGGGGGAGGGAGGAGAGAGGCACGTGGTGGGAAGGAGGCAGAGGGGTGGTGGTGGTTCTGGCTTCGTACTGGCACCCTGTGGCGACCCTTTGCCTCTTCCTGCGCACCCTGTGGTTGGAAATCTCACCCCCACGTCTCAGCTGGGAGCCTAATGGCAGAGACCCCGGGGTGGGTGGGTGGGTGGGTGTTTCTTTCAGCTGAAGCCCACAAGCGGCCTGTATTATGCACATGCCCAGCCCACTGTCCACGGATGGGCTGTGCTGCCACCTTGTGGCAACCAGCTGGTGCTTGGAGGGGAGACGTGTATCCAGTGCAAATCCTCTGACACAAATGCTGGGGCTGGTTGAGTAGGGCTGAGCTTCTTCCAACAAGGAGGCAGAACGTTCCCCCCCCCCCGTACCGACCCTGACGCGCAACTTGTTACTACCCTGCCAAAGTGTCTCTGTGTGGCACATTCAGTGTCCAGTGTATTTTGCGAGCCCCTTTTTTATCTCCGTCGTCGTTCTTACAACGGCTTTGAAGGGCGGGCCAGCCCACGCTCCAGGTACCCAGAAGTGCTGCTGGTGCCTGCTTCCGAGTGGCACTTTGGGCAGCACAGCATAAGCCAGTCGGAGGCGCTTCCCTCCAGCTGGTTCTGCTGCCAGCTCAGCTGCGACTGTAGGACTGATACGGAATTAGAGACGAGGCTGGTGAAGAGCGTGACGCCGGGGTCGTGATCCCGAGGGTGTGCGGCGCTGCAGTCAGGGCAGGCGGACTTCTAAGACAGAAAAGTCCTCTCTCTGGGGCTGGTGGCCACCTGGGCGTGGTCATCCTGGGAAGCGGTGGCCGCTCCGTGGGCCGAGCCGTTGCTGCTCTGCATGCAGAAGGGCCCCGCGGGCCCCGGAGGGCTGCAAAGGGCCCTGAGCCTGGTGTTTGGAGAGCTGCTGCGGCACGGAGGGACCCCTCGTGGCCCGGCTCCGGAGCCCGGCAGCTGCTTCCATCCTCTGAAGTCTTGGGCGTGTGGGTTCATCACTGGTGCTCTCTCTCTCTCTCTGCCTCTCCCCACGCACCTCCTGTGTAAATGCCATTTGTGGCAGAAACGCTGCCAATATTTGCCTGGCTGTCTCCTCCTGCAGCCTCAACCCTTACAGTTACGACGAGACATCTCTGAGTAGCAGCGAAGACCACATCCCGCTGGCTGCTCTGCCGCTGCTGGCCATCTCCTCCCCGCAGTACCAGGATGCGGTTGCCATGGTGATCAGCAGGGCCAACCAGGTGTACAATGAATTCCTCCAATCCCCTGACGGCACCAGCTTCAGTGGGCAGGTACGGCCAGCGCTCACTGTCCGGGGGAAACGTCGGCCCTCCGCGCCCGGTGTGCCGCTGTTCGGCAGGCGTGGCATAGAGAGCGGCCGCAGGAAGAAGGGGCCGTGTGTGATCCTCTCCCTGCTGGCAGGCTTTCCGTTGGGCCCCTGTGGGAAATGGGAGGGGCCCCTTGGGCCTGATTCCACAGGGCCCCTCTTAAGAGGAGGGGGGGTTGTGTGGAAGGGCCAAGCAGGAAGCGGCTTCCTAGACCCCAAGAGAGGAGGCAGGCCAGACGCGCTGGTCTGTGAGAGTGGGCAGCCGGAAAACGGCTCAGCTCGGTGCTGAAACCCCAGGGCAGACTGGCGGCGCCTGGCAGCTCCTGTTTTAGGCCATTCAGCAGGTAGGGAGGTCAGAGGCGTAGCTGCAGCAGATGCTGCCTGGAGCACCGCTGCCCAGCACCGCCCGAAGGGGCGGTGCTGCTCCAGGGGGCGACCCGGCCGCCCGGCGACGCGGGCGGGCGCTCCGAGGCTTTCTTCAGCGTCCACCACGACCGGCGGCCAGGGCTTTCTGAAGGTGGCTGACTGCGACGCCGTGCTATTTATCCTTTTTTTCCGCACATGCACAGAACGTTTCGAAAAAGGATAAATAGCGCGCCGCCGCCGTCGGCCGCCTTCAGAAAGCCCTGGCCGCCGGTCGTGGTGGACACTCTGGGGCTTTCTCTGGCTCCGAGGCGGGGGGGGGGAGAAGGCCTTGAGCGCCCACCCGCCGGCGTCACCGGGCGCTCCAGAGGAATGCTGCCCGAGCCGCGGAGCTGCTCACTGGGCGCGTCGCCGGGCGCTCCAGCGTGCCGTCCAAGCCGCTGCTCCCTTTGCTCCACTCTTTCCACGCCTCTGAGGGACGTGGTCCCAGTTGTTTGGCCCCAGGTTTTCCCGAGTCCCTGCAGTCCCACAGCTCGGAAACGGATCCAGTTTGTGTGTGTCGATGGCCGGGACGCAACAGACAGCTCCAAGTTTCAATCTTCGGGGCAGCGGGAGGGAGGGAGCTTCCCTCCCCAAAGACCCAGAGCCCTGGGGGGGGAGAAGAACAGTGAGCGTCAGGGTCTGCGCCCCCCCCCTCCTCGCTCGCTGCTGCACGTTGGAGAAACCCTGCCCGGTTCCGCTTCACTGCCAGGCGTCCGGATGGGAGACGCCTGTGGCTCAGCCGCGCATGACGCCTACCCTGTTGTTCCTCCCCCCCCCAGGTGTGCCTTGTTGGGGACTGCGTGGGAGGCATCCTGGGCTTTGACGCCATCTGCTACAGCACGGGGCTGGCGGATGACAGCCAGGCCAGCAGCAGGAGAGGCAGCACCGCCAGCGTCCAGGTAGCCCACCCAGGGGGTGTGCAGGGGCCTGACTGACAGGCATGGGGGGGGCGCTGGACCCAGAGGTCCGGTTTCCCTGCGCAGTGACTATCCTGGGAAGCTGCAGCACCCTCCCAAAATCGACAGCGCGCAGGATTTGTGAGGGCCGCTATGGCAGCGGAACTGGTGTCGGACCAATATCAAGTGGTCATGTAGACGCACTCTGAACCCCACTCCGCGGCAGCCGTCCCCCTTCCACGCCCCGTCGATGGGTGTTGATAGCCGCGAGTTGGCGGCTGCCCTTCTTGGCCTGCGATCTCACACTGTTGACCAATCAGATGGGGCTCCTCTGCGCCCCATCATAGGAACGTTTCCCTTTGGGTAGTGGGGCGAGCAGCCCCCCCCCCGGCTTCCTCTGGCTGCCCCCTCTGTTTTCCAGGACAATTCCCTTGCAACGGAAGACTCCAATCTGAGGGGCCTCAAGCGCCTCAGCAAGAGCAACATCGACATCTCCGGGATGGTGGAGGACGAGGAGCCTCGGCAGCGGAAGCCAAGCGACTGCTCCAGCTACGACTGCGACGCACAGCATCAGGCCTTCCTGTCCAGGTAACCTTGCTGGGCGTTCCTGGGGACGGCTCTGCGAAGGAGCAGGCAGAGCCAGTCTAGGAGGCGCTCTGGAAAGCAGTCTTCTGTGGCACAAATGGTGTTCGGGGGGAGTCTGGAATATAGTTGGTGCAAAAAAAAAAAAACCCCACCCCCCACCCCTTTCAAACCCTTTTATTTCTTAGCCTTGTATCCCCACCTTTCATCTCCATGGATCCTCAGGTGGCTCACAAAACGTGTGTGAAACGGACCAGTCAAACCCAGGGCAAATCCGAAGTGACAGCAAGAGTTAGGGGCCGAGGGAACAACCCCCACCTCACTAAACAGCGAGCAACAAGCCGTTTTCCCTGGAGCCCTTGTCGCACCTGGGGAAGCAGGAGGGTCTTCAGTGCCCTCTTGTCAGAGCTGGAGAGCTGACCAAGGGGAGTAGGGCCTAGTGGTTAGTGCGCGCACACCCCTTCCTGCTCGGCACGGTCCCTTTGTCCCCTTTGCTTAGCAGCCAAATAGAAATAGTAGCTCTCCCCACTGCCCACCGTGGCGTGCTAGGGGGACCAGGCAGAGGGGGGCCATCTGGAAAAAACCGCCCCTCCTAGGAGAACACCGAACCCCAGGGGTTCTGACTTCGAATCAAATTGCAGTACCCTCTCTCTCCCTCTCTCTTCCCCCCCCCCCCCCCCAGCTTCCACTCCACGATGCTGACCGAGGACTTGGAGGACTTCCCAGCTAGCAGCCTGACGGACGCCCGTCTGCAGCGCTTTGAGTTCGAGGTGTCTGACTTCTTCCTTTTTGGCTCCCCGCTGGGCTTGGTGCTGGCCATGAGGAGGACAGTGCTGCCCGGCCTGGAAGGTGAGCTGCTGCCTTCGTCCTGCAGGCCTGCTCCAGGCCTTCCGCTGCTGAGGCGAAGGGCGAGGCGGGGCGTGTGCGGCTCCCCCCCCCACGCCCCAGAACCTGGGCCAGTCAAGGCACATCCATCCCCCCTTCTGCTCCTTAACGTCGGGGGGGGGGGAATTCCAGACAAATTCAAGCCCGCAGGGGACTCTTAATCTTGCAGCATGTTTTAAAAGGCAGGAATACGACAAGGTGTTTTGCCTCCCCTTAAAAGCCAGAAGTGAAATGCAGCTTGCAGGACCCCCAGTTCAAAACAGAGACAGACCACCAATCTCATGCCCCCCCCCTGAAAGAAGAACCCCTAAGAAAGCGAAGGCTCTTGTTTCCCCACATGCTGAAAAAAGTATGTAGTGAGTGAATGCACCAGGAAGTAAAGTGGCAACCCTGTGCACGCTTACCTGGGAGTAAGCTCCATTGAACTAAGTGGGACTTGCTTCTGAGTAGACCTGCATAGAATTGCACTGCCCTTCGTTTTCCTTTCTCTCCAGTTAAGGGAAATCTCCTTTTTTTCTTTTGAATGATCAGATGACTCCTCCGTGGGGGAGGTGGGAGAGAAGTGAGGAGGAGCAGGAGGTGCCTCAGTACCACTCTGGATGGGCAAGGGGGGGGGAAGGGGCCATGCCAGGAGACGCCAGGCTGAGACTAGTAGTTCTACCCACTGCCAGCAGGTGCCCCAGGTCTGAGAGTGATCAAGACAAAGAGTCCAAGGATGACTAGTTTATTAACAATCCAGAAAGGAGGGGGGGAGAGAGAGAGGAAAAGTCCAAGCAGGCTGACGGAAGATGCCTGACCTTGGCTGGATGGACACAGAGAAAAAGACGGATCTTCACGCCAAGGTCACAGGGCCTGTTGCGGGCGCTAGCGGGGCTGGCGTGAAAGGCTCGGAGCAGGATTGGGCCGTAAGAGAGCAACCAAGAAGAGTGACCCTTCCAAGCCGCCAATGTGGGGCTTTCTGTGGGGGGAGGGAGGGCAGAAGCCTGGTGACAGCCCAGCGCCTGTCCCAGCATGCAAGGGGGGGGGAGTTGCTTGGACGTTGCAGCTCGGAACGGACCCCCCCCCCTGGATTCGGAAAACTCCCTGGGGATTTGGGGCCAGCTGGAGGCTGCTTCTGATCCCCCCCTCCTGTCTCTTCCCAGTCTCTCAGGTGCTCCCCGCCTGCAGCCAAGTGTACAGCCTCTTCCACTCAGCCGACCCGTCGGCCTCCAGATTGGAGCCCCTCCTGGAGAGCAAATTCCACCTCCTGCCTCCCTGTCCTGTGCCAAGGTACCAGCGATTCCCGCTGGGAGACGGGAGGCCCCACCTCCTAGGTATCCTTCTGGACTTCTGCGTTGCGCTGCTGCTTGGCCAGGAGGCGACTGGGGGGGGGGGTGACAGGAGTTCAGAAGACACGTGCAGAAGAGTTGCCAGCCTCCCTCAGCCCTTCTGAAAGCTCTCCGGAAGCCTTGGGCGCCCTGGCGCAGCCTGCTTGCTTTCCCTGGCTCCCCTGCCTCCCGTTTCCTGCCCCACCCGCCCTCTGCTGTGTCCCTAAGAGCCAGATGGAGCGATGGGCGCACAAGGTCCGAGAGCCGTCTGTGAGCCCCTCGCGGCAGCAGGGGCTGCCTGCCCCCTCCCCGTATCACCCCAGGTACGCTGGTGGCGCTGTGGACACAGTGAGGATGTGGTTCTCCAGGACGCGGTGGGTCTGGTCTGCACCAGGACTGGAAGAACGTAATCCCAGGCCAGCCAGCCAGCCTGCCCCGGGAGCAGCCCCACCGTGGGCAGCCCCACAGATTTGCCCCCCTTCTGCAAATGCTCAGCCCCAGAACCGTGTCTGCTGCGCTCCTTGGGGGGAGCTGCAGCTGCCAGAACCCTCCCTCTGGGGTCTCCGTTTCCCGCCCTGCAGCTGAGACGCTCCACTGCCACAGCGCCCTGTTTGCCGAAGACAGCTCTGCCACCCCACTCTCCTCGGCGGGCCCCCAGGGCCAGGGGGCGCTGCGAAGGGCCAGCCCAAACAGCAGCAGCAGTGAGAGTTCGGGCTCAACAGAGAGCCTGCTGCCCGCCTACGTGACCGACAGTGAGTGAAGCAGCAGCATCCGCACCGTCCTGTCTCCCTGTCTCCGGCGGAGCCCCGTGGCCAGAAGGGAGGGAGGGCGTCCCTTGCAGGGAGGGCGTCCTCCTAGGGAAGCCGGTAGCGAGGTGGTGCTGAGGACCCAGCGATGCAGTGGGGGGGGGATGCACACCCAGAGCCCTGGTTGGGGAGCAAAGGGAGGGAGAAGGGAACGTGCCACAGGTCCGGGGGCGCTAAAAGAGGCTGTCCCTGCATGACCTGCGGCTGCCTGGACGGCACTTCTTGGAGACAGGTGTCTCCGCCCATGCTGGCGAAGGTGGCGTGACCCCCCCCCGACGTACTGTCTGCCTGCCCTTCCCTCTTTCTGCAGTCACCTCTAAATGGTGGGGAGCCAAGCGGCTAGACTACGCCTTATACTGTCCAGACGTCCTGACGGCCTTCCCCACGGTCGCTCTGCCGCATCTCTTCCACGCCAGCTACTGGGAATCCACCGACGTGGCGGCTTTCATTCTGAGACAGGTAAGGGTGCCTTCTCTCTCGTCGTGTTCGGGGCTGGCTGGAGAGACTCGAGTTCAAATCCCCGCTCAGGCCTTGGGTGGCAACAAGTCGCCTCCTCTCAGCCTCGCTTGCCTCACAGGGCAGTGATGTGTGCGTGGGGTGTGTGTGTGAAGTGGGGTCTGGCGTCTCTGCCATCGCCTCGCTTCTGCTACGGAAAGAAAGAATCAGCACCGTTGTTCAGACCCTTCTCCAGGCCCCTGGGGCTGGGTCAGGAGCTGCTTTTGACCACGGCCAGGGGCAAAAGGAAGGCGCCCCCTCCCCTCGGTGGCAGAGGTGCGTTTGCCACACGCAGACCGTGCCCTCCTTGCTTGCAGGCTTTGGTTGGCACGGTCCCTGCCTGCTCTGCCCTCTCCGCCAGCCTCCCCAGAGCAGCAGTCAGGCTGCGCTGGCGGCATCTGGAGCGTCGCCGCATTTCTGCGCTTGTTCTCATTTCAGGTCATGAGGTTTGAAACTGTCGCCGTCATGGAAAACAACAGTTTGGACCCAGCAGCTCTCGGCCCGTCGAACCCGCGGGAGAAGTGGCAGCGGAAGAGGACGCAGGTCAAGCTGAGGGTGAGGAGGAGAGACCTGATCCTGGGCGGGGGGATGAGGGGGAGACGTCCACAGGTGGCTGACGTTCGTCCCCTTCCCTCGAGGTGAGCCCCTGATGCAGCGGGCAGCCATTTCGGTCTTCTTAGGCAGGATCGGGCTGTGAGATAAAATGATGCCTGGGATGGAGAGAGTGGAGAGAGAGAGAGAGAGAGAGAGAAGTTCTTTTCCCTCTCGCACAACACCAGAACCAGGGGACATCCTCTAAAATTGAGTAGAGAAAGAATTAGAACAGACAAAATAAAATATTTATTTACCCAGTGTGTAATTAATCTGTGGAATTCCTTGCCACAGGATGTGATAATGGCACCTGGCCTAGATGCCTTGAAAAGGGGATTGGACAGGTTCATGGAGGGAAACGTTCACCACAGGTTACAAGCCATGATGGGTATATGCAACCTCCTGGTTTTAGGTCTTCTCTGTATGCCAGATGCAAGGGAGTGGCGACAGGATACGGGTCTCTTGTTGTCTTGTGTGCTCCCCGAGGCATCTGAGAGACAGGGAACTGGACTAGATCCAGGGCCTTTGGCCTGATCCAGCAGCCAGGCTCTTGTTCTGGTGTTCTTATGAACGGGAGGGCGACACCTGGGAGCTGCGGGCCCCCACTGCTTGGGCCCTGGGTCAGACAGACCCCACCGCTTCTGAGTGCTGCTGTGCCATCGCACCTCACCGCCTGCCTGCTTTGCTTCCAGAACGTGACTGCGAATCACAGGTCGAATGATGTCATCGTGACCGAAGGCGGTCCGCAGGTCCTGGTTGGCCGGTTCATGTATGGCCCTCTCGACATGGTGGCCTTAACGGGGGAAAAGGTAATGCTCCTGGCTCCCGCTCTTTCTGGTGGGGGGGCTCCTGTGAGCCTCGAAGAGGTGTCCGAAACGGGACCACCTGGAACCTTGCGCAGACCAGGCAGGCGCCCACTGTGCTTGGAGGGAGGGGCTCTGAGCCTCTGGGAGAAGAAGACGTCATGGCACCCTGGGCTGGGGGGACGTCCCGTCGGCCTGGCTCCATTTATGGGTCTTCTCATGGCCCTGTCTGCTGTTCCTCTTCGAGGTTGACATCTTCATCATGGCAGAGCCCTCCTCTGGCCGGTGGGTCTACTTTGACACCGAGGTCACCAACAGCAGTGGGCGGGTCTCCTACCACGTCCCCAAAGAGAAGAGGCTGGTGGTGGGCGTCTACCCCATCAAGATGGTGGTCAGGTCAGTAAGGGGCAGGACGTGCTCTGTGTGCAAGGAGGCCCAGGAACCCTTGCGCAGGAAGCCGGCAGGCGGCTGGCCCTTGGGGGGCGTTGGCACACTTGCAGCACCTTGGCGACACGACCCCGTCCCGAGGCAGTCTGAGGCTTTGGGGGGTGTCATGGCAAATTTGGGGAGGCAGGCCACTGACCCCGGTGGCTGCCATTTTCCCCGCGGAGTCCCCCCTCCAGTGACAGACATGACACCGATACGTGGCTTGTTCTGAGGCGGGGTGTCCCAGCAGCAAAAATGGCAGCCAGTGGGGACGTGTGAAGGGGGCGAGCGCTTTGGCCACCAGAGCTCACCCCCCCACCCCACCCCGTTTGGCCAAAGACCTCCCTAGACGGGTGGCTCAGTGTGTGGACCAAAGCGAGGAGGGAGCGAGTGCTGCTCTGCTCCTGCCTGGGATGGAGACTCTGATGGGGGGCTGTGCTCCCCCCGCCTGGGAGGGAAGAGGGTGAGGGGCGGGGCCCTCGGCCGCCAGACCCTGACCTCCTGCCATGTCCACTCCTACCGCCAGGGGAGACCAGAGCAGTGCCACCAGCTACCTGACGGTCTTGCCGCGTGGGATGGAGTGTGTGGTCTTCAGCATCGACGGCTCCTTCGCTGCCAGCGTCTCCATCATGGGCAGCGACCCCAAAGTCCGGGCCGGAGCGGTCGACGTGGTCAGGTGAGTGCGGGCTCTTCTCGCCTCCCACCTGGCCTGCAGGCTGCTGTGGGCGGCCCAAAGAAGGGGGCAGGGAGAGAAGGGGCGGGGAAACGCTGGCTGGCTGAGCTCCAGGATTTGAAAAGAGGGTCTAGAGGAGGAGGAGGAGGAGGAGGAGGCAGCAACTGGCCAGGGAGGAGAGGCCAAGAGTCGTGCCCCTCAGGAGGGTCGATTTGGGCTGAGACCTCGAAGCAG
Source organism: Plestiodon gilberti rubricaudatus (assembly GCA_026170595.1). Taxonomy (NCBI): domain Eukaryota; kingdom Metazoa; phylum Chordata; class Lepidosauria; order Squamata; family Scincidae; genus Plestiodon; species Plestiodon gilberti. The sequence goes on from JANXHW010000007.1 coordinate 57,337,792, forward strand.
AGCTTGCCCCCCCCCCCGCAGGAGCTGCCATGGGCGGTCGGGTCTCCGCCGTGCTTGCCGAGTGTTTAGAGAGGCCGCTGCTGCTGCTGCTGCTGCTTCAGTGGGTGCCGCAGTCGAGCTCCAGCCTTGACGTGGCTGCGGAGGCTCCGGTGTGTCCCCTGTGAGGGCCGCGGGCGGGCTGGGCTGGGGGCCGGTCTTGGGGCTGCGCAGCTCTTTCCCAGACAGCTGGATTCAGCGCTTTGGCCTGGGGAGAGGGTGACTGAGCCCCCAGCGATGCCCAGAGCCCGGCAGGCGGCCGCCTCTGCTCCGGCCTGGAGTGAGCACAGCCCCTTTCCTCTCTCCCCACACGCAGACACTGGCAAGACCTGGGGTACCTGATCATCTACATCACGGGCCGCCCGGACATGCAGAAGCAGCGGGTCGTCTCCTGGCTGTCGCAGCACAACTTCCCCCAAGGGATGATCTTCTTCTCGGATGGGCTCGTCCACGATCCTTTAAGGCAAAAGACCATTTTCCTCCGAAACCTGGTGCAAGAGGTAGACATGATTTGGTGTCCTGGGGGCACTGCTGAGCGCATTAGCTGGCGCTCCCCTTCTTCCCATGATGTGGTCCGCCTTTGCTCTGAACAAGTGTCTCCTGACTGCTGCAGAGGCCTCGCCTGTCTCTGGGGCTGATGATGGGGCCAGTCCACACCCCCACACCCCCCCGTGCCTGGAGGGGAGCTGTGAGCCTGGGCGCTCACCAGCCTGTGGTTGTTTCCGAGCCAAACGCTGTGGCTTCCTGGCGCAAGGTGTAGAGCAGACTGTCTGCTAGTCTGCACCTTGTGCCAGGAAGCCACAGCATTTGGATCAGAAGCGACCACAGACTGCTGCAGACAAGGACGAGAGGTCCCCCCCCCCCATTCCTGGTCGAGGAAGGACCTTGAGAGACAAGGGGCAACCAAGGAAGATCTCCGCCTCCTTTCTTGAGGTGTGCTTACTTGGAGCAGGGCCTTTCCTGCGGTGGTGCCCAGGCTGGCTGTGGATCTCCTTCCTTTTGGGGGGGGGAAGGTCTGCTGTGCCCCCTTTTTGCTTCTCTTTCAGCAGCAAGCGAAAGTTGTGGGGCCCTCTGAACCACCTTTCTGAGATGGGCATTTTTCTGGTTTGGGCTGGATCTTGTAGCTCGACTGCTGCTTGTGTGTTTGCATGTTCTTCCTTGCTTTGTGACATCTTGAGGTCTTCTGCAGGGGCTGCTGGGATACAAAGGTCTTACAAAAACCAAGGCCACGTAAGGACCAGCACCCAGGGGTCCTGGCAGCCCTTCCCGACCCCCCTCCAGGCGGAGCACTGATGCGTGCGACTCCCTCCCTCCCTCTCCTCCAGAGCCACATCAAGATCTGTGCTGCCTACGGCTCCCTGAAGGACATCTCCGTGTACAACGTCCTGGGTCTTTCTCCTTCCCAGATCTACATTGTTGGCCGGCCGGCAAAGAAATACCAGACTCAGTGCCAGGTGACTCTCTTGACTTGCAGGCCTGGAGAGACCTCCGGGTCTTGCATGGGCTGGAGGCAGCGGGGGGAGGGGAGGGGCCAGGAGTCCCGGCAGTGCAAGCTCTGAGGCCCACAGTGGTGGGAGGGAGGGAGATGGGCGCAAGCCCCCAGCGAACCGGAGCACTTGGCTTGTGTCCTTCACGGCACACGTACGGGTCAACCTGTGACGATGTCCGCAGAATCTGCCCTCTCCCGTGCAGGGAGAGCCGTCAGCGCAGGCGAGAATCCCCTCTCGGTTAGGAGGTACCAGGCGGCCCGGAAGAGCTTGCCACTCAGCCAGCCTTCACCAGAGGGAGGGCCTGCTCCGTGCTCGCTCTTTCCAGGGCTGCACCGTGTCCTCAGTTGGTTCCGTTGGGTGAACTGACCGAAAGAGATGGGCAGAAAAACCGTTTTGTCGCTGCTGCTGCTGCTGCTGCCTTCCTTCTCAACCCAGCAGGCTCTGCTCACCTGCAGTCGGTCGGAGGAGGGAAGGAATGCTTCACCTGCAGCGATGCAGCCTCTTGCGCAACCCCTGGAGAGCTGCTGCGCTTTGCGTTGGCCCCCTGCCAACTGAGCAGGCAGATGACTGAGGCCCTCGGGGCGGCAGGAGTGGTGGCGGCGCTTGGCCCGGCCCGGCCTCTTCCTCACGGCCTGCGCTCTGTTCCTCTTCCCCTCTGTTGCAGTTCCTGACCGAAGGCTACGCGGCCCACTTGGCCTCCCTGGAGTTCACCCTCCACTCCCGTCCCAAGAAGAACAACTCGCGCATGATCCTGCGGAAAGGCAGCTTCGGCCTGCACTCCCAGCCCGACTTCCTGCGCAAAAGGAATCACCTGCGGAGGACTATGTCTGTCCAGCAGCCCGATCCGCCTTCCTTGGCCCCCAAACCGGAGCGGGCCCAAAGCCAGCCGGAGTCGGACAAAGACCACGACCGGCCCCCCATGGCGTGGGTGAGAGGTGGGGCTCATAAGTTTGAGTCTGCCCCTTAGTAAGCGCTGGGGCCGCACGGTGGTTTGGGCGTCTGGCGAGCGGCACGTAGGCGTCGCGCGCGCCTGGAGGTGTGTTTGGGCCACGGTGAGAAGAGCCGGAGTGAGCCCCCGCAGCTCTGGGCTTCTGCCTCCCGCAGCCCGAGGGGCAAGTCCCGTTTGTATACAGTCGCAACATGTTCCGAGTCGAGCACAAGCTGCGCAGCACTGGCCATCTCGAGAGGCTGCCAGGCCGGTGGGCAAGCGAGCCTGTCTGTAAATGTTTACTTTGTGACAAAATGTGCAATGGGGGGGGGGTTTCTGGCTTACCAGAGAGCAAAGGTGCTCGTGGAAGCCCCACGCCAGCCAGCAGTGTTTCTGTCTCGACGGAAGCGGCGAGGCTCCTGGCCTGCCTGCGCTGCGGACGGGATCAGCACCTCTTGGGGTAGCCGATGCCGACAGAGAGCTCTGGCCCAGAAGGGGGGAGCTGGGCTGGGCGCATGGCGACCGACTGGTACGCACACAGGCGGGGGGCGCGGCTCCCTTGGGCACCTGCTGCAGCCCAGACTTCTTTCTGTGTCGGTGCCTCAGCACTCAAAACAGTCTCCGTTTGTGTGTTTCGAGAAAGGCAAGAGGCAAAGGCACACCTCCTCTGTGCACAGCCCCGCAGAGGGAGGCCACTTCCCCCAACGGAGAGTGTTTCCTGCTGTGCCTGTTGGATAGCTTCCCTTTGATTTTCCAGAAAACCCACTGACCGCTCTGATAACCCAGAGAGCATGGCGGTGTGTGCGTGTCATGGTCTGCCCTGGGTGTGGAGGCGGCGCCAGCTGCTGTGTGGTGTGAGCGTGCCCGCCTCCAGCGGAGAGGCCAGGCGCAGGGCCAAGGGCTCATCTGCTCACTGCCCCATTAGCTGTTTGCCAGCCGCTGACCTCTCGACCTTCGCCCACCCCCAGCGGGCAGTTTGGCTCCTCTGGAGCAGGTCCTCTTTGCCACCCCAGGCAGCAGGACGGGGCAGTGGCAGGCAGAGCAGGGCCTGGATCCTGGCGCCTGGCGCATCTCGTGAGGAGGGAGGGACGGAGCTTCCCTGTGCCTCGGCTCAGCCTGCTTCCAGCCAGAGTCCTTGGCTGACTCTCCTCCAGGGCAGCAATTTCTCGAGTGTGTCGACCTCTGGCCAGGCTCCTCCCCCCGCTCCCCCCCCCACCTGCAGTGCAGGATCCCAGCCTCTGGTGACGCGGAGGAAAGAAAGAGAATCTGAAGCGCATCCGTGATTGGAGCCAGTGTTGAAGAGGAAGGTTCCATGGAGGTAGACTTGTGACGCTGGCTTGAAAAGGGACAAGCGGGTGTGTGTGTGTGTGTGTGTGTGTGTGTGTGTGTGTGTGTGTTAGCACTGCCTTGTCCTGGAGGGGGCAAGTTGCAGCCAGAATTGTGGGGGCTGGGCTGCTCCTCTGCTCTGGGTGAAAGGGAGGCGGGGCGCTAGCAGAGGCTCTGGGAGGAGCCAGCCTGGCCTTGCAGCTGAGACACAGCTGGGAGCTGGACTCCCTCCCGGAGGGCGCCCTGTGCAGCAGGTCCAGTTAAGGACCCCACCCCAACACGTCCGTTGCTGGAGAGGAGGCCCCCTTGGGCTGGATTCTGGGGGCGGGTCGTTCCCGGAGTGCCCTCGTTGTGTTGCATCAGTCGGCGGCGCACCAGAAGAAGCCTCCCCTGCCAAGTGCCCCCAAGCAAGCCCCCCCCCAACTCTCCTTTGCCCTCGTTTCCCCCTCTGTGCTTAAAAAGGCAGTGAATATTAGTGGTGGGCTGTTGGTGTTTGTGTGTGCTCTCGTGAAAAGGCTCTTTCACAGCTCTGTGTGCGTGTACCTTGCACATGTCTCTACTTGGACCTTGGTCAGGGTGGGGCCCCTCCTCTCCACATTCTCCTCCTTCCCTACGTTCCGGTCTCTCATCTTCTCCAGAGGTCCCTGGAGCCCAGGCCATCCCTATGTATTGGCTACCTCATGAGAGCCAGTCTCCGTATTTGCTGTGTGATGACCGTCCGTAAGTATTCGGCAGTATTTCAGAGTTGGCCGGCAGGGCTGCAGGAGGCGGTTTTCGCACCGTTGACCTTCAGGGAGCCGATTCTACACAACCGACGCCGCCTGCCAAGAGGAGTCTCTGCCAACCTGCCGCAGAGCTCTGTGCTGCGGGAGACTATTATTGAGCATGAGGGCAGTGCTGTGCCTGGCCATTGCGCAGGCAGGCAGGCGCAACGGAGTGTGTGCCCCAGAACGCCCCCAACACGCCCCCTGCTGCTTGGCAGGGGAGTGGGCAAGGGCTGCCTCAGCTCTAGGGACCCTAAGAAGTCTCCCAGGATGGAAGACGTGGCCCCCAGGATAGGCTTTCGGGAACTGCTTCGCGCTACAGCCTCCTTGATAGTTGACACACCTCCGTCTTTCTGAGTGATATTTGGCAGTGGACCTGCAGTCGTAGTTTGTCTCTTCACTCGCTCACATGCAGTGGTACGTAGTACTTTATACTGGACCGCTTTTGAGATTTCCTCTCCTCCCGAGGTCTGTGCATTACACCCTGCCCCTTCTGAGCTGTACGTACAGTACCTGGTGCAAATGAGCCTTGTTTGTTTTATTTCTTTCGTATCCAGATCAAACTTTGCTCTGCCAAAATGTAGCCACAGCAGCTCAAATCACAGCTGAGAGGGTTTTAATGTTTTCTTGGCTTTTGCCTGCTTTTCATAGCTCTCGCCCTTTGTCCCAATGTTTTAAAAGCAACACTTTATTTGGATCATTTTATTGTTTTGTTTTGACCATTTGTGGTCTGTTTAATTCTTCTTTTTTTTAAATCCATTAAAAATTGCATTGAAAAATATCACAAAAGACAGGCTGGAAATAGATTTAAAGAAAGACCCGACACCCAAATCTGTGGCAAGCCAGAGAGACGGACCAGTCTAAGGTCCTCCGAGAGGGAGTGAGAGACCCCCGGTGGGGGTTCTGGGTGGGTCACTCTGGGAGGCCAGGCAGCACTGAGGGGAGGGGCCCGGCCTGGGCTTGGCGTGGCTCCTACCCAGCAACAGCTGCACCACCGCCCGGTCGCTGCTTCCGAGGTGATGTTGGGCAGCATAATTTGTTCCTACCTGGAGCAGCAGGAAGAGATTGCGGCCACCGGATTTGACCTCTCTGTCACGTCCCAGATACATGCTTCAGGAAGGGAATACACTTCCCAAAAGGGCAGCCCCTGCCCCCCTCCCCACACATCTCTGCCTCCTTGGAAAGGGGGCTTCATTCCTCCCATCTGTGGGTGACGGAGAGGGTTTTTTCCCCCCAGATCGAGACTTGTCCAGGCGACCTTAAATCACCTTCCACAGTCGAAGCCTGACCAGCCAGTCTCCAGGCCCTCCTCTTTGCACATCCGCACCTTCCACGGGGGGGGGGGTTCCTCTCCTTCTGCCCCCCTTCCTGGAGAACTCCCCCTGTGTTGTCCCAGGACGCTCTGTTCTCCCGCACGAGCTGCAGCGGGGCCAGGCCACAGGTGTACCTCAAGTCTCGCCAGCTTCTGCCCCAGCCAGGAGGCTGCGTTGCATTTGCACCAGGTGTAGTGCGTATCCTCTGCAGCGAGGAAAGCAAACCGCTGCTCTGCTGGCGGCGGCAGCCTCTGACAGGAGCGTGGTGCAAGCAGGCCACAAGGCCATGTCTGCCCACGAAGCGCTGTTGGCTTGGCCGTGCGGCCTTGTGTCGCCCAGAACAGGCGTGGCAGGGCTCTGCAGTGTCTCCCCCACGCCTCCTTCTACCCCAGCAGACACAGCTGGGCTGGCCCACCTGGAACCAAACGAGGAGGGATGTGGGAGCTTGCCTGTGAATCCCCCCCCCGTGTGTGTGGGGGGCTGCCCACTCTCGGTGCGGCTGGGCTGCAGGGGAGGGTTTTTTCTTTACGACCGTGGCTGCGGGGGTGTAGGCAGCTTGCATCTGGTGGGAACAGCTGCCTTTCCTGACATCCCATAATGTCAGTGGGAGGGGGCTTCTCAGGTCATCAGTTTGGTCTGGAGCCTGAAGGGAGCCCCTCCCCGTCTTGCCCCTGCCTGGCTACCAAGAAGACAGAGCAGCATCTCAGCAGACAAAGAGTGACCCACCCCAGTGAGTTGCCCAGGAAGATGCCTGTGGGCAGCGCCAATTGGCTAGCTGCCAGGGTGTCACCCATGTGCTTCCCACTTCTCCCACCTGTCAGCAATCTTTTTGTAACTATTTTTTAAAAATAGCCAGGAGAAAGGTGACTCTATGTGGCCTGGACATGAGGCGCCCCTAAGAAGACTATTGGCAGGGGGAGACCGTTGAAGCAGGGGGAAGGGGGGAGACCTGCTGGCCTTGAGGGGGTCAGGAGGCACTGGGGGCCTGGTGCCTTCTCTTTGACTGTCAAGGCTGTCTTCCCCCGAAGAGATGGCTGCGCCCCACATCAGAAGCTACTCCGTGGAGGGGGGGCGGTGGAGTGAACCCCCCCCCCCGGACCTGCAGCAGCTCCCGGGCCGCAACCTGACCGGCTCTCCCTGACAGCCCTTCACAGAACCTTGAGAGAGTGGAACTTTCCTTGAGGAAAATAAAACCTCCTGTACTGCTGAAAATATTCAGATATTGATTTATTTTTTAAAAAACAACAACAACTCTGCCTTCTCCCATGCCAAAGCAAATGCCCAGGCAGCTATATAATTTAAATAGAATACAACATCCTTGGTTCTACGTGGAAAGAAGCCAACCTTCAGGTATCAACATACAATGTGCCATTGTCAGGAAAAAAAAAACTCTCCCAGGCGGAGAAGTTGTTCGGGCTCTTGGTTTCTCTCGTCTTCCTACGGAGCCGCAGCACCCGCAGGAGGGGGGCGCCGTTTTGCGGTGACTGTGAGGCGACGGATACGGTCCCAGGTCCATTGCGCTTCAGGAGCCGCGCAGAACCGCCGGTTCTTTTTTGTGACAAAGCTGCAAAGGATGGAGAGAGAGGGGGATGAATGAGTGACCCGCCTCAAGAGCCGGAACGTGGTGGCGCCGCTAGAGCTGAGCTGCTGCTGCTGCTGGGACCCCGCCTGGACAGCCAGGCACCGGCCATCGCCTGCTCTCGGCTGCTGGCCGAGCAGAAGCTGCAGAGGGGGGCCGGGCTGGGGGGGCTACTTCCAGACCGCCAAAGCCCCCACCCCGCCACCAGCAAGGGAACGGGGTGGAGACACTGGCTGGAGCAAAGAGAGGAGGAAGGGAGGCAGATGCGGGAGGGTGGAGCAGGGGGTAGGAAGAGGAGGGACGAGGGGAGGGAAAGGCCAGATACGAAGGAGGAGGAGGAGGAGGGGTGAAGAAGGGCCCCGGGAGGGGGAGAGAAGCCCGCTGGCCGCAGGGACCTGGCAGGTCGCCCCGGGGGAGCGGAATGAGGCAGCAGTCAGTCCCAGCCCAGGGGGACCTGCTGCAACCACCCATCCCTGGGCGGGACATACTACAGACCATAATAAGCCAACAGGGGGCCTGGAACCTTCGGTGCTCCTGAAAGTCCCACACAGGACTCAGACAAGCAGCCGACGGGCAGAGACCCCACAGTGCAGTGGGGAGATGGGGTGAGGTCAGCCCAGGGAGAGGAGGAGGGACGACTCCCCCCCCCCTTGAGCCAAGTAAATGAAGTGCCACAGGTAGCCTGAGCCCTATGTCCATGTGGTAGTCTGAGCCCCCCCCCCCCGTTGTGCAGTCGTTTCCACACACACACACCCCAGGCGTGGGGCACAGGCACGACAAGATCCAAGAGCCAAGTCTTGCTTCAAGCCCCTCGAGTCGACCCTCCTGGCAGCAGCACAGCCCTGGCGGGCTCCTGCCTTAGGATATATGCTGCATGGCGGCTGCAGAGGCCCACAGCCCTGCCCCAGATCTTTGAAACGTTGCTTGTGGGTGCCTTGGGAGCCGTTCTGCCAGGCTGGGGCGCCCTGTGTCAGCAATAGTGCAGATCATGGGCGGGCTCTGCCGACGAGAGGGGGCGGCTTGCCTGAGGCTGCTGCCTCCTGGTCTTTCCACGGCACTGGCAAGGGCCAATAGGGGCCTTCCTGGCTCGGAGGACAAGGCAGGGCCTCCCAAGGCCTCCCGGCTCCTGTGGCAGCGTTCCAAGTGCCCCAGTCTGATCTCTCTCCCCCACACTTCTTCTTCCACTCCGCCCCTCTTCCTTTTTCAATCCACGAAATGTGGATTGAAATGTGGATTGAGTGGCAGCAGAGGCGAGTGGGCAGGCAGTGGTGGGTGCCCCCCCCCATTGGCTGTCTGAGGCAGGCGCTTCAGTCGGCTTCATGGATGGGCCGGCCCTGGGGCGATGCCACTCCAGAAAGGGGACGGCCCCCCGTGGCACGAAAGCAGTGGGTCAATCACCGTTTTTGCTCCCTTTGCTCCCTGGGGGAGGGGGTGAGCCCGGCTGCCACCTGGAAAGCTTCAGGGCAGCTACTCCCAGACTAGGCAGGCGCCCTTTCGGCCGCTCTTGGCGCACCAAGCAGCAGCAGTGGCCCTTTAGCTCACCAAGTCCTGCCCGCCTTGCAGAGTTGTTGTTCTTCCAAGATGCTGCCTGCGGATACTTACACGACAGCTGGCAGGGCACACTTGCTGTTGGTGTGTTCGTAGGAGGCCAGCAGCCGCAGCGGGATGGGCCTCTGGCTGTGTGCGATGCAGCAGCCGCCCGGGTTCATCTCTGGAAGAAGAGGGAGGGGAGGGAGCTGTCAGTCAGGCGGCCTCTCCTTCCTGCGCTGTCCACTGGTCAGTCCGCCAGGTGCCCCCCCTGCCCTGGGCAAGGTTTGGGTTCCCCCCTGCCTGGTGGGCTCCTGTTCACACACAAGTGGCTGGGGGTGTGTGTGTCTTCCTAGCTCTGGCTTTGCCGTGGCACAACAGAAGCAGGAAGCTCCGGGGGGGGAGGCCCTCCACCGGCCCTGCCTCCTCCTCCCCCCACCATGTAAAAAACAGTGAATTCCAGCCTGAAGCCAAGGGGCACTAATTTACGCTATAGCTGGGGTGAAAATCTCAAAGGAAAATCCAGAGTAGGGGGTGGAGGGGGTGTCACTCCAGCAGTTCAAGGCAGAACGGGGTGTTTGGGTGCGTGAAGATAACACAGGCCCTTACTTACTAGCCTACCTGCCAGCACAACCTCAGCAGGGCTTGGTGTGAAACCACTGCAACTGGTGGGTATTCCCCCCCTGCGCTGAACTGCCCCCCCTGATTTCACCTGACCATTTGCCTCTCCCTCCTCCAGCTCACAGCGGCTCCACCAAGAGGAGCCCTGTGCTGGGGGGGGGGGCGGCCTCCAGCTCCGCCCTGCCTTTGGCGAGCTGCCTTGGAAAGGGCTGGAGCAGACCCTGCTCCACCATGGTCTGTTGGGGAACAGGGACCACCAGGCACCTGTGGCTCTACCCCCCCCCCCACACACACACAACTGGCAGCATGAGCCACCTGGGAACCCATGGCTGCCCCCCCCCCAGGGGCTGGAATGATTATCTGAGCAGCCCGTGTGACGTGGCCTGCGCTTGCCCTTGGATCGTGGTGCGAGGCAGTGGACAAGACGAAGAGGACTCACCCGGAATAGCCTGAGAGTGGCTGATGATGACGGCAGCCGTGACCAGCAGGAGGGCAGCCAGGGGGGTCTCCATTCTGGGGCGGTTGGGTCTCCTTCGCTGGCTCCACACTGCAGCCCCAGAGCTCTCCTGCCCCCTTTATACAGACAGGTCTGGAGGGGGCGGAGGGGGCGAGTTCTCCAGAAATCAAACCAGCCCTTCATATCTGATGACGTCTTGGAGTCCACGTTCTGCTAAATCTGAAAAAGTGTCTCCAGGGCTATCAAACGAGGAAGTGAACAGCTGCAGTTGGACAGAGATGTGCAATCCCTCCTGACCTTGCACAGAGGGGGTCAGAGAGAGAGAGAGAGAGAGAGAGAGAGAGAGAGTCACTATGACTTGGCTTCTGGTGCGGGAGGGACCCTGACAGAAGGGGCCAGTGTGCCTTGCGGCGCTGCCCTGAAGGAGCCAGGGACTACGCCAGCCAGCCTGGGGAGGGCAGAGATCTGCCGCCTTCACACCTCTGGTCCGCTCCTCCTGCAGGGTTTGCTACCCAATCCTGTTGCCAAGCGAGTGGCCCCTCCTTTGCCACACCCCTCTGTCAGATGCACGCTTTGGGGGTATGTGATATTGCTTCCCGCCTCATGGCACTAACTCTGCGGAGGAAACCAGCCTGGGTGGAGGCGCCCTTAGCCCCCCACCCCCTGGCGCCCTTTCTTGGTTGATGGCAGGTCACTCCGTCATGGTTCTCAAGTATGCCTTTGTCCATTTGCTCCCCCCCCCAGGCAACTAAAGTGTTAAAAAAGAAAGACCCCCTTCCTCCCCCCCCTCCAAGCCTAGTTTCGAGTTCTGCTGTGTGCCACGGACAGCAGCAGCCTCCTTGCGGTGGCCAGGGGTTCCCCTGGCTGTATCGGGAACCGTCAGCGTCCCCAGCCAATGGGAGCAGCTCAGGACCTCGTGGCGGCAGCCGTGGGCCTGTCTTGGTTAACGCCAAGCCTTCCGCAGGCACACCTGGGGCCTGGTCTGGTCTGGAGCGGAGGCCAGCGATCTGTGGGCCGGGGGCTTGGTGATGACCCCGTTGTGGTGGGTGCCGCAGACTCACTGCTGGGGCAAAGGGCCAGTTAGGGTGGCCCACCGCACCCCTGGGAGCTGGCGAGGGTGCTCCATCTCCAGAGGGCTCCCTGGGCCTCCCTGCCTGCTGCTGGCCGTCCTGAGAAAGCTCTGCCCTGAGCCGGGCCGCTGACACAGCAGGTCGAAGAGGGGCTTCCTTCCCCCCAAGGTTTCACTTCTGCTGCTGCCTGCGACCCACAGGAGCAGGGAGGAGGGGGCAGCCTGTCTCTCCTGCTGCAGGGCTCCCAGAGGCGGCGGCTGGAACAGCAGGCCTTCCCTGTGACCGTGTGCCAGGTCCCAGGTTGGCCAGAGAGAGAGAGAGAGAAAGAGAGAGAGAGAGAGAGAGAGAGAGAGAGAGAGAGAGAGAGAGAGAGAGAGAGAGGCCTGCTGCAGTCCAGCCTGGACGGCCGCCCACCAAGCACCACTGACCATCCACAGACTCGCAGCAGCTGAACCCTCTTTGAAAGCTCGCTAAGCTGCAGCTCGTGGCGGCCCTCACCACATTTGGGGGCAAATTCTACCAACTACACCCCAAACAAACACATCTGAATGTTCCCTGAGATGTGGATCTGAAATGGTGGCACTGGGCTATGGGGGTCTCTTGGGCAAGATGGGAGCGTGGGGGTCCTTCCACTCACCCATCCTCAGCTGGCGTTACGCGGAGAGGCCACCGTCAGCGGATGTCTCCAGCTGCTCATGGCAGGGGGAGGGGCTTTGGCAGTGGTGTGGCGAGCGAGGGCTGCGGGCTGCATCCTGCCTCCTCCTGGCAAACATGCATGTTTTGGGTCGTGGCGAGAGGTGGTGGCGACAAACTCAGTTTGAATTTAAAACACGGTGGGGGGAGAGGGGGATACTGAAAGGAAGCATCAGAGTCATTTAAGGAATGCTAGATGACTTCCAAGACCAGAGGACCGGGGAGGGGGGGGGGCTCCTGAAGAGCCCCCAGGGCTTTTGCTTGTCAGGAGGTGGTGCAGCACCAGAGCTGTGAGCAAAGCCTCCCTTGTGGTGTCCTCTCACTCATAAGAACATACGAAGACCCCTGCTGGATCAGGCCAAAGGCCCATCTAGTCCAGCTTCCTGTGTCTCACTGTAGTGGCCCCACCAGATGCCTCAGGGAGCACACAGCCAACAAGATAACCTGTTTCCTGCTGCCACTCCCCGCCATCATCACCACATCCTGTGGCAAGGAGTTCCACAGATGAATTACACGCTGGGTAAAGAAATATTTTCTTTTGTCCGTTCTAACTCTCCCTCCACTCAATTTGAGTGCATGTCCCCTGGTTCTGGTGTTGTGTGAGAGGGAGAAGAATTTCCCTCTATCCACTCTCTCCATCCCAATCATGTCTCAATCATGTCCCCCCTCAGGCGCCTTTTTTCTAGACTGAAAAGCCCCAGACGCTGTAGCCTTTCCTCATATGGGAGGTGCTCCAGCCCACGAATCATTCTGGTCGCTCTTTTCTGCACCTTTTCCAATTCAACTATATCCTTTTTGAGGTGTGGTGACCAGAACTGGACTCAATACTCCAGATGTGGCCTTACCATCGGTTTGTACAAAGGCATAATGATATTGGCCATTTTATTCTCAATCCCTTTTTTAATGATCCCGAGCATGGAATTGGCCTTCTTCACAGCCGCCGCACATTGGGTCGACACTTTCATCGACCTGTCCACAAGTACCCCAAGATCTCTCTCCTGATCCGTCACAGACAACTCAGAACCCATTAGCGTATATGTGAAATTTTGGTTTCTTGCCCCAATGTGCATCACTTTGCACTTACTTACATTGAAGCGCATCTGCCATTTTGCTGCCCATTCTCCCAGTTTGGAGAGATCCTTCTGGAGCTCTTCACAATCCCTGCTGGTCTTCACCACCCGGAAAAGTTTAGTGTCATCCGCCAACTTGACCACCTCGCTGCTTATCCCCAACTCCAGGTCATTTATGAATAAGTTGAAAAGCACCGGTCCCAAGACAGATCCTTGGGGCACATCGCTTTTCACCTCTCGCCATTGTGAAAATTGCCCATTGACTCCCACTCGCTGTTTCCTGGTCTTCAACCAGTTCCTAATCCACAAGAGGACCTGCCCTCTTATTCCCTGACTGTGGAGTTTTCTCAGGAGCCTTTCATGAGGGACCGTGTCAAACGCCTTCTGAAAATCCAGATATATAATATCCACGGGTTCGCTCGCATCCACATGCCTGTTGACCCTTTCAAAAAATTCTAAAAGGTTTGTGAGGCAAGACTTCCCCTTGCAGAAGCCATGCTGACTCTCCCTCAGCAGAGCTTGTTCTTCTATGTGTTTTAAGATTTTTCCACCATCTTCCCTGGAACAGATGTTAGGCTGACCGGCCTGTAGTTTCCCGGGTCCCCCCTCCTTCCTTTTTTAAAGATTGGCGTGACATTAGCTATCCTCCAATCCTCTGGCACAGTGGCCGTTTTAAGGGACAAGTTGCATATTTGGGTCAAGAGGTCAGCAACTTCATTCTTGAGTTCCTTCAGAACTCTTGGGTGGATGGCATCCGGGTCTGGTGATTTATTGATCTTTATTATGTCAATTAAGTCTGAGACGTCTTCTCTTTTAACCTCTATTTGACTTAATTCTTTAGTCGAGGAGGCCGTTCAAGCAGTGGTATTTGCCCGAGGTCTTCTGCCGTGAAGACAGATGCAAAGAACTCGTTTAATTTCTCTGCAGTCTCCAAGTCCCCTTTTATCACCCCTTTCTCTCCCTCACCGTCCAGCGGACCAACCGTTTCCCTGGCAGGTTTCCTGCTTCTAACATATTTGAAGAAGCTTTTGTTATTCCCTTTTATGTTGCCTGCCATACGTTCCTCAAAGTCTTGCTTGGCCTCCCGTATCATCTTTTTACATTTCTTTTGCCACAGTTTGTGCTCCTGTTTATTTTCCTCATTAGGGCAAGACTTTCATTTACGGAAGGAAGCTTCCTTGCCTTTTATAGCCTCTTTAACTGTGCTTGTTAGCCATGCCGGCACCCTCCTGGACTTAGTCGTGTGCCCTTCCTCCTTTGTGGGATACACTCCCGCTGGGCCTCTATGACTGTTGTTTTAAACAGCCTCCATGCACTCTGGAGCGATTGGACTCTTTTTACCTTCCCTTTCAGTTTTTTTTTTAACTAGTCTCCTCATTTTGGGGAATTCTGCCCTTCGGAAGTCAAGGGTTTTTGTTTCAGATTTGCTGAAACAAACATTTGCTGAAACAAACATGCTCCCCCCGACATGCATGGCAAAACAGATCGCAGCATGGTCACTGTTCCCCAACGGTTCGGTAACATTTACATCCCTGACCAGATCTTGAGTGCCACACAATATCAAATCCAGAGTCACCTGTCCTCTGGTCGGCTCTGTGACTAGCTGCTGTAAGGCACAGTCATATAGCATATCCAGAAATCCAGTCTCTCTTTCATGCCCAGAGCATGAATTGATCCAGTCAATGTGAGGATAATTGAAGTCCCCCATGACTACAACCCTGTCTCTCGTTGACACCTCCCTGATTTGCTTCCTCATTTCAAGATCCCCTTCAGGTTTTTGATCTGGAGGACACTCACATTCGGCTCAGGATGCTGCCAGGGGAACGAACAGCAATTGGCCAGTGGGTCACTTCTGCCCAGCAGAGCATTTCAGGAGAGGGTCTGGAGCAGTTCCGTCGCTGTTTATTATCTGTCCCATATAGGTCTTCTTGTGTACTCAGGACGTCTGTCTAACTGGCTTTGGAAAAGGGCAAGAGGGCCGGCCGGGGGCTGCTGCACCCTTGGCTGGCTGACCAGCACTTCCTTCCGGCCTGGCCGCCCACACACTCCTCCAACCTCCTGGTGCTGAGTGGCCAAGTCTGGGCTGCTTTACTTGGGAAGGCAAAGGGGAAGTTTGGGGTACACCATAACATTGGGTGAGTCTGAAAGGCAGAAGTCACACCACAAATAGAAGCGGAAGGACGGACGGACAGATGGACGGTCTCCTCCTCATTGCACTGCGGCATATGTTCCCAAGCGGGGGGGGGGGGACACGGACCAGGGCTGCTGCCAAGTCAGAGTGCTGGAGGCTGTGTAACATCTGCAGCAGTTACAACTCGTTAACAGCTGGATGGGAGGGCGGGGGGGGCTCCTCTGAGCAAACAAGCAGCAGAGCTCAGCCCCCCTCACCCCCACCCCGCATGCATGGCTGCCTGCGATGCTGCTTCCTGGACCCTCCAGCCAGAAAACCGCCCTCCTCTTTGCAACAAAACTCCCGAACCATCTGCTTCTCAGAGAGCCAGTCAGCCTCGGTGTTTGGGGCGCAGCTCTTGCCTAGAAAGTGGGGCTGGGACGAGCTCATGCCTGCCAGCCTCAGGCAGTTTGGCCCTCATGCACTCCTCTGGAGGGCCCTGGGCCCTGCAGGTGATAGACCGCCCTGGAGCTGCCCAGGTCACGCGGAAGCCTTTTGCAACTCGATCAAGGAGGCTGAGCGGGGCGGAAGCCCCCTGGCAGAGCAGCGCCGCCGCAAGCCCTGGCCGGGTGCTGAAAACTTGCGCAGCTGCCACCAGGTGGCGCCGCAGAACAGCCCCACCAGGCCAGGCGGCCCAGCGGCGCTTTGGCGGATCTGGTACCGACGCTTCGCAGGAGGCCGAACGATGCCACAAGGGGGGGGGGGCTCACACAACACAACAGTCCTGTGAGGTAGGTGACCGTGAG
Organism: Plestiodon gilberti rubricaudatus; assembly: GCA_026170595.1. Taxonomy (NCBI): domain Eukaryota; kingdom Metazoa; phylum Chordata; class Lepidosauria; order Squamata; family Scincidae; genus Plestiodon; species Plestiodon gilberti. The sequence continues at coordinate 57,353,582 of JANXHW010000007.1, forward strand.
GCGGAGGGATGGTGCCTGGCCGGGCCGCACCGCTGCGCAAGCACATTCAGCATTCTTTAAGGCCCATTCACACTAGCCCTTTCCGTGCGCGTTTTGGCTTCTTTTCGTGCGTTTTTCATGCTTGCGTCTGACGCAGCATGAGCTCACGACACGTCCAGGAGAGATGGTTTCGATTTATCTTTTTGAAGCGCTCGCGTTTAAGCTAGCGTTTATGCTCCCGGTACTAGGCAGCTCACCAATCAGAGAAGCGCATTTCTCTTCACCCAATCACAGCTGCGCTTTCTTCAAGAAGGCGGGCAAACGTTCAGAGAACTGCTAGACGCACGTACAGACGTTAAAGAAGCCAAAACGCGCACGGAAAGGGCTAGTGTGAATGGGCCTTTAAGGCTGATTCACACTAGCCACTACGTTCGCGTTTTGCCTCTTTTTCTTCCGTTTTTTCAATGCTGCGTCTGACGCAGCATGAGCTCCCGACGCGTCCAGGAGAGTTGGCTCCTGTTGATCTTTTTGAAGCGCTCGCTTTCAGCTAACGTCTGTGCTAACGTTTGTCCGGCAGCCCACCAATCAGTTGGGAGGGGGAGGAGAGTGGTGGCATGCCAATCACAGCCACCTCCAATCATCGTGTGTGTTTCTTTCAAGGGTTCATTCCAGGTTTTGCCTCTTTTTCTTCCGTTTTTTCAATGCAATTTTCAATTTCAATGTGCAGTTTCCACCAAGACCAAGGTTAACGAGGGTAGCGCGCGAGGAGCGATCGAGGCAGGCGCTGACCTTCTCTGTATCTTAAGCATGAACGTCCGAGAGAGGGGAAGGGTCAAAGAAGGGTCGCTTTTTTGGCCAATCGGAGCGCAGTTCTGTTCACCGAATCACAGCTGCGCTTTCTTCAGGAAGGCGGGACAGAAGGAGGGACAACAGGCGGCAATCAGCCCCTGTTTCAAACGTCAGGAGCCCAGCTAGACGCACAGAAAACGAGACGGCAGGATAAGCGTTCCGTCAGAAGGCTAGTCTGAATCAGCCTTTAGGCTGATTCACACTAGCCTTTTCCCGGCTCGTTGTGGCTAATCGCACAAAAGGTGAGATCATCGCAGCGTTGGGTCTTTTCGAGCGTTTTTCATGCTTGCCAGGAGAGATGGTTTCCCCTTATCTTTTTGATGCGCTTGCGTTTAAGCTTGCGTTTATGCTCGCGGTGCTACGGCAGCCCACCAATCGGATGGGAGGGGGAGGAGATTGGCGGCATGCCAATCATAGCCACCTCCAATCGGCGTGGGGGTTTCTTGCAAGGTCTACTTCCAAGGTTTGCAAGCGGGAGGCAAAGAAAAAAGTTCAAACTCCAGCTGGGAGAGCGATTTACAGTTTGTTCTCGCGGTTAGGGCGCGTAACTATTTTAGAAATCGCAATAAATGAATAAATATGGTTGTAATTCTAAGCAATCTGCTTCGAAGTTCCAGTCAAGCCCCAATTGTCTTACAAAGAAGGGTCGCTATTTGGCCAATCGGAGCGCACTTCTGTTCACCAAATCACAGCTGCGCTTTCTTCAAGAAGGCGGGACAGAAGGAGGGACAACAGGCGGCCAGCAGCCCCCAGTTCCAAACGCTTGGAGAAGCGCTATCAAGCGCAGACGCAGGGACAGGCGCGCCGGGAGTAGGCTAGTGTGAATCAGCCTTTTCTTGCTGCGACGACGCCACACGGCTTGCAAAGGAGAACCGGGGGGACTAGCCGCGCCTCGGTTTCCCCGGAGAGAAATGCGAGCAGCCGGTCAGGCGGTCACGGCCAGTCCTGGCGGCGGCGGCGGCGGCAGCAGCGGAGCGGAGCGTCTCCCCGACTGCGGTCGGTCGTGTGGCCGTTTTGTTGCGCGGGACGCGGGCTGTGCGGATCAGGGCGAGCGGCCGCAGGGGGGCTTCCTTTCCAGAAGGGGGCGCAGCCGGCTCGCCAGCCGAGGTGGGAGAAGACGCGGCGCGGCGGAGCAGCCAGGAGGACCAGCGACGCCGGGTGGGGAGGGAGGGGAGCTGTCCTGAACTGCCGCCCCCCTGGTCTTCTTCAAGGGGAAGGGCCAGGGGACACCCCTCCCTCCAGCAAGCACCGGCTGCCGCCGGCCGGTCACCCCTCCGAGCCCAGGAGGGCCCCCCGCGGACGGCTCCGTTCCAACGCAGCCAGGAGCCTCTGCGCTAGTTCTGGGCAGCAGTTCGGGCGGGCAGTAGTGGCGGAGACGAGGAAACGCCGGTGAGTTTCTGGCACAGAGTGCGTAGGAGCGCGCGTAGAGTCGACACACAGGTGGATGCGTGTCAAAGACACACGCGCTGACTTCAGGGGCAACTTGGGCAAGGAAGGAGAATGAAGCCAGACAGACGCCCCCTACTGAGAAGCAGCTTCAAAAGGCAGCGCCCCCCCCCCTCGTTTCTGGTAGTCAGGAACTGCGGGGCCCAACTGGAGACTGGGCCCCCCAACAACTTCTGTAGAATCTGAGAGATATAAATAAAATGTATTATAGACTTCTTTATATCCCTAATGGAAAGCCATCAAATGTGTGCTTAAAACGTGCACGTGAGTTCTAAGCACATTTTAAAATTGCAACTATGTAAACCTACAAGTAAACCAACAAAATGGGTAGATCAGTTTTGAAAAGTAAATACCAGTAATTATTACCCTAGCGGGGGGGGGGGGCTTCTGCATGGGGGTCCAGTTGGGAGCAATTGGTCCAGTGTGGCTGGGCAGAGGGAAATTCCGCCTGAGGCTGTGGAGGCAGTTCTATGGGGGGGGGGGGGAATCCATCGTGGCCCAGTTTAGGAGAAGTGCCACTCACTCCCACGCGTGGGCCAGGGCAGTCGGCGGCGATCATGCAGCTCTCACTGAGTACCTGCGGGACGGGGGGGGCACCAGGGGACCCTTCCCCTGGGCATGGGGAAGGGTCTGGCCAGGCTCCTCTCCCAGGACCGGCTACCCTGGCAGACGAGCACTGAGCCATCTTTGGGGTTTGTTCCATGGTGGGTGTGATGGTCGGTCGCCCGACTAGCATGCTAAGTTATGCAGGGCTGGCTGGAGTCCAGGAAGCTGCTGCTTTCTCTTTCTTTGCTGTTGGGACTTGGGAGGGAGGGAGGCCGCAGTTCCAGGAATCTCTGACTGGAGCAAGCAGGGGGGGGAGAGGAGGAAGAGCCGGGCAGGCTGGGGTTGGCATATTCCTGGCTGGCTGGAGCTCCCCACGCGGAAGCCCAGGAGTCTCTGTCCCTCCCATCCTTTTCTGGGGGTCTTTTCCGGAGCGGGGCCACCAGGCCATATTCCAAGAAGGAGAGTCTGAGCAAGGAGACTTACAACACTGCTGTGCACACTGGCCTGGGGGGGGGAGGAAGGAAGTCCCTCTGGGCAGCACAGTTTACCTCCGAGTAAACGGGCAGCATAGGGCTGTGTGGCGCCCTGGGTCCCTGCAGAGGAAAGGAGAATATCCGGGGGGGGGGGGCTGTAGGCGCAATGTAACTGGCAGAGTGAGGAGACCATCGCAGCACCTGCCTGGGAGAAGAGGAGGAGCGCCTGGCAGGTGGAGCCAGAAGAGGGACATCGCTGACCCTCCCTCTTCTCCTGGCTGGCCTGGGGGCCTGATCCTCAGTCTCAGCAATGACTCCTGTGGCTCCTTTAAACACAGACTCGTGCCTGGGGTGGGGGGCAGTGTTCAGAAACTCGCCTTGCTTTTCTTAGGGGCACAAGGTGGTCCAGAGACTCAGAACGCTTCTCTTGGCAGACGAAAGAGGACCCTGAGCGACACAGGAAAGAACTTCCAGAAGGGCAGTGGGGAGGAGACCTGGCAGCCTGTGGGGGGAGCCGGGGTGGCATCTGGGGCAGACGCCTTTGTTCCGCTGCCGGAGACTGGGCTGGGCCAGCAGAGGGATGGCTGGCCCTCACACTCCTCCCCCCCCCCCGTCACGGGATGCCACCCCTTGGGGCAACATCTGACTTGGCTGTTGTGCCCAGGGAAGCGGCACGCAAACGTCCCTGCTGTCCCTTTTTGGCTAACGCAAACCCTGAGCTCGAGGCGGAGGGGCCAACCCCACCCCTGCCCCCTGTCTCCACCGCTGCAAGCAAGATCAACCCGTGGGGTTCATGGGACCCCCTCCCTCAGCCCCAGCCCGCCCGCCCGCCCACCCCCTCTGGATTCCCAGGAAAGAGGCTTCAGAAAGGCAGAGATGCAACAAGGCAGATCTTTATTCTTGAGAACCAGCAAGACAGAGATAAGTTATCCACACATGTGGTCTGATAAATAACAAACACCGCTTAAAATAATAATTAGAAATACAACACAGTGACGTGACACCCCACAGTCCCTTCCCTCCTGCTGGAGGACAAAGACTGGGTGCTTAAATTAAATATATAAATAGAAAGACACACAGGCAGGCGGGACCGACCGGCAGGGTCACCAAGGGCCCAGCTGTGCGCCAGAGCCAGCATCCAGCTCCTGTTGAAACTGAAGTCTGTTCCGGGTCCTCTCACCGTCAGGACTCGCACGCACACGCACCCGCACCCGCACCCGCATGCTAGTGGTGCTGCAAATTCTCCCCAGCCATGATCTCCCAAAACTGCAGGTCTCAGAGCAGGGGAGCGACTTTTGGGTCGGAACTGGAGAGAGAGAGAGAGGCAGCCGCAGCTCCAGGTGTGTTGGTTGGGCTGACAATATTGGTCCTGAAAGCTGCTTCAGCGGCCAAGAAACCAACGGGTGGTGGTGGTGCTGGTTTCTCTTTCTCTTTTGTCTGTTCCTGGGAAATTCCCCAGTGCTGAAACCCAAAGCTGGCCTCCAGCCGGTGGAAATGTCCTCCTAGGCAGCTGCCCCGAGATGCCACCTGCAGCAGCCCCACTGGAGAGAAAGCAGCTCCAGCAGGGAGAGTGCGCTAGCTAGGGGGCAGGCAGGCCCCACCATCCGAGAGAGCAGGACCTCCGTTCGTTCTGGGGGGGGGGGAAGGAGCAGAGAGCGAAGGAGGGGCAGATGCCGTCCAAGCGGTGAGGCTGCTGCTCTCGAGGGGCTGGCTTGATCTCGGTGGCCCTGAGGGCTGCTCATCCGGTGGGTCCTAGAGGCCTTTGATCTGGGGCGCTGTTCAGCCCCGCAGGAGTGGGTCAGTCGTAAAGGTGCCCGAAGACTGGGAAGGAAGGGGAGGCCTGCGGCTGCCAAGGCAGGGCTGGGAGGTGGCTTCTCTGTCAGGGCGGAGGTGGAGGAGCAGCCTCACCCCTGCTGCTCTAGAGCTGTCAGAAGATCCTGGACCCAGGTCGCCTGGGGGTCAGCGCAGGCCGACCTGTTGTTCTTGAAGACGAACCTGCCAGGGAAGGAAGGAAGGAAGCAGAAAGTCACCCTCTCCTGCTGCGACTGCTTTGCCTTGGAGGTGTGCTGCTGTCGTGGATCCCATTCTGGCATCCTTTGAGGAGGCGGAACAGCAGCTGACACGTTTCAGCCACTCTTGGCTCCCAGGCAAGGGGTTCCCCCAGTTTACTGCCTCCAACCCCTCCATGATTTGCTCGGCTTCTCTCATGTCTCTGGTGTCATCTTTTTCTCACTTTCAGAAACATGGAAGCCTTTCTTTGTGTGAGAGAGGTGCCACCCCGTGCAGTCTCTGTGGCTGGACCGTTGAGCCACAAGCCCCAACAGCCTCGTGGCTGACCCCTTGCCCGGCCCCCCAACTTACACGACAGAAGGCAGGGAGCACTTGCCGCTGGTGAAGAAAAAGCTTTTCACAAGATGCTTGGGGATCTTCTTCGGGCTGTGCCTTAAGCAGCAAGGAGATGTGTCTGTGCCAGCTGTAGGAGGGAGAAAAGGCAGCTTGACTTCGCCCTCAAGAGAAGAGCCCACCGCCATTGGCCTGGCAGACCGCTGGGCCCGCCCTGCATTAGCCGCTGGGCGCCAGAGAAGAGGGGGCCCAGGGGAGCAAGCTGGGAAGCCAAGTGGTCAGCCCAGACCGCCCCCAGCTCTTCTGCCCCCATGCATGCCCGGGGGGGGGGGGCAAAGGCCTTTGGGCTGAGGGAAACGGCTGGGTGGGCAAGCAGAGTAGCAAGAGGCTGTCCAAAAAGAACAGACCACAAAAAGGGCAGGGGTGCCAAGAGGCCGGAGATGGGCAAAAGGCCACCAGATCCCGGCACAGCGGGCCAGACGTGGCCCAGCCTGATGGGTTGCAGCTCTTTTGGCCTCTGCCCTCAGCGTGGCTCCTGCAACACACCTGCGGACCCCCTGGGTGTCAGCACCGGCTGCTCCGCCCGAAGGGACCTCGGCTAGGGGTGCTGATTGGGGCACCCGGTGGACTGGCACAGGGGCCGATCTGGCAGGGGGCCTTTGTTTCTCTGCTGCCAGGCGAAGAAGACCACGAGGGCACAAGCGAGCTGGCCGCCCTCCTTGGCAGAGGAAGCCAGGCTGACTCCGCAAAGCCTCTTGAGGGGCCCTCATGTCAAAAAAGGGACCGGGGGGAGGGTTCCCCACACCTTCCGCAGACCCTGCCCCTCCAGGGCGTCTTTGTCGAGACACCTCCGTGAATGACCCTCCCCACAGACACGCTTAGCTACCACTGAGATGCAGAACTCTCTGGAAAGCCTGTCCTGAGCATGACGTTGGGGCCCCCTCAGGCCCCCCCCCATTCCAAAGCGCTGTGTCCCTCTGGGTATTTAGTTTGGAAGTTGAGCTACATGCAGGTAGAGAAGCAAAGGCAGTTGGACTCACTCGGAGCAGCCTCGGCGGGGCAGAAGGCCGCGAGAACCAGCAGAGCAGCCAGGAGGGCCACAGCGGTCTTCATGCTGGGTGGAGACGATGGAGCGCGAGGAGGAGGGCTGGTCCGAGGTTTGGCGGCGGCTGCTGCTGCTGCTGCTGCGGTGATGATGTGGGCTGCCGCCATGGTCCCCTTTTTATAGGTGGCGCGACTCGAGTGGAGGGCCGGCCAGGGGTGAGTGTGTGCGGGGGAAATACCAGGACGTGGGGATGAGGTCATGGGACAAGTGACTCGAAGAACAACTGCTAACAGCAACGGGAAGTTGCACGAGGAAAGTTAGGAAATCAGAAGATGCAACCGAAGGCAACAGGTTTCGCAGGAAGAGCCCTTTCCACACCACCTTGGTGGAGGAGGGCCGGGGACGGGTGCCCCGAGCTAGAGCCATTGGGGGGGCAGGATATGAAGTCACCCCAAGGCCCCCCAGCAGCACACGTTGCTCATGCCTTTCCCTGAATAGGAGTAGCAAGAAGAGTCCTTTCATGGGGCCGAAGCTGCTGCCGCCGCTGCTGCTGCTGTCAGGGCAACTCCTGAACGCACTTCCGCATTTCTGTGGACACGGGCAGATTGCGTATGGCTAAACGATGAGGCAAGATGGTGGGTCTGCGAGGCAGCAAGGCAACGATGAGGACGGAGGAAGTTGCAACAAGGCCCCACAAGCACAGGCTGCTCTGAAGCTGAGGCCATCGCTGCTTCGCCCGGCTTGCTTCCTGGCCGGAGCTCTGCCCTGAACCAAGCGCTAGCGGTGGGGCTGCCAACTGGTTTCATCACCCTGAAGTGATGGGTTCGATTTAAACGCTGAATTTAATGACATTGGGTCTGAACGTTGGTTGGTCTGTGCTGGCGAGGCAGGGCTGGGCGAGGCAGGTCTGTGTGGGGCCCCAAAAAGTAGCGAGAATGGGAACGGGGGGGGGGTAGGTCTGCAGATGCGGATCGACAGAGAGCTGCTGAAAGCCGACCTAGCTGGCCTGAATGAATTCAAGGCATTCGGACTAGGCGGGTTGCATCCTGCAAGAATGTGCTGGTGTTCTTTCAGAACCTCTGTCAATTATCTTTGAGAAATCCTGGAAGATGTGTGTGTGGGGGGGCACAAGACTAATGCCCCGATCTTCAAAAGGGGGGGGGAGGACCTGGGAAATTACAGACCTGTCAGTCGGACTTAAATACCAGGAAATTTACTAGAACAAATTATAAAAGAGCCTGTACACATCTGGATATCAATGCACTGATACCTAGAAGCCAACATGAATTTGTCAACAATAAATCTTGCCAGACAAATCACACCTCCTTTTTTGATTGGGTTACTAGCTCAGTGGGGGGGGAATGCCGTGGGGGGCCATTTATCTGGATTTCACTAAAGCCTTCCGCACGGTTCCCCACGACATCTTGATTAGCAAGCTAGTAAAACATGGGCTAGAAAGACAATACAACCATTAGATGGATTTGCAGCCGGTTGGACAACCGTTGTACACAAAGAAGGGTACACTCATCATCAAGGGCTCCTCCTCCTTCTCAACAGTGGAGGACAGTTTCGAGTAGAGCACCCCAGGGCTCTGGCTTAGGCCCGGGTTCTCTTCAACACCTTTATCAATGACTTGCCAGCCAGGCCTTGGAAAGCAGGAGGGGGGGCTGAGTTGGCCTCCCTTGGTGAATCTAGACTGGCCTCCACTTCCAGACCCTCCTGGGATCCCATGATTTGCCTCGCAGGGCGGGGTATGTTGGAAGTGGGCAACTTCCGTCTACTGGACACTGGGGGGGGGGGATGTATCAAGTAATCACCTAAGCGTACCTCTTGTCTTTGACCCCTCTTTGTCTTAAGGAAGGGGCGTGGCCCCGGACCCATTTTCCTCCTTCTTCACCTTCTCACTAATCTCTTCTACTTCTGACTACTGACCAGGGAAGACGTGGCAAGCTGCCCTCCAGCAGCCCAGCGCCATCTTCCAGCATGCCTTCACGCAGAGAGCCCTAGCTTTAGGAGGGTTCTGTCCTTTAAGTTTAGCATATCCTCTGATATGAATCAGACGCTGTACATATGAATGAAACCGTGAGTAAACTTCTTTTTGCAACTTCAACCAACTATGCCTAGTGTGTTTTCTCTAGCCAAGTAAAGCTAAGCAAGTCTGCCACGTGGGTGGGGAGTAAAACAGAGTAAGGGAGAGGGGAACGGAGCATGGAATAGCTACCCCCCCCCCTATAAATTCGGGCAGGTCCCCTCCCCCCTGTTCACATGGGATGGCGAGTCTCAGCTGAGGCTGCAGAGGCAGCATTTTCTGGTCACTTGGTTTCATTCTTGGGGAAGCCACAGCCTGGGGCTGCCCCCAAACGGGTTTGTGTCTTGCCCTGGGCTCTTGGTCTTGGGGCTTCGCTGTGCTGCCACCGTATCTGCTGAGGTGGCACAGAATTTTCCTTTGCCCTTTATGGTCTGCCGTGGTTCATGGCACCCTCAGCGGCTCCTCGTCTGACTTCCCCTTTTCTGGGAAAGACCATGAGAGTTTTCCCATGACATAACCTCCACGTTTCTGGAGCCGGAAGCCCTGGCATCCTCCTCATGCCACCCACACTGGGAGGGCACGGTTTCTTTCCCTGACCACGGTCAGAGCTGCTGCCTATAAAGGAGGGCCAGGGAGCGTCAGGCAGTGAGGAGCGAAGAAGCAGAGAGAGAGAGAGAGAGAGAGAGAGAGAGAGAGTTTGCAGCAGGCCATCAGCTTCCGCCTCCCTCCACCATGAAGATCTCTGTGGCTGCCCTCAGCTTCCTTCTCCTTGTGGCTTCCATCTCCCTCACCAGCGCTGGTCCATGTAAGCCGAATCTCCTCTTCGACCTGTATATACGCTATATGGCTGAACTTTCAGATGAGGGACAACAATCTTGCTTGGTACAATTGGTTTTGAGGGCTCTGTGTCTTCTTGACGCGAGATGAGGACTGCTCTACAGAAGAATGAGGAGCCCATCTGTCCAACTTTCCAAGCGCTGAGGCAGCCGTGTCAACAGGGCGTGAGCTGCATTGGCGGGGGGGGGGGAGTCACTGAGGCCTTCTCAAGGCAAGGGAATGTTTGCTCCTCCCTTACCTTGGGGTGACATTGCGGCTGCATCGGCGCTGGGAAGCTGGATAGGATTGGGCCCTTCCGTCTAGTCGCTTTCCCGGGCCCTTATGGAGTGGGAGACCCATTCCTGGCTGAGAGAGTTGGCAGCACTGCAAGGGTGTGAGAACGGGTTCCGCTGACCACTGAGGACGTGGTGGAGTCGTCCGCCCGCCAACTGAGAAGGGTTTGGCAAACCCTTGGAGGGGGCGCAGTGGCTTCTTGGCCCTTTGCCACGATGGCTCTATGGACTCCTGTCAGGAAGGCAGTGGCGTTCCCGGCTTCTCCCACTGCGCTGTCTTGGGCCATATGTAGCACAGCAGCAGGGCTGGCCCATCCATGAGGCCAACTGAAGCGGTTGCCTCAGGCAGCAGGCCGGTGGGGAGCACCCATCTCCGTCCACCTACTTACCTCCATTGCTCCCCTTCACCTTCCACTCCCTGGATTGGAAAAGGGGGACAGAGAGGAAGAGGAACTGTGGAGGGGAGGGGAGTGCTGAGCTAGAACAGCGGAGAGTGGGAGGAGCAGAGGCTGGCGCATCATCTGGTAAAGAAAGGGGGCGGCACTTGGCATCAGGAGGCCTTGGGCAGCTGGTTCTGATGCGCAGCAGGAGATGCAGCAGGCCGCCTAGCTGTGGCCCAGAGCCGCCCCTCTCCCCCCATGCTGCCCACAGTGGTGCTGCCACCTTGTGGTACCCCAGGGCTGCCCCAGCAAGCTGTTGAGGGAAAAGGTCTTCTCCACAAACGAAAAGCCAAAGGGCCTGAGTTAAGCGCTCAGGAGAGTGGCACCTTTGAGGGTTAAAACCAAACCTGCCCTTCTGCATCTCTTACAGCTTCCCTGGTCTCATCGTCCTGCTGCAATGGTCGTAAAATCAAGCCGATCAAAAAGAACATCTTGAAGAGTTTTTCCCGTAACCGGGGGTGCATAGAGTAAGTTCCTGGGCTGGGCTGGGCTGGGCAAATGGCAAGTCTTCAGCCAAATGTGTGAGAGCCAAGAGACCGTTTGCCTGGGTGCATACGCTGTGCTGCAGACAGACAGACAGACAGACAGACAGACAGACAGACAGACAGGCAGGCAGGCAGGCTACCTTTGCCTTTACAAGGAGGGGGTGATGCTGGAAGGGGCTTCAGCAGGGGCCGTGGCTCCGTGGCAGTCCCAGGCTGGCAGCATCTTCACGTAGAATTTCATCTGCCCGAAGCCCGGAGAGCCTCTGCCAGTCAGTGCAGGCAATAGCCCCTGACGGTCTGACTCAGCGGAAGGCAAGTTCCTAGGGATGAATTTTGGGGGAAAAGAGACTGGAGGAGATGTGATGATTCGTGGGCTGAGGCACCTCCCTTATAAAGGCTACCGCATTTGGGGCTCGTCAGTCCAAAAAGACATCATGGAGATATGTAACATTATGCAAGAGATGGAGAAAAGGATGTTCTTTTCCCTCTCGCACAACACCAGAAACAGGGGACATGTACTAAAATTGAGTGGAGGAAAATTAGCACAGACAAAATAAAATATTTCTTTACCCAGCATGTAATTAGTCTGTGGAACTCCTTGCCACAGGGTGTGGTGAAGGTACCTGGCCTAGATGCCTTTAAAAGGGGAGTGGACAGATTTATGGAGGAAAAATCCATCACAGGTTACAAGTCTTGAGGACTGGATGCAACCTCTGGGTTTTAGATGTAGCCTATCTCTGAACGCCAGGTGCAAAGGAGTGGCAACAGGATACAGGTATCTTGTTGCCTTGAGTGCTCCCAGACTAAGGCATTTGGTGGGGTGCTGTGAGATACAGGGAGCTAGACTGGATGGGCCCTGGGCCTGATCCAGCCAGGCCCTCCTGATGTTCTTATGACAGTCAGACATGCTCACGGAGAAAGGGTTGCAGAGAGTAAGCCGAGGAATAGTCCAGCCATTCACCTGCCTTCCAAAGACCAGAAAGGTGGGTGGGTCTATCACACGCCATGAAAAAACCAAAGTGCCCAATGGGGGGACGACGACACTGAACATCCATGCTTCTTTCCTTGACAGGTTTACAACTAAGAGGGGAATCAAAATCTGTGCTGACCCAGAAGTTGCCTGGGTCAAGGATCTGCTGAAATTAGTGCCGGAGGTGGAGAAGGACCGCAGCTGATCTTGGAACGGGGAAAAGCTACACCGGCCCCTGAGCAAGACCTTTCTCCGGCTTCCTGGAACTTTCTTTCCCCCATGCTCTGGCTGAATACTAGAATCCCACACCGAGCGGCTCTGGGACCCTCCGGGAGTCTCCCTTAGGGGGCCCATCCATGACTACCACAGAGTGACAATGTTTTCCATTTTGGACTTCAGGCTTGAGAATTTTCCCCAGATTAAAAAAAAAATATAGGTCTATGAAACCAGAAGCATTTCCTAAGAGCTGCCTGGCACTGGAACCGGCTGCCTTGTGTAGGGGTGAGCAGCTCTTCCTCCTTGGAGGTTTCCAGGCAGAGGCTGGACTAGATGATCTCCATGTCTCTTCCAGCACTAACATTCTACGATTCTCTGAAAACATCGGCCCTGAAAATTGAGAAGAAAAAAAAGATTATGAGTAGTTTTCATGGTCAATCTGTATAAGTCAAACACACATCAAGGTTTGAGATCGGATGTTGTTCTGGAAATGAAGGGTTTTGTCTCTACACCACAGGCCCACAGCAGGGCTTCAAAAGCCATTCTGTAAGCAGGCCGGGCTCCGGCTCACTTCGGCGGGGGCGGGGGGGGATTTTCAGCTCTGCATCCAACTACAATTCCCAAAATCCTTTAGAGGAAGCAAAGCCATGCCATGATAGTGGCATAAACAGGCAGGTGGTTTTCACGAGGGTTTCAAAATGCTGCTGAAATTGTATCCAGGAAACCCGGGCAGGAACTTGACGCAAGTTGGAGGAGTAGATTTTTGGCCAGTGAAAGCTCTCTCTGCATGTGTGAATGTTGTTTAATGCTAGTATGAGTGTTTGTTTGTAGTATTTAAGTCTGGGGTTCTTTAAACCCTTTGCTCTCCATATGGATGAAAGAGACCATGAGATTGTGAATTAAGTCTACTGCATGTCTAATGATGATAATGTATATTCTGTTATTTAAGTTGAGAGTGTTATTTATTGGAGCCTGTACGTTTGTGGATCCGGAGTTTCCCAGCTCTTTTGCTGGCTCCCAAGAATAAAGATGTCCTTCCCCGGCACCTCTGTGTCCTGCTGAGTTCTCTTTGTCTCTGGAAAGCCCCAGGTAGCCAGGGGAGGGGGCGCGTTACGGCGGGAGGGGCTCCCAGATGATCGCCTTGGAAGGGGAGGAGCCAGAGGCCAGAGACCAGCAGCCTCCACTTCAAGTTGGTTGCAGCCAGAAAAACCCTGGCAAAGGCATTGGGGGGGGGGGGGGCTGGCTGACTGGCCCGGGGCAGCCACAACGCCAGGACCTTTGGGCATGACCCGGCTGGTGCCCCCACCATTTCATGACCTCCTCCAAAGGGGCTCCTCCTTTTCCAGCTCCGGCTCGACTTGACTTCTGAGGACTGTTTCCTGCCACTGCAGAGCGAGCGCAAGTGAAACGCCTGACTCATTGTGGTGCTTTGGATCATCTCCGCATCCTTTCGCCACTAGCAAGCTGTGCAGCCATTGTGGAGGAGGTGCGCGATTATCCTCCTCCTCAGCCCACCCTGTTGTGCCAGCCAGGCACTGGTGGCGCATTGCCCACGCCACGCTGCAGGCTTGGTCCATAAGACACCAAGGCTGCAACCCTGCCCCCTTGCCTATAATGGGACTAAGTTCCTACTTCTGAGTAGACATGATGATGCCACCTAGCATTGCCCTCTACGTGCAGGACCTGGGGAGCCGCTTCCAGTAAGGTCCCAGCGGCAGCAGGACAGGCGCTCATCTCCAAACCGCTGGCAGAAGACAGGGAGGGGGGGCAGAGGGGAAGTGGCAGGGCGGGGCTTGGAGGGCAGCTCTGGAGTGCCCCACGGTGGCGCACCTTCCGCTCGCCATAACCGGACTTCTAGCAATGGATCGCAAGATCCGCTGCTCAGGGCTCAGGCCCAGGGCAAGATAGGGCGTCAGAGGCTATAATCAGGACAGAGCATCTTTGCCTTGGTTCTCTGCCTCTTGTTTCATGACTAGGATGGAGACAGAGAGTTTGTAGACAGAGAACTTCCTTCTCCAGCACAAAAACATCAACTCTCTCTCTCTCACACAGAGTAGCAAGTTGGGGCCATTTTTTCCATACAAAAAACATGATGACTCGTCTGGCCTTAATATCCAGTTATAATATCCAACATAACATATCTTAATATCCAATATAATAAAAAAATATATTAATATTTCATGGAGGGATCCCACGGCCTGGTCCTGACTAACTGGCGTGCTGGCGGAATGCATGTCACAAAAGTGCCGTAAAGAGCTTTCCTCAGGACGCCTGCCGGACCAGGTAAGTCCAGTGCAGGGGGAGGGCGGTGACAGGGTGAGCGGATCGGGCACAGGACAGCCGGGATCAGCAGCACTGGTGCATGTCGAATTGAAACCCCCTTCCTGGGCCCGGTCCACCTGCATGGATCAACGCGGACGTGTGCCAGCGATATTGCTGGCGAAGGTATGAGTTGACCTGTTGCAGCTGCTGGGTCTCCCCCCCCCCCACGAGACCGCTAGTAGCCCAAACTCCTCTGTGGGAAGTAGTGCGGCCTGTGCCAGCGGTGCTGCATCGCCACATGGTGATCTGCGCTGGAATAACAGATCTGCATAAAGCTGAGAATCCCCTTCCCGCTAAGAAGAGACGGAGAGAAATCCCTTCCGGTAAAAGACTGTCGCTTGGTTAAGTAAGGAGTTTTAGCAGTGTCAGCTAAAATGCTAACGCACAATCAGAGGCGTCACTAGGGTTTGCGTCACCCAGTGCGAGAGCTCAGCGCATCAGCCCTATGATGGACCCCAGAGGTGAATGGGGAGAAACAAAGCTGGGCTGAGCTGGGTTCTACAAAAGAGGCCCGTCAGGCAGGACGATGGATTGCTAAAGATACTCCTGGTCAGTGGGGTCACCCCCATTAACTTTATTTATTTTAATATATCACAGTACAGGTCACCCAACAAATCAGTAACCAACTCAGTTCTCGGAACAATCAGTCTCATTGGTCTGTTCTGAGTTAAGGAAATCCACTTTTTGTTACATAAGACAGTTGCTTTATTTTTCTGGTTATTTGGCCATAACATTTGATAGAATACAGATAATTCAAAACAGTTTTTTCATTGCATTTTGCAAGAAATTACATATCAAATGATAGATAACATGATGGTGTCATTCATAAATACAAAGTTTTCACAATTTTGGCCACTAGTGGTGTTACCCCCTGAGGGCGGCCCCTAGTGACACTGTGCACCAAGCAGAGGTGCCGGGTGTGTGTGTGTGTGTGTGTGTGTGTGTGTGTGTGTGTGTGTGTGTGTGTCGTCTTGAACTGAGGTTTATATAGGCTACATGCCAAATGCAGGTACAATACAACAATGCAGGTGTTTTGGTACACAAGACACATAGAGATGACTGAGGTTGCATTCACTAAGGGTAAATACAAAATGTAAATACAAGACAGGAGAAGCACAGAAAGAATGATAAAGTTGCATTCAGTGGAGACACAAGGTAAGATTATCTTCTTTCTCCCAGGATGTGCGACTGGGGAGGGGGGGGGGGAAGATCACATACACAAGAGTTTGTGGCTTGACCAGAGTCCTTTAGGAACATGGCCTGAATGTCGGAGAGAAGCCACATTTTTACTGTTGTCCATTCTGCACTGGAGTTCTGGGGAAACCACTCATTTTGCACACTGGCAGCCATTGATGTTGGTTGGCAGATATGAAGCTGGTGGAAAGGTTGCCTGGTCTCAGAGTCCGTATTCTCCTTTCTTGTAATAATGTGAGGACACAACAGAACCAGGAATGAAAAGAAAAATAGAGACGGGACCGGGGAGGGGGGGGGCATAACATTAGCAGAAAAGCAGGGGGGAGATCCAGCCATAACAATGTTTACTCAGAGAAGTAACAAGGCCCACTGCATTCAATGGGGCTGCTTACCAGGACCAGCCCCCCAGGACCTCTTGAGGGCTGAGGCAGGCAGCAGGCCAGATTCTGCCGCCCCCCTTCCAGCCCCTCTGATGTTCTAGCTCAGCTCTCTTTTCCCCTCCACAGACATTTCCTCTCTTTCCCCGCCTTCCTTTTCCACAGAACTTCTTCTCTCCTTTCCGAGAAGACAACCGTTGCTCAAGACCAAGACAGAGAATGAATGGTCTTTTTAATTTTAGCTGACCCGGCTTGGAAAATAGTTGCCTCTTGCAAAGAAGAAGAAGAAGAAGAAAGAGAAAGTGAACCCCTGTGTGGCAGAGCTGAGGCTCTTCCGCTTTTTGGGAAAGAAGCTACAGATCATGGGTCGGAGCCCACTCTGCCTTCGCTCCTCCCCATGCACCCCGAGACTAGTCTGAGGCCTTTTCGGAAGGGTTCCAGGGAGGTCAGAGCACGTGCACCTTGATGCTTCTCTTTCTGTGCTCAGTCGGTTGGGGGCTGGAAGCAGTGGGCTTAATGTCGAAAAGACAAGACCACCATGAACCTGCTGCAGCATCCGAGTCACGCCCTTGAGCATTTGCCACACAGGTAAACATGATGATGTCCCTTATGATGTCGATGGGAAGACTGATGATCTCCCCCTTAAGCTTTTACCCCTAGTTCATGTTGGAGATGGGCAGCGTTTGGCTGCTGGACACTGGGGGGCAGTGTGTCGTCTGGTCACGTGAAAGACCTTTTACCTTGACCTCTCTGTGTTCCAAGGAAGGGGCGTGGCTTCCTGACTCTATTTTTTCCTTCTCCTACCATTCTTAGCTCTCTTCTTCTTCTGACTGCCAACAAGGTAAGATGTGCCAAGCTGAGGCTGGAGCCCAGCGGCCATTTTACAGCACACCTCATGCAGGGAGCGCCAGCTGAAGGGGCGCTCCATCCTAAGTTAGAGTAACCTCTGGTCTTAACCAGATGCTGTATATATGAACTGAACCGTGAGTAAACTATTTCTTCTTTTGCAACTTCACTCAGCCTACGCCTCGTGTGTTTATTGAGCTAAGTATAGCAGTCTGCCTGGGTGTAAGGGGGAACAAAATCTCCAAATAACCCCAATAGTTCACTCCAGTTTTGCACACATCATATCCAGAAGGTGTTTGAGATGAAAGAAGTTTGACTTTAAAGCGAGGGGAGAAGCTGAGCAGGAATTTGGCATCCATGCATAAAAGGAACTTTGTGCACATGAATCCAACTCTTCTGCAACAATCTGCAGGACTGTTCTGGTCCTGTGTTCTTTGTAACCAGCTTGATTCACAGGCAGCATCCTGAGCTCCAATAGTTGGGATGCTCTGCAGAAAGAGGCTGTTCTTTGGCCCAAAACTACTTCGATCTTGCTATAGTTATTTGGGGAAAACTTCACATACACACTAATAGGTTTTGAGCTGTCAGATCAAGAGAGAGATCTTGGGGTGCTGGTGGACAGGTCGATGAAAGTGTCGACCCAGTGTGTGGCGGCTGTTAAGAAGGCCAATTCCATGCTTGGGATCATTAAAAAAGGGATTGAGAATAAAACGGCCAATATTATTATGCCGTTGTACAAATCGATGGTAAGGCCGCATCTGGAGTATTGTGTCCCGTTCTGGTCACCACACCTCAAAAAGGATATAGTTGAATTGGAAAAGGTGCAGAAAAGAGCGACCAGATTGATTCGTGGGCTGGAGCACCTCCCTTATGAGGAAAGGCTACAGCGTCTGGGACTTTTCAGTCTAGAAAAAAGGCGCCTGAGGGGGGACATGATTGAGACGTATAAAATTATGCATGGGATAGAGAGAGTGGATAGAGGGAAATTCTTCTCCCGCTCACACAACACCAGAACCAGGGGACATGCACTAAAATTGAGTGGAGGGAGAGTTAGAACGGACAAAAGAAAATATTTCTTCACCCAGCATGTAATTCATCTGGAACTCCTTGCCACAGGATATGGTGATGGCACCTGGCCTAGATGCCTTTAAAAGGGGATAGAACATATTCATGGAGAAAAAATCCATCACAGGTTACAAACCAAGATGACTATATGCAACCTCCAGGTTTTAGTAATAGGGCTCTCTCTGAATGCCAGGTGCAAGGGTGTGGTGACAAGATGCAGGTAACTTGTTGTCTTGTCTGCTCCCTGAGGCATTTGGTGGGGCCACTGTGAGATCCAGGAAGCCCGACTAGGTGTGCCTTTGTCCTGATCCAGCAGCCGGGCTCTTCTGATGTTCTTCACATTTGCTGCTGCCCACGTCACATGACGTGTCTGATTTGGCTGCTGGTTCACGCAAGGTTTGTGATCACAGCACATGTGCGAGGCATGGAGGATTCTCAGAAACACCCTTCGCTGCTGCAACTTCTTCAAAACTTCTGGCCCCAGGAACACGAAAGTCTCTTCCCTGAGTCAAAGGCAGCTCATTTGTGCCGCAGAATTGTGTTACATAACGAGTAGGATGTGGAGTGAGTCACTGAAATTTGACCCACTTCACTTCAGGAATCTTGGCGGCACTTCCGCGAAGAAGGAGGCCTTGGCATGGCAACAAAAGGAAGGTGTGGAAATACTTCCAAGGAATGTAGAGCTGCTGCTGCTGCTGCTGCTGAGTCACAGCTCCCCTCCGAGGAGCACATTCCTGGATGTGTCATGTTTTTCTTAAGGGTGACACATGGAAGGAGCAGGAGAAAGTAGCCTCACACTACTGCAGAACTGGAGATGTCTGTCTGAGGCCAATGATGCGAGCGCTGCTCAGCCGGGCAGGGATCGTTTTGTGGAGGTTTCCAGCACTACTTCTACGCAAGAGGAGGAGTCCAGGGGGGGGTGTCTCTCCTTGCACCCAGCAGCCGTGAGTGACTATTCCCAGTGCAGGGCCTGGATGTGCCTCATCAGCCATGCATGCATGGAGAGTCCGTGCTGCTCAGCAGAGCTAATCCTGAGGGGGGCCAACTGGCCCTCCCTGCGGCCGGCCGCTCAAGTATTTTCATCAAGACATGATTCTTCTTAACCGTGCTCTCAGTGTCTGGAACGGTGTAGAAAGAAAGACCAAGAGTTGGGCCAGATGACATATGGCGCCACACTTCACTTTGGAGATCTGTGGCTTGTGTGACTGTCTGAACCGGGATCTTCAACTAACCTTGGTTTATTTTGGGTGGACAAACCAGGCTCAAGCCACGGTCTGGAGCCATGGTAGGAAGTTAGCCTGTTAACCAGAGTTTGCCTCAAATGTGGCTCTGCATTATGTCTGAACTAAGGGCTTAATCCTGGTTTGTTTCAGCGACTCTGCTCAATAGAGATGCCAGCCTTGATCAACCGTGAAGCAGAGACACTCTAGGCTGACAGCCACTCTCTCACTGGTGCTCGCGCCGAACAGCCCTGCCTTGCAACAGCTTCCCTCGCCCTGGAATAGACAAGCAGGCCATTCTGCCCCCCCCCCTCCCCAAGCAAATCGACACAGAGGCATCCATCATCCTGAGTCGTCTTCTTTCAAAACACAAACATTCCAAAGCGAAAAGAAGGTGCACCTTGACAGCGAAGGCTTTTAAGGAAGCTTTCCTTTCGACCTTAACAGGGGAGCACTTTCGTGGCCCAATCCTGTCCTCTGTCCCGCTATCATAAAAGGCCCTGTGGCAGTGCGCGGAGCACGGAGCGCCAGGCCAGTCCAAGCCGCTGGTGCAAAGCAATGGCAGCATTGTAGCTGTGCTGCTGCTGCAGCCACTGGACCCTGCCAGGGAAAGCAAGTTGGTAGGGGGGCGGGGAAAGGGAGGGCAGGGGACGTCTGGGTGGGGGCGGGGTTAGGGAAGTGGGCTGGAGGGGGTGGGTCTTTGCAGCAAATACGCACGCCAGATCTTATCCCCCATTTTTCAGCCCACTCCGCCCCCTTTCTCTCCCCAGACGTACTCCAGTTATATAGCTAGTGTCGGTGGTCCAAGGAGCCCCATAGGTGCTTTGTATGTCTCTCTCAGCTGTGCTGAGCGCAGGTGGAAAGCCAGTGACTGCTGCTTTTCCAGTCCAGGGAGCAGTGGGGGTGAGTGGGCCCCTCCCTCATTCTGCTGCTGCCAGAGGCGCCTGCCTCAGTCGGCCTCATGGATGGGGCCGTCCCCACATGCAGAAGGTCCCTGGGTCAGTCTCCAGTTCCAAGGACATCCAGAGTGGGAGTTTACTCACCCCCCCCACTCCCCACCGTCTTTCTAAATTAAGAATCTGCACACACTTGATGGCCCCTTTTTCCTGCAGGGAAAAAGGTGCTCCAAGTCTCCCATCACTTGCAAAGCAAGATATTCCTCCAGAACCTCCTTCCTGGCACCGATAGCACCAGCAAATGATCGTGAAAGGCCTCGCGCGCTTACGCACACCTTCTTCGCTCCTGAGGCGGACTGGCCGGACCAGAAACTTGCTGGTCGGTTCATGTCGTTCTGGGAGCTGCAAGCACAGCAAGACATGGGGGGGGGGGGGTGGACAGCCAAGTATCAGCCAGACTCGGTCGGGCAGCAGCCGGGGCAGGCTGGCGGAATTCCCCAGGTCTTGGCACAGCCGTTCGGAAGGAAAGGGGGAAGGAAGGAAGGAAGGAAGGACGTTGGCCAGTCAGCCGGGAGTTGCGGTGAGGGGATCCTTCCCCCCCCCTTGTGACATGCGGCATGGCTCACTCTGGCTTGAGTCATTCTGACCGCAGTCCTTGCTTCAGTGCCTTGTCATGGAAAAAGGACGGGCACCAGAAGAGAGCGAGAGAGAGCCCCGTTCTGGCTGCTGCGGGCTCAGACCAAAGCGGTGGCCTCCTGTTTCCTTTCCCCAGCGGCCCACCATACGCTTCCAGGAAGCCCACAAGCAGCAGGGCAGGAAGGCGATGCCCCCCCCCATCCACAAGCACCAGGTGCCCCGTGCTCGAGGGTCCACACAACCACCAAGGCAACGACCACTGGGAGGCCTCTCTCCTCCTGCAGGGATCGGTCTAATCCCAGGCAGGCAGCAGTCACCATCTTCATGCTTGGAGATGTCACTCCAAGTTGCAAGGAAAAGCCACGTGCAGGGCCAGCCAGCCCCCCCCCCCCATGGCCATTGATTGGCAGAGGCTGCTGTCTGTCCGCCTCTGTCTGCCCGCTCTTCCTCCCAGCCCCTGGAGGGGAAAAGGAATGGAGGGGAAGTGGAGAGGAGAGGGCTACAGCTCCCCGCTCTCTCCCTCCTCCCCGGCCTTCATCCTTGTCCAAGTCCAGTCAGTGGGAGGAGCAGAGCCTGGCCCAACACAAGGGGGGGGCACTTGGCCCGATGCCTCAGGGGTGCCAGGAGGGCAAACAGTCATGCCAGCCATCTCACCTCTTTGTAGGCATTGGCTGGCATCATACAGCAGCGCGCTGGGCTGGGCAGAAGAGTCGCCACTCGCTCGCTCCCCGGATGCAAGACGAACAGGCTCGAACTCGACGGAGCCGCCAGCAGCATTCTGGGGAAAGGGCCGCCAGCTGCACTGCGCTCCTTGCCAACCACCACCACCACCCCCCAGCCCCAGGCCTCATCCCGAGCAGGAAGTGGCACTGCTGACTGAGGCAGAAGGCCAGGACAGCAAGGAGGCGGGGTGGCCCAGAGGGCAACCTGGCTCTTCTTCCCGGCCTCTCCTGGGAGCCGCGGGCGGGCGGGGACTGCATTTGAGAGCTGCCCAAGCCAGGATTCCCCGGTCTGCCGCCGGTGTTGCAGTTTACGGTAACGGCAGAGGCAGAGCTCTTGGCCCGCCGCCTGGCCAGCGCTCCACCTACCTGAAGGCCGCCGCTGCTGCTGCTGCCAAATGATCCCGGCTGCGGCTGACGTTTCCCTGGCTCGGCCGGCAGGACCCTTCTGGAGAGCAGTTTTGGAACGCGGCAGCTGTGGCTGACTCACTGTGGAAGGGGATACCGGGGGGGGGGGGGACACAGCCCTCCCCCTCTTCCTCCTCTGCACTCCTGCTGCTGGCTGGCCTCAACCTCTGGCTCGAAGCCCCACTTCAGCTGACAGCTACTAACACCGATGGGGGGCTTGCCCCCAAAGCTGCCACAGGCGTGAATGGGGGTTCGTGTGCTTTGGGCTGACTTCAACCCCCCCACTGACAAACCCCCCCGCCCCGCTCAAACCACAAAAAGACTCGCTGTCTCTCGCCGTGTTCTCAGCCACTGCCCGTGGCATTGATGGCTCCCATTTCCATCTTGCCTATCAAGGCAGGTTTCAGCAAAGCGAGCAAAACAACAACAAGTTCAACAGGCAGCACAGGAGACAGCCAAAAGCTGCCGCAAAACGACCCCCCCACCACCACCCCAGTGAGCGGCAGCCAGGCCTGAAGGCGTGGGGCTGGGGGGGCCTGAGACCCTGCTCTGGGAGGCGGGGTTCTCGCTGCTGCCACCCGCACCAAGGGGCCCCAGGCAGAAGAGGCTGCCTCCCTCCCTCCCTCCTCAGTGAGCAGAGAGCCCCCAAATCAGGGGGGGGGATCTCTTGAAATCAGACAGTGTCAGCAGGTGGGTGGACTAAGGAGATGGGGGGCCACACACACACCACACGCACCACATACACACCCTGCAAACTGAGAGCAGGCAGGCAAAGCAGTCGAACGAAGGCAGCTTGTGGCACAGGAGGAGGTGTGAACCTGCCACAAAGCAGCGGGCAGAGAACGCGAGGAGGGGGCCACCATTGCACAGGCCAGCAGGCGGAAGGGGCCTGGGCAACAGGGGGCACCGAGGGCCAGCGGGGGGCTGAAGAGGAGGGCGCCCCACACCGGCACAAAAACAGCTACAAAGTGCAAATGTGTGTGTGTGTAAGAGCAAAGCTCAGGACCACCCAAGGGAAAACACTGGGACTTGGACCTAAGGCAGCCCTTCTTTGGAGGCCTGTTCCTTGGGTCTCCAGGCAGCCCCTCCAAGGGAGGCTCAGGCAGTTGCCCAGCAGCAGCAGCAGCAGCAGCAGCATCCCTACCGGATGAGGCCGCCTGGGAGTGGACAGGGCCCCTGGCTCTGTCGCTCTGTGGCTGAAGCCAGGGTGGCTCCATGCCCAGGCAGCCTTGCTTGCAGTGGAGCGGTCTGTTTCTCAATGGAGCGAGATTGGTGGGTGGGTGAGTCAGTCAGTCACCCACACCAGCCACCTTCTGCCCGGTCATCATCACCCATTGCAGTGAAAATTGTCTCATTCAAGAAGTGCTTTTGTGCTTATTCATGAAGCATCAACACTTTTCAGAATGAATCAAGCTTGCATAGATTTTTTCCACTGACTGGAGAAGTTGGCTGCCAAGGAACAAGAAACTCTCTATGAATCCGATATCATTTCTACAGTCTGCAAACGACAAGCAGAGAGCCTGGAGGTGACCTGTTTCCCCCAGCAGGGACAAGCAGTTGTGTGTGTGTGTTTGCGGGGGGCTTTTGCTGGCTGGATTTCTGCCTGAGAAGTCACACAAGAGTCCTGGCAGGGGCCAGGAAAGTCCCCCCCCCCGTGTCCTTGTCTGCGGGTGAGCCTGTGCCCCTCTCGCCCCACTTCCCTTCCTTTTTGGTACTTTTTAATTATACTACTGGGTCTTTAAACATCACATTAAAATGTCCCCCACCTCCTAAATATAGACATGAACAAAAGTGAAATAACTTAAAACCTGTTCAGATGGTAAGCAGGAAACACACCACAAAACCATGGTGACCGTGGTGTCGACCATGGTGTCCTTCTGGGCCGACTGGGGCCGAGCTGGGGGTCGGGGGCACCGTTCTGCGGTGGTTCCACTCCTACTTGGCAGATAGGTCCCAGTTGGTGGTGCTGGGGGACGCCGGCTGTTCGGCATCCTGGCCCTTGAGGTGTGGGGTGCCACAGGGTTCCATCCTGTCCCCCATGCTATTTAACATCTACATGAAACTGCTGGGAGAGGTCATCCGGGGATTTGGAGTTGGGTGCTATCAATATGCCGATGACACCCAGCTCTATCTCTCCTTTCCACCTGATTCCAGGGGGGCTGTTGAGGTTCTGGAGCGCTGCCTGGAGGCAATTGGGACCTGGATGAGGGCTAATAAGCTGAAACTAAACCCGGACAAGACAGAGGTTCTCCTGGTCCGGAAATCCACTATGCAGGTACTAGAGTATCGTCCTGCTCTGAATGGGGTTGCACTCCCTCTGAAGGAGCAGGTCTGCAGCTTGGGGGTCCGTCTGGATCTGCAGCTGCTCCTGGATTCCCAGGTGGCGGCTGTGGCCAGGGGGGCCTTTGCCCAGCTTCGGCTGGTGCGCCAGCTGCGACCGTACTTGGATCGCACAGACCTGACCACGGTGATCCATGCCACAGTGACGTCATGATTAGATTATTGTAACGCGCTCTACGTGGGGCTGCCCTTGAAGACGGTTCGGAAACTGCAGTTAGTGCAGAATGCGGCAGCCCGTGTGGTCACTGGAGGTAGGCGGTTCGACTCTGTTGGGCCGCTCCTCCGACGGCTGCACTGGCTGCCGATTCGTTTCCGGGCCCAGTTCAAAGTGCTGGTTTTGACCTTTAAAGTCCTATGGCTTGGGACCCAGTAACAGATTTTACTTTTTGGGGTTCCAAGATCACTGCAGACAGAGACAGCAGCTATGAAATTAATAGATGCTTACTCCTTGGAAGGAAAGCTATGGCAAATTTAGATAGCATAATAAAAAGCAGAGATATCACCACGCCAACAAAAGTTCGTATAGTCAGGGCAATGGTGTTCCCAGTAGCAATGTATGGTTGCGAGAGTTGGACCATAAGGAAGGCTGAGCGCCAAATAATAGATGCTTTTGAACTGTGGTGCTGGAGAAGACTCCTGAGAGTCCCTTGGACTGCTAGGAGATCAAATCAGTCAATCCTAAATGAAATCAACCCTGACTGTTCCCTGGAAGGACAGGTACTGAGGCTGAAGCTCAAATATTTTGGCCACCTCATGCGAAGAGAGGACTCTCTGGAGAAGACTCTCTGATGCTGGGAAAGATTGAAGGCAAAAGGAGAAGGGGAAGGCAAAGGATGAGATGGTTAGACAGCATCACCGATGCAACGAACATGAAAATGAGTGAACTCAGGAAGATAGTGGAGGACAGGAAGACCTGGCGGGATGTGGTTCATGGGATCACGAACGGTCGGACACGACTTAACGATTGAACAACAACAATGGCTTGGGACCGGGATATTTGAGGGACCACCTACTTCTATATAGTCCGGCTAGTCTCCTTAGGTCATCAGAGAAGGCCCTTTTGCGGGTACCGTTGCCCAGGGAGGTGCAAGGGGTGGCGGCCAGAAATAGGGCCTTCTCAGTAGTGGCACCAACCTTATGGAACTCCCTCCCTTTTGATTTACGAACTGCTCCCTCCTTGAACACTTTCCAGCGAGGCCTAAAAACCTTCCTGTTCAAGGAAGCCTTCTGAGCCTTTGCCTTTTTTTAACATCCTGCTGGTACAGGTGGGGTGCTGCTGTTTTTATGTTCTTGTTTTAATTGTAATCTTTTAAAAACTGATTCTTAGATACTGTTTTTATTAATTTTTGTTAATTGTTTTTACTGTTTTAAAATGTAACTATTTTTTTGTATTATACTTTTTGCACTGTATTTTGTTGTTGTTGTTGTAAACCGACTTGGGTCCTTTTGGGGAGAAAGGCGGGGTAAAAATACTGTAAATAAATAAATATTGACAAGATAAGAATAACTGAATAACTGCAACGAGCTGCACTACTAGGAACATTATATGGCGACATCTCACCAGTTCTTAAACCCTTGGGTACAGTTCAAAATAGTGATCACCCAAAAACCTCATAGTAAACATCTGGTGGGCTGTGACACCACTGATGAGGAGGAGGAGGAGGATGGAGATGCACCAGCTGGGTGCGCGCATGCCATGGCGCATGTCCGTGGACGTTGGTGTAATGATGGACCCACCGGTGCAGCAATCTGCCCACACGTAAAGCAATGGGGCTGCGCCAGCAGCACACTCTCTGGAACGTGTCCCGACAATCACATTTTGGGCTTCTGCCAGATGGCACCAGGCAAAGCAATTCTGCAGAGTTTCCTTGGAAAGCAGCACTAATTAGCTGGTGCTTAATCGACTCCATAAGCAGCTTGGTCGGCAGAGAAACTCCTTCAAAAAGCAGGAGATGGGGGCTTAACAGTGGACTCAGTCAGGGCAGGGGAACTGGGTCAACTATTCTTTCTACGAAAATGAGCTCCACCAAATGGTATTTGGCCCTCCAAGCCCCCTCCCCCCCTTCCCCTCTGTCCCTCTTGTCTGAGGCTGAAGCTCAAATATTTTGGCCACCTCATGCGAAGAGAGGACTCTCTGGAGAAGACTCTGATGCTGGGAAAGACTGAAGGCAAAAGGAGAAGGGGAAGGCAAAGGATGAGATGGTTAGACAGCATCACCGATGCAACAAACATGAAAATGAGCCAACTCAGGAAGATAGTGGAGGACAGGAAGGCCTGGCGGGATGTGGTTCATGGGATCACGAAGGGTCGGACACGACTTAACGACTGAACAACAACAACCACACCTGCCTGCTGGGAAGCAGCTGCCCCATCCCCAAGTCCTGCCTCCTTCATGAATGAAAGAGGGGAAGAGGAGTGAGAGTGGGGCTCCCTCGCCACCCCTTTCCAGCACCTGGGATGCAGTGGGGGGGGGAGTTTAAGCATTGGGTGGCAGCATCCAAACTTCCTGGCCACATCCTCCCTTTTTCGGAAGCTGGGCAAAGTGTAGGAATTTCTCACTGTGGAGAGGTTTGTGCCCCACTTCGCTGAGAGTCAGTCTGGGCATGGCTGAGCTGGAAAGGGGGGGGTCTTCTGAGTGGCCTGAAATCCGCTCACTGCGTACGCCGGAGGTCCGGACAGTTCCAGCAGCGTCACAGCCCACCAAATGCCTGGCTCCTTATATAGGCACATCCTCAGGGCCCCCCGACCTTAGTATGCTGTCACCCACTCCCCAAATGCTCACTGCAGTGTGTGCCCCCCCCCCGTGTTCACTGTGGTTGGGCCACAGCGTGCCCCTCTTGCTGGCTGCCCCTGGGCCAGTCAATCAGTGTCTGATTTTATTTATTTATTTACATTATTTTTACCCCGCCTTTCTCCCCAAAGGGACCCAAGGCGGCTTACAACAAAAAAGGAAATACAATACAACAAATACAATACACAAGTCACATTTTAAAACAGTAAAAAAACAGTTAACTACATTAATAAAACAACATCTAAAAATTAATTTAAAAAGATCATCATTACAATTAAAACAAGAGCATAAAAAGAGCATAAAAAGTTTCCAGTTAAAGATTTCATAAAAAAGATTTCAGTTTCCAGGTCTTTGTATTTTGTGATCATTTCCAGTTCTTTCTCCTCCACCCGATTCTCTCCTGTGATGGCCACATCAATAAGCACCACTTGTTCCTTCTCAACCACAGTTCTATCTGGCTCCAGATTTTTTATCTGTCTGTATTTTGAAGTTCCACGAGATTTTGACCTGCTCGTTTTCTGCCACCTTTCAAAGCATGGGCTCCCACCATTTCCTGGTGTTAAAACATAAGAAGAACATAAGAAGCGCCTGGCTGCTGGATCAGGCCAAAGGCCCTGGATCTAGTCCAGCTTCCTGTATCACACAGTGGCCCCACCAGATGCCTTAGGGAGCACACAAGACAGCAAGACCCGTGTACCCTGTGGCCACTCCCCTGCACCTGGCACACAGAGAAAACCTACTTCTAAAACCAGGAGGTTATTCCATATTTCTTGCACAAGTTCCAGTGGAGCAGAGCAGCGACTTTATTGTGGTGGTTTTTGTCATCACTCTGTGCGATTTCGCTGTGCTCCACTGTGATCAATTGTTTCATCATTTCTTTACAGAGCCCCCCAGCAGGTCCCCCACCCCCAGCATTACCCCCCAGCAGCCATTTTGGTTCGCATAAGTTGCCATAAGTTGTCCCGCCGAGCCCAAGGTTGAAGAACAGTGCCCTGTGAGGTTTCCCACCACCTCCGTTTTTCACTCATCTCAGTGCCAAACCAATGGATCACTCCTTTGTCTTTCCAACTGGAGCAAGGCAAGGCCCTCCCCCAGATTGCAGAAGTTCGAGTCCTGCAGATGGAAGACAACTATTTTCCATTGACACAGCAAAGTGCTGGGGGGGGGGGGGCAGGGCAGTGGCTCCCCCATCGTGGACTCATCAATCCTTCCTGCTCCCTCTCCCACTCCCTCCCCCTCCTCTCGATGATGCAACCAATCTTGCAGCGCAAGCCCTCTTCTGAGTGCAAGCCCTGGGTGCCAAATCGGGTGCGAGGCT
Organism: Plestiodon gilberti rubricaudatus; assembly: GCA_026170595.1. NCBI lineage: Eukaryota > Metazoa > Chordata > Lepidosauria > Squamata > Scincidae > Plestiodon > Plestiodon gilberti. Next base: position 57,381,644 of record JANXHW010000007.1, read on the forward strand.
TCTTGGCAGTGACGAAAGATTTCTCTGCTGCCTCAGGAGGATCTCAGCTGGAATTTCCAGGGTTGCTGCTCAGCCTCCCTATAAATAGGGGCCGATCCATGGCAGCGACACCAGACAGCAGGCAGCTCCCAAGCAAGAGCCTCCCATCCAGCCCGGCTCCTGACCTGACGCCCCTCCGCTCCCGCCACCGAGAACATGAGTGCCTCCACCACCGCCGGCTGGGCCACGCTGCTGCTGCTGCTGCTGCTGCTGCAGGCTCTCTGCAACCCCACCTCCTCTGCTCCAGGTCAGTCTTCCTTTCGCTCCGGGCTGGTTAGGGGGGACAGCCCCCCCCAAAAAAACAGCACCCCCTGACATTTGCAGAAAAAAGAAAATCACCTTGCAATTGTCCGCCCACTGAAGTGAAATTCACCCAGGGCAGGGGACGATTGTTGTGGGATCCCTGGAAGTTATAGGGGAAGAAGAGAAAGAATTTGCAGGCAGGACATCCCCCCCCCACCCCACCGAGAGCTACTGGACTCAGTGCACACGGATCCCACTACCCTCTGGGTTCACGGGGGTCCCTGAGCCCACTCCTATGCGCGCTTTCTCAGGACCGAGGCTCCTTGTCTCAGGCACCTCCAAGTACGCAGCAGGCACAGAGCTCCAAGCTCAATCCCGGGGTGGGGGTGGGGGGTTGTCATCCCTCTTGTCTGTCTCCAGCCTTGGGCGAGCGAGCGAGCGAGCGCCTGTCAGGGTGGCTTAGCTCACTGGGGCTCTGGCCTTGCAAGGGGGCAGGGGAGCCTCCTCGTCCCTTTGAACTCTAGAGTCCTGTTATTCTACGCGGCTGATTCGGTTTCATGTGGGCCGGTGGAGCTGTCTGATGCCCTTTGCCTGCCAGGGCTCCGACTCCCCAGGGCTTAACCCTTGACCCTGTCCTCAGTGCCAGAGCAAGGCAAGAGAAGAAAGAAAGAAAGAAAGAAAGAAAGAAAGAAAGAAAGAACAAGAGGCAGTGTGCCTTTTGAAGCATGTGCAGAGTGCATAAGAACACCAGAAGAACTTAGTAGGCCCATCACCTCTGGTGGCACCTTCTGAAGGAAGGACACCCACCCTGGCATCTGTCTGGGTACAGCCTGGGAAAGTCCACAGGTGGCTACTGTGGCTATACAAAGCCACCACTTGGCCACCAGTGCCAGCCCTCAAAGGTCTTGAGGGTGAGAGATTCCAGGGAGGAACCAGAGAGGCAGGCAGGCAGGCAGGCAGGCTTCCCAGGGGGCCCTCGCCCTCTTGGGCCCCGAGGCCTGCGCCCTCCTGCCAGCGGGCTGTGGCTCACGTCGCTCTCTGCTCTCTTCTAGTGGGATTCGACCACCCAGCATCCTGCTGCTTCCAGTACACGGCAAGGCCACTTCCACTCGGCCACATCAAGGAATATTACGAAACCAACAGCAAGTGCTCTCAGCCAGCAGTCGTGTAAGTCAGAACTCCATGCTGTTTTTGGCTGTGTGTGTGTGTGTGTGTGTGTGTGTGTGTGTGTGTGTGTGTGTGTGTGTGTGTGTGTGTGGGCTTGGGCTAGAAGATGGTCCTCCCGCCCTGCCTCAGCCACATCTGTCGAGCCTCAGGGCCAGGCAGGCCAGCAGAGCAGCTGAGGCAGCCGAGAGAGACGAGGCAGGCAGTGGTCATCTTCCTTCACCCTGATTTTGCTCCGTCGGGGGGCACGTGGCAGAGTAGGAAAGGTTCGCTTTCAGCACCACACTCAGTGCGACTGGTCTCTGTTTTTGCATTGTGTTCATGTTCCACGAGGCACTGCCTCATTCTTGCAACCCTCGATGTCCTGTCTGAAAGCTGGATGCTGCTCTTGCGGTTGTGACGGTAGCCTGGCTTAACAGGAAAAGAGTGTTTGCTACACAAATACTTCAAGGGGGGGACATGATTGAGACGTATAAAATGATGCATGGGATGGAGAGAGTGGATAGAGGGAAATTCTTCTCCCTCTCGCACAACACCAGAACCAGGGGACACGCACTAAAATTGAGTGGAGGGAGAGTTAGAACGGACAAAAGAAAATATTTCTTTACCCAGCGTGTAATTCATCTGTGGAACTCCTTGCCACAGGATGTGGTGATGGCACCTGGCCTAGGGACAGATTCATGGAGGAAAAGACCATCACAGGTTACAAGCCATAAGCAACCTCCTGGTTTTAGAAGTGGGTTTTCTCTGAGCCAGGTGCAGGGGAGTGGCGACAGGATACAGGTATCTTGTTGTCTTGTGTGCTCCCTGAGGCATCTGGTGGGGCCACTGTGTGATACAGGAAGCTGGACTAGATCCAGGGCCTTTGGCCTGATCCAGCAGCCGGGCTCTTCTTATGTTCTTATGTTCTTAAGGTGTTCGCCTTGAGTTTACTGACTTGTGCGCTAGAGAGAAAACATGCTGACCTCTCCCCCCTGGAGATCTGGGGACTCCTGAGGGGAGTGGGGGCTGGAACCTGTGGAACGAAAGCTGTTCACATCACGCACTTGACAAGCAGACATCCGGAGTCCCGGGGCAAAGTAGGGGCAGCAGCATTACTAGAGGCAGGGACCGTTGGAGGTTCCGAACCTTTTTGGACAGTTCCGCGCAGAGGGCCTATTGCAGCCTGTGCGAGACGTACCTGCCTCTCTCCTGCAGAATTTCAGCACGCAAAAGGTGAAAGCCCATCACATTTCTAATGCGCACAGTTCCATCAGGGTCGTCTTGGTCCTGTTTTTGAAGCCTTCGCTGTCAGCTCCAGGGCTCAGGGTCTGAGATTTGCAAAGCATCATCCTGGAGAAGGGACCAAGTCGTGTCCCCCTTCCAGGCCTGGTGATGATGAGGCCTTGCCAACCACGCTTGCCATGAGAGAAAGGCAAAGAGGGAAGTCCGTGACAGGGAGATCTCTGGGGGAGAGCGGGGGGCTGGAACTCCAGCAGCACCGCAGCAGCACCTCCAGCAGCACCTCCAGCAGCACCGCAGAGAAGGGTGCATTGGCTGGCTGGCCTCCACAGGACCCAAGGCAGTTCACAATAAAGTCACATCAAACAATAACATGACAACAGTGTCATCCATGACACAATTCTGACAACCAGACAATAGTAAATCACCAGCACAGCCAAAGAGAACAACCAACCAAAACCTCCCAGAGCCAAAGGGGAGCAGGTGCCCGGAGTGAAGAGGAAAATCACTTACAAAGTCGTATTTTTAACAACACAGATTTTAACATTTTTAAAATTGTTGGTGCTTTTATGACCACAGTCCCCGAGGATGCTTCGTTCGTGTTACAGGAAAATCACCCTTGTCTTTCCCTTGATTCTCTGCAGGTTCATCACAAAGAAAGGCCGGTCGATCTGTGCCAACCCCGCAGAGCCATGGGTTCAAAACCGCGTGAAGTACCTGGAGGAGCACAACTGAGGGGAGCCGGGCCCGGGAGCTTCCAGTGGGGCCCAAGGGCACCGTGGGGCCCTCCGCACTTCCTGCCACGTCTAGCAAGGACGTATCTAGGAGCCGCCCCCTGCTGTCTGGGGTTGTCATTAAATAACTACAGCTCAGGAACTCACGATACATAATTTAACTGTATTTAATAAGATATTTTGCCCGAGTCAATGGGTTTTATTCCTTCTAATTATTCTATTTATGCAACAGTGAGGGAGGGGGTCACGTTGAAGAGTGTTTTTGTACTTTTATATATATAACGTTTTGTACTTTGGGTTGAACACAGAATATGAATTTCCACAATAAAAGTTTTTCTAATAGTTGTGTCTTGTAAACTCAGTTCTGGTGTCATTTTTCCTCCCAAAAGGGTGGGGTCAGCATGAAGTCCAGGGAGGAGGGAGGGGAGGGGATCCCACAGGGGGGGCCCCCTGTGTGTCTCTTGCCTGGCGCCCCCAAGCCTGGAGCAGCTAACCATGCTCACGACAACGCTGCGATGCGGGCCGGAGGAAGTGGGGAAAGAGGAGCAGAGTTGTGGCGCCGGGGAAAAGGGACGGAAGGTGTGATGCGCCAACGCGTGGAGGAGAGTGAACTGGCCCTGAAAAAGCAGCATCGTTTCTAGACAATTGGTTGCGATGTCTTTTCCAGAAAGGATCCTTGTGAGGGTTCACAACAGTTGGAAACGAGTGGCGCTGTTGTCTTCTAGATTCTGCCGTGTTTTACCTTGCCGTGAGCACTTTGGGCACAAGATCGATGGGGCCTGAGACAAGACAAACAGAATAAGTCTTCGAGCGAAAACTTTCTTGACCGGCAACAATGTTTAGAGAAAGAGGTAATACGGATGATCCAGTCATAGTTAAAACCAAAGAATAGCGATCCAGCTGATAAAAACAATATCGAAAATACCCGGTATGAACTTTAACAGCTCAGAAACCCAGGTACACAGAAATTATTTAAAATCAAAATCCGGAGCTTGAGGACCCAACGTTTCGTGTCAGCCCTAGACACATCTTCTGGGGTATTTCCAAATGAATTGAATTTCCAAATGAATTTCCAAATGAATCATACATCTATCAATTCATTTGGAAATACCCCAGAAGATGTGTCTAGGGCTGACACGAAACGTTGGGTCCTCAAGCTCCGGATTTTGATTTTAAATAATTTCTGTGTACCTGGGTTTCTGAGCTGTTAAAGTTCATACCGGGTATTTTCGATATTGTTTTTATCAGCTGGATCGCTATTCTTTGGTTTTAACTATGACTGGATCACCCGTATTACCTCTTTCTCTAAACAAACAGAATAAGGTTTTTTTTTGAAGAGGCCCAGGAGTCTGTCCGAGCGCAACCTCGAGTAACGCTTCCTTTGCACGCTGCAAGGGGCCGGTGGGGGCAGCAGACGACGACGAGGTTTTGCAAACCCACCTCCCTCTCCTCACCTCTACTCCACTGCCCGGCAGGTCGACCCTGTCATGCAGGGTTCATGATTCAGCTGGAGGAGGAAGCCGGCTGGAAGGAGACACCCTCCCTCGACAGAGAGTCCACTTCCTGCCCCCGGCACAAGGCTCAGCCTTAATCTGCGCTCCCTCAGGTCTGCTGCTGCCATCACCGTCAGAGTGGGGGCTGCTGTGGAAGCTACCGTGGCAGTGGCCCCCACAACAACATCTTGGTTTGCAGATCTGTTTCTGTCCAGGGGACAGAAAACATTCTCCTCCTCTGGGTGTGTGTGTGTGTGCAGAGAGGTCGGCTATAGAAAATTGGGCAGAGAATCTTGCAAGGTGGTCAGGGGAGGATTTTGGAGCGTGGAAATGCTGTCGCCGCCATCCCTGGCTTGCCCCAGAAAGAGCTTTGTCCCCGGTACAAAGGTTTTGGAGTCCTGAGCAGCCGACAACTTGGGGGCCTCGGCATGAACACTGAAGCCCGTCCCCCAGCACTAACAGGTGTGGAGACTCCAATGTCACCGCCGAGGTCACCTTGCCTAGCTCAGGTTGGAAGACTTTGGAGGACAACCAGGTGGATGGTACACCAGCAGCACCCCGATCCTGTCTCGCCCCTGTAGCATGACATGAAGAGACTCGAACCCAGCACACTGTGGGAGGACATGTTTTCTTTAAAAGGGGATAGGACAGGTGTATGGAGGAAAAGTCCATCACAGGTTACAGGCCAGGATGGCTGTATGCAGCCTCCGGGTTTGAGAGGGAGCCTATCTCTGTATGCCAGGTGCAAGGGAGTGGCAACAGGATACAGGCATCTTGTTGTCTTGTGTGCTCCCTGAGGCATCTGGTGGGGCCACTGTGAGAGACAAGAAGCTGGACTGGGTGGACCCTGGGCCTGATCCAGTGGTAACATGACCCAAAGCCCCATCACCTCCAGAAAAGGAACCATGATAGTACACTCCTGACCAGCACAAAGAACCTTGAAATGAGGCATAAATAATTTGGAAGAAAGAGAGCAGGCAGAAAACGAGAGCCACTGGACACGCAGCAGCACACCACACGTCAGTCCCCTCCCCTCTCTGCTCCAGGCGAGACGTGACCCACACAGCAAGCAAGCTGGTATCAGCCCCCCCCCCCGTGCCCTCTCAGGGCTGCCAACACACGCGTCCCGTCAAGGCGCTATGCAGCCCAGCTGGGCTCCAGCACCCTTTGCCCGCTCCAAGCCTTGTGCTTTTTCTGACCGGCCGTCAGAGGGCGGCAGAGACCGAGGCCGTCTCCGCCACACCCCGCCCCTTGCTGCCAACAGCTTCCTTTCTGCCTGGCTCACCTCTTGACATAATCTGCTCAGGGCGTCAGCGGTCAGTCAGGTGTCCGAATGGGATTGGGCCATTAGGAAGCAGAGGAGAAAGCAGTTGACCGTTCCTGGGGCAGGGAAGTGGCGGAGGAGCCTCGTGGGGGTTCCATCGTGAAGGTGTGCTAAGCAGAGAGAGAGAGAGAGAGAGAGAGAGAGGCATTTTCGGTGGTGCAAAACCCCAGCAGGTGGTGCAACCCCCCGGCACCCTCTTTCAAGGTGGACCGACTAAGAAAAGCACCACTCCGCCCACCAGCCACCTGTTTGTGACTCCTGGTTGGAACACCAGACACCTGTCACCTGTGCAAGGACTTTGAGGTTCGCGCGCACAGGGGATGCGGGCTCTCGAACATGCTGCAGCATTGCACTGCATAGAGTCTGTTCTGGGCAGCTATTTCAAGCCTCGTGTTGACAGCAGCCACCGAGACCGAGAGGAGAAATGGCCAGAAATGCTGGCATGGCGCCCGTCTTCTGCCAGCCTGGATTTGTCCTCTGGCTGGCAAGGGGGGTGCGTCTGCCTACCGTGAGTCCTGAGGGCCCAGGACAGCCCCCCTCCCTTGCCATGAAAGCTGGGCTGCCTTCCTTCCTGCTACGCGGTGGACCAGGCGAGGCATGTAAACGCCTCAGGTGTTGGAGTCTTCCCTGGAGGCGGCGAAGGGCTCCGCCCTGTTCAACGAGGCATCAGCAGGGGGGCTGTGAAATGGACACCAGGACGTGGTGGAGGTGGTGGGACTCTGCCCCCGTGGTGGCCTGTAGCCACTGCTGGTCGGCCTCATCTCTGCCTGAGTGCCTGTGGCTTCAAAAGCACCTGGTCAGGTGCTCATCATGGCTGTCCCGGTGTCCAGCTGGAGGCAGACATGACTGAGCCCCCCCCAGTCCGTCCGCCCGGGTTCAACGCCTGGCTTTGCTTCGGCACCCACAGTGAGAACAGCGGGCTGTAGTGGCCTGCAAGGGAGGAGAGAGGTCCAGTGGGGGGGGGGACACAGGGGTCAGGGGGGGTCCCCTCGGAGGGATGGGAAAGGGGGCTCCTTGGGTTGCTTGGAAGGCTAAGGAGCACGAGGATCGGAGAGCGCCGCCTGCTGGCAGTGAACAGAGTTGGCGGGATGTTTGTCGTTGTGTGTGTGCGTGCGTGCGCGCGCGCCCTCAGTAGGGTCTTGTTTTCAGGCCCCCGAGTTCCTTCCCAGCATGCGGATTTCACAGCCTGGCGCTCGCTTTTGCAGGATGAGCTCATTCCTTTGTCGCGAGGAGGCTGCAGCCCCCCAAAGCCCGAGCTGCTGCTGCTGCTGCTGCTGCTGCTGCTGCTGCTGCTGCTGCTGCTGCTGTGCGAATGGCTCCATTATTTCGGCAGCTGGTGCCAGCCAGCAGCTCCCAATTCCTGCGCGGCGGCAGAAGACGGCGTTTAAATATTTACCACACAGAAATGAGGCAACAACGGGAAGGGACAAAGGAGCCATTGGAGGGCTGGAGAGGCATATTCTGTCGCTCAGGAAAAGCCTTTCCTTCGGCACTCGTCGTATCCACACTTCCAAAGGGCTGCAACAACAGCGAGTGGCGTGAATAACATTTATTTTAAAACACTCCTGTCCCGCCGCATTTCTTGCTGATGAAAACAGCTCTTGGAGGCTCTCATAACGTAAAACGAACCAGGCAACAGAAAACAGCACGAAAAGCATCGCCAACACAGCCAGCCAAATTGATGTTAGTTATTTATTTTAAAGAATTTGTACCTCGCCTTTCTCTCACACTCAAGGGCACTCAGGGCGGCTTACAACATAAAAACAATACAAATTATAAATTTAAAATAATCAAACCTTAAAACAGTGAAATAGACAGACTCCAATGGATCACATAAAACTGATTAAAATTGCAATTCATTAAAAAATACCTCAAAAAATAAACAAATACCTCAAATATCAACAACCTCAGATATGCAGATGATACCACCCTAATGGCAGAAAGTGAAGAAGAACTAAAGAGCCTCTTGATGAGGGTGAAAGAGGAGAGTGCAAAAGTTGGCTTGAAACTCAACATTAATAAAACTAAGATCATGGCATCTGGTCCCATCAATTCCTGGCAAATAGAAGGGGCAGAAATGGAAGCAGTAACAGATTTTACTTTTTTGGGTTCCAAGATCACTGCAGACGGAGACAGCAGCCATGAAATTAAAAGATGCTTACTCCTTGGAAGGAAAGCTATGGCAAACTTAGACAGCATAATAAAAAGCAGAGATATCACCATGCCAACAAAAGTTCGTATAGTCAGGGCGATGGTGTTCCCAGTAGCAATGTATGGTATGCTGGACCATAAGGAAGGCTGAGCGCCGAAGAATAGATGCTTTCGAACTGTGGTGCTGGAGAAGACTCCTGAGAGTCCCTTGGACTGCTAGGAGATCAAATCAGTCAATCCTAAATGAAATCAACCCTGACTGTTCCCTGGAAGGACAGGTACTGAGGCTGAAGCTCAAATATTTTGGCCACCTAATGCGAAGAGAGGACTCTCTGGAGAAGACTCTCTGATGCTGGGAAAGACTGAAGGGGAAGGCAAAGGATGAAATGGTTAGACAGCATCACCGATGCAACGAACATGAAAATGAGCGAACTCAGGAAGATAGTGGAGGACAGGAAGGCCTGGCGGGATGTGGTTCATGGGATCACGAAGGGTCGGACATGACTTAACGACTGAACAACAACAACAACAAAAATACTGCGAGAATGCCAGCCCATTATGTCAGCTATCAAACGCCAACATAAATAAAAATGTCTTAAGGCCCAGCCAAAAGGTCTAGAAGGAAAGAGCCATTCCATAATTGGGGTGCCACCACCAAGAAGACCCTATTCCTCGCTGCCATCAACCTCACCTCCATCAATGGCGGCACGGTTAAAAGGGCCCCCTCTGATGACCTAAGATTAGGGTTATTTGAAAGGAGGTGGTCCCTCAAATACCCTGGTCCCGAGCCGTCAAGGGCTTTAAAAGTCAAAACTAGCACTTTGAATTGTTCCCGGAAACGAACTGCCAGCCAGTGTAGCTATCGAAGCAGCGGCCTGACTGAGTTGAACCAACAAGCCCTGGCAAGCACACGGGCGGCCGCATTCTGCACTAGTTGCAGCTTCCGGACAGTCTTCAAAGGCAGCCCCAGGTGGAGTGTGTTGTGCCCTCCTCTTCCCAAACGGACCAAGGAGAGGGGGAGCTGGTCATGGTTGTGGTTCACCTTCTGTGGATGCCTCTGGTAACCCTTTGGGAGAAGAATGCGACTCATGCATCCCAGAGGTGGGGGGGGGCACGTTGTTCAGCCATATTTCATGATGACATATCTATGTTGGAGATGGGCAGTGTTCGGCTGCAGGACACTGGGGGGCAGTGTGTCATCCGGTCACCTGAAAGACCTTTTCACCTGGTCCTCCTGTGATCCTTGGAAGGGGCATGGCCCTTGACCCTATTTCCTCCTTCCTCTTCCTAGCCTCGCTCTCTTCTTCTACTGACTACCAGCTTAGTAAGATGCACTGGCATCACTACAGGGGGGGCGGAGCTCTAAGTTCCTCCGTGATCCGAGCCTCCGTTACACGGAGGAATGAAGCGCCCCGCCCCCGCGCCTTCCGAACCATTCAAAGTGGTGAAAACAATGCGCAGGGAGTCTCCTGCGCGTTGTTTTCACTGCTTTGACTGGTTCGGAAGGCGCAGGGGCGGGGTGCTTCGTTCCTCCGTGTAACGGAGGCTCGGATCACGGAGGAACTTAGAGCTCCGCCCCCCCTGTAGTGACGCCAGTGGTAAGACGTGCTATGGCTGGGCTCTCTAGCCCAGCGGCCATCTTACCTAAGTTAGTGTAACCTCTGGTCTTAACCAGATGCTGTATATATGAACTGAACCGTGAGTAAACTTCTTTTTATAACCTTTACCAGCCTCTGCCTTCGTGTGTCTTTTACTGATAGCAATCTAGCCTGGGTGCGTGGGATAATTCTTTTTACCATAGGAGAAGGGTCTTCCGCTATTGCTCTGCTACAAAATCCCTACATTCTCCAATACATTGCAAACATCTCATCTGTCTGCGTGATTCTATGAATGTTAGATCAGTTTGATGTGTGATCTTGCTCTTATGCACCTGTTCAAGTGAATGGGTTGAGTTGCCACATGTGGGAATGGGCCAGAATAAAGGCAGCCCCCAAATCAGGACCTCCAACTCCACCCTGGACATGGAAGAACGCTACTGATCCAGCCACGGACGAAGGAGGCCACTTGAATGTCCTTAGGTGGAAAAGCTCAAATGTTTGGGGAGAATGGATTCTCCATAAGCCAGTCGGTGAAAAGAGGGCCTGAGCAGGGGGGGAGAGGGAGGCTGTGCTTCCCTTGTTGGGCTGATTCCCCTCCTGCTCCATCACTTTGGAAAAAATAAACAAGCTGCCCAAGAAAATGGTCCTGGAGCAGCTGCTTGCTTACCCCCATTGGAAACTGACAGAGGAGGAAACTGACAAGCAGTAGGCGGAGCTCAAGGGTCCTGGCAGGAGCGCTCTCTCGCTCTCTCTCTCTCTCTCTCTCTCTCTCTCTCTCTCTCTCTCTCTCTCTCTCTCTCTCTCTCTCCCCCTCTCTCCCTCTCTCCTCCTGCCTTCTTCAAGGCGCACTTCTTAGCAGGTACAATTGACCAGGCTCCTGCACCAGTCTCCTGATGCCTGGCAGCATCAGGCTCGCTCCCCACACCCCTTGGCATTGGCAGGGGGGGAGGAGAGGGTGCCCAGCACTCTCCAGCCTCCAGTGGAGTCCAGGGCTCCTCCTCAGGCCCTGCTGGGTGGGGTGGCAGTCCGGCTGGCGCCCTGCCTCCAAGCCCGGGGGGGGGGGCATGAAACAATGAAACTCTCTTTTCGTGGAGTGCAGCTGTCTTCCGGCTGTTGAGAGGCCCCCTCCGTATTCAGGGAATCTTTGCAAAACCAAGCAGGCCCCACTCCAAGGGCTTTTCAGCCCAAACAGGGCTGTGCAATTTTTCCTGCACCGTGTTCACAAAAATGAGCACGATTCCAAACTTAGGGCTTCTGTAGTGTCACTTGAGAACATTGCCCAAATGTGTGTGTGTGTGTGTGTGTGTGTGTGTGTGTGTGTGAGAGAGAGAGAGAGAGAGAGAGAGAGAGAGAGAGAGAGAGAGAGAGAGAGAGAATAGAGGCAAGGCATCCCTGCACACAGAAATCTGGCTCATCTCCTTTCCCCAGTTCCTGCCAACTGGATGGTCGGAGGCGGGGTGTGCGTGCGTACCCCCCCCCCCACACACACAATGGCATTCAGTGCTTGCTGCAGCCTCCAGCGCTCTTGAACTCTGCCCCTTGTTTCCTGAATAAAGCCACTGTCTTGGTGTGGGGTGACACGTGGGGGCAGCACCCTTCTCTGCAGGCAGGCACCTGCCCAGTGCTGCTGTGTGTGTGTGCGGGTGGGTGGGTGTCAAGCAGATCAGTGGCGGGTGGGCGCAGCAGCAGCTAACCCCTTCCGCTTTCTTGCCCCCTGAGAAAAGCAGCTGGCGGGAGGCGCCTGGCCTGAGCGGGAAGGGGATTCAACAGCCCCCCGCCCTGCCGCGACCCACTCTCTGTCCACTCCAGCAGCTCCTCCCCCGTACAGGTGCCTGGCAGCGGCCCAGGCTCGGAGGTGCTCCCCCCCCCCCTCTCTCGTACGTTGTTCGGGTGGCAGCTGCAGAGCGGTCGGTGCTGCCGGAGCAGAAGCCGCCAGGTGCTCGCCGGGCAGACTGCAGAGGCGCTGCGGAGGCTTCTCTCTCGCCCTTCTCCGGAAGAGCCTGAAGAAGAGGCCGCCGGCTGTCCCATTCGGCCTGGAGGAGGACGGAGCGGGGATCCCAAACAGCCCTCGCCTCAGAGGCTTCTCTGATCTTCTCTGCTCCGCACAAAGGGCTGCTGCTGTGAGCCCTGAGAGCCAGCAGAAGACTTTCAAGGGGGGGGGCGAGACAGCGCCGCCGCAGCCCTTGCTGGCAGCCTGGGGGGGGGGGCGCCTCTGCTGCTGCTTCCTGCTCAGCTGAGCTGCGGGCGGGTGGGGGTGCTGCAGGGCGGCGCTGGGCACTGACCTGCTGCCCTGCCTTGCGCCTGGTCCAAAGCTTCCTCGCGCGGCCCCCACACCCAGCCCTGGCCAAGGCAAGTGGCGGCAGCAGCCGGGGGACCCGGGTCCGCGTGCCGCGATTCTCGCCAGCAGAGGGCGCTGCTGCTCCTCTTCCAGCACTGAGGCCAGCGCAAGGCTGCTGCTGTTGCTGCTGCCGCCGCCGCCGGAGCCTGTTCCCTCCCCGCCCTCCCGCTCCGGCGCTCGCTCTCTTGTCTTTCTGGATGATGGCCTGCTGGCTCTTGCTGCTTCCTTCCTCGCGTAGCCTCTTCTGTTTCCCCCCTGGGTCAGAAAGGCCGGTTGGCTGTCCGTCCATGTTCAACGACCTTCTTTCTCCCCCTTGATCCTCAGACGTGGCTCTGTTGTTTCCATTGGTGGGGAGGGAGGAGTTTGACCCCTTTGAAAACCACTTGACACCACTTTGGAAGCTGAGCTGGTGGTGAGACACACGGGGGGGGGGGGCTCCGTCCGATCCGATGCCACCAGCGAACTGTCAGGGCGGGCGGGGGCGTTCTTGCTCGCCCACAGGCAGGCGGAGCGCAGCAGCAGCAGCAGCAGCAGCACCTCCCCACACGCGCGTCCCTTGGCAGGGGCTGCTGCTGCCGGCAGTCTCTGAAAGCCTCCAGGCTAGCGAGGCCCAGGGTGGGCAGACAGCGAAAGGCCAGCGTCGTCGAGGCCCAGGCTGCTGCCGCGCCGCCGCCGCCTCTCTTCCCCAGGCTTCTTCCAAGCTCGCTGGTGTTCATAGACAGAGCCGTCTTCTGCCTTCCACAGCAGACTGTAGCTGACGACGTAGTGCGGTGGTGAAGAGACTGAGCTGTGAATCAGGAGTTCCCCGGCCCGGTCAAGCCGCACCCCCCCATGAGCTCCTTGGGGGGGCTTACTTAGGCAAGCAAGCCGCTCCCTCTCAGCGTCACTATGTGAAGTAGTACACAGTATTTTGGGCAGATCATCTCTTCCCGGAAGTATCTTCTGCAGCATTCACAGTGCTGGAGATGAACGCGGCAGGCAGGCAGCCCACGGAGGCTGGCTGTGCTCCGGGGCAGCCTTGTTCATCAGGCTGGAACCTCTCGCCTCTTACTTTCTGTTCAGAGTTCAGGGCTGGGAAACGGTCTTGTGGGGGGGGGGGGCGGGGGGGGAATCCTGGGTTGGTCTATGCACGCCTACCCTGCTGTTCCAAACCAACTTCCGTTCCACTTGCTGCTGGCTGGCAGGATCTGTTGGAATTGGCACAACTCCATCTCTGTCCAGAGGGGGCAGCAGACTGATGTCCGAAGGGGGCAACTAATGCCCAGCGACTCAGGCCCTTTTTTTTTACCTGTTCTCTCTGTGATCCTGGCGGGGTGTGGCCTTAGCGCTCCCTTATCTTCCCTTCCTCTCTCAGCACCTTCTCTCCTGACCACCGACCTGCTAAGATGTGCAGACCAGGGCGGACCTCTGCCAGCTCTAGGGGCAAAGAGCTCTAGCAGGGGCCAATCAGACGCTGCATATATGCATCCAGTAGAACCGTGAGTCAACTTCTCCGTTCCTGTGGAGGGAGGTGCACCTGACGAGAAGGGGGCTGAGTGGTGGGTGTTCCTCTCAGGGACGGCTTGGACAGTTGGCTCCCCCCCCTTTTTTTTGCAATACATATTTATTTTATTGGTATAATATTAAAATAAAACATTACAGCAAAAGATTACAGTGAGCTTAAAGCAGTATATCCTACTAGCACACTATTCTCTATTTTCTACTTATAGTATCCAATTAAGCCAAAATATCTCCAACATTCTATTCCTCAAATCCACATATCGTCACATCTCCCCCCCCAAAAAAATCAATGTGGTTTCCAATTATTCACAAAAAGGTTTACTGACTTTTCCTTAATTAAAATTGTAAATTTGTCCATTTCAGCATAATCCAAAACTTTCAACCACCAATCTTCCAGTGAAGGTATCTCTGAATTCTTCCAATATTGTGCATATAAAATTCTTACTGCACTTATCATATATAAAAACAAAGTTTCAAGTTTTCTCCCCTACATGACCATCCCTCATACCCAACAAAAGACTTCTGGTTTCATTTGCACCTTAATCTTTAAAATCAACTGTATCTGTTTATGAATCTGAGCCCAATATTTCTTTGCTTGAGTGCATGTCCACAACAACATAAGATAAAAAGTTCCTTCTTGCTTTTTACATTTCCAACAGCTATTCGACATTCATTTTTGCTCATTTGCTTGGGGTTATATACCATCTATACATCATTGTATACATATTTTCTTTAATATTAACATTTAGCGTAAATTTCACCCCCACACACACACTGCTCTCATAAGAAGAGCCCTGCTGGATCAGGCCAAAGGCCCATCTAGTCCAGCTTCCTGTATCACACAGTGGCCCCACCAGATGCCTCAGGGAGCACACAGCCAACAAGATAACCTGTTTCCTGCTGCCACTCCCCTGCATCTGGCACAGAGAAAACCCACTTCTAAAACCAGGAGGTTGCTTATGGCTTGTAACCTGTGATGGTCTTTTCCTCCATGAATCTGTCCAAACCCCTTTTAAAGGCATCTAGGCCAGGTGCCATCACCACATCCTGTGGCAAGGAGTTCCACAGATGAATTACACGCTGGGTAAAGAAACATTTTCTTTCATCCGTTCTAACTCTCCCTCCACTCAATTTTAGTGCATGTCCCCTGGTTCTGGTGTTGTGCGAGAGGGAGAAGAATTTCCCTCTATCCACTCTCTCCATCCCATGCATCATTTTATACGTCTCAATCATGTCCCCCCTCAGGCGCCTTTTTTCTAGACTGAAAAGCCCCAAATGCTTTTCGGGAGGTGCTTTCCTCATAAGGGAGGTGCTCCAGCCCACGAATCAATCTGGTCGCTCTTTTCTGCACCTTTTCCAATTCAAATATATCCTTTTTGAGGTGTGGTGACCAGAACTGGACACAATACTCCAGATGTGGCCTTACCATCGATTTGTACAAAGGCATAATGATATTGGCCGTTTTATTCTCAATCCGTTTTTTAATGATCCCGAGCATGGAATTGGCCTTCTTCACAGCTGCCCCACACTGGGTCGACACTTTCATCGACCGGTCCACCAGCACCCCAAGATCTCTCTCTTGATCCATCACTGACAACTCAGAACCCATTAGCGTATATGTGAAATTTTGGTTTCTTGCCCCAATGTGCATCACTTTGCACTTACTTACATTGAAGTGCATCTGCCATTTTGCTGCCCATTCTCCCAGTTTGGAGAGATCCTTCTGGAGCTCTTCACAATCCCTGCTGGTCTTCACCACCCGGAAAAGTTTAGTATCATCCGCAAACTTGGCCACCTCGCTGCTTATCCCCAACTCCAGGTCATTTATGAATAAGTTGAAAAGCACCAGTCCCAAGACCGATCCTTGGGGCACACCGCTTTTCACCTCTCGCCATTGTGAAAATTGCCCATTGACTCCCACTCGCTGTTTCCTGGTCTTCAACCAGTTCCTAATCCACAAGAGGACCTGCCCTCTTATTCCCTGACTGTGGAGTTTTCTCAGGAGCCTTTCATGAGGGACCGTGTCAAACGCCTTCTGAAAATCCAGATATATAATATCCACGGGTTCGCTCGCATCCACATGCCTGTTGACCCTTTCAAAAAATTCTAACAGGTTTGTGAGGCAAGACTTCCCCTTGCAGAAGCCATGCTGACTCTCCCTCAGCAAAGCTTGTTCTTCCATGTGTTTTAAGATTTTTCCACCATCTTCCCTGGAACAGATGTTAGGCTGACCAGCCTGTAGTTTCCTGGGTCCCCCCCCCTTCCTTTTTTAAAGATTGGCGTGACATTAGCTATCCTCCAATCCTCTGGCACAGTGGCCATTTTAAGGGACAAGTTGCATATTTGGGTCAAGAGGTCAGCAACTTCATTCTTGAGTTCCTTCAGAACTCTTGGGTGGATGCCATCCGGGTCTGGTGATTTATTGATCTTTATTTTGTCAAATAAGTCTGAGACGTCTTCTCTTTTAACCTCTATTTGACTTAATTCTTTAGTCAGGGGAGGCCGTTCAGGCAGCGGTATTTGCCCGAGGTCTTCTGCCGTGAAGACAGATGCAAAGAACTCATTTAATTTCTCTGCAGTCTCCAAATCCCCTTTTATCACCCCTTTCTCTCCCTCACCATCCAGCGGGCCAACAGTTTCCCTGGCAGGTTTCCTGCTTCTAACATATTTGAAGAAGCTTTTATTATTCCCTTTTATGTTGCCTGCCATATGTTCCTCAAAGTCTTGCTTGGCCTCCCGTATCATCTTTTTACATTTCTTTTGCCACAGTTTGTGCTCCTGTTTGTTATCCTCATTAGGGCAAGACTTCCATTTACGGAAGGAAGCTTCCTTGCCTTTTATAGCCTCCTTAACTGTGCCATGCCAGCACCCTCCTGGACTTGGTCGAGCCCTTCCTCCTTTGTGGGATACACTCCCGCTGGGCCTCTATGACTGTTGTTTTAAACAGCCTCCATGCACTCTGGAGCGATTGGACTCTTTTTACCTTCCCTTTCAGCTTTTTTTAAACTAGTCTCCTCATTTTGGGGAAGTCAGCCCTTCGGAAGTCAAGGGTTTTCGTGTCCGATTTGCTCGGCACTCTCCCTCCGACATGCATGGCGAAACAGATTGCAGCATGGTCACTATTCCCCAACAGTTTGGTAACATTTACCTCCCTGACCAGGTCTTGAGTGCCACACAATATCAAGTCCAGAGTCACCTGTCCTCTGGTCGGCTCCGTGACTAGCTGCTCTAAGGCACAGTCATTTAGCATATCCAGAAATCCAGTCTCTCTTTCATGCCCAGAGCATGAATTGACCCAGTCGATGTGAGGATAATTCCCCCATGACTACAACCCTGTCTCTGGTTGACAGCTCCTGGGTTTGCAGAACCTCCATCATGAAACATCCATATTCCCACTTGCTGCTGCACCTGATGCTTCTGGCTGTGACCCAGAGAGGGAGGGGTGCTCTGTGATTTCTGAAACGCTTTCTTATTGCGGAGGGCACAGCTGACCCCCTCCTCTCTTTTTGGGCCAGAGCCTGAGGAGCTCCGTCCAGCCAGGAGCTGCTTAGCTGGGCTTCCTGGCGCTACAGACCCCCCCCCCCATCCAGGAGAGAAGGTGCCAACAGCAGGGCCTTTGAATGAATGGTGCACAGAAGGGGGGAGAATGCCTCGGACAAGCCCCCCCCCCCAGCTGCCCTCAGACCTGCAGCTCTGCTCTTGGCCAGATGTCTGAAACTCAGGCTCTTTGCAGGGGGTTGTCGGTGGGAAACCTCTGGAGTCACCCCTGCCCATCTTCCAGTGAGCAGGCCTGGCTTTTGGGACAGGCTTAGTTGCCAGGGCAACCGTCTTGATGTGCATGAGAGCGTCTGCACAGCCAGAGGTGGCCTTCGTTTGTGCTGACTGGCAGCAGAGCAGTGTGTGGACGGACAGCCGACAGACTGGCTGGCCCTCCGTCGTCCTCAGGGTTTCTGCACCCTAGCAGTGGTGATGCTGCTGTTGCTGCCTCTCTGCAGGGCTTGACAGACACAGGGGCTCTCCACCACCACCACCACCCCAGGCTCGCTCTTCCCCTCTTTCTTGTCCTGCTTGCTCCAGGGAGGCTCACGGCCTGGCTGGGGGCCGCCTGCTCCTAGAAGCGGCAGCAGCACCCGGCCTGGGGTTCTTGTGTTCTGAACCCCAGTCGCTCAGACCACAGCGTGGGGCGGGCGCCACCAGGCTACTCCAGCGTAGGGGTTGCTGACTCTCCCCCATCCCTCCCCGGCCTCTGGCACCAAGGTGGGGGCCCCTTCTCCGACCTCCTGTTGCCTCACAGCGTCTCTCTGGGAAGGTGGATGACTCGGCACCACTGCAGGGGGGTGGGGGGTGGGAAGTGGCAACGTGCAATAAATTGCTGCTGCTGCTGCTGCTGCAACTGGGACCAGCAGGGGAGGGAGGGGGGAGGGGTGCTGGGTGGGAAGCAGGGTGCTCTTCCTCCTGCTGCTGGTCCCTCCCTCCCTGCAGCCTCATCGTGACTTATCCCAGGCAATGGGGGCGAGGGGGCAGGCAGCCCCACTGTCAGGGGGGATCCAAGTGCCCCTCCTCTTCAGCTCAGCTGGGGGTTTGTTTCTTCCAGCAAATTTGGGGTTTTTTCAGGTGGAACCCCGCCGTCCCCTTCTGGAAGGGGATCCAGTGACGTCACGGAGCCGCAACCAGAACCTTGGCTTTGGATGATGGGGGGGGGGGGAGACGACGAGGCGAGTCCCCCCCGCCAGCGGGAGGAGGGCCCGGCCCGGTCCCCCAGCGCCGCCATCTCCACCCAGGCGGGTGTCCCCCCCCCCCCTTTGTTTTCAGCTTCGCTCGCTCTCCGCGACCCTGACAGCCTTCGGCTGGGCAGCTTGCTTGGGGCGGGCCTTCGCGAAGCCGCCAGGCAGGGGTTCTGCTGGAGTCGCCGCCTCGCTCGCCTGCCTTTGCGGCTCCTGATCCCGGTGGCATCTGTGCGAAGCCAGCCAGCCTGCCCAGCCCGCCAGTCCGCGGCCTTTTGTCATCATTCCGAGCGCGCACGCGCGCGCGCTCTCGCAGGGTCTCCGGTGCTGCGCCTGGGCGCGGCGACGGCGCAATCCAGCCGCCAGAGAGGGGCGGCCCCCGGCCGGGCCTCTCGGGACTCGCCTCGCCTGAGCCGCGCCAGCCGGAGAGAGCCGCCGCCGGCCATGGAGGTGGGCAAGCTGGTAAGGGCGCCGGCAGGTGGCCGCTCGAGTCTGGCGGGCAGCTGCGAGCCCGGGGGCCGGCAAAGCCCCACCCGGGCTCCGGAGAGATGGAGGGAGGGAGGCGGGCTCGTCTCGTCTCCGATTCCCGTTTGTGCGAGCGAGGGAGGGAGGTGCCTCCCGCCGCCGCCTTCTCTGCCGGCGGCGAAGCGGAGCTGCCTTCTTGCAGGAGACGAGCGAGCGAGGCGCCCGGGGCTGCCGCGCCCGCGACCATCCCTCCTCCGTGCGCGGCAGCAGCAGCAGCTCGTCCTCCTGCACGGCCTGGCTGGGCTCACTCGGGGCCCGGCCTCCTCCTGCACCCGTCCGTGGGCTGCTGCTGGCCCTGGCCGCCGGCGACCTCACGCCCCGCAGCCGAGGAAGCCGCGATCCCGCCTCAAGGGAACTCCTTGGCTGGAACCTGCTACTGCTGCTGCTGCCCGGCCGCCCGCCCGCCCGCCGTCTTGGGCGCCTGGAGAAGAGGCGGAGCCGCCGGGAGCCGCCGAGCGCAGCTACCGAGCGTGCCTTGGATCAGATCAGAAGCGTCCCGCCGGCCGCTGGAAGTGGCCCTCGGTGGCTCCGCGCCTCCTGTCTGTGTCCCCGGCCGGCAGACCGCTTCTCTTCTCCGGTCGTGGAGCTTCAGGGCCGGCCGGGGTCTGGCTCTTGATTTGGGCGGGGGCATGGGGGGGCTGCTGCTGCCGCCTGATGATCCCCTTCTTCCGGGAAGGGCTTCTCCGGGGAAGCGACCGACGTCCTCCTCCGTCCTCCTGGGAGCCTGTAGACTCGAAGGGAGGGACGCGCTGCGCTGCGCTGCCCTGCGCGGGGGGGGGGGGGGCTGCTGTGCCTCGGCTCTTGAAAGATGATGCGGGGGAGCGCGTGACGCCAGCAGCCCCCCCCCCCGGCCGGGCGGGCAGAAAGGGGCGAATGGGTCGCGTGGCCGGTCGTGCTCTGCTTGCTACCACTGGATACGCGCTGCCTGCCTGCCTGCCTCCCGCGGCTCACTGGACGCGCTGGGAGGGTCTTCTGCTGCTGCCTGCAGTGCTGCTGCCCCTTCCTTGGCAGCAGCACCCCCCCCCCCCGCTGGCTGCCTGGATGTCGTGGTGCCCGGCGGGCCTGGGAAGGGGGCAGCCGCCGCCTTCTGGGTGCACTTCCAGGGGAGGGGAGAGGAGGGGACACTGGCTGCAACTAACAAGGGGGCGGCGGCAGCGGCAGCAGCAGGGATTCTCTGGAGCGCAGCTTCCCTCCTTCCACCTGGGCAGTGCCTGAGCGCCGGCAGCAGCAGCAGCAGCAGCAGCAGCAGCAAATGATGCCCTGCTGCTGCCTGCCGTGACGTGGGTGATGCGCCGACCCTGCGGACTAGGCCAGGTGGGGAGCCGCAGCAGCACCCTGCAAACCTGGGCCCCAAAGCAGGGGCCGTGGCCAGAGTGGTGCCCCCGATGCCTTGGGGGTGCTGCTGGGGGGGGGGCGTTTTGCCCTGGCCTTGGTACTCGCTTCCTTGCCCACTCGGCAGAGGCCCGCCTGGGACCCTTCTGACTGGTGGGCGGCTGCAGGGCTGCTGCTGCTGTTGCACAAGACAGAGAGCAAGAAGGCGGCTTTCTGCACGCGCAGGAGGGAGGGAGGGAGGGAGGGAGGCCCTGGACTCAGTTCCTCCACTCACCAAAGGGCAGGTCATCTCCCTTCGGTGTGGCCTTCGACTTGGAGGAGCTGCTGCCAGCCCGAGTTGACAGGTCTGCTGCATTAGCTGGGCCCATGGCTTGGTTTGGTACAGACCAGGGCAGCGTGACGTGTCCCCTCCCTGCTCTGGCTGTGGGTTGAGAAGCTGGAGAGGGCTGCTGCTGACTCCTGGGATATGGGGCCCAGCCCACCTTCATGCCCTTCAGTGGCCGCCTGCTGGATGTCGCCAGGACTTTGCTGCTGCTGCTGCTGCTGCTGCTGCTGCTGCTTTTCGTGGCAATAGAACAGGGGTGGCCAGACCTGCTTTAAATTCTAAAATAGATTTGCTCACCATGAACATTAAACTTCTGTTTTACTGACTCCAGTGCACTCTCGGTTTATACCTGGTCAATAATGATAAAGCTTGAAACTTTCTTATTTCTCTTTTATATTAATTGTGATGCAAAAAAGAGCTCAGCCAACATATTTCCGAGAGCCGCACATTATAGGACAATGAACCGCATGTGGCTCAGGAGCCACCGTTTGGCCACCCCTGCAATGGAACGGGGGCTGTCAATGGAGACACTTTCACTGGCTGGCTGTGTCTTGGCTGTTTATCTTGCTACGGGGGGGGGGGGGTGATGTTTGTGTCCCATAACATAGGGCTGACCTGGGGGGGAGGAGAAGCCCGAAGAAGCTGTGTGTTTGCCCCCCCCCCGTGTGCCTCCTCTCCTGTGCTCCCAGCAGCCCCCCCCCCTCGTGGCGCCTGTTGACTCACTGGCCCTGTTGAAACCACTGTGGGTCTGGCCCATGTGGGGAGTGGAGGGGAAGCAGCTCTCCAGAAAGGAAGCAAGTTGCAGCTCTGCTCGGCTTCCTTCTGCCTGCAGACCACAGAAGCGACCGCCGGGCCTGTAGGCCCCTCCCTGGGACGCTGATCTGGGCCTGGAGGAGGAGGGCCTGTCTGTCCCTGGCAAAGACGGCAGGGGGGGGGGCTGGCTGGTACACAGAGGGGTCCAGATTGACTCTATCTGGCACATGGTGGAGCCTGGAGTCTGTGGCCCGCGCCCTGGTCTTCCATTCCCACTCCAGTGGCACTACCCAGAATGCCGTGTTGTAGCTTTCCTGGGCGTGTTCCGTTGAGTCTCCCCAGTGTGACTTGGAACAGACCCCCCCACAGCGTCCCCTGGAAATGGCCAGCTGTGCGAGAAGTGTTGCCAAGGAGCCGCTTCTACTGCCGCCCCCGCAGTCAGACTTGGATCGATGTCAGAGCCCTTCTCAGGTGGTTGAGGATCTCCCCCTTGGCACCTGTGGCAGGCACTGCCGCCCAGTGAGCCTCTCTTTCTGGGGTCAGGAGAAGGAGTGACCAGCCAGACGTGCCCAGGTGGGTTGACCACCTGGGCCGATTTTGCCCCAAAGGGTGGTTGAGGCCTCAGGTTCTGCGTGGAGAGGGGGGGAGCAGAGACGCCCATCGCCAGGGGAGGAAAGGGGGCAGCAGGCTGGTGGTGGCATTTGGGGTGCTGAGATTTCCCTGTGGATTCTGGGCCGGGAGCTTTTGATTCACGCGGCGTTGTGGTGTCAGGTGGGGGCACAGAGTACCGGAGGGCTGCTGGTGCCCCCTGGGCTGCCTGGGGTGGTGAGCCAGCTGGCCTCTTCCTGTGTGTGGCCTCTTCTCCACAACCTGCTCCGTCCAGGGTGGCTGAGGCAGAACATGCCTGACAGAGCTGCCCTTTCAGCGGAGGGCGCGGTAGCTGCTACTTTCATTCCCCTGCCTGGCTCCAGGAAGAAGCCCTCGGCCGGCCCTGAGAGTCAGCGCAGCTTCTGTTCTGTACAGGAATCCTGCAGGAAAGGGAGGCCAAGCTCCGGAATTCTGCCCCCCCCCCCATTCACGGGTCTGCAGCTGGGCAGGATTCCCTCGGGCAATGCCTCCCCTCCCTCCCATGATGCAAAGCGGTCCTCTTCTGTGGGATGGCGGAGTGGCAGAACTCCTCGGAGGGAAGGAGGCAACAGGCGGCCGGCGGCCTCTCTGGTTCTGAGAGCAGCAGGAGCAGCAGCAGCAGCAGGACTCCCTCCCTCCCTCTGGTGGCATTCAGAAGAACGTTGGCCTCCAATGGGCAGGGCAGGAGAAAGGACTCCGCCACTGCCGCGGAGGCAGAGTCAGCCCTTGGGCCGGCACAGGGGTTCTGGGTCCCTGGATTGTGGCCTAGATGGCTAGGTCAACGGGCGGCTCGCGCTTTGCCAGCTCTGCTGGGTGCCACCCGACCCCCCACCTTTCCATTGCCCCAGTGCAGGCCAGGCGTGTTTCCAGGACCCGCCTTGTGGGTGTCTGGTTGGGGGCCGGTGTTGCTGCCTCTGGGGCAGCTGCTCGTTCCTCTGAAGTCTTCTTGCTAGCCTTTCCCTCTGCCTTGGGAGCTGCTGATGGGACCTTTTCTGTGGATTAGTAGAATAAACAAAGTGAAGCGGGGGTGGAGTGGGTGGGCTGTGGCAAGGAGGGGCCCGACTTGGGCACCGGCCGGGGGAGCTGGTGAGTGGAACATTGGGGGTGGGCGGGGGGCAGAGCAGTTGGCCCTGAAACGGAGGCGCGCCTTGCTCCACACCCTTACTGCCAGCCTGCATCCAGACCCCTGTCCACTTGGGGGGCAGCAGGCCTGACGTGATCCCTGCCGTCTTGCAAGTCATCCAGGGCTCTCCTGCTAATGGTTCTTCCTTCCTTCTGCATTTAGACCGTCAGCATCAACAAGGCCATTAATGCTCAGGAAGCTGCTGTTAAAGAGAAACACGCCAGAAATATCCTTTTGAAAGTTGGCAAAGACCGGAGAGGCTGAGGCTGTCTGAGCCGGGTGGTGCCTAGAGCCCTCGCGGCTTGTGGTGGGTTGCTTCCCACTTGCCCTCCCTCGAGTGGGGGGGGGGCAGGAGGCTGTGGGGGGGCAGAGAAGCAGGGGCAGCTGAGGAGGGAGAGGACAAGTGCCTCTTGCCCAGGGGCTGGGGGGTGCTGGGCAAACCCAGAGAGCTCCGCTTGCTCAGACCAAGGCCTCATTTGTTCCCAGGCACACCCCACGGGCTGGAGCAGGAAAGCCCACAAGCCAGGTGTGGGACCCTCTCCTGCTCTCTTCCCCCCCCCCCCCCACACACACACCAGTTGCTGTTCAGAGGTGAGCTTTCATCTCTCTCTCTCAGGCATCAGCACACATGGCTCCAACAGAAAGGGGGGCAGGCTGGGAGGGGTGTGGCTTGGTTGCTGCTGTTCTCCTCCTCCTCCTCTTCCTCACGGGGGTCTGCAGGTGGGGTCTCTGGGGACCTGAGAGGGGAGGGGCACAGTCTGAGCTGGCAGGCTCTTCTCCCTGTTGGCTCAGGCCTCGCTCTCCGGCTGGCAGGGATGCCGGCTCCTCCTCTCCTCTCCGGGGCCTTTCCTTAGCCGCCGCTCACCATGCATCCTGGGGACTCACCACGAGAGAGGCGCCCACACCTTCTGGGCAGTGGTCAACCGCCTGCCCCTCTCCAGCAACGCCGTCCTCTGCTGGAAATTCTGCCACGTCTTTCACAAGCTCCTTCGTGACGGCCACGCAAACGTAAGGCTGCTGTTGCCCCTCCTCCGAGTCCCGCTGTCGCTCTCCTCCGCGGACCGCTTTCTCGTGCTGCAGGCGGAGCGCCGGCCTGTGTGGGGCTGAAGTGGTTCAGTTTCCTCAAGCACCCCAGTCCTGCTCCTGAAACCATACTGAGTTCGATGGAGCCAGGATGTGACTCCGCAAAGGCCGCTTCGTTTGTTAATAAGTAACCATGGTCGATGTTGCCTGTCTGTCGGAGTGTTAACCCTGGTTGAGGGTCCCAATCCAACAAGCGTTGCCCCTGCTTGTGCGGGGAGCGTCTCAAAGACACAAGTGAGGGTTGCTGGCTGCTTTGCAAGCAGAGATTCTGGAAACCAAGGTTTTGTATCGCCATGGCTTCTAGCCAGTTGTGGTCCAGATACGTGGATAAGATCATCACCTGGACCATAGCTGAGGCAAACCAGCCCAAGGCTCTTTGTCTAGAGCTGGCTAAGAGACTGACCTGTCAATCAGAACCTTCCCAGCCCACGCCTGGCCTTTGCCACGATCAGCCCACGGAGACACCTTCGGCAAGCCACTCCCTCTGAGCTGCAGCGTGGGGAGCACGAGCACATCACCGGTTCACCGGCTGCCCCGAGAGATCGGTGCGAGGTGTTCTGTGTGCTCGCAAAGCCCTCTGCAGATGCCGCGTGGATGTGCGGATTCTGGGCCTGCTTGTCTGCCTCTCGCGTGGCCCCCAGTCCTGCCTGGTGGGTCTGTCTCCAGGGCACCAACGGGCTCCTCTCTCTCCGGCAGGTTTTGAAGGATTCCATGCGGTACAAGAGCGAGCTCAGCGACATGAGCCGCATGTGGGTGAGTGCTGCTGCTGCTGCCGCCACTGGGGGGGGGGGGCTCCCGGTCCTGAGCTGGAGGGACAGCTGGATGCCCCTGGGCTAGAGCCAGGGACCTGGGCCCTTGAATCCAGCCCAGAGACGACCCCTGCCACAGGCTCTGCGCTTGTGCCACTGAGTTGCATGTGCCCCTCCCCCTTGCCACCAGGGTTCAGTTCTGAGCACTCGGGCGGGCAGGTGTTGCTTCTCTGCTGTGAAGACCCCCTTGCCACCGGGGGACGGGGACATCTCCCTTCTGCACCACCCGCGGCGTCTGTGCTAGCCCTCCCAGGAGCGCTTCCGCTCTCGTGCTCTGGGCTGACGTGAGCTGGCTTTCCTCCCAGGCAGGCCAGGCCTGTCCCGCCTCGGGGTGCCCCCCCCATCTCACCCTGGGCTTCCTCCACAGGGTCACCTGAGCGAGGGCTACGGGCAGCTGTGCAGCATCTACCTCAAACTGCTGAGAACCAAGATGGAGTTCCACACAAAGGTAGGTAGGTAGGTGCCAGCTTGCCCCTGCGCTTCGCAGCGTCTCGCACTCTGCCAACGCAGCTGCTGGAAGCAGAGGCTGGAGGGCAGAGTCGGGGTCTGCCCAGGAGGCGGGCGAGGGGCTTGGCAGAGCAGCCTGTGCGGCTTGTGTCCCTGGCCACAGTCCCTGGAAAAGAGGTTGCTCTCGGTTCCTCGGAGGGCTCCGGAGCAGTTGGCGGGAAGGCCTGGGGGGGGGGGTCTGTGGCAGCAGCGGGCCTGGCGCCAGGGTGCCGGAGGAGAAGGCCGGCTCCTCTGCCACTCCTGCTCGGCCAGCTGAGTCCTTGGTTGGGCAGCCATAGCGACGGACCCGTTCCCCGGCCTGCTCCTCCTGCCTCTGGCATAGGACGGATGGGGGAGCTGGCCGGGAGGCCCTTCTTCCTGTTTCCTGCCTTCCATGAGGGGGGTGGGGAAGGTGGTCGCCTTTTGTCCTCAGAAGGGGAGGGCTGAGGAGGGGCCGGGCTGATAGCCGCAAGCCCAAGGGCAAGGGGGTGGATTCTGCACGCCCTGGTCTGCAGAACACCTTGCAAAAGCGGGGGGGGGGGGATGTGGCCCTGGCCCAGGCGGGAGTTGTTTTTCCTGCCTCTGCAAGCTCCCCTCCCTCCTGGCCGGGTTGTGGTTGGCTGCAGGCCACCCCATTTGTCTCGGCTGCATCCCGTTTGGGAAGGAGATGGTAGCAGCAGCAGCAGCAGCAGCAGCAGGTATTTATAGAACGGAATCTGGCTGGCTGGCTGGACCAGGAAGCCCTGGCAGGGCCCTTCAGGCAGAGCAGTGCGCAGCCCTTGCCTGGGCGGAGGAGGTGCCTGCTGCGAGAGGCAGGGAAGAGGCCGCCTTCGAAGCTCTGCCTGGGCGGAATCCACCTTTGCAGGATGGGGCTCCCTGGGGAAGAAGGGAGGGGCGTGTTTCTCCTCCCTTCGGCCCTGCCGTCAATGTGCGCAGTAGGTTTTGCGTCTCGGGGGATGCGCACAGCCTTGTGCGCCACTCCCAGCAAGGTGGCGAAGAAGCACCTGGAGGCCTGGGCTGGCGAGAGCCGCCGGGCTGCAGTCCAAGACTTGTGGCTGCCCCTGTCTGCCTGCTTGGCGCTGGAGTTCTGGTGAGGCCGCAGAGCAGGAGCCAAATTTGCCAGGGCCTTGGCCTGATTCTCCCCCCCCCCCCCGCAGAACCCTGGCTTCCCGGGAAACCTCCAGATGTCAGACAGGCAGCTGGATGAGACAGGAGAGAACGATGTGAACAACTTGTGAGTAGGGCTTGGTCTGCGGCGGAGGGAGCAGT
Source organism: Plestiodon gilberti rubricaudatus (assembly GCA_026170595.1). Classification (NCBI taxonomy): domain Eukaryota; kingdom Metazoa; phylum Chordata; class Lepidosauria; order Squamata; family Scincidae; genus Plestiodon; species Plestiodon gilberti. Next base: position 57,408,505 of record JANXHW010000007.1, read on the forward strand.
TGCCTGGCAGTGATTGTAGACAAGGCCCCGGGGGCCGGCCTGGCTGGCTGGGGGGGGCACAGGTTGGGGGGGCGGAGTGGCCAAAGGCTTTGAGGTGGTGGTGCTGGGCTCCTGCATCTTCCCCTCTCTCCCGTCTTTCAGTTTCCAGCTCACCGTGGAGATGTTTGATTACCTGGAGTGTGAGCTGAGCCTCTTCCAGACAGGTAGAGCCTCGCAGCAGGCCCTTCGTGGGGAAAGTGGTTCGGCCGGCTTCTCTTGGGGGGAGGGAAGGGATGCCCCCCGCTCCCCTGGGAGCAGCAGCAGCAGCAGCAGCCCTTCTCTGGCTCTCTGCCCCTGAACCTGGAGGGAGGCAGCTAGCTCCACGGCAAAATGAGCAGGACTCCTGCTTGGAGGCAGCCTAGCCTCTGGGCACGTACGGAGCGCAGCTGAGCTCATCTCCACCCACTGTTCCGTGTCGTCGTGCGGGCTGGGAGGGGCCAGGGGCCCTCTGGTCCGCCCCCCCCCAGCACTGCCTCTGTGGTTCCCTCTCAGTGTTTGGCTCCCTGGACACGTCTCGCTCCGTCTCGGTCACTGCCGCCGGCCAGTGCCGCTTGGCGCCGCTGATCCAGGTCATCCTTGACTGCAGCCACCTCTACGACTACGCGGTGAAGCTCCTCTTCAAGCTCCACTCCTGTGAGTGCCACGCGGTGGCGGCCGGCCTGCTCCCTGGGCTGCCAGACGCCAGGCCTGCGGGGCTGGCTGTAGCTGGCCTAGCCCTGGGGCTCCCCTGGCTTACCGCTCAGGCCCTGCCTAACGTGACCAGGGGGGAAGCCAAGCGTCAGGAGTTCGGAGGGCCCAGAGCGCGTCGTAAGCGTTCCGTTGGTAATCCTTACAACAACCCTGTCAGGCAGGCCACTATTCCTGCCTTGGGGTGGGGAGTGGGCTGAGAGAGGGCGGCTAGCCGGAGGCCGCCATGCAGGGAATGGGTGGCTGAGGAGAGCTCTTGGTTACAGCTCGACGTCCTACGATGCCCACTGTCCCTACGCTGGGGGTTGTGAGGGGCTCCGGGCTTTGCCCAGCCTGCTGGAGAAGGGGACCCTGAGGCAGCAAACCCCCGGGCCGCTCCTCTCGCTTGTGCACCCCCACCCCACCCCAGCCCCCTTGCTCAGCCCCTTTCCCCTTCCCCCAGGTCTTCCAGCTGACACCCTCCAAGGCCACAGGGACCGTTTCCTGGAGCAGTTCAAGAGGTAGGTCTGCTTGGCTGGATCCTGACCTCTGGCTGGGACTGGCTGATCCGCTTGGCCACAGCGAGGAGCAGGTGGCAGCCGCAGCCCAGCGGGGCCTTTGGCTGCTTCCAAGCAAATCGGTGGTTTTTGTGGGTTGGAGGAAGGAGGTCCTGGTCTGGCCGAGAGGAATGGGGCAGTGGGCCCGATCCTGGACAGTCATGTCGAGTAGCGGCGACACGCTCAGGCTGGCCCAGAGGAGCACTGGGGGGCTGGCTGGGACTCGACTCTCGTTTGCACTTTGCAGGCTGAAGGACCTCTTCTATCGCTCCAGCAACCTGCAGTACTTCAAGCGGCTGATCCAGATCCCGCAACTGCCGGAGGTGAGCTGCGCCCCCCCCCGCGCTGTACCCTTCCCACCTGCCAGAGCCGCGTGGCCTGTCGCAGGGGGGGGTCTCCGCCACTCTCAGCCGCACCCCCCTCTCTGTCCACCAGACTCCACCCAACTTCCTGCGGGCCTCGGCGCTCTCGGAGCACATCAGCCCCGTGGTGGTCATCCCGGCGGAAGGGTCGTCCCCCGACAGCGAGCCCCTGGCGGACCTGGTGGAGATGGAAACCTCTTCGCAGCAGGTGCCTGGAGCGGCCTGGGAGCCTCACGAGGGAGGGGAGGGTGCAGCCCCCTGGCGCCATGCCCTGGGCTGCTGAGCTGGCGTCTTCGGGACAGGCGTGCCGGTGCTCAGCCCCCCCGGCTGGCATGGGGCTGCCTGCTTCATCCCTCCTGTCTTCCAGGGTGACAATAAGTTTGACGACCTCTTTGGCAGCTCCTTTGGCAGCGACCCCTTCAACTTCAACAGCCAGAACGGGATGACCAGAGAGGACAGGTGAGTGCCTGGCAGCCCTTCCTTGCTGGGGCTTCAGGAGCAGGGGGTGGGCACATGAATTCAGACGCACCTGGGGCATCCTGGCCGCTCCCTGCGACACACCAAGGGGGCCTGCGTGGGGCAGAGGAAGCAGAGGCGTGGACCTTTGCGTGGCTTGCAAAGGCCACCTTCAGGCCACCGGCTTCTGCTGCTCCTGGTGGACTCTCCCTGACGATGTCGCGGTGCAACGGACGGCCCCTCTCTCTCTCCCCTGTTTGTTCAGCAATTGTTGAATGAGCAGGGGGGGGTTGGAGGGGGGGCTCCAGCCTGAGGACTGCAGCTGCCTGAAGTGTTTCCACAAAAGCGGGGAGGGACGGCACCCTCGCACGCTCTGGGGCCTTGCAACCCACCCCCAGATTGGCCTCCGCCAGGTCCCCCAAAGGAAAGGGGCAAAGCAGGGGACCAGCGAGGGGCACATCAGTCCCCCTCCTTCCTCGCAAGGGGGGCTGCTGCAGGCTTTCCAGCCTGTCCCCTTGTGTCCCAGTTGTCGCTGAGCTGGGGTTGCACTGGTTGACATGTGCATCTCTCCCTCTCTCCTCCTCTCAGAGACCAGCTGGTTGAGCACATGCACAGGGAGATCAGCGACCTGAAGGCGGAGCTGAAGAACGTCCAGGCCGAGGTGAACCTACAAGGCAGCCCCCCCTGCCCCCCTCCTGCAGCGATGGGAAGCGCCTCCCACCCACTCCAGAGGAGGGGGCCACAAAAGGGAATGGCCCCAGGCAGTCCTCTCTCCTCCCTCCCTCCTTCAGATTTTGCCCCTAGTCCGGCCTTTTCTTTCCCTTCCTTTGAGGGTTAACCAGGAGGGGGAACCTAAAAAAAGAAGAAGAGAAAGCCAGAGCGGCAGGAGAGGCTCTGCCTGGATCAGGCTGGAGCAGAGCAGCGCTTGGCAGTGTGAGGAGGCTCCCTCCCTCCCTCCCTCTCGCAGCAGCGGCAGGTGCAGGGGAAGGGAGGAGGGTGCGAGACGAGGGCCGGAGTGCGGAAGGTGGAGCCAGGTGCACAAGCCTCCAAGCAAGGTGGCACGCCTGGCATGTGTGATTGGCAGCCCTGTGGGGATCCGACCAGAGAGCCCATAGGAGGCGACACTGGCGTGAGGCCTGGAACAGTGCCAGCCTCCGAAGTGGGGGGGGAGGTAAGCAAAGGAGGCCCGGGGGGGGGGATGTAGTTGTCATCCCTGCTTGTGTTCAGGGAGGGAGATTATTCCAGAAGAGCTTCGCTTCTGGATCAGGCAGCTGGTAGCTAGCAAGATCCAGAAGGCCCCGGGGGCACTAGATGCAAATTTGAACCCAATGGAGGAAAGTTGGTGCAGCCCCCACCCCTTGGAGGGAGGGCTCCCCACCTTCAGGCAGGGAGGCAGCGAGAGAGAGACTCCCCCCCCCCCCACGCAGCGTCAGTGCGACAGCACACAGTACCCAGGTCAGAGCAAAACCGGCCTGTTCTCAGTCCCAGAGAAGCATTTGCAGAGCGCCCTAACCTACGGGGGTGGGGGAGGGCTCCCCAGGTCAGAGGGATCCGTTCAGACATTGGGGGACTCGAGGAAGGAGAGGGATGAGAGAGAGGACATCTGGGCCCTCCAGTTCAGGCTCCCAGCAGGGGGGGGAATGGATCCCATGTGCCGGATTTTCAGGGGGAAGAGCCGGCATCCTTGGCGAGGCGCCTCTTGTAGCCTCTTGTAGCAGGGAGGGAGCAGGAGTGCCAGGGCACGGCTGCCGCCAGCTCCAGTTGCTGGCTCAGAAACGCCTGCAGGGCATTAGACCGGGCAGGATCCTGTCCACAGCTACTAGCGGAGGCTCTTTGCCATCTGCCTGCTGCCTTCTGCACAGGCACAGAGCCGACCTCTGGCGCTAGTCCCAGGGTTTTGTGAACCCTCCTGCCCCGTGTGTGGCTGTGTGCCTCCAGCGTGGGAAGGGCGCCTGGTCCCTCAGTCCCTTCCTCCAGCAGCACTGTTAGGATCACTTCCTCTTTGTCCTTCCGTCGTCGTTGAGAGAAAGATGACTCGGCCTTTCCGCCCATTTGCTTGTTTCTCGTATACAATAGTATTTTTATAAGAACCCTTTCAAAAAGTCTTCATAGCGTACTTGGTACGACGTTAATATACCCTTTTAAAGTGGTCCCGGCTGCTCCTACGGGGAGGGGGGAGAAGCCCCCCCTCTGCTGACAGCCACGACAGCTGGTTTCTCGGCCTCTCGTGGACTCCTGTGCCACTGCAGAAAGTTTCGAGGCGGACGAGGAAGAGTCGGAAACTGCGCCCGGAATTTGCCTCCGCCTCTACAGTGGCCATGTCTGACCCTCTCCCCTCGTTCTCCATCCCCACAAGCAGCTTCTTCAAAGCCGCTGGGCCAGACATGCAAAGACCCAATACTCCAGATGTGGACTTACCATTAATTTGTCTTACCCAGTGGCATAAATAATAATATTGGCTGTTGTGAGGCAAAACGTACCCTTATGGAAGCCATGCTGCTTCTCACTCAGCAAAGCTTATTCTTCTGTGTGTTCCAATATTTTAACCTTGATCAGCATGGAGAGATACACAGGGGTTCTGGAGGGGGGACCCCTCCCGCCGCCACGACCACTTCACCATCCTGATAAAGCGGGTTGTGAGGCCTCTTGCGAATCGAAAGCCAGAATGAGGAAGTGAAATTCCTCTTACGATCACCACCGAAATCTCCTGCCTTTCCTCTCTGCTTCTGGCTCCCCCTTGAGTCGCATCCGTCCAGGATCCAGGCACCCTGGGGATCCAGGCCCATGATATGGCGTGCGTGTTCATCACCAGGGCAGTACTGATGGAAAGACCAGCCCAGGCCACCGGGGGGGGGGGGCTAAGGCGTCCCTCCCCTGCACCCATGGCACTGCTGGGGCCAAGGAGCGGGGCTGGGGCTCCTGCTTCGGGGCCTCCGCAGCCGAACCGCTTCCGCCACCCTGCCGTGTTGTCGACATCCGCTCAGCTCTGCCTTCTCCCCCTGTCCGATCTGCAGAACCGCCGTGTTGTGATGCAGCTGAAGGGGCGGATCAGTGAGCTGGAAGCGGAGCTGGCAGAGCAGCAGCACCTCAAGCGGCAGGCGCTGGACGAGAGCGACTTCCTGCGCACGGAGCTGGACGAGCTGAAAAAGCGGCACGAGGACACGGAGAAAGCGCAGCGCAGCCTGACTGAGATCGAGAGTGAGTGGGGGAGGGGAGGGAGCCTAAGGTGCCGAAGGCGCGTTCCTTAGAGGGCTGCAGCCTAGACAGCATCAACTAGTCATCACCGGATGACTGTTCTGGACCTCCTTCCAGAGTCGCATCCGGAGCCTCTTGCCCGTTTGGCCAGTGTGTCTGCCAAGGCCTGCAGTGTCTTGGTCGTTGTCCACAGGAAGGCGCATCTTTTCCCGTTGTCTGTGCAGCAAAAGGCAGATAACCTCAGCAGACGGGCGTATTCTAGGGACCCTCAGCCAGCCGTAGCGGGTCGAGCAGAGGGGGCCTTAGTCTCCTGCTGCCCCCCGGAAAATGCTCCCTCTTCCTGTGCCCCCCCCCCGCACCTGGTTCAGCTGTTCCTGCCGGGGATTTGCTGAGTGACTGATCGCGCAGCGCAGAATAAAACCGGACTCCAGGATCTGAACTGGCGGCCCACGTGCGCCCCTTTGATCCCCCACTTTGGTCTGTGGTTCATAGGGCTGGAGAGTTGCCTTCTTCTTGGCTGGTCTGGGCTCAGCCCCCACTGTTCCTTCTGTATGGTGCAGGTCAGGGTTGCCCTTGGATGAGGATGTAGGACAGCGGTAGAAGTCCCTCTGCACATGCACTAGGGCGCTCTCGCTGCCTTGGGAAATGTGTCTGGTGCAGCCTTGGGCTGACCTGTCATCCATAGGGGGCTCTAGCAAATGAAGGGCGCTTCAGACCGCACGAATCTCGGCTCGTCCCGGATCTTAGCGGATCTTAGCCGAGGCGTGCTTGGGTGTCTGGTTAACACAGCAGAAGCGAGCGGTCTCCCGATTGCCGGCACGCTCGAACATCCCCTGGGCCATGTTTTCAGGGGGACGCACAGTGACGCTACTGGAGCCACCAATCAGAAGAGAGGGGGAGGAGTGTTAGCCAATCACCGTGGAGGTTTCTTCCAAGAAGGTGGGACAAAAGGAGGGACTATTTGCAGGGAGACACTCTTGCGGACAGGCAGGTCGGTGGCCAGCCTCTCGCGCTGGCTCGTCTTTGTCCGCTTCCGCAAGCGGTCTGAATCCGCCTTGAGGGTATCACATCACCCCACCCTGGGGGCAAGATACTCTTTTGCACCCCAGAAGTGATAGCTTCCCAACCCTGGACCCACAAGAGAGAGGAGCCGTAAGCCTCCATTCCTGGCGATTCCAAGGCTGGCAGAGCCGTCCGTCCCGCCCACAGAGAAGGGAGAACCGGACAGGGGCAGAAGCACAAGCCAGTGAAATCTGGCTTGTAATTTTGGAGGAACTTTTCAGAATTGGCGGAGTCCAGTGGCGCTGGCTTGCCTCTCCCTCTTCAGCAGCCTTACAGTCGTGCCCCCCCCCTCCCCAGTCTGCTTCTGCTGGTGGAGACAGACAGTTCCTTGGGCTTTTCATTTGGACTTCTTTGCTGGTGGGGGCTGGAGGTTTTCTTCCAGGCTCAGTCTGGGGGCTCAGGGGAAGCCCTCCCCTCCCACCGGGGTCCTTCCTCTTGCCTTTGAAACAAAGAGGAAAGTCTTCCCAGAAGTCAAGACTGCCCCTTCCCCAAGACTTAGGAACTTGTGGCAAGTTGAAATTATTCTCATTTTGAGAGATGGTCTGCTGACTCAAGAAGGTCTGAAACAGTGGTGGGGCAGCACCCCAGAATGCCTCTCTCTGCCCCCCCCCCCTGCTGCCAGAGCCTGTGGGGTGGATTCCAGCTCTCTGTGAGGGGGCAGGTTGGCCAGGCTCCTATCCCAGAGTGGGGAGGGGCAAGGTGGTGTCCTGCCCCCTCCCCTCTGTGGTGGAGCTGGACCTGGGCCCGCCCCGCCCTCTGGGAGTCACAGCCCTGCCCTGCCTGTCTTTCTGCCGCCCGCAGGGAAGGCGCAGGCCACCGAGCAGCGCTACGCGAAGCTCAAGGACAAGTACAGCGAGCTGGTGCAGAACCACGCAGACCTCCTGCGCAAGGTAGGGCCTCCTCCGGGGGGGGGGTGTTTCCGGAGCCAGGATTGTGTGGCCTGAGATGCAGCCACGGGGGGGGGGGCTGTGGACCGAGTCAGTGGCGGGGGGGAGTCCCCACTGGCAATCCCAGACCCCTTCTAGGCCAGCTGGAGGGTGTCTCTGCGGAAAGGCCCCAGTACCCTCCCCGAGGGCCCGACGAGGGGCCCAGCAGCCACCTTGCGGCGCTCAGCAGGGCTGGGCCTGGCCGGTGCCTGAACCTGGGAGCCCCGGCGGGCAGCCTGCCCCGGTTCTGCCTGCCAGAAGAGAGGCCACAGACCAGGACGCAAGTCCAAGAGGCGCCTGTCGCCTCTCCTCCGCAGGGCCCAGAACAGCAGCCTCAGCGACAGGTCGTGGTGGCAAAGGGACTCGAAGCGCCAGTCAGGCCGGGAGCCCTGGGAGACTTTGGGACTCTCTCTGGGAAGACCCTCCAGGGCCGCTTCGAGGTCTTCAACACAGTGATGGGGGGGGCTGCATCTCGTGTGGCATCCTCCCTTTCCCCTGTTTCCCCAGAAGGTGCCCCCCACCTGTTCAGCCATGTTACCCACGAAGGGCCATGGGGCCACCCCTCCTCTCCCCATGGCCCTGACCTTCCCACTCTTCCTCTCTCTCAGAATGCTGAAGTCACCAAACAGGTGACGCTGGCCAGGCAGGTCCAAGGCGACGCCGAGCGGGACAAGAAGGAGCTGGAGGACTCTTTCCAGCGGCTGAGCGAGCAGGCCCAGCGGAAGGTGGGGCGCTGCAGGCAGGGCGTCCTGGGGAGGGAGGGGGTGGGGAGTGGAGGGTGCAGGGCGTGTGACGGTGCTCTCCCGCCTCCTCCCCCCCCCAGACCCAGGAGCAGGCAGACGTCTTGGAGACCCTGAAGAGAGAGCTGGTGGCCAGCAGGCAGGAACTGCAGGGGCTCCGGAGCTCCGTGGAGTCCAGCGCGCAGGTGAGGCCCTCCTCCCCTGCAGGGGGGGACGACGACATGGGTGCCTCCTCTCTCTGCCACCATGAAGCGAGAGGAAGGCGGTGGCAGTGGGTGGAAGACGGGGAGAGGGCAAGCTGCTGTAGCCGCTGTAGAGGGACAGGACTCTGGGTGACTTGTCCTCTCTCTTCTTGCCTGGCTAGTCTGAAGCCCAGCACAGTGCCCAGCTGGCTGGCCTGCAGCAGGAGAAGGCCTCCTTCGCAGAGACAGTGGCCCAGCGCGACCAGCAGGTGGCAGCCTTGCAGGGCGAAGTGCAGCAGCTGACGGCCGCCCTGGAAAGGGAGAAGGCGGAGCAGGGCAAGGCGGTGGAGGAGCTGCAGAGCCGCCTGGGGGACACGGTACGCTGGGCGTGGGGGGGGGGCTGCTCCAGCAGCTCCAGCCAGCAGCCTCCCTGGAAGTGGCAGGGAGGGCTCTTGGGGGGCTGCCCAGCTGGGTCCTGGGGCTTGCCCAGGGCAGGCAGAGGACCTCCGAACCCCCTCTCAGCCCCGGTGGCCTGGCCCCCCAGCAGGTCTTTCCACACACCCGCTCAGATGAGTCTGGAACAGTCGGGGTACGGGGGGGGGGGATCTCAGTATTTTGTGCATAGGGCTCCTTTGCTGCCAAGGGGGTGGGGGTGACTCCTGGCTCTGAGACCCTGCTTCGGCCAACCTCTTCTGTTGTGCACCAGGCTAACCTGGAGAAAGGAGAAGGGCCAGATTCCCCCCCCCCCCGAGCTCCTGTGTTTAGAAGGCCCAAGGGGGGAGAGGGAGCTGATTGGCCAGTATTGGGGGAGTCATGGGGCACCCCCCACTTCTTCCTCCAGTCCAGAATTCAGGCACTGGCTGGAGCAAAACCCGCGCGATGCCGTTGCTGCTTGCCCAGCGCTCGGGATGCCGTGCACCAGGAGGCCCAGCCGGGGCAGGGGAGGGGGGGGGCGGGCCGGCCCTGAGTGGCCTCCAGCCAGCCAGCCGCGGGAGGAGGGCGAAGGCCTCAGTGTCCCCCTTCTCTGCCCGCAGGAAAGCCGCGCTCAGGCCCTCCAGCAGCAGCTCCTGGACAAGCAGTTCGCCCTCCTGCAGTGCGCCGTGGAGCAAGCCGAGCAGATGGTCCGGAGTGCCCTGTCCTGCCTCGAGGAGCCTGCGCACGTCAGCTGCATGAGCTCCGCAGGTCAGCAGCAGGCCGGGAGGGAGGGGTCTTGCATCCTGCCCCCCCCCCCGGGGAAGGGGCCCAAAAAAGGCTGTTGCCTTAAACGGCCGGCAGTATGGGAGGGGGCTCACTTCACTCTTCCTTTTGTGTGTCGTCCAGATTACCTTCTGACCAGGACACTGGTGGCTTCTCAGTGCACAGAGCGGCTGCAAGAGGCGTGTGGCCAATACCTGTCCGAGCTGTCAGGTGAGAGGAGCCCAGGCAACAGCTCCTGCAGCAGCAGGGTAGCTGCATGGCGAAGGGCAAAGGGTTGGCGCTGGCTAGATCCTCGGGACGACTGCACGCGCTCCAGACAATCGGTCTCTCTGGGGGGGGTCAGTGCCCCCTCGGCTCAGGTGCTTTCTCTGCTTGCTTTTAGATGTGAGCGGCTTGTTGTCCTGTGTGGCCCCCTTCGCCCACCTGATTAGCGACACCATTGTGCAAGCCAGCGCCACGTCACACATGGCCCCCGTGGAACCTGCTGACCGTGAGTCTCCTCTTCCGAAGGCGGCAGGCCAGGGAGGGACGCGGGTCTCCTTCCCGGGAGGGACCGGTGGCTGAGCGGCCCCTTTTCCATGCCGTGTCTTCTTCTTCTTCTTCTTCTTTGCAGTGCTGATGGAGGCCTGCAAAGAGTGTGGGGTCGAAGCCCTGAGCTACCTGGGCGCCCTGAGGGACAAGGCCTCGCTGGAGGGGGCCGACTGCACAGCGGTCGCCAACTGCCTCCGCCGGATCACCGCGATCGGAGAGGTGAGCAGCACCGGGGCGGGAAACGGTCTGGGGCTCGAGAAGCTGGAGGTGGAATCTCGTCTCCCGTCCTCTTGCAGGAGCTGCGTCCCAAAGGCCTGGACGTCGAACAGGAGGAGCTGGGGGACCTGGTGGACAAGGAGATGGCAGCCACGGCGGCAGCGATTGAGGCCGCGGCCACCAGGATTGAGGTGAGATGATGGGAAGTTGCGTGGGGGGGGGGAGCACCCTTGGCCAGTGGTGCCGCCTGGGGGTGTCTGAGCTCAGCAGTCTCCTGAGAGGAACCGATGGGGCCGGCCGGGTGCCAACAGCCACTTGTCTGGAAAGAGAGCTTTGTACAGAGACGCAAACTGGCCCACGGACTGTATTCCAGCAAGTCCCACAAGGCTTTGCCACGGTCTCACTTTGTCCATTCCTCCTTTCACCACACCGGCACGCTTGCCCGAGTGGGCTGTTCCACCAGCAGTCCTCTTTCCCTGGAAGGAAGCAGCGTTGCCCGCCTGTCAGTTCACACGTTCCAGAGATCCTTGCAGCTGTCCGTAGATGATCAGCAACCTTCTTCCCGCAAAATAGTTCCAAACACTCTTAGGAGTCTGTGGCATGTTTTGAAAGGAGCAGAGGGAGGGGCTGATGTGCAGGAGAGGAGGAGGCACGGCTTGTGGGGGGGGGAGTGATCCGAAGTGGGGTCAAGGGAGGGTTTCGAGGAGGGCAACAGGGCAGTCATCTCAGGGGTGGGGAGGGATGGGGCAGAGGGAGGAACCTGAACGGAGGGGGCCAGATTGGGTGGGGTCGAAGAAGGGGGCAACGTCCTGCGAGGAGGGGAGGGGCAGCGGGCTGCAGCCCCGTGTTTGACCCACCTTCTCCTCTCCCTCGGTCGTCACAGGAGATCCTGAACAAATCGCGGGCAGGAGACACAGGGGTGGCGCTTGAAGTCAACGAGAGGTGGGTGTGGAGGGCTGCGCTGTGCACCTCCGACTTGTGGGGCGGGGTGGGGAGGAAGCCTCATCTGCCAGGCCTCTTGCCCTGTGGGAAAGCTGCAGGTGGCCCGTGGTGAGCGGCCTGGGACCCTTTGCTCCAAGGAGTCGGGGTGGCGGGAACACGGGGGATGGGGATCTGCACCCCCTCCTGCCGCCCAACCCTCCCGGATCTGTTGGCCTTGAGGAGAGCCAAGACCTTTTCTCTTGCGGGCCAGAGGGCTTTCCTCCTCCCCCTCCTCCCTCAGGGTGGAGCTAGCACCCCACCCACCGTGATCGGGGAGGGGGCGGCCCTTGGCTCCCTTCTGCCCTTGCCTGCCTGCAAGGCTCCGCCTGCCTGTGGTGGGGTGTGAGGGTCTTGGGCCATCGCCCCGTCACGGCTTGGTCCCTTGCAGGATCCTCGGCTCCTGCACAGGCCTCATGCAGGCAATCCAGGCGCTGGTGCTGGCTTCGAAGGACCTCCAGCGAGAGATTGTGGAGAGCGGGAGGGTGAGTGTGGGGCGCGGGGGGGGACACACACACGACACCCAGCCTGCTGCCCCCGCTTCTCATTCTGCGTTGCTTCTTGAAAACGGACAGCTGCCAAGCAGCCGTCTGAAAAGTCCTCCTCCGCCTTTGCTCCCGAGCAGCAGGGCGGGGGGGGGGGGGCTGGGGAAATGGGTTCCGGCCCCTGCCAGGCCTGGTGGGGATGGTCTGTCGCTGCGTCAAGGGCCACAGGGAGGGACTGGGAGCTTCTGGGGGGTTGACGTGCTGAATGTCTGCTGGGCAAACTGGGAGGAGGGGCGACATCACTGTGGGTCTCAGTCCCCGTCCCCCCCACTCTGGCTGGTCTGGGGGGTGTCAGGTTGGGCCGGTGGCGGAAGGAGCTGGGAAGAAGGTTGGGCTTTCCAGGACACAACCCTTCTCGGCACTGCAGGGGGGGCCTCTTTGCAGGGGTTCGTTCCCCAACTCGCTCCTCTTGACAAGCACCCGGCCCATGGCCCCGCCAGCGGATCCCCCCGACAGCAGCACCATCTAGCCCCCCCCAGCCCCCTCCCAGCAGCTTGTCCACCACCAAGATGTGGACTTCTGAAATCCAGATCCTTTGTGTCTGCAGCAGCATCTTCCAGCCCCACCCGGTCTACCAAGCTAGTCCTGCTGCTGCTGCTGCTGCTGCTGCTGCTGCCTGAAGTGAGCCAGGACCGGAACTGGCTGGGGCTGCCCTGAGGGAGGGCGTGTGGCCCAGGAGCGAGGAGGAGGAGAACCCCTGCAGGGACCCCCTGCTTTGCTGCTGGTCCGCAGCATGGGAGACGGGGGGAGGGGGCTTGTTTCCTCCGCTGGTTCCTCGCCATGCTCAGATCTCCCTCTTCTCTCCGTCTAGGGAGCAGCCTCTCCCAAGGAGTTTTATGCCAGGAATTCCCGTTGGACGGAGGGGCTGATCTCTGCCTCCAAGGCCGTCGGCTGGGGAGCAACTGTGATGGTGTAAGTGTCAGGCAGGACTGTGGACATCCACAGGCAACACCAGGAGGGGCCGTGGCCTGTAGCTTTGGGGGCCGTGGCCCACCCACCTCTGTGTGTCTTTCCCTAGAGACGCTGCGGACCTTGTGGCTCAAGGCAGGGGGAAGCTGGAGGAGCTGACGGTCTGCTCTCGCGAAATTGCAGCCAGCACTGCCCAGCTGGTGGCCGCTTCCAAGGTAAGGCGGCCGCTGCTGCTTGGGGGCTGCGCAGAGCTCTGTGCTAGAGGACGTGTTCAGTGGCCAACAGGGTGACAGAGTTCTTGAAAAGAAAGGAACCCCAAAGCGGGGAACTGTTCTGGAAGGAACAAGAGCTGGGAGCAGAGGAGCCCGTTCACGCCCACTTGTCAGAAACAAGGTCCCAAGGGGCACAGGGACCGGTTTGTGTTCTGGCGCCATTGGGGCACCTCGGGGCTCACGGCTTGCTGCCAGCCAAGCACAGCTGCACCGGGATGTGGTGATGGCATCTGGCCTAGATGCCTTTAAAAGGGGTTTGGACAGATTCATGGAGGAAAAGACCATCACAGGTTACAAGCCATAAGCAACCTCCTGGTTTTTAGAAGTGGGTTTTCTCTGTGCCAGGTGCAAGGGAGTGTCAACGGGAAACAGGTTATCTTGTTGTCTTGTGCTCCCTGAGGCATCTGGTGGGGCCACTGTGTGACACAGGAAGCTGGACTAGATGGGCTTTTGGCCTGATCCAGCAGGGCTCTTCTTATGTTCTTATGGGAACTGCTCCGTGTCCGTCGCCAGAGCTCAGCCCAAGAGCAGCCTGGATGTCTTCAAGGCTCCCATGTTGCTCCTTTCAAACTGGGCATGTTTTTTTTTGGGGGGGGGGAGAGCGCCAGGGGACAGCTGGAACCAAAAGACTTCCATTGGCTGTTGAAAGCCTGGCTCTGCAGCCCCTGACCGAGCTTGGGCTGTGGTCTGCCACAAGGGACAGGGTCTTCTCCTTGTACTCGTAGGAGGAGCAGGAGAGACCTCCTTCCTTCTTCTTTCTCACAAGCTCCGAGGGTTGTCTGAGCTGAAGGGGCGCATTGTGGGCATCATCCCCAAATAGGGCTTATACGGGTTTGCCCCCAGGCCCAGAAGGAACATCTGATTTTCTCGGTTTGACCCGGCAGGTGAAAGCGGACAAGGAGAGCGCAAAGCTCAGCAAGCTTCTCGCAGCCTCTCGGGGAGTCAACCAAGCAACTGCCGGGGTTGTGGCCTCCACCAAGTCAGGGAAATCGCAGATTGAGGAGAAAGGTGGGTTCCCAGGGCTCCCAAGGCCGCGTGGTGGATTTGGGGGGCACCTTTGGTCCTGCATGTGCAGATGACTCCTTGCTTGTCCCAGCCAGTTGCCCCATAGGCACAGCCATGCTTGCCAGCTGCTGGCAGGGGCTCTCCGTGACTAGGGCTGGGGGTGCCAGAGAGCCCCCTCCCTACGTGAAAATAACTGTTGTGTGAAATCCCCTGCAGACAGCATGAACTTCTCTGCCATGACCCTGACGCAGATCAAGCGCCAAGAAATGAACTCCCAGGTGTGTAACAGGAAGGGCCGCCAGGTGGGGATGGGGCAGGACTGGGCAGTGGGGTGCCTGCTCTAGACGTCTCTCTCCTTCCTGCCAGGTGCGCGTGTTGGAGCTAGAGAGCCAGTTGCAGAAGGAACGCCAGCGCCTGGGTGACCTGCGCAAGAAGCACTACGAGTTGGCTGGTGTGGCTGAGGGCTGGGATGAGAACGGTGAGTGGCCTCGAAGCCAGCTGGGTCCCTCCGACGCCGGTGCGCTGGGGGACTTTGGACCAGGCAGGTCTGGGCGCCAGTTCTGGCTCAGCCTCAACTGCACAACTGCAAGTGTGTGCTCTCTCCCTCCCTGGGGTGTTGTGGGGATCCAGAGGATAAGGAAACACATGTGGAGGTGTCGACACCCAACGCTTCCTGGGCTAGAAGACCTCCAAGGGTGCTTGCTAGTCCTAGAAGGGGCTGGGCAGTGTATGAGGAGGAAGGCCCCAACCCCCTGAGATGGCTTAAGGTCTTGCTGGCCAGGGCCAGGGATACTTAATTCGCTTCTGAACTCATGTCGCTCTGAAATGATGGCCTGAAGCTGATGCATAACGTTATGTTTACACTGCTGTTCAACAGCAAAAAGTTCACAAAGCGGTTTACACAGAAACCAAACCCCCCCCCCCAATAGTTCCCTGTCCAAATTAGTGGCACTGAAAAGAGGCCTGGTGAACGATGGTCACTTCTGTGTCCACTGTCATGATTTTGAGCATGGGTTGGAATCGCACCTCTTACTTGTGCAAGCCAAAAAACAAACAGTATTTTTCACCTGCACCTGGTGGTGACCAGTGGGGAACGAATTCTAGGATTCCCTGCCGTGGAAGCGACGGAGGGCTGTTGGTTCCAGACGGCAGTCTTTGTTCCGGACGGGATGAAGCCCAGTGCTTCTCACCAGGGCCAGCGTGGTGCCTCTGGCTGCCGTCGTTCCTTCCTTTGGCTTCTGGTCTCTTAGGCTCACCAACCTGTTCAAAGAGCTCTCGCTGCGGTGCAAACTCCCTCCCTCCCTTCCTTCCCTCCCTCCCCAGACGCAGATCTCGCTTCCTGAGACAGCAGCCTGGGCCGAGGCCCCATCTGTTGGTGCTACCGACTCCTTCCAAACATGAATGATCCACGAGTTTGGAATATACCGCAAAACCTGTGCTCACCAAGGAGACCTTCCTCTCTCTCTCAGGGCGTCCTGCTGGTCGAGAAGGTGGCAGCAGCAGCAGCAGCCAGGGTCGGGGGGGAGGCCGCTTCTTTCCTGGGAGCTGCAGCTGCTGCACCTATAGCATCGAACCTCCACAGCCACAAGACACTCTGACTGACTTTCGGCACCCACAGCTGGTGCTACAGCTTTGCAGCATTTTGGCAGAGGTGGGCTCCCTGCCAGTCTCACTTCCTTATTTGCACAGCCCTCGACCTGTCGGCTGGCCTTGGCGCTTGACGAAACTAGGATGGGAGGAGGGTGACCTCTCTGCCGGTGCTGCTTCTCTGTGCCCCCCGTCCCCCGCAAAGCCAAGATAGTGGGAGACGACGTAGCCACCGTCCCCAGCGACTGAGATGCCTGTGCAAGGACGGTGCTGCTGAGGTCGGACCCGTGGTGCTGGCGGCAGCGGCGGGGGGGGGGGGCACCAGCAGCCCTCCTCGGAAAAGTCCGGGGACTGCGCAGGGGCGACAGGAAGCAGCTCTTGGCCTCTCCGCTCCCTGCACCAAGGGAGGTCCTTTGCCGCTGCCTCTGCGCGTCATCGTGCCAGCAATAAACGGCCGAGGACCCGGGCCAGAGACTGGCAGGGGCGCAGCGGGGCACAGCCTGCCGGGCCGCCTAGCCCTCAGACCCGGGACCCTCTGACCACAGCGAGCAGGGCCTCTTAATGGGGGGGGGTTAAGGGGGTAATTTGTACCTGGGGAAGGGGCCCCCAAAAAGAAACTTTGT
The DNA here is from genome assembly GCA_026170595.1 of Plestiodon gilberti rubricaudatus. Taxonomy (NCBI): domain Eukaryota; kingdom Metazoa; phylum Chordata; class Lepidosauria; order Squamata; family Scincidae; genus Plestiodon; species Plestiodon gilberti. Next base: position 57,424,553 of record JANXHW010000007.1, read on the forward strand.
ACCCCCTGCTAAAATTCCTCTGAATGGCCCTGACCGCGAACTCCGCCAGGCAGAAGAGGCCAGTGCCCAGGCAGAGGCTCTGGAGGGCTCGGCGCAGGCGCCTGGGAGCCGCAACACCCGCCGGCCTTGCTGGGCCCGGGCTGCGCGCCCCGCCTCTCCTGCCGGACTGCGCAGGCGCCGGGAGGAGGAGCGCGGGGGGGGTCCCTCCCGGGCCGAGCCTGCGCATTGCGGGCGGGGGCGTGGCCAGAGCCGCCCCTCCCCTCCGGGCTCGGCCACGCCCCCTGCGGACTACCTCAGGCCTCCCAGCGCCCTTAAGTGCCCGCATCGGCGGCGGACGAAGACCTTTGTGCGAGCGGTGCCGGCCGGGAACAATAACGTGCCTCCTCCGTCCCCCTCCTCCAATAAACCTCTCAAGCTGATTCGCCTCGCCTCGCCTCTTGCTTTGCGGGGGGGGGAGGGAGGGGCGGCTCTGGGTGGGCGCGGCCAGGCCTCCGGCCACGCCCCCGCGCGGGGCATGCTGGGCCAGGCAGGGGCGCGCCGGAGCGGGCGGGAGGCGGCCGTGGCGGCGGCGCTGCTGCTGCTGCTCGGAGGCCTCGATGTCCCGCGGCGGCGGCGCGGCGGGCGGCTGGACCTGGTGGCCTCCATCGCGGCGGAGGCAGCAGCAGCAGCAGCAGCCCGGCAGCCGGAGGGAGGCGGCCCTGGGCGGCGAGGGCCCTGCGGAGCTCGGCTGGGCCCTGTGTGCGGCGGCGCTGCTGCTGCTGCTGCTGCTGCTGCTCTGGCTGCTGGGGGCGGCGGCGGCGCTGGGCCTCTGCGGCGCCGGACTCTTCTTGGCGGCGGGAGCGGCCTGGGCGGCCGACCTGGCAAGTGCCCCCGATGGGGCGCGCCGCGGCGCCCCGCAGCGTCTCGGCCCGCGCCGCGGCGCCCCGTCCCCCCGCGAGAGGCCGCTGCCCGGAGAGAGCGCCGTGGCCAACGGGGGCCCCGGGCTGCTGGCGCTGCGCGAGAACAAGAGCGGCGGGAGGCCCCGCTTCCTCGGCGGGTAAGCGCGCTGCACGTGCCCAGGCAGGCAGGCAGGCAGGCAGCGGTGCCAGCTGCGGAGACCCCCGTGACTGACAGCCCCTCCGTACATTCGCTCTCGCAGCTTCTGCCGGCACCTTCTGCACGGCGCCCCCGGGCCAGAGCGTGCGATGATCCCCGGCGGGCTGCGCCCTGCCGCCAGGCGCCCAGCCCTCGTGGATCTCGGTGGCATCGTTCCCCCCCCCCCCATCTCCGGTTCTGCTGCGTGGGAACGGCTCCTCGAGTGGGCAGAGGGCCGCTTTGGGGAAGGTGGATGCGGAGCAGATTCCTGTGGAGACCGGGCCCAGCTGGGTCTGCTGCTTCTCCGTTCCTGGGGAGAGAAGATCCAGCAGCTCAGAACCGGGGCTGCAGCAGTGAGTGGGGTGGGGGCTCCGTCGCTGGCCACCTCCCATCTCTCGCGCTGTGCTGGCGCTTTCCGGAGCACGTGGCGCTCGCTGGCAGCAGAACCTTCTCTGCTTCTGCACTTGGGGGCCCGTAGCCCAAGAGGGCGGCTGTTCCTCACCCTGGGAGCAGGTGGAGACGTCTGGCTCCTCATCATGATGCTTTAACTTGGGGCTGCCTGATGAAACGAACTGGCCAGAGGTTCAGGACCAGCCCTGGCCTTCAGCCTCCTGCTGGTGGGGGGACTAGGTGGTTCTTCCATGCCGGCTCCAGCAGGCAGGCTCTTCTGGGCCGGCTGCCTTGACAGGCGCTTCTGCTGTCCCAAAGCTGACTTGGTTCTCGGTGGGTGACCCCCCCCTTCAGGCCAGGGCCTGGAAGCAGTTGGTGCTCCACGCAGCAGCAGCAACAGCTCTTGCAGAGGTAGCAAGTCCAGAGGTGCGTGAGAGAGAAAGAGAGAGACCTTTTTGCCGAGTCCAGTCCAAACCCAGGTGCTGAGGCACCTGGCTTGCAAGCAGCACCGCCTCCTGCTCCTGAAAGAGCCTTGTGCACGTTTGGTTTACTGTGGCGGGACGGAGAGCTTCTTCTGAGACGGACTTTCAGGGCCGAGTGGCAAGAGGAGGAGGAACGGCTGCTCCTCTTACGTCTCCGAATTCCTTGGCTGGCTGATGGGTGCATCCCAGTTCCCTAAGCGACGTGATCAGCAGCCCTGCTGCAAGAGGGGGGGGCTTCTTGTTCCACTTTGGCTGTGGGAGAGTCGACGACGCTGGAGAGGGCCGTCAGTCTGTGGTGGGAGGGTCCCAGACTCTCGGTCAGAGCAGCCTCCTGTCATGGCTGGAACGACGGGCTCTGGCCTTTTTTCACTTGCAGCGCCCTTTTCGCCTTGCAAGTGTCGCGGGAAAGTTCTTTGCTCAGCCAGCTCTTTGCCTGATGGTATGCTCTGGTTCTCTCTCTCTCTCTCTCCAGGAACCACCTTGCTCCACCGGCTCACTTTGTGCTGCCTCTTCGCCGGCGCTACCCAATCCATCAGGCCCAGTACGCGTCCCTGGGGACCTTGCCTTCCATTTGCTGGGACGGCTATCGGCAGAAGAACCGGCTGTCCACTCGCAACTCCGGCCTGGTCCAGAGTCCAGTGACTGTGAAAATTGCTCGGCCAGACAACAGTTTTGGCCGCTCCCCGCTGTGAGTGTGCTTTCAGGCTTCCCCCCCCCTCAGGGGTGCTTTGGGGCAGCGTCCCTGAGAGGGGCCCCTTGGAGAGTGAGCCGGCCTTTCTCGCCTTAGCCATCGCTCAAGCGAGAGGCAGCTGTTGCTGCAGAGCTTGTGGTGCTGGAACTGTCGGGACGGGAAGGTCCTCCTCGCTGGCGCCAAGTGGGGTGCAGCCCCCCACGTGCACAGGCACGTTCTGCAAGGCCGTCTTGCTTTGTCAGGCAAAGTCCTCGTGAGTTGGATGGAGCAGTGGCCTGACTCGCCACCTCCTGCCCTCCGCTCTGCAGCTCGTGGCCCAAGAGTGACTTCTGCAGCTGCCTCAGCTGCTGCTCTTGTTGCCCTTGTCTTTGTGAGGTCACCAGCCAGCACTGAAGCAGCTCTGGGCAGGCTGGCCCCCTCGTGGGGGGGGGGCTGAAGGGTGGGGTGCCAAGGAAGAGTGCCCACACGCTTTGTCATTTGCCAGGTTGGAGCAGCTGTCCTCTCCGGGCAGCTTCTCTCCAGCACCCCACGACGATACCCCGGACCTGTGCGCAAGAGAGGCGGTTTTGAGCGCTCTGAAGCAGAGCAGAAAGAGGGCCATGATGGAGGAGGAGGAGGAGGAGGAGGAGGAAGAAGAGAACCACCGCCAGAGCTTGCTCAGTGGTCAGGAAAGCAAAAGGAGGTAATGGCTAGCAGGGTCAGCCTGTAGGCCAGCCTGTAGGCCTGCAGAAGTCCGAAAAGCTGCCAGGGACAGTGGCGATCCGTGGCCAACGTCGGGAACCGGGACCCTTGCTCAGTTGGGGAGAGGTAGGGTAGCCCAACGGGTAGTTCTCTCCCAGGTCCACTGCTGCCCTCCTCCGTCCCAGAGAACGAAACGGCCCTGAGAATGAAACGGGAAGAAGAGGAAAGGAGAAAGCTCAGCAGCTGCCCCGGCCAGCGTCTTGTCAGCAGGGACGGAGCTGGCCTCCACCTGGGCAGTTCCTGACCTGGTTCCACCCAGCGCTTCTGTCCAGAGGTCCTTTGTGTCTTGCGTTGGCTCTTTCCGTTCCCGCACAGTAGTCGGACCTGGTCTCCTGCGAAAGTTGCAGAAAGTTGCCCCTTTCCGGATTGCTGGGTGGCAGCCTCCTTTTTTTCTTTCTCCAGGCGCCATGGCAGCAGCAGCAGCGGCGGGCAGTCCGTGTTTGAGCCCCTGGTGGCCAATGGAGTGCCAGCGTCTCTGGTGCCCAAGTAAGTATGGGGGCCTCGCCTGGGCTGCTTTTCTCATGGCACTAGCAGCAGCGGGGGGGGGGGCATCAGCAGCCCTCCCCCACCAGCAGCATGGCAATGACCACGGTGGGCACTGCAACACTGTCGTCCTCTAGCCCAGGAAGAGGCAGGCTGGTGCCCCGGGGGGGGGGCTTGCAGAGGAGCTTTTGGCTTGGAGATGGGGGTGCTTTTGCTTTGCTGGCTGCCGGCAGCAAGATGCCACCTGGGAAGTGGGGGGGGGGCAGGTAGGGCGAGGCGGTGCCCCCATGCCCTTGCCTGCCCAGACTGGGTGCCGGCTTCTTCTTCTTCCCTAGGCCTGGCTCCTTGAAACGCGGCCTCCTTTCCCACGGCCTGGAGGACTTGGCCTCCAAGAGGTCGCGCTTCTCCTCCCTCAGCTCCACCAGCAGCCTGTGTGTGGGGGGGATCCCCAGCTCCCTCCGCAACGCCATCGCCAGCTCCTACAGTTCCTCCCGAGGCCTCTCGCAGGTAGGCTCTTCACAAGGGCGCTCCCTCCGCCCCGTGTGCCGGCAGCGGGTCTCCGTTTCCCCTGAAGCTGCTAGTGGCAGAGGGAGGGGGGGAGGCGGCTGCTTGTGTTCCTAACGGCCCCTGTCTCTGCTGTTCCCCAGCTGTGGAAGAGAAGCGGCCAGAGCGCCTCTCCTTTCTCCAGCCCGGCCTCCTCCCGCTCGCAGACGCCAGAGAGGCCCAGCAAGAAGGCCCGATCCCTTGACGCCAGTCTGACGTGAGTCTAGCCGCGACGGCTGCGGCTTGTGGGGGGCGGAGGCTCGCTGGCTTGAAGGTTCAGAGCTCCGCTGCCTTTGGCAGAAGCGGTTTCTGGCAGGCCTTTGGTGCGGCCGTGGCGCTCGTGGTTGAGGGCAGGGACTCCTCCGGGAGTGGGTCCAAATGACTGTCTTGTGTTGCTCCAGGGAAGAAGAGGCTCCGCAGGGTGGCGCTTCCATGCCTGTGGAGGCCGACCAGGAGGTGCCGGCAGAGCAGAGTGAGTGAATGTGGATTGGCGGTCGGTGTGTGTGTGTGTGTGTGTGTGTGTGTGTGTGTGTGTGTTAAGCGACACCACCGGTGTGTCCTCCGAGGCCACGCCTCTGCTCAGCCACAAACCTGTGGAGTGGCCGCCAGCATCTGTGGTCCGTGCCGTGGCCCTTTTCTCCACCACAGGAGCCACGCTGGGAGGCTATGCTTGACTGCAGCATATGGGGGGGGGGCAGGGTCTTTGCTCAGGTTCTCCCTCAGGCGGTGGCTTTGTCTTCCGAAATGCACGTTTTGGGGTTGGCTTGAAGGTTCAGAGCCCCACCGCTTTTGGCAGAACTGCCCAGGCTTTACCCAACTCTGGCCACCTCCTTGTGCAGCTGCAGAGACGCCCGTTGCCAGGCACCGCGCGCTGGGCTCGCCCTCCTCGTCAGGCAGCAACAGGAAGCGCCGGCGGAAGATCCAGTTGCTCTCTACGTGGCGTGAAGATCGCTTCGCTTTGGTACCTCTCTCCTCTTCCCTCCTCCTTGGCTTGCGAGGCGAGGGGCACCCCTCCGGGGGGTGGGGGCTTCCATCGGAGAGCAGTCAGCACATTGGTCCTGAGGTGGGGGGCATCTGAGCCCCCGGCCCCTGGGGTCCAGCCACTGCAGGCCTCTGCTCTGTCATCCCAGTCAGAGCCTGAGCCAAGGGGCGCAGGAGGAGGAGATGGGGGGGCTTTGGCTCCTGCCCCTCGTGCTTCCCTCTGTGCCGAGAGCCCCTCCTCGCAGGACCTGCCGTCTCTCTTCTTTCCAACCGGCGTTTTCGGGAAGCCTTACTGCAGCCCACTAGTCCCCCTGCTCGGTGGTCAACAGAGCCACGTAGGCCTCGCTGAAGCCATGTCCATTTCTCCTCCCCCCCCCCCGTGGTCTGGCCTGCGCCAGCGTTTTGATTGCAAGTTCCGGGGGGGAGGGCAGGGGCTGTCCGCCGTGTCTTTGGATGGCACCACCTGCAGGCTGGGCATCCTGGCCCTCGCTTGGGCGTGGCGCTGACCCTTGCCCTTCTCTTGGCAGCCTCCCCCCCCTCAGCTGGGCTATTCTGCCACCTCCGAGGATTTGGACGCCGACAAGAAGGTCACGTTGCAGAGGTTCAACAAGGTTCTGGAGGAGAAGGCTGGTAGGAGACCCTGTGGTTGCTGGGGGGCAGGAAAGTGGTGCTCTTCCCCTGCAGTTCTCGGGGGTCGCTTGGCCCCACCCCCACCCCCCTGGCCGTGTGTGCAGCGTGTTGTCCTCCCCACAGATTCCACCCCAGACCCACCTGTGGAGACGACCTCTGTGCCCAGTGCCCTCCCCTTCCCCTTGCTGGCTGCCCCGTCGTCCATCTCGGCGCCAGGGACGAATCCCCTGCTGGAGAGTCTGAGGAAGATGCAAGGCGAGCAGAGCTGCCCAGCGCAGGCAGGTGAGTGGTTGTCGCTTGGCGCGGGCTGGTCCAGCTTGCTGGCGAAGCGATGGGGCTGCTCACCTGGCCGCAAGCTGTGCCAAGCCCCAGGTGTGGCAGCAGAGGAGACCGTCTTCAGCCCTCTTTTCTGTGGCAAGGGGGAGCAAGAGGGTTGTTGTCCACCCCTCCGTCATCCTTCAGACCCCGGCAGCTTCACTGGGCTTCTCGAGAGCCGAAAGAGTGGGGGCCCTGCCAGTCTGCAAGGGCCCCTGCTCCTGTTTGCTCTTCTGTGAAGGCTCTAGAGGTCGCGGGGGGGGACACACGTCCTGGTCATCCTCCCAGAAGTCTCTTTGGCTCCTTCCAGAAGACGGCAAAGACGCTTCTAGCGCAGGAGGCATGGGGGGGGGGGTCAAGCGGTCCATGTCGTGGGGACAATTAGGTCAGGGTGTTGGGCTGTTACGTCTGTAGTTGGAGGGGGGGCGCGTGAGAGAAGCGGGGCAAAGAGGCCCACGCAAGGCCAGCTTTTGGCCGTTTCCTTGTCATGGCAGCGCAGTTTCCGCGCAGGGACTTCTCCGCCCGCTTCTCCTTGCAGGCGTCAAGCTCTCTTTCTTTCCGCTTCAGATGCCGCTGCTGCCGCAGAGGCTTCTCGGCCACTGACACCTGCCGCGTCTCTGGATTTGAGCTCCTCCGCGCCTGTGACCACACCTGAGGCGAAGCCCCTCGCGCTGGCGGTACCGGCTCCCCTGGCGGTGGCGGCTCCTTCCCCTGCTGATGTTGAGCCGGCCGGCGGCGCAAGCAGCTTGGCAGCTATGTCGGAGTCTGGGCCAGCGCCGGCGAGGCCCTCCTCGGTTCCCCAGCCCAGCCTCCTGGGGCTGCTCGTCAGTCCTGCAGCCGGTCAGCCCGCAGTGGCAGTGACAGCAGCCTCTTCGCTGCCCAGCGCGATGCCCGTCCTCAAGGCCGCCTTTGGCAGCCTGGCAAAGCCCGAAGGCCCGCCGGCGTTGGCGTCCTTCCACAGCGGGGCTCCCGGGACTGCTGCCTCCAGCCCCGCTCCTCCTGGGGTTGTGCCCACCTTAGGAGCTGCTTGTGGGCCCCCGAGCAGCACCTTCAAGCCCATCTTTGGAGCCCCCCCTCCGGCCACCACGGCACTTCCTTCGGCAGCAGCCACCACGGCTTCTCTGTTCACCTTCAAGCAGAGCCCTCAGCTGGCCCCTGCCTGCAGCCTGCCCAGCAGTGCCCCCCCCTCCGGCGCTTCGGGGCTCCCTGGGCTGCTGGAGGCCATTGTTGCCCCTGCGGCATCTTCGTCTGCCACGGCCAGCGCCACGCCTGCCTGTGCCAGCAAACCGCCGGTGTTCAGCTTTGGGCTTGGCGTGCCAGCAGTGCCCAGCAGCACCGCCGCTGCCACCACCACCACCACCACCGCAGCCTCTGCAGCGCAGCCCTTCCTGTTTGGAGCATTGCCCAGCAGCACCACTGCCCCTGGCACAGCAACGGCCCCCGTCTTCCAGTTTGGCAAGGCAGCGGCGGTGGCGGCTGCCCCGGAGTCTGCTCTCAACCCCTTCGGCCAGGTGCCCCCCAGCAGCAGCAGCAGCACCGCTGCCGGACCTCACCCCCCCACCGCCGCCTCCTTCAGCGTCTTTGGCAGTGGTGCTCCAGCCTCGGCAGCCACGACGCCGCAGCAGCAGCAGCAGCAGCAGCCAGCAATGCCACTGACGTTTGGGTCCTGCCCCTCTGCTTTCTCGGCAGCCTTTGGTTCTCCTTCGAAGCCGCCCCCGCCCTACAGAGCAGGCGCCAGCCAATTGACTTTGGAGGCTGGTGCCCCTGACGGCCAGCAGCCGGCCACCAAGCCAGGCCCTGGGGCCCCCATGAGCTTCGGGGCTCCTTTCAGCTTTGCTGGCTCGGTGGCCCAGCCTGCCGCCCAGTCAGTCTTTGGTGGCAGCGCCAGCGGCGGCAGCAGCCAGGCGCCCTTTGGCGGGAGCGGCCCCCTGGCCTCCTTTGGCACCAAGAGCACCGCCCAGCCAGCCTTTGGTGCTGCCACGTCGTCCGTCTTCTCCTTTGGGACTACCGCCACCACGTCTGCAGCCTCGGGCTTTGGGGCCAACACCCAGACAACTAGCAGTGGTGCAGGGGGGGGCTCTTCGGTCTTTGGCAGCAGCGGCTCTGGCGGCCCCTCTTCGTTCAGCTTTGGGGCGTCCGGCCAGCCAGCGGCAGCAGGCAGCAGCGCCTTTGGCCCCCGTGCTGCTGTGGGGGGGAGTGTCGGAGGCCCTGCGGTGGGTTTCAGCTTTGGCAGTGGGCAGGGCGCAGCTGCGGGGGCAGCAGCCCCCCCCTTTGGCTCTCCGCTGGCACAACCCCCCTTGGGCAGCCAGAGCCCCTTTGCCTTCAGCATCCCTGGCGCGACTCCCGAGGGCAAGCCGGCTTTTGGAGGTGAGTCTGCTGGGGTCTGGGTTTGGGACAGCCAGGTGCTGTCCGGGGGGGGGGGGGCACCTGGTGCTTGCTTGTCGAGAGGGCCGTGCGCCTTTGGCAGTGCAAGGAGCATTGAGGTTCTTTATTCCTGTGTTTAAAATGTTGATTTGGGTGTTTGCTGTCTGATAGTGGCCCTGAAAAATATGTGCAGGGGCTCGTGAAGTGCATGCTCTGAACAGATTCTCTGTCCTTTGTTCTGTCGCCCAGGAGCCCCCACACCCACCTTTGGGCAGGGTTTGCCTGCCCCAGGAGGAGGCACCGCAGGAAGCCCCCTCTCCTTCGGAGCCCCCCTCACCCCGGCCTTTGGAGGAGCAGGATCTACTTTTGGTAAGAGTCTGAGATGATGGGGGGGGGGCTTCAGCAGTGACCCTCCATGCAGAAGCTGGGCAGGAGGAAGGCACTTCCTTCTTGGTTCCTTGGCCCCAGGGCGGACCAAAGTCTGTGCTGAAAAACACACACACACACAACGTGGCCTTTTTTAAATCTACTGGTGTGGCTCTGAGTGTTCGTTTTTAAAATGAGATGTGATCTTAATGCAACTGTATAATTTCCTTAAGTCTGAGCGTGGCCCTCTCACGAGTGGATGCTTTTCTTTTTAGAGAGAGCTGTGCAAGAAGACCCTTTCCTCGGTCATCCTGCAGCACACTAGTTCAGTTCCAAGGCTCTGCTGGTCCTGGAGGCCAGGCAGGGACTAGTAAGGGCCCTGGGATCCTGTCTCCGATCAGGATGAGCTGAAAATGGGCCCCGCTTGACTGGTCAGCAAGCCTTACTGTTTAAGAAAAGGGATCTCCTCCTCTGAGAGACAGAATGGGGGGAGCGCCTCTTGTCAGACGATGCAGGCAGCATTAAAGAGCAAAGTATGCTTTTCCTGCCAAAAATGTGTGCTGATTTAATCGGTTAACGGGCACGCACAGAGGATCGGATACACTCCGAGTTGTAGCAGGAGCGACCGTGACAGAGGCCAGCGGTGCTTAAGAGGGGCTTGCTTCTTCCTTCCTTCCTTCCGTGTCCCTCCAGGGCCAGCGACGCCCTCCTTCTCCATTGGGGCAGGATCCAAGATGGGGGGCCGTCAGCGGCTGCAGGCCCGACGACACACCGCCCGCAAGAAGTAGCCTGGCTGGACGTCGGCTCCTGTCTGAGCTGCGGAGGGGCCTCGCCTGGGCCCAGAAACGGAGGGAGACGTATTCCGCTGTGTCTGCAGGGTTCGCCTGGGAGAAGAAGCAACTTTGGGTCACAGCCTGGCTTTGACCCCCTCAAGTGGGAGAGGAGAAAGGAAGCCCTTTTTACTTGAACAGTCCATGGCAGAGTCTGGATAAAATGGTGTACATATCTGCTACCTCCCCACCCCCACCCCCACGGACAGTCGCCCATGGATCCCTCTCCCCGCATTTGCGGTGGGGCACGAGGGGAGTTGTTTGGCTCATGACCCCCCCCCCCCCCCGTGCAGGTTCCCAGCAGGAACCGACTCCTGGTCTCCCTCCCCCCTTCCCTGCCTCCCCTCGCCAGTGCTGTGTGCCCTGGACCCCCTCCCCCCCCACGAGCCCTCGGAAGCCTTCGCTTCCATATGCCACTGGCGCAAGCCCCAAGTCCGGGCCAAGGTCAAAGCCTCTCCGGTGGCGAGCGTGGCCTTCCCAGCGTGGCCTCTCAACCGGCTGCTTCTCTGGGGCCCCTTGTTGACACGCGACTTGCCGTGGGGTGTGGCTACCAGCCCCCTCGGCAAAGAGCCACTGGGAGACCCTGGGGAGATGGGGGGACTTCTTGCCTCTCTGCTGTTTCCATGAGGTTCTGGCGAGGGGGAACTGCCACTTGCACTGGCGCCCCTGAAGCACCCCTCTCCTCCCGTGTCGCTCACAGTATGGTGGTGCTTTTTCTTAATTTTTTTTATTGCTCTGCGAATCGAGTTTGGAGGAAGAATTGAATTGTATGTGTGGCGGCATGTTAGTGATGCCGGACTTGCTGTAAACATTTTGGGGGTGCTTGTCTCCAAGGGAGGCGACCCCTGCCTAATTGGGTGTGGACGGCAGCATCGCTGCAGGGCTCCGTGTCTTGAGTGAGCTCGATGTGAGAAGGCTGGCAGCCCCTCCCTGGCTTTGCGGAGGCCGGCTCTCCGGAGATGGCCTGGGAAGAGTGGGGGGGGGGCCCTTTCCCCAGCAAGCAGCTCTAGCTGAGCCTGAGTGTGAGAGATGGGCTGCTGCACACATGAGGCTCGCCTCTCTCCCCCAGTCTTGGGGGGGGGGGGGGTGGCAGCTACAGCAGGAGAAGACTCAAAGCTAAGCGGGGAGCCAGCTGCCAGCTCTTGTGCACATCTGAGGTGACCGTGTGAGTGTGTGCGTGCGCCTGCCTGATTCTAAATTAAAAGGAAAATATTTAAACATTTTTTAACAAAATAAAACTTTATTTTTATATTTAAGCTAAATTGCCTTTGAATTCCTTCAAGCTTGGTTCCTAGAGGTGTGAAAGTGCAAAGCTGTTCTTTAGAAATTAGCCTGTTGGTTCTGCCGAGGCAGTGGGCTGGGTGGGGCTTGCAGCCAGGGGCTCGTGTTTTGTTCTCTAATGTGGACGTGGCTCAGTTCTGTCAGGCTCGAGAGCTCTTGTCCGTTTTTTTGGGGGGGAGGGAGGGATGAGAGCAGGCGCACCTGTGCTGCCTGGACCAGGGGACCATCCCAGAGGCTTCTCTAGGATGGAGGGGGGGGAGGCTTGTCAAGAAACCAGCCCCCCTTTGAGGTCTTCACTGTTCCACAGGCACCGGAGCCAGTGTGAGCCTTTGACTTGGCTGCTGCAGGAATGGTGCTGTCTTCAAGACTGTTGTTTATACCCTGGGTCCCTGCAGGTGGGGGGGGGGGGCAAGGAGGGAAGAGCTGCTCTTGCCCCAAGTGCACCTGCTGCCCCTCCCCACCACTCCCAGGAGCCAACTTCTTTCTCCTCCCTGCTGCAGTTGAGGCAGCAGCTCCCCCTCCCAAAGTCCATGGCTGGGGCAGCTGCAGCCGGGGCCAAGGCACTGTGCCCCCCCCCCTGCAGAGTGGCAACGGGAAGAGCCGAGTGGGTTCGATGTTTTTAAAATGTTGCAATGAAGACTTGGATCATTCCTGTTGAGGGGTTTAGTGTGAATGGTGCAATTTCTTTTCCTTGCTTATGTTGATTTAAAATAAAATAAAAAACCATGGTGTTAACCTGGAGTCTGTCTGTGGGAGGGGGGGGGGAGGCCGCCCCTTCTAGGCTGCAGAGGAGTCTTAATGATACTGGCCCTGGGAGGACCGGGGCTTCAGGGCATCCACCCTTGCCTGGCAGAGCATGATGTGTCCTTGGGGGGGGGGGGGGTAAGAAGAACTGCCAAGGTGTGGCTGCGTGCTCTTGCAAAGGGGGGGGGCTACTGCTGGGTTCTCTGCCTAGTTGAAGCCTGGCTCCTTGCTGGAGGGGGCTGGTCACTGCTCCAGGGACACAGTGATCCTTTAGCACAGGGGTTCTCAACCCCTTCCCGGCTGAGTACCAGAAGAGTCTGGCGTAGTGGGGAGAGCTGCTGCCTTCAAAGCCCGAAGACCGGCGAACTTGATAAGTTCGAAACACGCTGCAGAAAGCTGTGAAAGCCTCCAGGAGGAGTGATAAGAGCTTCCAGTTGTGTTGGTCGAGTGTGGGAGGCGCCAGCCAGCAGAATTGTCAGACTGTAAAAAGGATACCACCTGGAAAGTAGCCGTTCATGAAAGATTGGACATTTATATATTGTAAAAAAAAAAAACCCAGCGGGGGGTTAGGACAGCCTGCCCATGTACACCGCCTTGGATTAAAGTCGGAGGAGAAATCTAATGACCAAGAAAGGCGGTATACAAATACTGTATATTATTATTACCACCTCTGGCGCCACTCTCCTGCTGCATACCACCGGAAGTGACTAGCGATGACATAATTGCCAGTTACTTCTGGATTTTGGGAGACCGGAGAACGCAGGTAGGAGGGCCCTTCTCAGTGTTCTCGGGAGCAAAAATGCACCACCAGTGGTCCGAGTACCACTGGTTGAGAACCCCTGCTTGAGGTGGTTATCAGAATCGCAGCAGGGCAAGACAGCTTTGGCTAAAGGGTCCTGCTCACCAACCCCAGTGATGTGATATGCCAAGGGGGCAGCGATGGCAGCAGTACCCGGGGGGGGCACACCTGGCTAACCCTGGTCTCAGCCCTCCCTTGCTGGTGGCCGAGCTCCTTTTCAGGCTGTGATGAGAAGATGCCACAAGCCAAACTGATGCTGGAAAACACACAGGAGCCAGGAGTCCTCTTCAACACTTTTACTCCCCTTCAAACAGCAGCTCCCCCCACCTTCTGGTTTTTTCCGCGCCGCCTCCTGGGGAGACCCATTCGCCGCGTCTTTCTCGCATGGGGAGCAGAAGAGGCTAAGGCTGCTTTGCTGGCAGCGTCGGGGCTCTGGGCGGAGCTGGAACAGAAAAAGCAGGTCAGCTGGAGGGGGCACATCCTGCAGCTCCCCCCCCTTTGATTCTGCCACCTTTCAATGGAAACGCTGCAGCAACTCTGGAAGTAGCACAGAGACCGGGGGGGGGGGGCTGCTCCTACTCCCATACCCTGGGGCCCGGCCCGACACACGTTTTCCAGGGGGAGCCACGGAGCGCCTCGCCAAGTCTCACTCACCTGGCCTCGCAGGCGCCTGGCCGGTGGGGCTGCCTCTCCAGGACCGCCACAAAAAAGCCACTGGTCAGCGTTTCTTGGGGGGCTGCACGGAGGCAGCACGTGGCCTGCGGGAAAGTGGCCAAGCCACGAGAGGGCCAGGAGGGCAGGACTTCCACCAGCCTGCAAGGGGGAGACAAGAGCGAGTCCTCCTTAAGACGCAAGGGCAGCCGCCACCCTGTGCTACTCTGTCCAGACACCCTGGGGAAACGGCGCTCACGGATCCGCTTCCTTTCAGAGAGTCGGGAACTGGAGACGCTCCTCCTCCAGGCCCCCAAAGTCTTACCAGAGGTACTCCATGCCCCCCCCCGCAAGGGGAGGCCTGGCCCAAAGACCACTCTGCCCGCCCGCCCTACCTGAAGTCCTTTGCCCCCTGCTGCAGTGCGTCGCGAACCACATCCTCATTCTCCTCCTGGTGCACAGAGCAGGTGGAATAAACCAGGCGCTGGAGGGCCGGGAACTGCAAGGCGTGAGCCAGCATCTTCCGCTGGAACCCAGCCAGGGCCTGCAAGCGCGCTGGGGGCGGGGAGCCCTCCTGGGCCGGCAGCCGGCTGACCATGCCTAGAATGCGAGGGCGCAGGGTGAGACCAAGCTGCAGGGCTTTGCTCAGTCCTGCTGCTGGCAATCGCAGCACCACTAGAAGCCGAGACAGGGGTGACGACGACTTCTGTGAGGCTGGAGGCCATTGGCCCAGGGAGCCTCCAAGGCGGGCTGACTCCAAAGCTGACTGGCTAGCAACAAGACCAAGGTCACGGGCAAGGGCGGGGCTGGACCCTGCGTCTGTCTGTCTTCCCTTACAGGGCCCTGATCCACCCCCCACTGTGGGACCTTGAATTTATGTACACACCGGACCATTTTTGCCTCGTTGCTTAAAAAGGAACCAGTGCGAGGCGGCAAGGGGCTGCTTGGGTCCCCGGATCACGCTGAGCGGTGACAGCAGGAAGGTCCCTCTCCCCCCCCTCACCTGAGCCGCTGCAGGAGGGGTCCAGGAGGATGTATCTCACGCTGCTGTACTTGGGCTCGCTGGGGTCCGTTGCGAGGAAGTCTTGGTGCGTCAGCTCGCAGCAGGCAGCCCCCGCCCGTACCAACATGGTGCTCATGGTCGCCAGGCGCTTGGCATCGAGGTCGAAGGCAAAGATCCGGCTGCATTCCAAGGGGAAGGAAGGAAAAGCCGCCTGTGCTCAGACTGGCACTGCCAAGGGGACGGAGCTGCCCAGCAGGCACATGCCAGGGGGAGCCTGGCCTATCCACAAGGGGCGCGATGGCAACCTGGAAAGGAGCGAGCAGAGGGGGGCTACAAGAGCCACCCTCTCGTATCCATGGGGCCGTCGCGTTCTGTGGTTCCCCAGGGTAGGAATAGGACCAGTGGGTTGAACGACAGCGCAGGAGATACAGGCTGGACCGGAGGAAGCGTCTGCCCAGCTCTGGAACAGACTCTGGCCTTGAGCAGTTGTGGGCTCCCTCTCACCAGAGGTTTTCAAGCAGAGACTGGACGGCCAGCGATGCTGTAGTCGCCTGTGCTGAGAGGGGGTTGGACCGGATGACCTCCAGTAGCCCCTCCAACTAATGTTCTACGAACAGTCCTGTGGTTGGCCCTCCTGGCCCCAGAGACGAGCAAGTCTCTTCCCCAGAGGCTGTGACCAGTGTGGGGAAACCCCCCCCCCCTGGAACCTGGGCCAGCTCCCCAAAGAACACATCCTCTCTGGCCTCCACCGCACTTGCCCCCCCTCCTCACCCCTTGTTCTTCAGGATAGCAGCCAGGTGGCTGGTTTTGTTGCCAGGGGCCGCACAGGCATCAATCACGTGGGACCCTGGAGCCGGGGCCAGAAGAAAAGCAGGCAGGCAGCTGGCCTAGGAAGAGACAGACTCAAGTCGCACACGCGCCAGCACTTTGGCCCAACCCTCTGCCCATACGCGGACTGCAGGGTTCATGAGCTCTCCCACAAGCCACCATGGGACAGGAGCAGGTAGCTACTCAAGCAGGCCAGCGTAGCCCCTTCCCTGTGCCGCTCTGCCCTGCTCCTCCCAGGCTCACCTTGTCTTGCAGAATTATGTGCCCAGCTGTGTAGAGCTGGTTCTCGTGAAAGTCCGTCTGCGGAGGGAAGACCAGCAGCTCAGGGAGGTGGGGGTCCAGCAGGAATCTCTTTCCCGACAAGGAGCGCACGTCTTCTGTGCTGAAGAAGAGGAAGGCACAGCACTGCTACAGCCCTGCCGCTTCAGTGCCAGCCAGCTGGCGAGTCCTGCCAACGCTGGGCACTCACCAGGGCGACGTTGCGGCTGCTAACGGAAGGAGGCCTGGCGAGGGCTTTTCAGAGCCAGCCATTGAGGGGGAAGAGATGCAAAGGAGGGAGCAGAGCCGCCGCCTGGCAGGTTTTCAGCCAGTTGCTTCTCTACAGGCAGGAGGGACCCGTGGTGGCGGGGAGGAGAGACGGCACCAAGTCCCCCCCCCACCCAAGGGGGCTGAGCCAGTGCAGGCACAGGGCACACTCACCTGGCTGCCTTGCCCAGGTAGGCATAGCCCTGGCGCTTGAAATAATCGACCACGTCGTCCACACAAGTCTTCAGCGAGTTCACGCGGACGTAGCGTGGAACCCGAGGGGCTGGGAAACGGGGCAAGGAGAGCAAGACGCTGGTTTTCACTCGGCCCCTGAACCCCGGACGACCTCCTCCTCCCACATCTGGAGAGCAGCTGAGTAGGGAATAAAGCAGGGAGGGTGTGCAGCAGAGAAGCCCTCTCTTGAGCTGCTGCTGCTGCTGCTGCTCCCTGGAAGCCTGCCAGCGTTTTCCCAACTGCTACGGAGACTCAGCCCGGAGTCTGCTGCGATGCAGGAAACCGGCTGATGCCTCGATCCCCTCTCGGGCACGCACCTGGGTCGGCCGGCGGCAGCAGGTCTTCATTGCAGCTCACCTTCTTCCGGACCTTCAGGCGGGCCAGCTCAGCCAGCAGCCGGGCACGGTGCTTCAACACCAGGGCCTTGGCACGGCCCCCGCCCCGCAGCCCCTTGCCAAACAGCAGCTCGTACACCAGAACCTGGCAGGAGAGAAGTGAAGACCTGAGCCGAGGGGGGGAGCCTGGTGCACCTCTGCATGCGCAGCTCTGCCAGCCGAGTTCCGTCCCCCCCCCCGCACTCACCTTGGCCAGCGGTGGCGGCAGCTTCTTCTCGGCGCGGAGCAGGCCGGCGGCATCCAGGAGGGTGTCCAGCACCGGGGAGTAGCGGAGGGTTCCGGCGAGGAGAGCGAGGAGCAGGCGCGGGCTCTGCGGAAACAGGCCGGGCAATCAGAGCAGGCCAGCTGTCTTTGCACAAGCCCCGCCCCCTTCGCAAAGCCCCGCCCCTTTGCACAAGCCCCGCCCCGCCCCCGTTGCAACCCTCGCTCGCAAACCTGCCTGGAAATGGCTCCCGTAGACGAGGGTCTTGAGGGCGCCCTCCCCGCGCTCCAGGCCGGCCAGGACAGAGGCCGCCGCGCCGTACAGCCCCAGCCGACTCCCGCCGGCGCCGCGCCGATTTCGCTCGCACATCGCCGCTCTGCAGGAAGCCGGATGCAGCAGCTCCGCGTGCGCACAGAAGGGCCTTCGCGACTGCTGCGCATGCGCCTCTCCCTTCCTCCGCGCGACGGCCCCCTCGGAGCCAATGGAAGGATCGCACATGCGCAGGAGAAGCCGGTCAGCGAGTCCAAAGTGCGAGTTGCGCATGAGCACAGCAGCAGTAGCCCTCCCTCCCTCCCTCCAGATGATCCCTGTATCCTCCTGTGGCCACTCGCTTGCGCCTGGTCTTCCAAGAGAGGCTAGCTCTAGAACCCAGAGCGAGGTTGCATATAGTCATCATCGATGGACTTTTCCTCCATCAATCTGTCCAATCTCCTTTTCAGGCATCTAGGCCAGGTGCCGCGTCACAGTCCTGGAAGAAAGCAGACTGACCAAGGGGAGTGGTACATAGTGGTTAGCGTGCCCTCACCCCTTCCTGCCCCCCCCACTTGCCTTTTACTGGACCAGCAGCTGAACAGGGAGAAAAGTTTCTTGACAGTTTCTAGCTAGCTGCTGCCACCGTCCCAGGTTACAGGGCTGTCTGAGGGGGGGGGGGACACCTAGAGGGGGTGCCAATCCGCCACCCAGTGACCCATGAATGTAGACCAGGCAGACCAAGGCTCACACTGTGCCTACAGCCCAGTCCTATCCTCCAGAGACACCAGTGCGGAAGACTGTTGACGGATGCTGCATGCTGGCAGAAAAACGCTGTGCTGAAGTCGCTCGGACGACACTCCTGCACTAGCACAACCCCACCAGCAGAGAGGCCCAAAGTACAAGGAGAAGCCTGGGGTGTGATGTCGGACAGACAAGGAGGAACCCCTCTTCAGATGATGGGCATCATACCACGTACCCCCAGCACCTGGAAACACTACATCAACGACAGGGGCTGGCATAGACAGGAGTAACCCCACCATAGGGAACAATGAAGAAGGGAAGAACAGCCGAATATTCGCGTTCTTCCCCCCCCCCCCCGCCTACTTTCCTACAGACTACACAGAGCAGCAAGTCGCAGCACGCCAGCCCCTGCCTGGAAGACCACAGTTCGGATGATAAGACATGTGGCTGTATCTCTCTGGTCGCTCAAAGGGGGACTCTGGTTGGTGTTGGGAACCGAACCAGGGCCAAAGGGCCCATCGTGGCGGCACACAGGGAGCCCTTGGCCTGGTATTGTGGACATTCTTGCCTCTGTCCTCACTCAGAATTCTTCTTGCAGGGCCTCTGCCCCTGGAGGGTTCCACACACAAACACTCAACCTCTCCCGCCTCACCACCCCAAGAGAGGAAGCAATCACAGTGCACACCACACAGGTAAGCAAAGGGGGGGGGGGGAATTCCATGCTGCCGTGTACTACTGCTGCTGCGTCTCCCTCTCATGTCTCTCCCCCCCCTCAGGACGAGCCCTTGTGTCTGCTGTCAACCTTCCCTTCCTTTTGCAACAGATAAGAGCAGGGGGTATCTGCTCCCTCTGGGCAAATGTCAGGGACTCCAACCATTGGTACTGCTGGCCAAACACTCATCAGAGCCCCTTCTGTGTGTTTTTTCCTGGACTGCACCATTGCCACAGGGGGTTGAACAGCGGTCACTCAGTGTTCGGATTCCTGGCTGCCGACTGCTTTTGCCCCTTTGCTGCTTATACCACAGTAGCTCCTGCGGGGGGGGGGGGGAGTCATTGGCGCGTTTTCCACATGGTTGCCAGTGGTGACTGTCGCTGTGGTGCTCAATCCCAGGAGCAGGGGGGGGCGTCATCCCAGCAATGGCCGCTCATTGGACCTGCGCCTTTCCCGGGTCGGCTTTCCTGGCCCTCCCTCTGCGCCTGCCAACGGGAGTCTGTCTTTGCCACAAGGTGAAAGCTGGAGATAAGGCAGAGGCACGAGACACCAGGAGGCAGGTCTGTTTGTGGGTGGGAGTTGCCTGCCGGGCCTGGGGGGAGGCTCTTCTTGCGTGAAGACCCCGGCCTGGGGGTGAACCTGGCACAGACAGGACTCCTCGCCCTTCTCCCTGGCCCTGGAGCTGCGCCGTCGCCGGGGAATTCTCAGCAGCGAAACCTGCTGCAGCGACCAGGACTGTGGAAAGGGAGAAGGTGAGCCGGCCGGCCGGCCTGGGGGAGGGGGGGCTGCTGCTGCTGTGAGACTCCTGCTGCATAGGGTTGGGCAGCCAGGAGGAACTGGGTCCTGGCAGCACTGCCCCCCACCCCCTCCGGGGAAGTGGAGATGGCTGGGCGATGGCCTGGCCCTTCGCAAGTCTAGGCAAGTCTAGACGGGGCAGGGTGAGGCCCCGACTGCGGGACACGTGTGCAGCTGCCATCGTCTCTGGGGCAAAAGGCGGTCCTTGCAGAACCCAGGGGGCAGAGGGAGAAGGGCGCTGCCTGCGGGACCAGCAGTGAGATCGGCGGCCATGGAAGGGCTGCGCTTTCCTGCTGGTGCAGCGCAGAGGCTAAGCAACTGAGCTATGAATCAGGAAGTCCTGGGTTTGAATCTCGCCTCTGCCACCAACTTCGGTTTTCTTCCTTTTTTGGCCTGTTGTCTTCTCGACCTGCCCTCAGGAGGAACCCGCCGCTCTCCTTCTCGACTGCTGCTGCTGCTGCTGCTGCTCTTTCCCACCTCTGGGCATTGGGACTCGGAAAGATGGCCCGGAAGATGAGCATTGACCAGCTGGAGGACCAGCTGCTCTGCCCGGTTTGTCTGGAGGTTTTCAGGGCGCCCCTGATGCTGCAGTGCGGGCACTCCTACTGCAAGGACTGTGTGGTGTCCCTCTCTGGAGACCTGGAGGGCCAGTTCCTCTGCCCTGTCTGCCGGAAAGCCGTGGACTGCAGCAGCTCTCCGCCCAACGTCAACCTGGCCCGCATCGTGGAGGCTCTGCATGCCGCCGGCAGCTCGGACCCGAACGAAGCGTCTTGCCCCGATCACCACAACCCCCTCAGCCTCTTCTGCCAGCAAGACCGGGAGGTGATCTGTGGTCTTTGCGGCACCATCGGCACCCACCAGCAGCACAAGGTCATGCCCGTCGCAGCGGTCTACAGCCGGATGAAGGCAGGTCGTCTGCGGGTTGCGGGGGGGAGGGGAGGGTTAGGTCTGCGGGTTGAGGGGGGGTGTCCACACACAGCATCAAAAGGACGCTTAAAGCCAGCAGCCTGCAAACGTGTCGTCCCCCCCGGGTGACGACCTGCTGTGAGTGCAGCCCATGTGTGTCGGCAGCAGCAGTTTTAGCGGGCACCTGAAAGTCTCCGGAGAGGCACTGAGCCCAAAGTCGCAGGCAGGAGGAGGATGTTCCAGGAAGGAGGCGCCGCAGTTTCTCGCGCCTGATGAACGGGGGTGGGGGTGGGGGCTCTGTGAAAGCGTTTGGAACTGGCTTGTGTGGGAGCCCTCGGGTGGCCTCCTCTGGCTGCCAGCTCTGGCCCGGGGAGACGGGGCTAGTCTTGAGGCTGAGCGGAGGATCCGTGGCTGGGGGAATCACGTGCAGATAAGAGGGGCGATAAGGAGCAGGCTGGACAAGGGCACGGGGCAAGCGTGGCGTGGGGGGGCAATGGGCAGCAGTCGAGCCCTGGCAAAAACAAGGAGAGGCTCTGGGGAAAGAGGCCGTGCCGGCCAGGTGGGGCTCCCAACCCTTCCAGGAGCGCCTGGCACAGGGAAGGACAAGGAGATAAGGGCCAGGCTCCAGAGAAACCGTTTGGGAAGGGCGGAGGGAGGGAGGGAGGGAGGGAGGACCTGTGTCGCTCCCAGCAGCCAGACCCAAAGCCGCCTTCTGCCCCTGTTGGGAGGGACTGTGTGAAGGTTTCCGTGTGGAAAAGCCAGCCAGGCTGGACTCGATCCAAGAAAGGGCTCCAAGACCAGGCCTCCCCCCAGCTCCCAGGCCCTGTGGCAAAGGGGGGGCGCTGCTGCTGCTGGGGACAGGATCCAGGGTGCCACTGAGCGACCCCCCAGCCCACCCCACGCTCTTGAAGAAGGAGGGGCAGATGATGTGCTCCAGGCCCTTCTTTGCGTGTGGCGTTTTCCGACTTGCGTCTCAACCGCTGAGAGGAGGAGCCGTGTCTCAGGAAGGCCCCCTGGGCCACTTTGGGCCCTGCTCTTTCCGCCCCGGGTCCTTCTCCTGCTACGACTTGGGCTCTGAGAGCAGGCAGGGCAGGGGGGTCTCGTCCAGGTGAGAATCCCCCGCAAAGGAGGAGCCTCTTGCAGGGCCTGCGTGTGCCACGCTTGATGTGCCCGGCGTCCAGGTGGCCCCCCCTTGTCTGAAGGATCCCTCCAAGCCCCCTCCCCTTCCTTCTTCCTCCTCAGGAGGAGCTCTCTGCATTGATGACGGAGGTGCAGCGCCAGAAGCGGAGCCTGGACGAGCACGTTAGCAAGCTGATGAACAACAAGACGCGCATCGCGGTGAGCTGGGGGCATTCCTGGCGCCACGCAGCGTCTGGAGGGCCCCTCTTCTCGTGCCGAGTCCCTGTCACTGGGCGACACCCCCCCCCAGCCCCAGCCCTCTGGCTGAGTCCTTCTCAAAGCACCCCAATGGTGCCAGGCCCCGATCCTGACTCTGCTGGGGGTCACTGGCTCTGTCCGGGCCACAGGTGCCTGCTGCGCTCCTCAGGAGAAAGAAGGGACCCCCTGGGAAAGCCCCCTTCCACCTGGGGAGGGAGGGAGGGGCACGCACTCTCCACGCAGAAGGCACCAGATTCAGGCCAAAGGGCCTCAGGCGGGTAATGGAGCGATTCATCAGCCTGGCAGAGTGGAGCACGCTGGGCTCGGACGGCAGGTGGGCCGACTCCGGGAAAGGCGGTTTTTCTGGGGTCGGGCGAAGCCCCCTGTCTTTCTGGTGGTCCTCCTCGCAGTGGTCATGTTCCTTTCAGAACGAGTCGGATGTCTTCCAATGGGTGATCCGGAAGCAGTTCCAGGAGCTGCACCGGTACGTGGATGAGGAGAAGGCCCGCTTCCTGGAGCGAACCGAGAGGGAGGCCGCCCACCTCATCGCCTCCATCGAGGTGCAGCTGAAGCAGACAGCGGACACCCTGCAGAAGCTGGAGGAGCTGGAGACCTCCCTTCAGACGCTCAACAACGAAGGCCAGTTAGAGTTCATCCGGGTAAGGCTGCCTCTCTGGGGCCAGGGGACCCATGCAGGCCGGACAGGAGGAACCCTTGGAGGGAGTCTGGGGGCCTGGCAGGAGGGTCCTCCAGCAGGGCTTCGGCCACCTAAGGGCTGCGCAGGCTCCGTCTCAGTGTGCTCCCCCCCCCCCCGTCCCCTTGCCTGCCTGGTGTCTTTGGCCAGAGAGAGGCCAGGACAGGACAGATTCACTCCGTCTCTCTCCATCTCTTGTTTTCCAGAAATACGGATCTCTTCCCTCCAAGTAAGTGGAAGGCAAATGGAGTGTGCCCTTGCAGAGCGGGCATCCGGGGGAGGCAAACAGACCTGCTTTCCAGCCCTCCTTCTCCTCTAAGGCCTTCGTTTTTTACGTGTGGGGAAATCCACCATGTTCCTGCCCAAGCAAAGCTGGGCAGTGGCGGCAGCCGGCCCACTTGCCCCACAGCGACTGGAACAGCCTGCCGCGGCAGACGGCCTTCCAGCCTGAGTCAAGCAAGCCACCCAAGGGAGCTTCCTGCATGCGTGGGGCGGTGGGCTCCTCCAAGCCCAAAGAGCTGTGGCAGGGGCTGCTTGAGGCCATGCGACCTCCTGCTTCTGTGCCCACTGGGATCTGGAGGGGGGGGGGAGAGGGTCCGCCTGCTGAGATTCTTTCAGCTGGAGATGCTGCTGCTGCTGCTGCTGCTGCTGCAGGGATAGGACCCAGGAGGACTCGTCCAGGGATCCTGGTTCGTGTGCCCACGGACTGAACTGGGCCAGCGCAGGCCTTGCTCACCGGCTGCAGCCCTGACACTCGAGCAGGGCAGAGCTGGCGCGTCACTGGCCATGGAAGGCGCAGGGGGGTAGCTTGTAGCCTTCCTTGGGAGAAAATAACAATGTCACTTAACACTCCGCCCTCCCCCCCCCAGGTCAGAACTCCCCCACCAGCACCCAGCCGACAGCACCTTCAGTGCTGTCTCCTTCAAGCCCGGCTTCCACCAAGATGACATCAAGATGATGGTGTGGAAGCGCCTGTTGCGGAAGGTCCTCCCAGGTATGGCTGCTCGGGGGGGGGGAGGACAGATGTGTGCTGAAGCTGAGTGGGTGGGGGGCACAGCAGTCGTGGAGCCAGCTGGAGCCTGATGGGCTTTGCCGCTGCCGACTCCCTGGATCACCCCACAAGTCTCCTCCCACATGAACCTGCCCCCCCTCTTTGGGTGAAGGACAGGCGCTGTCAAGCAGCGACGCTCTCCCCCTCCCCACAAGACGTGAGCCCCGGCTCTGGGATCGCTGCAGCGTTTCTTTCGCTACGGAAAGGGCTGTGCTGAGACCGGGCCTGGCACTATCCTGCCAGAGCCGCCAGGCTGTAACCTGCTGCTTCCTCTCTCTGTCCGGCAGCCCCGGAGCCGCTGAAGCTGGACCCGGCCAGCGCTCACCCCATGCTGGAGCTGTCCAAGGGGAACACGGTGGTGCAGTGCGGGACACTCTTCTCGCGGCGAGGCAGCAACCCGGAGCGCTTCGACTACAGCAACTGCACGCTGGCCAGCAAGGGCTTCTCCTGGGGGAGGCACTACTGGGAGGTCATCGTGGGCCCCAAGAGCCACTGGCGCCTGGGGGTCATGAAGGCCACGGTCAGCCGCAAAGGCAAGCTCCACAAGAGCCCCGAGCACGGGGTGTGGCTCATCGGCTTGAAGGAGGGGAAGGTCTACGAGGCCTTCAGCAGCCCCCGGGTGGTGCTGCCCCTCTCGGCCCGCCCCCAGCGCATCGGGGTCTACCTGCACTACGAGAAGGGGGAACTGACCTTCTACAACGCCGACAGCCCCGACGAACTGGTGCCCATCTACACCTTCCAGGCCGAGTTCCAAGGCAAGCTGTACCCCGTCCTGGACATGTGTTGGCACGAGCGGGGGACCAACACCTTGCCCATCATCCTGGCCACTCCCGCCATGATGCTGCAGGCCCAAGACAACGGCTTGGACTCCCAGGAGCCCACCAAGCTGTAGATAGTGGCAGAAGAAGAGCCCCCCCCCCCCCCCGCTGGCAGAGACAGTCAGAACTAGAGCCAGGCTGGCAGCTGGATGAAACCAAAGGGCCCCAACTAGGCCGGCATCGTCGCCACCCTGAAGAGGCAGCAAGAGCCCCCCCCCCCTCCGCTGGGCTCCCAGCAACTGCCGTTCAGAGCACCCTCCCTCTGGAGGCTCCACTATCCGGACTCGTGGACTTGTAAAGCCATCTAGGCCAGCGGCCGACACCACAACTTGCGGTAGCAAATGCCTGCAAACAAGTGCATGACGTGGTGACATGGAAAAAGCCTGCCTCATGTGTCCTGAACCTCTCATTGGTCAGTTTCATCGGGCGACTGACCAGAGTTCGAGAGGGGGGGAGGGAGCGAAAAAGCCCCTGTCCACCACTGTCTTCACAGCAGGAGATCATTCCCATCATGCACTGCATCATTCCCATCATGCACTGCCAGCCATGGAGCTGCAGTGCTGCCTCCAGCCAGGGCAGGTCCAGCCATGATGAGGCAGTGAGATGGGGGTGCCCTTCCTCCACTGGTCCCTCCCCCCCCCATGCCCTGGATTGGAAAAGGCAGAGAGGAGGGAGCAAAAGAGGAAGTGTGGAGGAGAGGAGGGTGGCCAGTGGGCATGTCAGACGCTCCTCCTCCACACTTCCCAGTCCAGGGGGCGGGAGGAGCGGCTGCCAGGTGGGGGCAGCAGTTGACCCACCCCTCAGGCAGGGCAAGTCTGGGGCCAGTGGGCCACACACCCCCTTTGGTGTTTTATTTCCTGGGTTTGCACCCTCTTTGAGAGCAAGCGCTGATAATCGGGATATACTGTATACAGTCTAATAAACAAGATGATGATAGGTAATTATAACATTCGTGCCGGATCTTCGTTATTTCATTGGCTCAGTGCTTCAGTATATTGCCCAGGTGGCCCGTTTAGAAAGCCTGGCTGAGAGAGAGGACTACGTGTCCCGATATGCATCGCGGCCCCACCCTTCTATCAACGCCCTGAGGGCGAGTGATTGGTCCGGAGAGGAGAGCGGGGCGGGCTTTAAAAAGAACGTCTCTGCGGGTTCAGCTCCATCGAGTGGAGGGAGTGGGCGGAGCTTCTTCCAGGAGAAAGAGGCGGGATCTCAGCCCCGCCTGCCGATTGGCCGAGAGTATTTAGCTGCCTGGGCGTGCCGCGCTCGGCTCGGAGCGATGGAGGCGGCCGGCGAGCAGCAGCGACCTAACGGGGTCCGGCCTCAGGCGCGGGAAGGTTCCGGCGGAGAGCGAGATGGGGTGAGGCCGAGCGAGGCCAAACCTCTTGGGCTCCAAGCATGTGCAGAGTGCCCCTGTGCCTCCGCCGTCTGTGTGGAGAACAAAGTTTCTCTGAGAGAGTAGAACCTGAGCATGTGCAGAGTGCTTCTGTCCCCATACTCTTAATAAGGGGAGCAAAGTATTTTTGGGAATGGAGCCTCCCAGCACTGTTTCTGAGCGTGTACAGAGTGATTCTGCCCCCGCTCCACCCTGCAAAGGCCTGGGGGGGGGAGCATTTTTGCAAATAAAACCCGATGGCGCAGAAGGTCTGCAGGGACTCGGACACTGCCTGATATTTCTCTCTCCTTCGTTCGAGCTGTAGAAGTTTGTGCAAGGAGGAAGGGTTCGCACACTCTGTGTTGGCTCAGTCTGGAACTGGCTCCCTTCCCAAGGAAAGGCACTCTGCATATGCTCAAAGAGACATGCCCTGTGCTGGTGGGAACGCAGGTGTGTGTTTGCACACATGCGGAGTGGCTGTGCCAGCTTCTGTTCCTTCCAGGGTAGACTGGATTTAAATTGCTATGTGGAAAAGCCTTGATCTAATCATGTGGGTTTTCTTTCACAAAAAGTCTACTCTTAGTTGTTGCTATAACCTTAATACATAATTTTCACAACTTTGAGATAACAGGTTTCATTGTTAGAAGGCCTGTACACATTGCTTTTTTATTTTGAAAAATTTTCTATTAGTTTTGCAGTTATATCAGAAAATGAATGCTTTTTTGAGTCACGGTATGAAAGCTGATTGAAGCAGATATTTATGAAGGCATTTCATATTTATGAAAGTGAAAAATTTCTAGTTGAACAGGTTAATCATGACTATTTGAAATATTTTCTTACATTAGAATGACAGCCGCCCTCACCAGATGGTGGTTTAAGTTATTTTATTTAAAACCACTATGTTTATGACTCTGCTTCCAATCATCCTCTGTTCATTGAGCTTCTTGAAAGTGTGCACTTGGAAGGACTTGACTTTTGTCTGCCCAAAGTTGCAGAGGGACAATAAATGGGGTTGCCCCACCCTAAAGGAAGCAGCAGCAGACTTGAAAGCAGACCTGGCGATGTCAGTAATTTCCAACATTATATATTGTGTGTGTGGGGGGGGGGGGGGAAGCTCCAGTAATGGACTAACTTTTGTTGGAAAATTGTGCTAATCAGGAAAATTGTGCTATTTTTTCATCTCCCTCTGGAGACACAAATCCAGTCAGAGTGCTAAATTTTCCAATGGTGTCTTCTCTAGACAGACAGACAGACAGACCCAAGTCCTTGGATAGCTAGGAAGATTATCATAAATCATATGTACAGAAGCCTATGGAATCCCATAACATCAAGGCCCCAGTCCCAAGACCTGTTGGAGTGTGTTTAGAAAACTTTTTTAAGTCTATATGCCTACTTTATCTCATAATAAAGAATTAGAATTATTCTATTCCATAATGAGATTGTTGAGCTATAACACACTTTACATTAAAACCATCATCGTAAGGGATTTTTGTAAACAATTTTTTTTAACAATTTTTTTTAAAGTCATTTGTTTTGATGCACCCTGGTTTAGCATTAAGACCACAGCATTTTGGAGCACACGCTCAGACCTTCCTCCGTCCTTGGGAACTATGGGTCTTGTGATTCCCTCTTAAAGGAAGCTACTTTTTAAAATAAATTTGTATAAGAAAGAAGGAAGTTCACTTTGGAGTTGATCCTCACTGTTTTTTAATGTAGAGTAGAGAAAAGACAGTACAGTAGAGAAAAGACAACAAAAATACAGAGCACCCAAATGTGTTCTGGCTTTACATCCCGGTTTTCTCACAGTTAAGCCAGCGGCTGGGCGCAGTGGGTTAAACCACTGAACCATGAGCTGTCGATTGAACCATGAGCTGCCAGGTGCAAGGGAGTGTCAACGGGAAACAGGTTATCTTGTTGTCTTGTGCTCCCTGAGGCATCTGGTGGGGCCCCTGTGTGACACAGGAAGCTGGACTAGATGGGCTTTTGGCCTGATCCAGCAACCGGGCTCTTCTTATGTTCTTATGAAAGGTCGGCAGTTCGAATCCGTGCAACGGCTCCTGCCAACCTAGCAGTTCGAAAGCAAGAAATTGCAAGTAGCTTAATAGGTACCGCGTCAGCGGGACGGTAACAGCGTTCCATGCGCCTCGGTGTTGAGTCATGCCAACCACATGACCATAGAAACGTCTTCGGACAGCGCTGGCTCTTCGGCTTTGAAACGGAGATGAGCACTGCTCCCTAGAGTCGGACACGACTGGACTTAATGGTCAAGGGATACCTTTACCTTTCTCACAGTTGGCCTTTCTAAATGCCTCGTTTCCTGTCCCCTTATTCCCAAGTTCATGGCGAGTGGGCAGTTAGGGCTGCCAGTTTTCAGAGAGATCCATTTTGTTGCTTTAGATTTATAGCCCTTCCCATCCCAAGGGACCATCCTTGCGCAGGCAAGAAACTAGAACAAGTTTTCAGTCAGGTCAAGGAAATTGACCCTGAGCTCCAACGGGCAGCTTGAATGTATGCAAGAAGCGCATTTGAAACCAGTCATTTGCACCATGCAGTAAAAAGCAAGACACAGACAAGAACCCCACCCCTGAAGGCCGATTCACACTAGAGTTTTCCCGGCTCGTTGCGGATCTGCGGAGGGTAGCGCGGAGCTGTTTTTATGCTTGCGGAGCAGCTTGCAGAGGCAGGCAAGATGGTTTCCCCTCAACTTTTGAGGCGGTTGCGCTTGCGGAGCTGGGGATGTTCGCGGAGCTACAGCAGCCCACCAATCGGAGGAGCGCACTTCTGTTCACCAAATCACAGCTGCGCTTTCTTAAGAAGGCGGGACAGAAGGAGGGACAACAGGCAGCAAGACACTCCCCCAGCTCCAACCGCATAGACAAGCACATACGCAGGGGCAGAGGCAGGGGCAGGGCCATCCGCGCCGGAAAAACTGTAGTGTGAATCGGCCTTGAGAGAGAAACATGGGGGCAGAAGAATATCAGACGGCGCAAAACCAATGTGTTCTTTTCCCGTTTGTGTTAAAAGAAAATTTAACTTGTGTAATAATAAAGACAACTTCTGGCAAACGAGAAACCAAAACGTTTGTCTGGCTTTGGCTGTAGCTGGTTTGTGTGTGTTGGCATTTTTGTGTATCTGTACTACTGATTCAGCATCCCTAATAAACGAGCGTTGGAAAAACTAGTTTCCTGTGAATCTCCGTGAACTCCAGGTGCACCAATAGGGTGTCCAAAGACTTTCATGTTTGGAGAGGTGGGTGAATAACGTGATGATGTGATGCTGATTTTTGTCTCTGCTGCTGCCATTAGTCTCCGTACAGCCGGCTGGGTCTGCGGATGCAGGATGTCACTGGCGACAGAGGAGTGCTGAAGGAGGTGGTCCGGGCTGGCTCTGGCGACGTGGTGCCCCCCGATGCTTCGGTGCTAGGTAATGCTGCTGCTGCTGCTCCTCCAACCCCCTGCACTGGGCGTTTTGATCCCCTCACTGCCCCGTTGGCCAAGGCTGGTCCAGGGAGGTTATCGGCTGGTCCTTGTCTGTTGGAGTCCCTGGCGTCCGTCCGTTTCAACCTCGGTCCTCGACTAGGACCTGCTGTGTCGCAGGCCAGGCTTTCTGTGGTTCCTGCCTCTGTGCTCCGTCTTCCGCAGTGGTGGGCCAGCTTTGCTTGCCGGCCTGCAGGTCCCCTCCTTGTCCCTCCAGAGCAGGGGTGGGCCATTAATTTTCCTAAGGGGCCACGTGAGAAACTGGGACTGTTATGGAGGGGCCCGACCAATAGGCTGAACCGCCTATTCATGCCTGCATGCCCCCGCCCAGCCATTCTCTTACCTTAATTAGCTGCTCCATGTCTTCTTTGCAACAGACGCTATAAGCACACAGGGGGGGGGCTTATTTTACCTTAATTAGCTGCTCTGTGTCTTCCTTTAAACCTCACGTGGGCCGGTCAGGGACAGCCAAGGGGCCGGATGTGGCCCTGGGGACATACAATGCCCAGGTCTGCCCCAGAGCAGAGGAGGATGCAGGGGGAGGGGGGCTGGACGGAGGTGTCAGGGTGGGGACGGCCTCCAGGGGACGGCGTTTTCAGCCTAGAAAAAAGGCGCCTGGGGGGGACATGATTGAGACTTATAAAATTACGCATGGGATGGAGAGAGTGGATAGAGGAAAATTCTTCTCCCTCTCGCACAACACCAGAACCGGGGGACATGCACTAAAATTGAATGGAGGGAGAGTTAGAACGGACAAAAGAAAATATTTCTTTACCCAGCGTGTAATTCATCTGTGGAACTCCTTGCCACAGGATGTGGTGATGGCACCTGGCCTAGATGCCTTTAAAAGGGGTTTGGACAGATTCATGGAGGAAAAGACCATCAC
Organism: Plestiodon gilberti rubricaudatus; assembly: GCA_026170595.1. NCBI lineage: Eukaryota > Metazoa > Chordata > Lepidosauria > Squamata > Scincidae > Plestiodon > Plestiodon gilberti. The sequence goes on from JANXHW010000007.1 coordinate 57,454,185, forward strand.
AGGTTACAAGCCATAAGCAACCTCCTGGTTTTAGAAGTGGGTTTTCTCTGTGCCAGGTGCAAAGGAGTGTCAACGGGAAACAGGTTATCTTGTTGTCTCGTGTGCTCCCTGAGGCATCTGGTGGGGCCACTGTGTGACACAGGAAGCTGGACTAGATGGGCTTTTGGCCTGATCCAGCTGCAGGGCTCTTCTTATGTTCTTATGTTCAGAGGTCAGCCTGCTGCTTGACTGGGGGGGGGGGTCGGCCAAGGGGGGGCCCTTCTGTGGTTTGGCTGCTGCCAGCCTGCTTTTCCAAGTCGGTGGGCTTCCTTGTGTCCCAGGGTCAGGCTTGCTGGGCCAGCAAGGGGCCCTTGGAGTTCTGGATCAGGTCAGGCCCCTTCCAGACCAGCCTCGGGGGGGGGGGGGATTGCTCCGGCCATAAAAACTGTGCTCTTGAGGCCTCTTGCCGTCAGCCCTGGAAGGACCCTGCTCTGGGGGGCCCTGCCCCTTGGCGGGCGCTCGGACACCGGCCTGGCCTCCCAAGAAGGGGAATCAAAGGCTGCTCAGGCGTTTGTTCTGAATGAAACCACGACCCTGAATGTGGCGCACCCAAACGGATGGCTCTTTTCTGCTTTCCTCAGTGAAATTCTCCGGGTATTTGGAAAACACGGACCGACCCTTTGACACCAACTGCTTCAGGAAGAACCCCCGGCTCATGAGACTTGGCGAAGGTGAGAGAAGTCGCCCTGCAAAGCCGCCTCCGCGGATCGCCCCCCTGGTCAGTGCTGGCCTGCGCACGCCCCCCCCACACACACACGAGGCGGCCTCCCTTCTCAGGCTCTCTGCCTTGGGCGGCGCCGGCGTCTCTCGCTCTGCAGCCCCTCAGGGCCCCTGGGCTCCCTCTGCCACCTGCAGCTTTCTCTCTCCGCTCGGGGGCCCCTCTTGCACCTGTTCCCTGCGAGGGCCACTCATGGGACCACAGGAACGTTCCCAAGCATCGCCTTAATCGTCGCCTCTGTTTGTCTCTCCAGATATTACGCTGGGGGGGCTGGAGGTTGGGCTGCTGACCATGAAGAAAGGGGAGCTGGCGCGGTTCCTCTTCAAGCCCAGCTATGCCTTTGGGACTGTCGGCTGCCCCCCCTTGATCCCCCCCAACGCCACGGTCTTGTTTGAGGTGGAGCTGGTGGACTTCCTGGACTCGGCCGAATCCGACCGCTTCTTCGACCTGACCCCTGTGAGTGGGGGGGGGGGGGTCTCTCACGGGCTTGGGAATTTCTCCCCTGTCGGGAGGGGCCAGGCTTTCTCTGCAGGGGGGTCGGCTGGCTCCAGTTTGAACCCTGGGAGGCTCACCGGCGCTCCGTCTTTCTGGCTTCCCTGCACAGGAGCAGCAGGAGAGGGTCCCCCTGCAGAAGAGGCTGAAGGTGGCGGAAACGGAGCGGGAGTTTGGCAACTACCTCTTTCGCCGGAAGCACTTCGTGGATGCCAGGGAGCGCTACAAGCGGGCAAGTCAAGCTGGGGGCGCGTCCCAAGAACAGAGGGGGGAACCGGGTCCAGTCCAGCCCCCGCCACTCCCCACCCATCCTTGACAACCCAGCCCTTCGGTCCTCCTCCTGCATGCACTCACGCTGGCCTTGGCACTACCTGGATGCAGCAGGGGGCGGGGTGGGGTTGCACGTGCATGCCCAGAGAAAGGGGGCGGGTGTATGCAGACTGGTCAGCCCTACTGGGTGTCCGTAGGAGGGAGCACCACGTCCTGTCTGGGAGCAGCCTGGGTCTCAAAGAGGTAGCGGTAAATGGTGAGAGAGAGAAACGCCCTGTTCTCCTCCCCGAGTAGCTCTTCCAGTTCAAAAAGGAGGGCTCAAAAAAAGGCCAGGCAAGCATGTTTGAGAAAGGGAGGGAGGCAATCCATTTCTCTGTTTCCATCTCTTTCCTTCTGGGGGTGGAGTCACGACAGGTTGGTCTGTCTTGTGTTCGGGAGGGAGGGAGGGAGGGCTCATCGCCTCTTGGAACGGGGAAGAGCCTCCACTGCGAGGAGGAGAAGGGAAGCGTGCCCCTTGGCCACTGCTTCGGGGGTCCACCGCGTGCGCCCCATGCTGAGCGCTTCAGGGTCCCGTTGCAAGGACTTTGTCCCTTTTGGCTTTGAATCTGGATCCGCTGCTTCCCTCTCCTTTCCAGGCCCCCCTCCCCTTCAGCTCTCTTGCCCTGCTTCCCTTCCTCAAACGAATGCCATGCCCGCCAGTCTCCCAGCCCCCCACGCCCCGTTGCTGGCTCCGATGGCCGAGCAAGCCTGTCGTCTCCTCCTCCTCCTTCCCTGCTCCGCTTTGCCCCTCTTTCTCCTTGCTCAGGCGTCCTCCGTCTTGAACCGGGCGGCAGCGGCTGAAGAGGCTGCCCAAGCCGCCCCCGTGGATGCCGCCAAGCTGCTGGTCTTCCTGAACCTCTCCCTGACGTACCTGAAGCTGGAGCACCCTGCCCGGGCGCTCGCCTACGGGGAGAAGGCCTTGGCGCTCGACCAGAAGAACGCCAAGGCCCTGTTCAGGTGTGGCCAGGTGAGGCCTGGTGGGGCTCCGTCTGGGAAGGGAGCCGCAGGTGGGATGCTTCCCACTGGCCACCTGCCGGTCTGTGGCAGCAGAGACCACGGCCAGGCCTGCAGCCTGTGTCTTTCGTGGGCTACAGTCTGTGCCGTCGTCGGATGCGCGAAGTGGGCAAAGGCCTATAGGGGCCTCCCTGGGGGTGGAGAGGCAAAGTGAATGTTGAGGGAGGGGCCGGGGGGGCGTCTCGGGCAGCCCAGCAGCTGCTCCCTGGCTGGGCTGAGGTGGAGGGAGGGAGGGGCTCCTGGGTAGGTCCGACGCAGACTTCCATGGGGAGACGGGTGCGCTGGGCGCTGACATTTGTAGGGGAGATGATCCCCCTTGGGCTACTTGTCGTCATGGCCTTGAAGGTTCCCAACGTCACTTGCAACGGGGGGGGGGGGGGCGGCGCCCAGACTCATCCCCTCTTGTGGGTTCTCTGCAGCCACCTCTGTTCTGTCTTTCCGCTTTCCAGGCGTGTCTGTCTCTGGCGGAGTACGAGAGAGCACGGGATTTCCTGGTCCGGGCTCAGCGGGAGCAGCCCTTCAACCACGACATCAACAGGGCCTTGAAGCAGCTGGCCAGGTGAGGCGGGAGCCCTGCCTTGGCTGCCGAGGAAGGAGGGCGAATTGCGGAGCAGCTGGCCTGAACTCTGCTCCCTGTCACAGCCCAGGGGTCTGAGTTTGTCCCTCGCAGCTGAGGACAGGTGGAGCGGTGTGGGAATGCAGGAAGGCGTGGGGGCCGCGAGCCCCGAGCTACGCCAGGGCAGACCGGTGGGTCGCCAGAGGGGCTGAAGGCCTCAAAGTGGGGAGGGTCTGTGCAGCATCCATGCCGCCACCATCGGGAGCCCTCCTCCGCCGCTTTGGTGGGCCTCCTGGCAGCGGCCTGAATGCGAGGAAAGGTCCAGGGCTTTGCCCGGCTGTTGCGCTCGTGACAAAGCCGTTGGCTCTGTTTTGCAGCTGCTACAGAGATTACTTGGCGAAGGAGAAGGAAATGTGTAGCAGAATGTTTGGCCCCCTCAACTCTCCTCCAGCGGAAGCAGGATTCCAGGTAACGCAGCCAGCCTGGCGGTCTGAGGCGCTGCCTGCCTGCGGTGGCTCTGGGTTGCATCGTGACCGCGGACTGTGCCTCCCTGTGCCAGGAGATCGGCAGGAGTGTCTGGGGTCAGGCCAGATGTGCTAGCCGGGGGGGGGGCATATGCTCAGAGGCAGCTGTGTTCCCGGACTTGCTCCAGATCTTGGCGGGATCCCGGGGGGGGGCACAGCCCTGCCCTCTGCCAACGCCTCCCATGCTGACCCATCCGTCACAGCCCTTGTTGTTGGACTCCTACTTTGCCCGCTGCCCCTTCTGCTGCCCCCCCCCCCCCGCTTGCCACTAGAGCTTGCGGAGTGTGGGGCTTGGCATGCACAGTCCCTCGGCAGGTGCCATCCTTCTTGGCGCTGGTGCATTGGAGCAGAGTTCAGCGTAAGCTCTGTTGCTGACCTGTCCGGAAAGGGACATGTTTGCCTGTGGAGGATGTGGCTTCCCCGGATTGTGGGTTGGCCTTCAGGTGATGTTGCGTCTTTGTCGTCCTCTTGGTGTGAAAGGTGCGTCTCTGATGGCAAAAGTGTGGTGGCCATTCAAGGTTTTTGCCCCCCCCCAACCCAGCTGTTCAGCAAATCCAGCAAAAAGCTGTCTCAGGTCCATCTGTCTGTCGCTCATGTGTCAATTTCCAGAAGTTGCTGTGTTATAGTTGTGGCTAATTCTCTGCTGCTGCGAGAAGTATCTGCGGTATGTGGGAGTTTTGAGTCGTGCTGTGTTGGTCTTTCAGAGTCCGGCTCTGCAGAAGAAAGGAGGCACTCTTCCCTAGCGAGAGGGGCCCCCGCGACCGCACCCCCCACAGTTTGGAAGCACCCATGCAGGAGCTCTGCTCTGTTTTGCCTGCTGGGAACCGAGAAAATGTGTATCCTTTCAGTGCATGGAAGGCCCCGATTTGTCCCGGTGCTGTTCCTTGTTGGTGTCATTTGGAATCCAAGGCCACGAAACATTTTTCTGGAGGAGAAGAGGTTTCCCCATCCTTCGCCCTCCTCGCCTTGTTGTGGAGGGAATTCTGCCTGCCTGGAGTCAGACAGGCGAGCGAGCTTGCTTTTCTCGCCGGCCTGCCCAGGACTTCGGCTGTTCCTTGGATGTCGACGTTAGGCGTTTATTCAGGACCGTTCCTGGAGACGTTGCGTTTCTGTTGGTAGAAAATAAACTTGCTTCTGAAAGGAAGGAGCTTGCAACCCTGGTGCCCGTTCATTTGTCCAGGGAGGGCGAGGGTCTCGGTGCTGGTTTTCATGTGGGCGTTGCCACGTCTCGCCTGTGGCTCCCTTTTGGTGGCGGTGGTGTCTGTGTGTGTTGCTGGAGGAATAAACATTTTGCACGTGTGCTGGAAGCTGCAAGTGCAGCCGCAGAACCTCTGAGCTTGGAGGTCCCTTGCAGGGGCTGTGGAGGCCAGCAGGGGGTGGCAGCGGCCCTGTTCTTGCTAGCGCATTGCAGCCAGCGGCCCTTTTCCTTCCTTAACTGCCCTGCCGGCCAGTAGCATCTGCTTTGATTTCGGATTGTTTCTCGGTAGCCAAATCCAAGCTCAGTGTTTTCAGGATGCTGTAGCCCAAACAAAGTTTCCATCATTGGTGTGAATGATGCAGATGTTGCATTTCTAAGCCGATCCACTTTAATTTGCACCATGGTTTAGATCCGGGGTTCACAACCCCTCCCTGGCCGCGTACATCCTCTGGCCCCCTTCTCTCCCTCTGCATAGATACCACCAGAAGTAACGGGTGATGACGCCATCGGCAGTTACTTCCGTGTTTTCGGACCCTGCAGAGGCCGGAAAAGTCAGGTAAGACTAGTCTCTGGGCGGGCAGGAAGGCCCTTCGCATTCCCGAGAGGCTTGGCCAAAGGCAGGAGCCTCTCAGGAGCGAAAATGGGTCTGTGTCCCGCCAGCGGAGAACCCCTGGTTTGGATGATGTAATGGTATGGTTTGTTTGAGGAATTACCTGTCTGGCATGTAGGATGTTTCACATTTTCTGAGGTTGTGCCATCACCCGAGGAAGATTTGGGATTTCTTTGCGGGGGCGGGATAGGCAGGGGGACTGGGGAAAATGATCAGCCCTGCTGGAGTCAAAAAGCCCCCACTCTGCTAGAGATCGTCCTTCCTTTCCTCCTCCCGCAGTTGCTGTTCAATACAAAACTGCCAAAACCAGTTTCAGCGTTTTCTCCTGAATGTCTGAGGCCTGGAAGCGTCACCCTGAAAACTCCCCTTCCCAGAGTTCTGTGGCAGCCACGGGTGTGGCGTGCAGACCCCTTTTCCATTGTTGCGTCCCAGCCGTTCCCGTATTGCCGTGCCCTGCCTGTCTGCCTGCTACCCACATCCGAGGCGACGACCCCCCGGAGCAAGTGAGGACCAGCAGGTCCGAACATACGGAGAATTCTGGTGGATCAGGCCCAAGTGGGTTCATGTAGCCCTGCTTCTTCCCCAGTGGCCAGCCAGGTGCCTTCATGGAAAGGCCACAAGCAGCCCCTCCCTGCGGTTGTGTCCCCCCCCCCCCCCGCAGTTGGCAGCTGGAGATTGCCTGCCGCAGAATAGGCTTTGTGTAGCCCTTGTGCCCGGCAGCCAGCAGCAGGCCTGCCCCCCCTTCACGCACCGTCTTCAAGCCGGTTTCTTCAGCCAGTGGCGCTAACATGGCGACCGCTTGGCACGACTGCAGGCTTTATCAACGTGCCGTGCTAGTAGCATCCCTCTGATCTTGCAGCCACAAGTTGCACAAACAGTTTAGGTGTTGTGAAGCAGAGGGATTACGGGGCGGAGAAGGTGCCCCCGGCCCAGCTGGGCTGCCTCAAAGAGTCCCTAAGGAGGGCAGACGTGGCCCCCCTCCCTCCCTCCCTCCAGGCGGAGCCGTCCCCCCTCATTGCTTTCTGAGCAGCCCAGTTGGAGCCCTGGCCGCTGAGGGGCAGCAGCAGCCGCCGTAGCACAGGCCAGTGGGCGGGGGGGGGGGCTGAGCTGCCCTGTGTGGAACTCAGAGTGGCGACCGCTCGCCCCCCCTCAGCGGCGCCAGCTGCAGCACCTCCGTGAAGCCTGGGCTGGCACCTTCAACTGCTCTCCTCCTCCTGTGCCCACCCCTGAGTTTGTGTTGGCAAGGGCCCGGCTGCGCATGGAGCCGCTTGAACTGGCAGTGGCTGTTCTGCGGCCAGGACACGATGAAAAGGGTTTCTGTCTCTCCCCTCCCCAGTTAGCGAGGAATGTTTTCCTTCTTAATATACTGTTCGCTTCATTATTAGCTGAAAGAGGTTCTCTTGTAACATGAAAAAACCCACTTTTTTCCCCCTTCTCCCACTTTTCCAAAAAATATATACAAAGTCCCTTTATGCTGCTGCGTTCCGGGAGCCGGGAAGTCCCGTGGACAGGAAGTGAGAAACCTGACGGTTGGGGTGATTTATACAGAAATTCCTTTCTTCCCCAGTGAGCTGGAACAGTGGGGCGATGCGTCAGTTTGCGGCTGGCTGGCCGCCTGCCTGGCTGCAGACACCGGCCATTGTTGCTCCACAGCGACGGGCGAGGTGAATTCGGAGGCGGCTTCCGAAGCTGCGCCACCGCCACTTGACCCCTTTCCAAAGTCCCCGCTTCAGGGGCAACCAGGCAATTGGCAGCCCCCTTGCTGCAGCCCCCTTGCTGCAGCCGTCCCTCACCCCCTCTGAGCACAGGTGTGCTTCCCTGGGGCGGCAGCAGCAGCTCCTGGGGTGCATCTCAGAGGGGACGGCTGAGCTTCAATGGGCCTGTTTTGCGGGTGGCAGGTCCTGGCGTCCCCTTGAAAGGGTTTCAGGCAGCAGGGCTGGAAACCTCTCTGAGCCATGAGAGCAGCCGCCGGCCCGCCGGCCTGCCAGAGTCAGTAGTGCTGCTGCAGGCGATGGGGAAAGGCCGGGCCCTGCTTGCAGGCAACCACCTCTGTCTCTGCCTTCTGAGCCCCTCCTTGCGTGCCTTAGGGATGGCATGCAGCAGCAGGAGACCCCCAACCCAGCCAGACGGCAAGAAGGGCAGGGGCAGCCCATGGCAGCAGAAGGGCAGGGCACGTGCAGCTTGGCCAAGGGGCACCACAGCCAGAGTGGTGGGGAGCGAAGTTCCTCTGGAAGGAAAAGGTCCCTACATGAGCAGGGAGGCCGTGGAGGCAAGACTGCTTCAGAGACGGGGCCTCTGCCTCTTGAATCCCTGCCCAGCTTTTGCTGTGGCTCTTGAGAGTCCACCGGCCCTGTCCAGGCGGTTTCAGGTTCCTTTGGCACCATGAGGACTAGAACCTTGATGTCTTCAAAGAGGAAGAAAGAGCTGAGTCTGCCTTCTGCTCCCAGGGCCCGCTTCTGAGCCCAACCCTGCACGTTGCCCTGGCTGTTGCTCTCCGAAGACTCGGGATTAAGGCCTCCCTGAGCCCTTGTGACAATGTCTGAACCTGGCTGAGAAACCCAGAAACTGAGAGCACCGCCCCCTTGGTGGCTTGTCCCACCGTACTTCGCAGCCCTGTCGAATTGCATTCGGGTCTTCCGGCGGCCGGTGAGGAGAAGAGTCCCGGAGGGGTGACAACAATGGTCATCTGCTCTGGTCTCGGCCTCCTCCTCTTTGGCTCGGGCTACTCTTCTCTTGTCAGGCCGGGGTGCCCAGTTTGTGGCTCGCTTAGGATCAAGGCAGGTTTCTTGTGGGAGAGAGAAGCAAGAAGCTGAGAGCTTTTTTCACACCGACTGGCAAACAGGCTCTCGCTCAGGAACGGTGTGGTTCATGATTGGCCATGGCTCAACTCTGCGCCTGGTGCTCTTGAGTCGTTGGTGACATTTGGAAAAGTCCTCTGGCGGCCTGCAAGAGATGCGCTGCTGCCCGCCGGTCCCTCGTCTTGCAGGGGCCACCATTGCTCCCCAACGACGGCGGCAGCAGTGGAGCATCTGCACAACCCTTTCTGAGCATGCAGAGGGGCTTCTCGAGGGAGTCCCTCCAACCCTGCAAGGCAGGTCAGTATTATTCTCCCCACACTGCAGATGGGGAAGACTGAGGCTGAGAGGGAGTACTCGGTGCTGCCCACCTCCGCTGCTGCTGCTGCTGCTGCTGCTCCTCTTCCCCCCCCCCCACTTGCTGGATTTGAAAAGTAAGAGGGGACCAGAGCAAACGAGAGACGGCAGGAAAGGCGAGCGCAGGGCTGGTGCGCCTCTTCTGCTCTGTCCTTCCCAAATCCAGCAGCACCAGGAAGAGGAGGAAGGCGGCAGCGGTGCCTTGTGCCTACTGTACTGGCGCACTCCAGTCCCAGGCAAGGGCTGCTGGCATCTGGGCCCCTGCCCCGCTGGCCCAGGAAGGGCTTGGCAGCAGCAGAGGTCCGGCTCTCGCATCCGGGTCCTGGCAGCAGCCTTGATCTTGAAGCTCTGAACGGCACGCTTTCTGGGCAGCTCCAGAGTCGAGCCCACACCAGTGCTGCTGCTGGTGAGGGTCAGGCTGCCCTGGCCCTGCTGCACCTCGCTGGCCACGTGGGTCTCTCTCCCCTACCCCACCCAGAATGCAGCGGTTCCTCCTGGATCCTGATGTCGGCTTCGGGGGGGGGGCTGAGGGGAGCCATGGACAGTACGGCAGCGGCCCCAGGCTCTTGGCACGCCGAGGCCATGTTGCCTGCAAGCAATGACACCCACCTTCCTCCTGAACAGCAGTAATATGGGGGGGGGAGCAAATTCCCGTCTTCAAACAAAAGATCAGGTACACCCACCAGCGTGCTGCAGGCCCTGGCTTGGGGAGCAATCCCTCACAGCTGGCTGGGTGCATTTGGTATAGAACTTTTTGGGGTGCACGCACATGGCTCATTTCTCTTCTATCCTTCCCCCAGTTCAGTGAAGACCCATTTCTGGCTTCTGGGCTATATTTAGGTATCACTGGCAGAACCCAAAAGTGCTGAGTTCTGCTAAATCAATATTTCTTTTTCTTAGAAGGTGAAGAGCAGGATTACCAAGTAAACGGTAAATAATATTTTGGTTCTGCATACTTGACGATTTTTCCGCATCAGTTTTCTTGTGTCCAGCCATGGCAAGTTATTCAGGGAGGGGTGGTGGTGGTTAAATTGGGGGGGGGGCAGAGAAGAATCTTTGTGTTTAGGGAAGCAAAAAGGAAAAGGGGGGTCTTTGAGCATTCAAAAAGAGGGGCACTGAGAGCGTTCCAGTAAGCTGGCAACCGGGGGGGGGGGATGAGACAGCAAGGGCTTCTGGCTCCCAAGAGAGTCGCAGCCAACCCCCAGCAGGACGGCCCGTGAAAGAGCGCCTTTGGCCTCATGCTGGTGAGGGTCTCGCCCTTCTGCCTCCATGTCCTTGGCTTGCAAAACGGGCCCGTCTGGGGGTTGCCTTTGCCAAAGGCTCGGTGCAGGCAGCACTGCAAGCTAGTTGAAAAGCACGAGTTCTTTTTGCTAAAATCCCTGATCTCTAGTTACTCAGGTGTGGGTTTGTACCTGCAGGGTGGGCATCATCCCCTACCCACAAGGCGAAGTCTGACTCCTACACACACACACACACACACACACACACACACCCTTTGCTGGACCAATAGATTGCACAGGCCTGGACTGGCCACCTGTCTCTGAGGGCAGCGCTTCTCAAGGCCCCCCACCCATCAGGGAGGGCATGGACCATGCGCAGCTGGGACAAAGGGGTCCCAAGAGCAACGAAGGGTCTTGTAGCGTCTTCAAGGCAACCCAGTTCAGGGACCCGCAGTCAGTCCACACCGTTGTCCTCGGCGGGCTGCGAGGGATAGAGAGACGGGGCTGGGGGTGGTGGTGGTTTGCAGTGTAACAGATGGGGTCAAGGGGAGGGAGGGGCGAGGTGGCTCCTCGCAGTACCTACCCTAATCCTGGCCCATGGCTGCCCAGCCGCTGAAGACAGCAGCCTCTCTCTGTCTCCGTCTCTCCTGAGACCAGGCAGGCAGGCAGGAGCCCCCATCTCTGCGCAAGGACAGCAGGAGCCCCCCCTCCCTCCCACTGCCAAGAGCGAGATGGGTTGATGCCCGCTCTGAGCGACGAGGACCCCCCCCCTCACTCAGCAGACCTGGGGCTGCGGGTTGCCAGTCGTCCCAGCCTGTTTGGGGAAGGAGGTGGCCCAGGAGCTGCTGCTGGTGCGGTTTTGAGGATGGCTGCCCCCTCCCTTTGGGCCATTAGGGGAGGGTCTTGGCTCTTTTCCACTGGGGCTGGGAGGATTTCGAATGGCCTCTCGTCATGGAGGGAGGTGGCACGCTGGTCCCTGCATGAGTCGGGGACCAGGACGAGGGTTGGTGGTCCATGCAGAGGTGCTTTGACCACCCTCCCAGCCGTTGGGATGATGACACACACACACACACCCCCCCGCAGCAAACGCTGTCTGTGCTTTCTCGGCTGAAGAGGCTTTCAAGGCACACGCACACGCACACGCACGGGCCATGCTCTCTTCAGGCACTTATTTATTATTTATTTCGGTTGGGAATGTAATAAAACTCCACCAGGAAACGGAGCTGGTTCCATGAACTTCTCCAAGCCGACTGCTGGGAAGGCTGAACAAGGAGCCACTTTGTGCAAGGAGAGGCCGGGCTGCCAGGCCAGCTGCTGGGCGGGAGGGAGGGGGGCGAAGAAAGAGGGATCTGTGCTGAGCCCCCACCCCACTCCCTCTTCCCTGCCACCACCGCTGCACGGGATGGCCGACAGCGAACGGCGCCCCCTCCCCAAGCGAAACACAGCGGGGGGGGCTGCAATGAGTGGCTGCGTGCGCCAAGACTGGCTGGAGCCGGGGAAGGCCCCTCGGTGGAAAGCCATGGAGATGCTGGAGCGGTGGTCAGGGCCACAGCCAGTTGTCTCGTGGGCAGAGGAGGAGGGTTGGCGAGAAGCACCTGCCTCGTCCCTCCACTGGGGAGCGTTCTAGCATGGCAGTCCTTGCCCCCGGCAACCACCGCAGGCCCGGTTTCTGGGCAGCCCCTCCATGGCAGGCAGCAGGGAACTTGCCCCCCCCCCCGGGGTCACAGCCGTCCCTGTGGCAGGAGGAAGGAACTTCCTGTCGTAGCGAGCAGTGCTAAAGCATGTTGGCCCTGCCGTGGAATATACGCCCTTTCTGCTACTCCGAGACTGCCATGCTGGGCACACGCGGAACCCCTTTGTGTCCCCCCCCCCGTGGTCGAGCCCCTGCCCACTGCGCTGTCTTCATTCCAGTCAAACTTGCAAGTCATGCTGGGAGCCCGGCCAGGGGCTGAAAAGCGGGACAGGAGCAAGGTCAAGAAAGGCCCCCCCCCACTGTCCTGTGCCTGGGGGCTGCCCTGCCAGTCCTGCAGCCCCCACTTGGCTCAGGAGCCGCTGCAGCAGGAAACAGGTTATCTTGTTGTCTTGTGCTCCCTGAGGCATCTGGTGGGGCCACTGTGTGATACAGGAGGCTGGACTAGAGGGGCCTTAAGAACATAAGAACATAAGAAGAGCCCTGCTGGATCAGGCCAAAAGCCCATCTAGTCCAGCTTCCTGTGTCACACAGTGGCCCCACCAGATGCCTCAGGGAGCACACGAGACAACAAGATACCTGTGTCCAGTCGCCACTCCCTTGCACCTGGCACAGAGAAAACCCACTTCTAAAAAAAACCAGGAGGTTGCTTATGGCTTGTAACCTGTGATGGTCTTTTCCTCCATGAATTTGTCCAAACCCCTTTTAAAGGCATCTAGGCCAGGTGCCATCACCACATCCTGTGGCAAGGAGTTCCACAGATGAATCACACGTTGGGTAAAGAAATATTTTCTTTTGTCTGTTCTAACTCTCCCTCCACTCAATTTTTAGTGCGTGTCCCCTGGTTCTGGTGTTGTGCGAGAGGGAAAAGAATTTCCCTCTATCCACTCTCTCCATCCCATGCATAATTTTATAAGTCTCAATCATGTCCCCCCTCAGGCACCTTTTTTCTAGACTGAAAAGCCCCAGACGCTGTAGCCTTTCCTCATAAGGGAGGTGCTCCAGCCCACGAATCAATCTGGTCGCTCTTTTCTGCACCATTTCCAATTCAACTATATCCTTTTTGAGGTGTGGTGACCAGAACTGGACACAATACTCCAGATGCGGCCTTACCATCGATTTGTACAAAGGCATAATGATATTGGCCGTTTTATTCTCAATCCCCTTTTTAATGATCCCGAGCATGGAATTGGCCTTCTTCACAGCCGCCGCACACTGGGTCGACACTTTCATCGACCTGTCCACCAGCACCCCAAGATCTCTCTCTTGATCCGTCACAGACAACTCAGAACCCATTAGCGTATATGTGAAATTTTGGTTTCTTGCCCCAATGTGCATCACTTTGCACTTACTTACATTGAAGCGCATCTGCCATTTTGCTGCCCATTCTCCCAGTTTGGAGAGATCCTTCTGGAGCTCTTCACAATCCCTGCTGGTCTTTACCACCCGGAAAAGTTTAGTGTCATCCGCAAACTTGGCCACCTCACTGCCTATCCCCGACTCCAGGTCATTTATGAATAAGTTGAAAAGCACCGGTCCCAAGACCGATCCTTGGGGCACACCGCTTTTCACCTCTTGCCATTGTGAAAATTGCCCATTGACTCCCACTCGCTGTTTCCTGGTCTTCAACCAGTTCCTAATCCACAAGAGGACCTGCCCTCTTATTCCCTGACTGTGGAGTTTTCGCAGGAGCCTTTCATGAGGGACCGTGTCAAACGCCTTCTGAAAATCCAGATATATAATATCCACGGGTTTGCTCGCATCCACATGCCTGTTGACCCTTTCAAAAAATTCTAACAGGTTTGTGAGGCAAGACTTCCTTGGGCCTGATCCAGCAGCCTGGCTCTTCTGATGTTCTTATGAGTCTGGGCGGGATGGAGGGGAAATGGCTAGGCCCCCTTCTGTGCAGCTCCTGGTCCTGTGGCATTTTGCTGCCAGCTGTGCCAGTCGACCTATAAGCCCAAGTCCCAGAGCAGCCTTCCTCGCGGGGACTTCCAGGCAGCCCACCCCCTCCTGGCGCTCAGCTTGGTGCTTGACCCAGCTGCTCCTGGATCTTGGTTCTGCCTGGTGCTGCAGACCTTTGTTGGGGGGCCGAGCTACGCAGAGAGGAGAATTGCTTGGCCTGTGCCGTTTCCTCGGGTACCCGTTTGGGGTGTGCCCCTGCCGCCCAGCGTGGGGCAGCTCCACCAGGCCGTCGGTCGCCTGTGTCGTTTTTGGAGCGGTGGTAGTTTTGGGGGGAGGGGTCTCTTCTCCAGGCTCTCTTCCCCAGGACTCTTTGGGGGGGGTGCCCCCCTGACGGTTCTGGGAGTGTGTGCTGCTCTCAGTCCGCAGTGCTTTTTGCAAAGAGCTGGTGGGGCCAGCGCAGCCCAGGGCCCCCCACTGGGGCCTGCCGAGTTGGAGGGAGCCGCCAGTTGCATAGCAGGGGGTCTGGGCACGTCGAGGTCTGTATCCCTCCTTTCCTCCCCCCTGAGAGTGCCCATTTCTTTTTCTGAGAAACCCTAAAGCCACGGGCTGCGAGGCCACAGGTGGGTGACGAGGCTGTCCCTGGGTCCGGCTCCAGGCTGGGAAGCCCAGGCGGCGGCGGTGGCGGCAGCAGCAGCAGCAGCAGCCCCTTCGGCCGCCCGCACAGAGCAGCCCTTCTTCCAGCAGCGCACAGCCCGGCCTCTGCCAGACCCTGTGTTATGGGGCTTGGAGCACAACCAGCCTTTCAGGTGAGGCGTGAGCAGAGGGGGAAGGAAAACACCGGCCTTTCCAGAGAGCTGGTGATGGGAGGAAGGAGAGGGATGGGGGGGGGGGCGGGAGGTTCCTGAAGTCGGACCCGGGGGAGCAGCGTCCAGAGCTCTCCAAGGCGCAATTTGGGCCGCCTCCAAGGCTCCCACCATCTCGGTTTGGCTTTGCCCCCGGGCTCCGGGGGAGAGAGAGGAGCCTTTGCAGGGTGTCATGGGAACAGCTCTCCTGTCCATCCTGCCCAGTTTTGCTCCCACAGCCGCTGGAGTTACCAAAGAACCCACAGAGATGCCTCGAACCTTGGCAGGGAATCGGGTGGCGCTGCCAAAAGGGTGAGGGGTCCTCTGCCTGCCAAGGTGAGGGGTCCTCGGCTGCCTTGCCCTGGAGGGGGCAAAAAGCCCGTTCCTCTTCTTCCTCAAGATGGCGAGAGGAGAAAGCTGGGCATACAGACGCAGGCAGGCTGGCCGCAAGCAAGCCTTCGTTTCTCCCGCGAAGGGTGGCTGCCATTTTTTCGAGCGCCTGCGTGTTTTCAAGAGGACCCCAGCTCCATTTCAGAGGAGAAGTCACTCCGTCGTCAGTTTTGCCTTTCTGAGCTGGGGGTGCGTGCAGGGGTGCCTTGGGCCCTGCAGCCCCTCTCAGCCGAGGGGCCTCTGCAGCCTGCCCCACACCCTGGAAAGAAGAGTGGGCACAGCTGCGCCACTGACAGGGAGCCTGAGCCCAGCGGCCAGAGCCCCGCGTGCCTACCTGAAAGGTGGGGCCCTTCCTTCCCCCCCCCATGTCCCCCTGCTTGCAGTCTTCGCGGTCAGCCCAGAGCAGCCTGGGAGTTAAACCCAAACGGGGAGGGC
This sequence comes from Plestiodon gilberti rubricaudatus, assembly GCA_026170595.1. NCBI lineage: Eukaryota > Metazoa > Chordata > Lepidosauria > Squamata > Scincidae > Plestiodon > Plestiodon gilberti. The sequence continues at coordinate 57,469,279 of JANXHW010000007.1, forward strand.
AGGTGAAGGCAGCCTTGTCGCTGCACCCCAACTTGCCCCCCCCTTCAGAGGCCTGGGAAGCAAGCCTGCCTCGGAGCCTCCCAGAGACCACACCTTGTGAATCCAGATGTGCAGGGGAGGGGGGCTCTCCTGGGTTTGCCAGGTCCCTACGTTCCCCTCCCCCGAGCAAGCCTGTTGGCCCCTGTCCCCATCCGTGCTGCAGGCCTGTGGCGTAACAAACAATGACAACACAGGGTCATCCCCAAGGAGTGTCGATGATGTCACACCGACCTTGGCAGTTGCTCCCAAAGGTGCCAGGTGGACCCTGGTGTCCGCCAGCCGGCATCAGGGGCAGCAGGTTCCCGGGGCTGGAAGGCCGGCCGGCTCTGCTGAGAGGCATTGGCTGCCTTCGGTTCTCCAGACCTCGGTGCCACCTTTTGCTATCAGGGTTTTCAGGGTCGCAGATAAAACACAATGGAAAGACGCTTAAAAGCCTTCAACAGCCACACAGATGACAACCAGCTGCACAACGTCAGGACAAATGTGTAAAGGTTTTGCCTGCTGCAGGAAAGATGTTGGCAGCCAGGGGGTTTGGGGGGGGGCTGTGCAGATACAGGGTGCCAGGCGCATGAAGCCCCTTCTCCCCCAGCTGTTCCATGCTTAGCTGCCTGGGAAGCGCCTCTGACGAAGGCTGTACGGTGGAGTCCGCTGTGTCTCCAGGGCCTTAACTATCTCGGGCCTCAGAGGTCCCAGCCAACACCTGAAAGTGACCTGACTGTTGACCCCACCTGGTAACCCATCGCCAGCTGCCTCGTTTACTCGCTGCAGTTTCTGAGACGTCTTCAAGGACAGGCCCGTGTACCACACACGGCAGCAGTCTAAGCTGATTGGACTCCTCCCTGTGTCCAGAAGGCACGACGAGAGCTGTGGCTTGGGTGCAGTTGGAAAGTGGAGTGGGAACGTTCCGGCCTTGGCGCCTGCCGGACTCAGTCGCGGAAGTCAGGAACAGAGACCGCCTGCTGGGAAGCCCCGTCTCGGCCGCCACCCCAGGCGTTCTTGCCCCAGCCTTTGTTCTCGGCTGCTGGGCAGCTGCTGCCCCCACACTGGCCTTGGTGCCCACCTGTTTGCGGAGAGGGGCTCTGCAGGGCCCCCAGAGCTGCTCCTCTGCTGCCAGACTGGTGCAGGAAACATCAGCAAAGTCACCTTGGCAGAAGAATGGCGGCAGCCGCCGGCAGTGGGAGGCAGGGAGGGAGCTCTGGCGGGTGGGTGGCTGAGTTCTCCTGACCTGGGGCTCTGGTCAGCTCCCTGCTGCAGTTCAGGCCTGCTTGGGCGAGGACAGAGAGGCGCTTCAGCTGCCCAGCAGGCAGTTGTCCCCTGGTGTGACCCCCCCCCCACACACACACCCCTTCCTCCTGGCTCCTCATCCTGTTTGGCTCGCTCTGTCCCGCAGTCACCCTCTGCAGTCTGCCGTGGGCCAGGGCCTGAGCCAGACAGACAGGGGCAGGTGCCCGAGTCGGACCAGGAGGGGGCGAGAGCGCAGGATATTGCCCACAGTGAGTCCAGAGAGAGATTGGTCTCTTGCTGCCCCCCCCCCACCAGGGAGTGACCCCGGTGGCTCTCTGCATGCATCCCAGTCACGGAGCTGCAGCCCCCCCTCAGTCAGGTCTCACCTTGGCCACGGACTTGTGCGGTGGCCTTAGGCAAGTCTGTCTCCTGAGGGCGCAGCCCCCGCGCCTCCCCCCACTGTGCGGATCATGTCCAGGAGTGTTTTGAACCCTAAACCAGGCAAACTCTGTGCAATAGCCAACACACTGAGGCTCTTCCCGGGCCCTGGAGGGGGGGTTGCCTTCAAAGCCAGGAACTGGCCTCTGACACAAAGGCAGGTTCCCCTGAGCATGGACAGAGTGCCTTCCAGGGATCCAGTCCCTCCTCTCTGAGACTGCTTAGGAAACTCTCTCTCTCTCTCTCTCTCTCTCACTCTCTCGCTGTGGCTCCACAGCATCTCGGGGTCCACAGAGCCCTGGAAGCCCCATTGGAGCTCCTGCTTCTCACACTGGTCCAAGAAGGGAAATGCCAGCCCCAGTTGCTCCCAGGCCTCCTTTGATGCCCATGATGCCATTGGGGTACGTGCACAGAATGAGAGAAGGGCCCCCGCCCCCGGCCTGGTCCATTGCGGCAGGGAGGGCAGCCGGCCTGGCCCAGGCAAGAGCCTCGCTCTGCTGGCAGCCTGGGTGGAAGAACCCCTGCTGCCGGTCAGCTGCCAAAGACCCAGGGGCGTGATGAGGCTGGTGACCCAGGAAGTGGGGGTTCCACTGGGAGCCTGCAAGAGTTTTTGGGGCCAGGCGATACCAGGGTGGGTTGTACTACGCTTCACAGGTGGGAGAGAAACCCTTCCAAACAACGGAACGGGTTCTGGCTGAGCCTGCACTGCATAACCCCCCCCCCCCAAACACACACTGTGCAGTGGTATAGTCCCACCTACAGTCTCCTTTGGCGTGTGCAGCCCAGCTCCTTGTCACTCATTATGAGGTGACATCGCCTCTTGCGGGGGGGGGGGGGATTGTGCTCGGCTCTCCCTCCCTCCCAAGCACGCCGGCTCCCCGCAGGGCGGCGTTGCCTCCGGTAGCCCTTTGAAACCTGAGCCCAGCGGCCCTGCGCTCCATCTATTTCTGTAAAATTCCACAGGAAGATAAATTTATCTCCCAAGGATCCACTGGGATGAGTTCTTAAGCTCCAGCACGCTCCCCCCCCCTCATGTGCTGGGAGGGGGCAGCAACCCATGGATTCGGCTCACGCGGGGGCAGGGCTGGTGCTTCTAGAGCTGCTGGTGGTGAGGAGGGGAGGTGGTGGTGGTCCTGTCAGGTCCCCTGTTCCCAAACCAGTTTGGACTTCAAGGTCAAACCCTCCACTTTGACTTGAGTCTGGAGACAAACAGGCGGCAAGCGCAAATCAAGCCACGCACAGGAGGGAGTTGGGAGCGCCGCCCTGGCGGTGGTGGCCACCATACAGACAGCAGCTGTCAGGTGCCCGCCGTTGATGTGGGCAGCGCAGGAGGAGGCCCTTGTCCCGTGCCAGCTTCTGGCCTCCCTCTGCGCCAGGCTCAGTTCCTCCCTGCGTCATTCTGCCCTCCTCTTGCACTGCTGCCTGGTGCGTTGCCAGCTCGGGCTCCTGCCTTCAGCCCCCTCTTCTGCTGCACATTCCTCAGAGTGGTTGCAGGGGGGCGAGAGAGGCTGGCGGACAGAACTGCCTCCAGTCCACTGCCGCAGGCGGGCAGGCGGCCTTTCTGGCCAGCCTCGCAGCAGCCCAGGCCTCTCTCCAGCTCCAGGGTGGGAAGAAAGGGAGGAAGTGAGGCGCTTGCTTGCGAGGTGCCAGAAACCACCGTCTCCCGGCTTCCTGCGACAGAGCCTTGCTTGTGCTGCCGCCCTTTCCATCGCAAACGGGTTTGGCGTTCCATGCCACTTTTCTTCGGGCTGTTGACATTGGATCCCCTTCCAGTGCCAAAACGAAAGGAGAGCGGAGCCTCCTTTCTGCCCTTCCCGGAACGGCTTCCAGATCTGGCAGAGTGAGGGTTGCCGAGAAGCGGGACGCATTCCAGTGTGCCTGAAGAACCTGGACAGCTCTCCCTGTGCCTGCCGCGGTGGAGCAGCCATCTTGGGGACAAGCCGGACCCTGGAGACCAAGAGAATATCCAGCCAGGCCAGAAAGAATTCTAGGTGGCTGCAGCAGCAGCAGCAACACACACAGCCTGGCTGGCCCGCGACTCTGTCACACGTCTTCCAATCTTCCTGCGTTGGCACAGAGCCTCTCTGTGTGGCAAAGGCTTCTGGGCAAGCATTCCGAGGCGACAGAAAGTTCATGACAATGTTCAGGGGCCCCTGAAGACCAACCAGAGATCCTGAGATGAAAGGAAGGGGAGGGGGGGGCCTGAACTGGCCAGCTGACTTCAGCCTGAAGCCAGGAGGACCCTTGCGATCGCTCGCCAGTCTTGAGACGAGCAGCAGCCTGCAGGCACCAAGCCTCCGTCCATTCCATGTGACCCTACCAATTAACCTGGCAGAGCCCAAGCATGGGGCGGGAAGAACTGAAATAGACGTTTGTGGAAGCAGAGCAGTGGGGCCAGCGGGAGACCCGTCTAGGAACACACCTTGCTGGTTCAGACCAAACGGGGTCCATCTAGTTGGGCGCGGCATCTTTGTTTCTAACCAGATGCCTCTGGGAAATCCGCAAGGAGGACACAGAGACTACTGCTCCCCCCATAACTCGACTTCGAGAATTCAGGGGTAGACTGCCTCTGGACAGGGGGCTCCCTGGGGGGGGGGCTGCGATGACTAGTAGCCATTGGGAGACCGGCTTTCCTTCTCCATTCATGAATCTCAGCCCATTTTAAAACCAGCTCAGCCCATGTGGCCAGGAGGTCCACAAGATCTTTCCGTGGGGTGCAAAGGACTTTTCTGTCTGGTGACCCTGAGATCCTGAATGATGGGGAAGGCCCCCTCTCTCCCCACTTCCTCCCCCTTGCCCAGGCTGCTGCAGGTGCCCCCCGGGCGGCCCTGAAAGGGAAGCTGCTTCCGTTCCCACAGGTCCTTGGGAATGGCCAGGAGAGGGCGGCGGCTCCCTCGTCCTTCAGCTGCAGCAGGCAGCGCTCCTGGGTGTGACTTGCTGCCGCCGCCGCCGCCGCCTGCGGTTCAGCTGCAGCTGCGCCTCCAGAGAAGGGCTTGGAGCCGGAGCAGGCAGGCCAGGCTGCCGCCGCAGGAGTGCTCAGGTGGGGTGGAGCTGCTGGTGGTGGTGCCCCTGCTCGAGCCTGCCTGCCTCCCTGCCAGCCCACCGCAGCGGCCAGAAAAGGCCTTTCTGGCTTTCTCCCCTCCCTCATGAAAATCCTCCTGGCCCGGAAGGGGGGGGGGACCAGGGCAAGCCTAGTTCTAGGGATGTTTCGCGAGGAGCTGGGGGGAGGGTTAGGGTGAGGAGCATCGGCTTCAGCCAACCTGCCGCCTCTTCAGGTCCCCGGACACTGGCCGCATCTGAACCTACGCAAGAAGATCCAGGCGGCGGTGCCCCCCCCCCGCAACACTGTGTGCCTGCGGCGGCCTCCGAGTGCCAGCCAGGGTCCCCTGCAGGTGCAAAGCGCTTCACACGTGTGTGTCCTCTTGACGCCCTCCTGGTGGCAAACGACGGGAGCAGGGAGGGATCTGCTGCTCCCCTGCCTATCTACCCAGGGGGCAGCCTGAAATTCAATCTGTCTGTGCCAGGCAACCTGCCCGGTGCCCGCCACTTGCCCACGTGTGCCAGGGACCTCGAGGGCCCCCGCCGCCGTCCGGGCACCTTTTCAGGGCTCTCTGCTCTGGGAGCTGTGCTTTGGCCGGCGGTGCGCGCGCTGCTGCTGCTGCTGCTGCAACCTGCGCCCTTCCGGCAAGCAGCTCCCGGGGGAGTTGAGGTTCCTGCGAGCTCGATGGCCGCGGGTCTCCTCCCAGTCCTCGCCGACACTGGTCTGCCTGGCCACTACTACAGCACGCTGGCTCGTGAGAAGGGGCTCCCGGCGGCGCCCAGAGTTCCCCAGGAGGCGCCTCCAGCCCCAAAGCAGCCCCGCCTTGGCAGCAGAGCCGTCCCTCGGGGGGCGGCGCTCTTGCACTCAGCGCCTCTCCGGCTCGTGGCCTGGGCCGGCCCCTTCCCCCGCCCCGCGCGGGGTGTGTCCCGCCGGCGCCGGGCCCGCCCCCGAGGGTGTAGGCGGGCTGCAGCGCCGGGGCCCGCGAGCGGAGCGCCGGCCGCGGCGAAGGCGCGTGGAGCCGGGTTGTTGCTTGCCGTGGTGCGCCATGCGGTGGTGGTGGCGGCGCAGCTAGCTAGCGCCCCGGAGCTGGCCCGGCGAGAGGTATGGCCGCGCCCGCTCCGCCGCCCAGGCTGCAGCTCCTGCTTCTGCTCGTCGCGCTGGGCCAGCTACTGCGGGCCGGCTGGGCGCTGGAGCTGCTGGGCGGCGGCGGCGGCGGCGGCTACGAGGCGGAGCGCGGCGTGGGCTTGGCGGCGGCCGGCGGGCGGTGCCAGGCCATCGAGATCCCCATGTGCCAGGGCATCGGCTACAACCTGACCCGCATGCCCAACCTGCTGGGCCACGAGCACCAGCGCGAGGCGGCGCTGAAGCTGCACGAGTTCGCGCCGCTGGTGGCCTACGGCTGCCACGGGCACCTGCGCTTCTTCCTGTGCTCGCTCTACGCGCCCATGTGCACCGAGCAGGTGTCCAGCAGCATCCCCGCCTGCCGGCCCATGTGCGAGGCGGCCCGCCAGCGCTGCGCGCCCATCATGGAGCACTTCCACTTCGGATGGCCGGAGGCGCTGGACTGCGCCCGCCTGCCCACGCGCAACGACCCGCACGCCCTGTGCATGGAGGCGCCCGAGAACGCCACCACCGCCGAGCCGCGCCGCGGCCAGGGCATGCTGCCCGTCGCGCCGCGGCCCCCACGGCCGCCCGGCCCGCCCCCGCCCGCCAGCGCCGCCGCCGCCTGCCCCAACGCCGACAAGTTCCAGTACGTGGCCAAGAGCCTCTCGTGCGCGCCCCGCTGCTCGCCCGGCGTGGACGTCTACTGGTCGCGGCGAGACAAGGACTTCGCCTTCATCTGGATGGCGGTCTGGGCCACGCTCTGCTTCGCCTCCACCGCCTTCACCGTCCTCACCTTCCTGCTGGAGCCCCACCGCTTCCAGTACCCGGAGCGGCCCATCATCTTCCTCTCCATGTGCTACAACGTCTACTCGGTGGCCTTCCTCATCCGCTCGGTGGCCGGCGCCGAGAACATCGCCTGCGACCGCGAGAACGGGCAGCTCTACATCATCCAGGAGGGCCTGGAGAGCACCGGCTGCACCATTGTCTTCCTCATCCTCTACTACTTCGGCATGGCCAGCTCCCTCTGGTGGGTCATCCTGACCCTGACCTGGTTCCTGGCTGCCGGCAAGAAGTGGGGCCATGAGGCCATCGAGGCCCACAGCAGCTACTTCCACCTGGCGGCCTGGGGTGTCCCGGCCATGAAGACCATCGTCATCCTCACCATGCGCAAGGTGGCCGGGGACGAGCTGACCGGCCTGTGCTACGTGGGGAGCATGGACGTCCACGCCCTGACCGGCTTCGTCCTCATCCCGCTCTCCTGCTACCTGATCATCGGCACCTCCTTCATCCTGACGGGCTTCGTGGCCCTCTTCCACATCCGCAAGATCATGAAGACGGGCGGCACCAACACCGAGAAGCTGGAGAAGCTCATGGTCAAGATCGGCGTCTTCTCCATCCTCTACACCGTCCCGGCCACCTGCGTCATTGTCTGCTACTTCTATGAGCGCCTGAACATGGATTACTGGCATCTCCGGGCCTTGGAGCAGGGGTGCTCAGCCTTTCCTGGCCGGCGGGGCGGCACGGACTGCGCCTTGGAGGCCTCCGTCCCCACGGTGGCCATCTTCATGTTGAAGATCTTCATGTCGCTGGTGGTGGGCATCACTAGTGGGGTTTGGGTGTGGAGCTCCAAGACTCTCCAGACCTGGCAGAGCTTGTGCCATCGGAAACTGGGGCTGAGGACGAGGGGGAAGCCCTGCAGTGGGGCGACCTGCACTGGTGGTGCACACTGCCACTACAAGGCCCCCCCAGCGATGCTGCACATGACCAAGACAGACCCCTATCTGGATAACCCCACACACGTCTGAAGCAGCGACGGCGGTGGGCACAGTGGGAGCGGCAGCAGCCTTGTTGCTGGGCCAGCAAACAGCGAGTGGCCTGTGAATGTCGGGAGGAGGGAGAACAACGTGGGGGGGGGGAGGGAAGGAGCCAGTGCCTGGGGCCCCGACAAGGACAAGCCAGACCTGCCCTGGGGACTCTTCTTCGTAGCAGTGTGGTTTGAATCTCCCTGTTGTCCAAATCCAGCCCCTGTTTTAAGGCTTTACTTTGGGAGGAGAGAGAGGAGAGGATTTGTCCAAATTTATTTAATTCTGTAATTTATTTTAGATTTTTTTTTTTTTAAGAAAATCATTGCCTGAAAGAAATGAACAGAAAAGAAGTGTGAGCGAGAGGGGACCCAATAAACCATGGCTGTGTTATTTCAAGGACAGGAGTGCAGGCTGTTTGTAGGAATTCCAGCGGCTTTGGAAACAGCTGCTCGGACTGGAGGAGGGAGGGAGGGAGGGAGGGGTGGGGAAAGCGCAGGAAGGAGGCAGGAGAGGCAGCCCTGGTGGCTGGTCTGGCATGAGCGACAGCCTTCCCAGAGGGGTCCGGGGACCGTGGCGGCAGGGGAGAGGCTGGCCCCGTAGCCTTGGAAGGGCTCTCCATCCTGGGGGGAGGAGGGGGGATTGTGGGAGTAGTTGTTGCGGATGCTGCAGGCCAAGGGCAGCAGCGTTCAAAATATTTATAGCCCAGCTGGAGAGTGACAAGGCTGTGTGACAAGGTTCTGCCAAGGCTGTGTGAGAGCCCGCCCGCCCACACACACACACACACACACACAGAGTTGCTGCCGGCCCTCTGACCTTCAGCCAGGCTGCCTCGGAGATCCAGGGCCCTGTGCCCAGACTGCCAGTCCTCGCAGGCAGGGGAGCCAGCCAGGGCACCCTCCTCGCTTGTGCTTCCTGGGACATGACGTAGAAATATAAAATGATGCATGGAATGGAGAGAGTGGATAGAGGGAAATTCTTCTCCCTCTCGCACAACACCAGAACCAGGGGACATGCCTAAAATTGAGTGGAGGGAGAGTTAGAACGGACAAAAGAAAATATTTCTTTACCCAGCGTGTAATTCATCTGTGGAACTCCTTGCCACAGGATGTGGTGATGGCACCTGGCCTGGATGCCTTTAAAAGGGGTTTGGACAGATTCATGGAGGAAAAGACCATCACAGGTTACAAGCCATAACCAACCTCCTGGTTTTAGAAGTAGGTTTTAGAAGTAGGTTTTCTCTGTGCCAAGTGCAGGGGAGTGGCAGCAGGAAACAGGTTATCTTGTTGGCTGTGTGCTTCCTGAGGCATCTGGTGGGGCCACTGTGAGATACAGGAAGCTGGACTAGAGGGGCATTTCTTTGGCCTGATCCAGCAGCCGGGCTCTCCTTATGTTCTTCTGTGTGATCCGCCAGCTGCTGGCGCAAGGGCAGGCAGGCACCAGCCCCCCCCCCCCGATCCCGCTCTTGGCATGGCCATCAGGCTGCTGCCCTTTGCAACTGCTGGGGAGCCGCATCCTGCACTGTCCCCCCTTGCTCTCCCAGAACAGCAAGAGGGCACAGACCCCCTTCCCCAGCCCAGAGACTGCCTTGGCTACTAGCCCAGAAGAAGCCAGCTGCTGAGTACGCAAGGGGGGGTGGGGGTGGCCGGCGGCAAGAGCCTGGGCTGGCCTCCGCCTCCTTGCGGTGGCTGGCGGGGTCTGCTGCTCTCTCACTCGCTGGCGCAGCTCTTCCTGCTGGTGTTGGCTGGCTCGCCTCCCCCACCCCCAGGCCTGCCAGCGGATGAATCACCCTTTCCATGCTGGGGCCCTCCCACTTCCAGGTGCTGATCTGCCTGTCTTCTCCCGAAGCACCGGCAGCCCTGAGGAGGCTTAGGAAAGACAGTCCTCCGTGGCCCCCGGTCCAGAGGGGAGCCCACTCTGGGGAGGAGCTGCTGGGCCTTCCCCTTGGGGGATGGAGACCCCTCTGCCTGCCTGCCTGTCATGCTTCTCTTGCTCCTGTGTCTGGAGGGGAGGGGGAGGGGGAGGGAAGCAGCCTGGCGTGGGGGGCTGTCGTGTAGACAGACTCCTGGGTCACAGAATCACACGGGGCCCCCAGACTCCGCACCCCGCACGCAAGGGGGGGCGGCACGTGCAGGAGGCCTCAAGGACAGACGGAGACCCGAAGGGGCAGCCAGCTCTGCGAGGCCTCCGTGGTCTTCTGCTGGGGTCGTCGTTGTCTGTAGTGCATTTGGGAGACGCGGGGCACGAGGCGGGGGCGTGGACCTGCCTGCCTGCCCCCCTCAGGCCTCTTTGTGATGAGGAACCGGTAGAGAGTCCGGAGCCACCTGCCCCACTTCCTGCCTGCTGTGTCACCCTAGAGCTTGCCCTGCTCTGGGTGAGGGGATGGGAGACCCAGACCCATTTGTGTGCCTGATGCAGGGGGAGCGACTGGAGGACCCTTAGGGCACCTGCTGTCCAAGCCGCTGGGCCCTCCTGTGTCAGGGTTGGGGGCCAGGCTTTGCCCCGGAAGCGCCACTAGCTGGCCCCTCACATTGGCCAGTGCTGCCCCCCCATCTTCTGCCTTGGAGCATATCCCACTAATGCCCTCTTGGGAGGAGGCGGTGCAGGGTGCCAGGGCGCCCAGTAGGTAGCGTTGCTCTCTGGGAGGCGCCTGCACAGAGCCCAGCGCGCACACATATGCCCACCTGCCAGCTGTGGGGGATGCGCCTGTGCCCAGCAGCTGGCAGCCAGGCGGTGGGGTGAGCAGGGCCGTTGCCTGGGGCTTCCCCTCCTGGCCCTCCGCAGCACAGATCTAAGGGCTGCTGAAAGGGCATCCTCTTGGGGCAGTGCCAGCGGCACCTGCTCAGGGTGGCGTTTCTGGGCAGCAGCAGGAGGTGGGGCCCAGGCAGTGCCGCCTGCAAGATGGCTTATGGCTCTTGGCTGGGCCGGCAGTGGGGGAGGGAGGGAGGCCTTTGATGTCCTGGGCCTGGAGGGTGTCCCAACGTGGAGGGTGTTGCCAGGCCTTGGAGTTGCTGCCCCCCCACCCCAGGTGTTGCGTGGACCCCCAAGCATCGTGCTTCTGCGAAGGCTGCGCGCAGAGGGAGGCAGCCCAGGAAGCTCTGTCTCCAAGGGCCCTGGGACGGCAGTTGGGGAGGGGGGGCTCTCCTCGCGGCCCACCCAGTGTGTCAGAGAGGGGGGCCAGGGGAGCTGATGCCTTCTAGGCACCCAGCCCCCCAGGTGCACCCCACCGTGGAAGCACAAGGGGACCCCTGCCACTCCGGCAGAAGAGCGCCTGCCCCCCCTCCCCATAGCCTGCTGCTGCTGCTGCTGCCCTCCCTCCGTGGCTTGGCTGGAGCCCAAGTGCTCCAGTCTCCAGGCCTGCCTGATACTGGCCCTGGGGAGAGAGGCCAGGGCTTGGTGGCGGGGCTGCCCCTGCTTGGCCCGCAGAAGGTCGCAGCAGCTGCCTCTCCAGGCAGGGCTGGAAAAGATCTTCTCCGAGACAATGTTGGGGGGGGGGGGTTTCTGCCAGCCAGCGCAGGCAATCTTGAGCGAGAGGGCCCAGTGCTCTGCCTCCGCTCAGGGCAGCTTCCAAGTCAGAAGAGGCCTCTGAGCATTCACAGACTGCCTTTGTTGGCTGTGTTTCCTTGAGAACTCTGCCTGCCTGAAGGGGCCACAGCGCAGAAACTGCATTGCTGGACCTCAGCTAGTAACACCAGTATCCCCCAGGCCGTGCCTGCCCTGCATCCCTGCTGGGGGAAAAATAGATATACAGACAGGCACAGCTGCCGCTGCAGCACTGCACGTGACTCTCCCTCCAAGCTGGAAGGGGCCTCTCCAGCCTTCCTTCCCAGCCTGTTGCTGCTGCTGCCGCCGCCACCACCACCAATGGCCCCTGCCTGTCCCTCTTGCAAGGCCGCTTCCTCCTGGCCTGGCCGCCACCTTGGGCCTCTTGGCTCTCCCTTCCCCTCAGCAACCAGTTGCACACTGGGATGGTCTTTCTGCAGCAGCAAGGGCAACAACATGGAGGAAGCCCCCGTCTGGTCCGGGGCAGCCCAGGAGTGGCTTTGCAGGCCGCCCTCTTCGTTGGGGAGCAGGCAGCTGGAATTGTCTGCCCCAAGTGCTATAGCACCAATGCTGAACCTCCAGCAAGCGCAGTCCACATTCTTGGGCACCACTGAATGTCTGCATGTCATCAAGGGGACATTGATGCACTGGAAACCTTGGAAAAGCATGTCAAAAGTTCTGAAAAGGAGCAGAATTCTGAACCTCAGAAGTCAGCATGCGACCCCCAGGGTCCTATTTCCCCATCCTGGCCCCCTTGGCAAAGAGATCTCATATTTCACAAAACCTCTCCCTGCATTATGAACAAATGCATGGTTGTTTGATATATCATATATATTTGGCTTATATATCTTATGTCTTTTATTATTAGATTAATAGCCTTGCAGAACCTCAGCTGCCAGATAAAAGAAAATGGGTTTGCAAGATTTCAGCTGTTTTGTGAGCCATGATATACATTGCTAAACCTTAGCTGCTGATTAGCCCAGACTTAAGGCTATGGCTCCCCGTCAGCAGGCTAAGCCAGTTTTGGAGGATGCTGGGACAGCTCCAGCTGCCTGCAGCTTAAACCTGCTCACCTGCCACAGCAGCCATCGAAGATTTGCAATTCTGCACACCCAGGTTGCCTTAAGAGGCTCGCTGTCATGAGCTGCTTTAATCCACCACTGGGGGTGGGGGTGGTTTCTGTGTCACTCTGGGTCTTTGGGGGCATTTGAGAGTGGGCTGCAATAGAACATCTGCCCCATGCCTCTGCCAGGAGGCAGCCTGCTCAAACGGGCACTGCTGCAGGGGCTGTGCATGTGGTTCACCCCCTAACCCACCAGATCAGTGCTCAGAGGCTCCGCTTTGGAGGGGCAGCAGATGAGTGGCAGAGGCCTTCCCAGGGTGAGGATTATTATATGGGCCACTTCTTGTGCCTGTGGCTGCAAGCTGTGCTGGTCGCCTTCTGCTCCTCAACAGGACAGCCAGAGGCTCTCTCACTACTCTGGGCTAATGGGAGCCACCTGCTGCTGCACCACCAAGGGAAGGCAAATGCTCTGGGCTGGTCGGATAAATTGTGCAAAACAAAGTCACATACGGCAACTTTGCAGAGATGATGATGATATTGCTTCTGGCAGGCCAGCTTTAAGCCTCTGAGGGCCGGCAGGCAGCCGGCACCGTCCCACTTGCAGGTTGAAGCTCTGGGCAGCAACATGCAGTTTGCATTTGCTTCCCTGCCTGTGGCCACGGAGGCGGGATCTTGGCCAACTACACCTCTCCTGCACGCCATGAAGTCGGGGCACTGGAAGGGTGGAAGGCAGGGCCTTCTTGGTGGCTGCTCCTTTCTACCCATGGGTGTGATGCCGTTGGCCATTGCGTATGGAGAAAAGGCCCTGTGCGGCATGCAGCAGTGCCTCCGGGCCTGAGGGCGGGAGTCTTCACCTCCAGCGCACAAGGCCCGAAGAGGCAGAAGAGCCCTTCTGAGCAGCTGGGCGCAACAGTGGCAGCCCACCGATCTTCTCTCCCCCCCCAATGTGCTTTGCATCCGAAAGAGGCAGGCAGGGCCAGGCCAGGGCCTCACCTGCAGGCAACGGAAAGCTGCGCGACAGCAAGACGAGGCTATGGCCCACAGGATAGGAGGCCAACTGGCGCCTGGATCGCAGCCCTTCCAGCCCCTGGCTCCCCGCAGAACTGTGGTCAAAGGGGCTGCTGAGTGCCGGGTGGCTTACGCAGGAGACTCCAGTGTGAGCCCCGGCCCTCTTTCGGGAAGGCTGCCGCTCAGCCACCCGCCCTGCCTGCGCCTTCCTCAAAAGCTTGAGTTTCACTGCCAAGAGGTGCCAGAGCAGCGCTCTGCAGCCTGGGAACCAAACACACCATGCCTGGAGAGGCAGGCAGAGCCGTTCGTTTTGTATTTCCAATTTATTACAAGTACAGCCCTTAGCAGAATCCCCCCTCCCTCACCAAACAACCACCTTTAAAAAAAAACTTAGTCCAAAGACTTCCACTGTGTAGGAGTTGCAAAAAAATGACAAAAAGAACAGCTGGGAGTGGGGTGGGGGTTGCGACTCCAGGCCGTCAGTGCGAAGGGCCCAGGAAGGTAGTGAGAAGGGGGCCTGGCCCTGCCCTTGCGAGGAGGAGGAGCTCCAGAGGCCCAGGTGGCGGCAGCACCACAGCGCTCTGGGAGCCCCAGTCACACTCCCAGCCCAGCAAAGCCACCCGAAGGCTCCAGGAAGGCTTCCCTGTGTCCGCGGAGGAGGGACACAGCCGCCAGGGGATCTCCTGACTGCCACGGCTGTGCAAGGGCTCCCTTGACCGAGAAGCCGGCCTAGGGACAGGGCTGGAGAAGGAGACAGGGTCCAGTCTACAACGTGGACCACCCTGACAGATATTCCCTGGGTCAACTCCAACTAGATACCTAAGAAAAGAATGAAAGGTGGAGGAGGGGGCAGAATAGAAAGCAAACACACCCTCATATAAACTGTACAGTACATGTCAAAGCCAAGGCGGCCGTATCTTACAAAGGTGTTTTTGTACAAGGTCACTGCTGGACATGAGAATCTTTCCTTAACTAGAAAAAAGTCGTATAAAGTTACAGAGAACTAGTCTCCCCCCCCCCCCCAGTGTGGACGTGCCGCTTTCAACAGGCAAGCCTGCTTCTCAATGCACACCTGGGGCAGTTCTTTGGGAGGGGGAGAGAACAGGGAAGGAACGACCCCCTCCCTGCTGCCCCAAACCAAGAGGCCAACGTGAGACAAGCACCCTCAAAGCTGGTCTGTACAGTGATGCTGGTGAAAGGGGGGGGGGCTGCTGCCCCAGACAGGGAAGTGCTTGCCCAGGCGAGGTGGCCTCCTTGCCCGAGAGAGAGGAGAGGTGTCGGGGGGGGGAGGGTACTCTGGGGAACCACCTATAAATACAAGCACCATCGAAGGGCTGGCCGGCCACCAAGTTGGCATACCGACTGCAGCCATTCCTGCCCCTTGCCAGGAGGGGAGGCGGGCGGCAGCTCTGCTTCAGAGGGACCCCCGTCTCCACCCCCAGCCCCTTCTACCGCCGCCGCCGCCCTGCCTCCTCTTCCTGCGAGAACTGTGCGCACTACTGAGGCCACCAAGTCACTGGAGGGCTGCTCAGGTGCGGTCAGGAAGTTGCTGAGAGTGAAGAAGCTGGAGCAAGCCGGGGGTGGGGGAGCAGGGGAGGCCTGCTGCAGCTGCGCGCTGTCCCAGGGCCCCTCTTCATTTCTTCCGCTTCCGGCCCCTTGTGTACTCCAGGGCCTCCGGCTCGCTCTCGCCCTCCTCGCCCCCCTCCAGTCCCCCCCGGCAGGGCTGGGCCAGGGGCCGCTTGCGCTTCCGGCGGGAGTACGCGTGGCTGGGCAGGTGTTTGTGCAGCATGTCCACCAAGCACTGTTCCGTCTTCTCCAGGCAGGAGAGGACGTGGCTGCCGTTCTGGTTGTACTGCTCCGCGTTGGCAAAGACCTGCTTGAGGTCGGAGAGGAAATCCTGCACAGAGCGGTAGCTGCCGCAGGAGCACTTGCCCTGCATCGTCTGGAAGTCCATGGGGCTGCTGATCACCTCCAAGTAGTCCTCCGCCTCCTCCGTGGTCACCGGCTCCCTGCCAAGGAACACCACGCATCAAGCGGCAGCCACGTGGCTTGCACTCAACACCCCCCCCCCCCAAAAAAAGCCTCTCTTTCCATGGAGTGGAAACGTGGGCAGTGCAGCCAGTTCAGCACCCTGTGCAGGTGCTTCGGACAAGGCACTCTCCTGAGTGGAAACTGCTCAGCCACGGGAAATGGCCACAGCCCACACGGGGTGGATCCGCACGCTCCGTTCAGTGCCTGCCTAGAGGGCCTCCTCACCTGAAAGGCCAGCTGAAGCGGTACTTGACCAGTTTGTTGAGAATGTCCTCGCACTTCTGCAGCTCCAGGCTCTGCCGGCGCGACACCTTCTTCGTCTGAAGCACCTGGATGAAGCAGCAGCAGCAGCAGCCCGTCAAGCAGCGCCTGCCTGCACTGACCCCTCAAGCAGCGCCCCCAGCCCCGTTGCCTCTGGCAGCGCAGCAAACAAAGGGACGAACATGCGGCCAGCAGACCCAACCGCGGGGGGGGGAGGAGACTGCTGGCCGAGGCCCTGCCCTCCCCAAGGCAGTCAGCGGCTTGGGTGGGGCAGCCGAGGAAGGCCTCCCAGCCTTACAGGAAGCCCAGCCCTCTCCGGGGGCAAAAGCCGCTGTGGATAAGCGGTGGCCAAGGGAGGGTGACTCAGCCACCCAAACCTCCCGCTGCCCCAGCTCCGTGTGAGCACTTGCCCAGCGACTGCCGTGGGACAGGCAGGCCTCCGACTGCAGGAGGCCCCAGGAGAAGGCAGGCCCTCCCGCATGACCCCCAGGCACGATCCTGCACAGGGCTGCAGGCTGCAATGCTGGAACCAACGTGGAAGAAGCACAGGCAGGGAGGAGGAGGCCAGAGATCGATGGCCCGAAGAGGTCTTCGTTCAAATGTCAAGTGAAACGCCAGCCAGATGAATTATGTCAGGGGGGAGACCACACGAGCAACAAGTGTCCCTCGAGGCACTCCGAATTGCTGGCATGCCAACGGCAGCACCCCCACGCCCCGCCTCTGGCCAAAGACACATGGCTGCTATTTAAGAGCTTTTCAACCAGCTTCCTGCTGATGCCGGGGGGGGGGGGGGGGAGGACGAGACACAGGCCTGCTGAGGGATGCCTGACATAGCTCTGCCGCACAGCCTGTGCCAGTCCAGCCTGTGCAGGGCGCTCCCCGCACAATGCACAGGGGGGGGGGAGGGAAGCACAGAGGATGACATCTGTTGCGCTGGCGGCTCCGGAAAAGAAGCCTCTCAGGAGCCCAACGGCTCTTACCAGCTCGTCAATGTCTGCTTCGCTGACAGGTGCGGCTGCCTGTTGCCGGGGGCCCCGTTTCTTCCCCCGATGCCGCCCTCGTCGCGGAGGGTCCACCGGTGTGCCTCCCTGCTTCCCCTTGGCTGCCTTCCGGGGTCTCACTGCAGATCAGACAGAGTGTTGGAAAGAAAGTCAGTGCCGCAGGAGGCAGGCAGGCGGCCGAGCCCTCCCCCAGCGACTCACAAGGTCCCTGCAGCTAGGCATCTCTGAAGGCCAGGCAAGCAGGACCCCCAGGGGCCGTTCACGGCAAGTCGCCACTGCCAATTTAAACGGAGGATCGTTCACCAGCAAGCTGTCTCTCCCCCCATGCTGAAGACAGTGTTTGCTCCAGTCGAGGCAGGGGGATCGCCCACCCCAGGTTTGAGCTCTGCCTCTCGGACCCTCACCGTGGCTCCTGGCCCAGGTGGCTTCCGCCCGGCTGCCTTAAAAGGGAGATGACGCCCCTGAAGCCGCAGCCATCGCTCGGGACTAGTCGGAGCCCGGGAGGGAGGCTCAGCTCCCCGCCACCCCAAGCCCCAAGATGCCAACTCAGACTGGTCAGGCAGCAACATCTCAACTGCCCGCCCCCAAGACTGACCAGACACCCCCAGAGGCCCCCTGGCTGCCCTCAAGCACGTTCAGAATCACTCCAGTGAGCCAGTCATGCAGGTCAGCCTCCCACTCCCCAAAGCAGCCGCGTCTCGCCATTATGCCATCCAAGCGCAGGGAAAGGCCCCGTCCCAAGAAGCAAGCTGTCCATCAAGGAAAGCCACAAGCAGCTGCAGCAGCCGACCCTTCTCCCGGAACGCCCCACAGGCAAGGGTGTGTGTGTGTGTGTGTGTGTGTGTGTGTGCGCGCGCTTGCGCTTTGTGCCCCAAGGCTCTCCCCTCCCCTGCTGACTGAACTGGGGGTTGCGGCCTCAGCTGGCTCAGACCAGACACACAGCACGGGGGTGGGGGTGGGGCCAAGGACGTACGTTTGAGTCCTGCCACCTCATAGTCTTCATCCTCCCCCTCGTCCTCATAGTCTTCTGCCGACTGCTCCTCTCCAGCCTCGCTCTCCTCTTCCACAGAGTCTTCAGCATAGTTCCTGCAGGCAAGACCCACACAGGAGTCAAAGACCACACACAAGACCTCTACGCTCCCTCCCTCCCCCGATGGCAGAGGGAAGTGGGCGGGGCATCACCCGTGCGTCTCCTGGGGCTCCCCAGTCTGTGCCCAACTCGTGCAAGGGACTGCCTTCCCAGAGGCAGCAGGCTGAAATGCCTCCGCCGCCTCCCCCTCCAGGGCCTAGGCTGCTCCTACCCCCCCCCCCCCCGTGTCAGCAGCCCACAGCACACGGCTTTCACCCAAAAGGCCCACCGTCTCTTCCTGCCTTGGCAGAAAGGGAAGAGCCATCCAGGCTGCGGCTGCTGCTGCTGCTGGAAAAGGGTGTCTCACCTGCCCCGGGAGCTGCGCCTGGCCACGGAGGGCTGGCATGCTGGGCACTGCCACTCGCCTTCGGGGATCTCGTAGAGGGCCGGCCTCAGGCAGAAGAGGTGGAAGGCCTTGTTGCATTCATCGCACAAGATGAGCTTATCGTCCTCGCCTGGGGGGGGGGGGGAAGAGAGACAGCACAACTTCAAGCCTGGGGGCACAGGGAAGGCAGAGCCCACTGGCAGCACTGCTCCAAGGACTCTCCTTCTAGTGTGTGTGTGGGGGAGGGAAGAGACATGGACACTCTGCGGAGCTCTTGGAGGGCCAGAATAAAACACAGCCAGACAACATCCTCCAGAAGGGGAGGACAGCTGCAGCCCCAGGGGGCTGCCTCTTGGCCTGGAACACACACCTTTCTTGCGACACACTTTGCAGCGGGCGTTCTCTGCCGACATGTCCCATTTGATGCAGGCGTCCAGCATGCCGAGCAACACGTGCATGCGCGAGAAGGTCTGAGCCTCTCGGATCGCCAACTTCCACTTCTCCACCGCCGAAGCCACCTGGGGGCAGAGGGAGCCTCTTAGCCCAAGACTCCCAAGGACGACAGGGAGTCGTCCCTTTTACCCCCACCCCCACCCCTGGGGGTCTGGACAGCTGTAATTCAGGCGACAGGAAGAATTCTCCCTCCCCACCCAGCCTCTGAGACCCAACATACTCCAGCAGCCAGCCTGAAAGCCGGCTGCATTCTTGACTTTGAAATCCAAACCAAAGACTCGGCCACCAAGAAAAAACAAACAGCCAAACTTTAGCTCTGTTCATTGCAGGGATAGCGGAGGAGGAGGCAAAGTTCAGGTCACGCAACAGGAGAACAGGCCGGGGGGGGCCCTCTAGTGGCAGCCTCCAGGAATGCCGCCACGCAGCCTGGAGAGGGAGCTCAGCCTGGCCCCCAGCCCCAGCACAACGCTGGCAGAAGCCTCTTTGCCGAGGCACCGGCAGCCCCACACTGGCCCCTGAACACAGCACCAGGCCAGCAAAAGACTGTCCAGACAAGAAGCCACGCTCCAATGCGGGGGGGGGGGGGGGGGGGAAGGAGCTCATCATCATCATCACACACACACACACACACACCCCTCCCCCGCTTTGCTGCATTCACAGCAAGGAGACGCGACAGGAACCTCATGGCTCTCAAGCGCACATTGTCCCTTCTGCCCCAGAGGCCACCGCTGAGCTCTGCTGTTAACAGCCATTCAGGAGCCAAACAAAACCCTGGATTTCTGCAGAATTGCACATTCTCCTCCCACTGAATTAGAGGAAGTGCCGTGAAAACAGGACGCCTGAGCAAACAAGCCTCGAATCCTCCCCCCTCCTTGGCTCAGTGGGGCAGTACCTGGAGCAGGAGGGGGCGGCAGCCCAGGGACGGAAAACCGTGCTACGTCTCCAGCAAGTCTCCTTTTTCCTCTCACTAAATGCTCTGAGACACACCAGTTTTCCAAGGAGCTGCTCAAACCGAGTTCTGCCGGGCCAAGATAAACGTACAGAAGCTCTTGGCAGGTTCTGCTGCCCTACGCTGTGGAAAAGGCGTTCAGCCTTGCAAGTTTCCCAATGGCTGCAAAACAGGGGCCCTAAACACCCCAAGGCCTCAGCTTGAGGTTGGCAAAGGGGGGACGGGACACCCTGCTTGGAAGGCAAAAGGGAAGCCGGGAGACAGACTGCTCGGCACCCTCTGACTCTGTCCAATGGGGACGGCTTTAACACATCTCTGGAGAGGAGCAACGCTGAAGCCAAAACACGCCGGCAGACAAGTAGGACAAGGGGCCCCGAAGAAACAGAAACAGCAAGAACGGATCTAAGCCCAGCCACACCCACCGCCCAGGTTCCAGGGCAGGTCTCTTGCCACCCTTCCTTCCTTCGGATGGGTGGCCACCACCTGTGACCAACGCCACCACTGGCCTGGGAGGGGCAGGAGGCCAGGCAGCTGGGCCACCGTAGCAACCACCTATGGTTTTAGCGTTAGGGTAAAACAGACCAGGGATTGACAATGGGGGGGAACTTTTGACGTTTGCGAGGGACCCTCTTCACTCCCAGGGTCGCGCATGTGCGTGCTCACACTTCACGCCGCGCCACTGGCGTCGAGCGAGATTCCCTTTGGGTTGCAGCCCTTCCGAGCGACCGTTGCCCTCTTCCAAAGGAAGCCGCGGAAGGCTCCTGCCTGCTCCTCCCCCCCTCTGCTGCAGGGCCTTTGCCAGGCAGCACAGCAGGCTGCTGCCCCCCTCCCTCCCCCCCCCCGGCCAGCCACCCAGGTCCAGACCTTGGCTTCTTCTGCCACTCTCTTCTCTTCGTCCACCTCCTCGGTCTTCACCAGGGAGTCCTCCCCTGGATGCTGCTGCTGCTGCTGCGGCGGCGGCGGCGGCGGCGGCTGCTTCCTCCTCTTCTGCTGCTGCTGCTTGGGGGCCATGAAGCCTTGCAAGAACTTTTTGATGACGCTCGTCTGGAGGGCCACCACACAGTCCCCAAAATCCTTCAGACTTTCCAGGGAGCAGACCTGAACAAAAACCAACACACAGGATTCTTCATGCCCAGCGTGTACGAAGGGTTTGTGCAGTTCTCATTTGTCCTCAAACACCCGAGGAAAAAGCTCTGCTCCAGGCTGTGGGCGCAACTGGGGCCAGGTCACCAGGCCCTTCTCCTGCTGGAGAGCAGGGCTAGAGCCATCCCTGCCAGCCCACCTGGGCACTTTACCCCTGCAGGGAGCACCGGCTTCTTCCCCAAGTCGCTCCAGGGCCATGCAAAGAAGAGACTTTCCTGGCAAGGACGACGACAAGCCACCTGCTGGAATGTCCCCTCCTCCCCACTGCCTCTCAGCTGGGGGCTCCAGCTGCCCCCAGAGAAGACGGTCAGAGCCCGCAGAATTGGGCACTAGGAGCAAAAGCAGACACACTCCTGCCAGTGCCCTGCTTTTCTCCCAGAGGGCAGCAGGAGGGTTCACACGGCACTCAGGACCCGCCCGCCCGCCCGCCGGGGCAGTCTCCGCAGCCCTGCCGGGCATGGAAGCAGCTGCTGCGTCAGCGCTGGAAAGCCTGCCTGGGCACTCGGACCCTCCTCTTGGCACGACTCCCCCTCCTGCCTGCTGCTGCTGACCTTGGCTTCAAACTCTGCCTCGCTGATGTAGCCCAGGCCCCCCTTCTGCAGCCGCGTGGCCACTTCAATAAGGTCGCTGCGCAGGAAGTTCAGCAGCTCCTGGCTGCCATCGCAAGACTTCAAGCCTGGGTTCTGCTTCCGAGCCAAGTGGATGGAGTGAGTGATGTCCTGATACCTGGAGAGAGAAGACCTGGCGATGAGGCTGAGCGCTGGGCCCGACTGACCGACCGTCTCTCTCTCTCTCTCTCTCTCTCTCTCAACCGGGGTGGGGGCGGGGGGGCTCCTTCAGCAGAGGCCAGGGCCTTTGGGAGGATGGCGGAGACACTCGAGATGCTCACGAGAGCACTCAGTGCACACCATTCCAATGCCCCCAGACAGAGGACGCAGCTGGACCCCTGCCCAGCCGGCCACAGGGTCCATTTGCAAGCTGGAGCCTCAGCCTCAAGGCGTTGCTCCAGCCCTGCCTGAAGAAACACAGCCAGGCATCCTTTGCTGAACAGCTGGGATGGCGGCCCCAAGTCCAACACAGGTCCTGTGGTGAAGGGTCGGCTAGGAGCAGGCCGGTCCCTGGCTGGCAGCAACACTCAGGAACCACCTCTGCAAGTCTTGGTCCAAGGCGCCACAGATCAGCTCTCCCGCACGCCACTTTGCACCAGGAGTTGGGCGCTCAGGCAAGGAAGTCCACGCAGAAAGTAGCGGCAACGCACAGAGCAAGGGGTGCCTGCAGCAGCTTGGGAGAGCAGCGGTTCTTCCCCAAGGACCACCCGAGGTCTGGAAGAGGTGGCCGGGGGGGGGGGGGGGGCCTCGACCAGGCTGCCTGCCTGCCTCCCTCCCTCCCAGCAAGCAGGACCTCCTCACCTTTTCTGCAGCCGGTCCTTCAGCTGGCTCTCTCGGATGCCCTGCGGATGCAAGCAAGCCAGGAGCTCATCCAATTCTTTCTGGCTGTCGCAGAGGAACCTGGGGGAGATCGGACATACAGCGGCCTCAGTGCTGTGCCACCAACAGGGAGGAAAATAAAGCCCAGCCACAGAGGAGACACCGTGCAAGGCAAGAGCTTCACCAGCAGGGGACCAGAAAACTATTCTTACTGCTTGCAAATAAGTCTCTAACTCAGGCCTAACCCCCCTTGACTTGAAGGACGGCCATTTCATATTCAACACACTTTATGGGTTTCCCGTTTTCCCCAACTCTGAGCCCAAAGGAAAGGAGAAGCTACATTCCAACACACATTTTGGGTGGGAAACACAACTATGTCTTCTGCCAAAGAGCGGGCTGGTACTGCCCCCCACTGGTGGGGGGAAGGCACCTTCACTTGGTAAGTCAAAGGGAACAGCTCAGCTGGAGAAAGTGGCCGGCTGGCTGACCAGCTGGCCTGCCTCCTTCGGGGGAGGGCTTGTGTGTTCCAGTAAGCTCTGAACCACCGTTTAACGTTTTAGATCTACAGCTCGTTATCAGGAATCATCTTGTACTGTACACTGCAGCACCGGGCAGAGGACACAACTTTCCCCAATCCACCCAAAATGTGACTGTACCATTCGGTGGGAACCAGATCAACCCAAATCCAACATGTGGTGGGTGATGCTGCCCAAATGTCGTCACTATTGCAAGCCACAAATCCGGAGGGTCCCGGCCAGGGCACCTCAAGGCAGAGCACACGTCCCCTACCAGTGGGATCACAGCTGGCCTAATCCATCGACAGACAGGACCCACCCCTGGGAGGGAGTTGCTGAGAATCTCGGCGTCAAGCCTCTCCAGCAACAGTCAAGAAGTGCTGGTTTAGGGGCCCAACACCAGAAGCTGTAGTTTGGATGCTAACCCCCCCCCGAGATGACACATAAGCCCCCCCCCCCATTCCCAGAGCAGAGCCCCTCACCAGAGATTCTGTCCCTGCTTGGGCACCGTCGTCTCCACCGGAGCTTCTGGAAGATGCAGGGACGACCCCTGCTGCTGCGTGTTCAAGCCGCTTCCTCCCCCCTGCGGGGTCTCCTGCGGGTCTGTAAGCAACACACACACACAGGGTTCAGACACGGCTTCCAGCCCACTCACTGCAGGGTCCAGAACAGCTAGCCTCGGTCCCGTCATCCTGGAGCGGCCTGGACCCGGAGGGTGTGCTCTCCGGCAGCGACGAGAGAGAGAGAGAGAGAGCCCAACAGCACCAGCCTGGTCACCAAATTAAAACCCTTGAAGTCGCTCTTCTTTGCTGGGCAACAGGGGCCCGTTTGCGGCCCTAAACGACCAGCCGGCTGCTGCAGGATTCTGCCATCTCCTTCGCCAAGGGAGCACAAGAAACCAGCACTCCAGGCCTGTTGGCCACGCGAGGCACCCGACATGCATGTCACACACATCAGGCTCACCTTCCTGGTCATCGTCAGAATCTTCCTCGTCCTCTTCCACATCCCCCTCTTCCTCCTCCTCCTCTTCATGCAGGGGTGTGAAGCTGTAGTCTATGCCGTCGTGTACCCAGCCCTTCTCGATGAACAATCCGGGAACTTCGTCCGAGAAGAGCCAATACCTACAGAGACCGAAGGTCAAACGAGGAGGACTCTCTCATCCTCAGCTCCAGACACTGGCTGAACTGGCCGCCATGTCAGACGTTTAGGAACACCTAGAAAGGTGTTCCTAGGACAGAGGTGTTTAAAGAACATCGCAGAAAGGTGCCAACCACTGAACGCCAACTGCCACAAATAGTGTGCAAAGTGAAAAGCTGGGGGGGGGCACTGAAGAGGATCTGGACACAGAACAGAGAGAGGCGGGGAGCTCAGCAGCCAGATGGCGGAGGGAAGGAGTAAGCAGCGGATGGAGACGCGGGAGGGGGGAGGCTGGGGGAGGCAGCAAGGACCAAGCCCAGCACAGAACCCGTGTGCTGCGAAAGTGGGGCTAGACTTAGAAGCGCTTCGGAAAGCTGAGAGACGGAGGACTACTGAACTGAGGCGGAGAGAAGGAGGAAGACGTTTCCATGGACCCGCCGGGGCTGCAGATGTCGCTGGCCCCATGACAGGAAAGAGAGCAGCTCCCCGGCCTGAAGGGCGAAACCCAGCAGCCAAACAGGGATTGCTTTCTTGGGGGGGGGGGGAGATTTTTATTCAGATTCCTGTTACAGCACACCCTCAAAAGAGTCACAGCACGGAACTAAAGGAAACGGAGCTTTGCTTGCAAAGCAAGGAGCGAAAGCAGCGCGACACAAGCGACGTCTCCCCACAGGGCAGGCCGGAAGCCGCAGGATGCGCAGCTGGAGCCAGCCCAGGGAGAGGCCAGGCCTGCAGGCACAGGAACCCGCTAGCAGCAGCAGGGCGGGCACTGAGCAGAGCACAGCCGCCCTCTCTCCCCCACCAGGCGGCAGCCAGGCAGACCCTCCTCTTCCTCACCTGTTGTGGTTGCGATCCGTGCCTATCGGCGTCCTGCGCATGACCAGCTTGGCTTTGGCAATGCCATCCTGAAAGGCCTTCTCGGCCGCAGCTTTATGCTTGCGAACTCTCTCCTCCTCTGCTTCTTTTTCCAGTTTTACTGACGGGGGATGGAAAAGAGATATTAGCTCCCCTGCCCTGTAAGGAAGTCATTTGTGTCCCTTACAGACAGGCAAGGAGCTCCTTTTCTTCCCTCCCCCACCATTCTCTTAGACCAGGGGTGGCCAACCTTTCAACCTGAATGCTCCTGGCCCTTTCAGCAGGTGCAGCTGTCCAGATTCTGTCTTCTAAGAACGCAGAGGCCCTAATAGGGGAAGGTTGGCCACCTCTGAATTAGACTGTCAGGGCTAGTCCTTCCATGAGCTGGGAACTGCTGGCCTTTACTGTCAGCAGGTCAGTGCTTCCGGGTGGGCAGCAGTGGCAGCAGCCAAGGCCCCTGCGACAGGACATGGGTGCTGCCCAGCCAGAAGAGCCGTGAAGGACGAACACTCCAGAGCATCCAGGTCGCACAGGCCAGGCACTCGTGCTGTTGTTGGAACGGATGCCCCACTCTCCCCCCCCCGGGCACTGCAGAGTCCAGCAGGGGCATTTCATGGGCACCAGCCAAGCGGCCCCCTTTCCCCCCTCTGCCCCCCCCCGTTATCACCTCTCATCTGGATCTCCTGCTGCTCCTTCTCCTTCTTGGCTTGCATGGCCAGCAGCCGCCTGCTCTTCACCGCGCTGATCATGTCTTCAGCTCCCACCTCCGGCGGCGCCGGCTCTGGCTTGCCGGCTTTCTCTGCCTCGCCGTACATCTTCTTCTTCTCCGCCGCCGCCGCCCCCTTCCCCAGGCCGCCGCCGCCGCCATTCTCCTCCTTGCTGCTCTCCCTGCTCTTGGCCACCATCATCTCCTTGCGCTTCTGCTTCTCCGCCCGCTTCTTGTCGTTCTCCTCTTTCAGCACGGCCAGTCGCTCCTTCCACAGCTCGGCCGACATCTGCTGCTTGGCCTCCACGTGATCCTGCACCGAGTAGGTCATCAGGATGCGGTGGCACAGCGCCGCCAGGATCTGCAGCTTCTCCTCCGAGCTCAACTCAAAGAACTCGGAGGTCTCCAGCTTCTCCAGGAACTCGTCCTGCACTTCGTGGTCCTCGAAGGCGGCCAGGTCTTTGTTCTCCTCCGCGTTCTCCGAGGCCTCGCCGTCCTCTTGCATGTCCGACTTGCGCAGACAGAGACGCACCAACTCGGAGACGGAATGCAGGGTGAGAGGGATCTCCGAGAGCTTCATGCCCAGCTCCCGGTAGTCTTCCGCGATCTCGTCCTGCAACAGGGTCTGCAGCAGAATGACCAGCACGCGGTTCAAGTACAGGAAGCCCCCCCTCTCGGCACAGAGGGCTTCCATGAGGGAGACGGCCGTGATGGGGTACTGGGCGTCCGGCAGCAGCAGCCCCGAGTAGCAGCTGAGGAACTCCACCACCATGGCCACGTCCCCAAAGAGCGTGTTGGGCAGCCCTTCCGGGGTGTCCACCAGCCGGAAGGCAGGCAGGCTGCTCCCGGCCAGGTCCTGGTCCTCGTAGCGCTTCTGCTTCTCCAGCTTCTCCAGCAGCTCCTTCTCCCGCCGCTCCCTGGCCTTCTCCTTCAGCTTCTCCTTCAGCTTCTCCCGCTTCTTCTTCAGATGCTCCTTGCGCTGCTCCTCCGTCATGGAGGCCCACTTCTTCCTGTGCTCCAGCAGCTCAAAGCGCTTCTGCACAATCCCCCGCAGCTCCTCGGGAAGACGGGCGCGATCCTCGCTGGAGAGCAGCCGGGCGGTCTTGGAGATGATGCAGGAGAGGGCGCTCTTCCTGTCCTCCCGATCTTTGTTCTCCTTGTAGTAGGCCATGAGGTGGAGCGCTGCCGGGGGCAGGTGCTTGGCAGGCTTGCTGGAGGACCTGGGCGCCCCCCCGGAGCCCTTGGGTGCTCTCGACACCTTGGCGGTGCCCTTGGCCATGTCTAGCAGTGTCATCTGCTTCATCTTGGGGTCCTTCTTGGGAGAGCGGGATTTCCCAGCAGACTTCTGCCCGTTCAGCAGCTTCCTGTTTCTCTGCTTACGGCCGAAACTGCCAGGCGACATCATTTTCATCATCTCCTCCAGCTCCTCTGCAGGGGTCTTGGGGGTCTTAGAGTTCTTGACCTTCAGTGGGGAGCCCAGGACCGACTTCTTCAGGTGCACCCTGCACCACAGCGACGGGCTCAGCGCCTGCCCTGGAGAGGAGCCGTCTGATTTGGCCTTCTTGGAAGGCTTCCTGTCGAGCGATGAAGTGCTCTTCCTCTTGGCTGAGGGGTTGAGAGTCATGTACTGGAAGCCAAACAGACGAGGGAAGAAGGTCAACAGGCACTTTGAATACGGAATGCCAACTTCGCGCAGGGGGCTCAGGCGCTCTAAGCAATGCTTCTGCTGCCTGAAAGCCCAGTCACCCTGCTGCTATTTTGTCTCTCTGCTTCTTGCTGC
Organism: Plestiodon gilberti rubricaudatus; assembly: GCA_026170595.1. Classification (NCBI taxonomy): domain Eukaryota; kingdom Metazoa; phylum Chordata; class Lepidosauria; order Squamata; family Scincidae; genus Plestiodon; species Plestiodon gilberti. Next base: position 57,496,252 of record JANXHW010000007.1, read on the forward strand.
CCCTCTACAGAAACATTCCAGCGTCATTCTGTGCTATTAATGCCAGCCTCAGGACAGGAGATATTAGACAGCATTGACATCATGCTCTCCTGCAATATTCTCAGGCAGGCACCTCCCTCCATGCAGGGTGGCCACCCTACCACAAAGAGGCCCACATGGCAACCAGACACCACAGGGGCAACTCAGGGAACAGCAAGCAGCTACTGCAAGGAAGGAGGAGCAGCAGAGGCAGTCCGTCAACTCTGACAATCAGGGCTGCGAGAAGTTCATTTTCTACTTCGGAGGGCCGGAGGGGATCCTTGCGTGGCTCCCCCCCCCCCGGTCTGTACCTGGGGGCAGATCCAGGGCCGTGCTCAGCACTCTCCGCGAACCCACTGTCAGCCTCAGCAGCCCCCCCCCAACACACACACACACTCAGGCTTCTTCCCCCTGAGCTCCACTGAGGCCCCCAACTTAGTGCCTCGGAGCAAGGCAGGGCTGCACCTGGGAGGGGCCGGTGACTCCTGCAGCCCTCTTGGCACAGCAGCCCCACCTACTGGAGCCAGAGAAAGGGACAAGCAAGTTGCGCAAGGATCCTCTCCAGCCACAGCAGGAAGGAGGGAAGGAACTTATCATCACACACCAAGATCTCCTTCTTCCCTCCTCCCACATGAGGCTATCCAAGAGGACAAGGTATACAGCAGGCAATACGGGCCATCCTGCTCCTCGGAGTGCAGACTGACAGCAAGGTGCACACACAACAACTCAAGTCTCAGCAACACAAGAAGGGGACCCAGAGTCACCCCCAACATCGGGCCACCTTCAGAAGGGGTCACAGAGCCGCCACCGCCCCTCCCCCCAGCTGTGCTCGTGTCTCACCTTATGTGGGTCAAGCAAGAAGTCGCTGAACTTGCTGGGAAGAGAGTACTTCTTGACCAGCTCATCCTCCACCACCCAGGGGGCGTTCTCCCCAGTCCCAGCCCGAAGCGCATTATGGCGGATGAAGTAGCGCAGGATCTCCTTGTTTGGGGGCCGCTCCGTCCGAATCAAGCTGTCTGCAGGCACGTTGCTGATGATCTTGGGAAACAGACACAACACAAACCTGGAGCCTTTGTTTGGTCAGCCGGGGCCGGCAGCAGCTCCTTCGCCAGCCACTGACCGCGAGTGCTGTGCTTAAAACAGGCAGGACGACTTCCCATCGCCCCTGGCACAGCAGCGGCACAGCAGGCGCAAGTCAAGGCCTCATGCACACAAGCCGCCTTGCACGCGGCCTCACCCTCCCTGCCAGGGGGCACCCAAGTCTCCCCCCACCCACTCCAAAGGAAGGCCCCCCCCCCCCGAGCTGCCTCCTCACTTTGTCTTCCATTTGCAGCTTCACATCGTATTTGTGCGGCAGGAACTTTGGAGGGACCCATTTCTTCTCTTCCTTCTTCAGAGAAGTCGGAAGCTTCCGAGGAGACCGGCGTGCCCGATCACCTGCCCAAGCATGAAAGAGAAAGAGTGGTTGAGGGCAACAGATCCACAACTGCCTCAAGGCCAAAACATGGGGGGGGGGAGAGAAGAGTGCCGGCGCTTACAAGCAGCACAAATGGCCAAGGAACAGAGACTTGCCTTGCGCCAATCCCAGAGGAGCAGGCAGGGAAACAGCAGCCTCACCCATGGCCTCTCCAGTCCAACATCCCATTTCTTACAGTGACCAAGAAGATGCCACCTCTGGGGGGGCCCATGAGCAGGGCTTGAATGCAGCCAGCTGCTGGTGCTCAACATGTGGGAGACGCCTCTTAATGGGGCAATGCCAACAACCGAGGCTGACCCACGGAGAATGCCTGGGTTGCACACATCCAGTCGCCCCACAGAAGCCGGTTCAACAAGACAGGACCCTCCCCACTTGGTTGCTGTGAAAGCTTTCTGAAGCGAGGCCTGTACCTTTCACACCTCTCCTGGTTTTCTAAGCATCTGTACATGATGCTGCAGGGAAAAGCGTACTTATACAAAGACCACCAAAGGCAACCAGCTCTCTAGGAGAGTGGCAAGGAATTCACCCACACACACCATTTAAAGACCTGGAAAAAAAACAACAGCCTCTGCCCTTCACCCAAACTGGGGCCAACTGAGGGGAAAGGAGCTGCCTGCAACAGGTGGTCAGTGGAGGCCTCGCTGCTGGCATGGGCCACCAAGTCTCTCCCATGAGCCGCTGGTTTGGGTTTTACTTCAATGAGACTGGACTCGTGCCAGACAGCCACTGTGAAGCCAGGTACAGGACGTGCAAGGCAGAGACACACTTCCGAACGCTCCTCTTCGAGCACGTGCTGCAGCCTCCAGCTCAGCCACGGTGGACACCTCTGCCTTCCAAGCACTGCTCCAGGACAGGCCCTCTGGAAACCTGGAGGTCTCTCCCTCTCCCAAGGGGCCTGGCAACACCTGGCAGGAAGACACCTCACCCCCACCACCCCCAGAGGCCACGATTTGTGCCATGTCAGCATTTGCTCTTGGAAGGAGGGGCCTGCCTGGCACCCTGGGGTGAGAGGAGGTCTTGCTACTCACTCAGGCTGTCTCTCCGAGCAGCATCCTCTTCCTTCAGGGCCAGCTCCTTCTGGTTGTCCTGGACGACCTGGCTGGAATTCTCCTTGTCGCTGGACGGGGAGTCACAGGCGCCATTGGCTTTTTTCTCAGCAGCATCCTCCTCTTCCACCGTCTTCTCCAGGGGGTGTATTTTCACCACCTTGACCCGCAGCACCTTCTCTTTTCCAACCTGAGCGGAAGAGGCGAGTCAACGCAAGGTGAGCCTGTTCCTGCCATTCATGGCGTGGCAATTTGCCAGGTGGACGCAGGCGTCCAGCAGGGGAGGGAGCACGACAAGTGTACCACCCACACACACCCCCGCTAGTGGCCAGACCTGAGGTGGTAGGAAAATTCACCACCGAAAAGATACAGTACTACCATTTCTCCATCAAACTGATGTTAAAAGCGATTTACAAAATGCAAAGACTAATACAGTCCTTAGCTGGCTTTAATTGTGTATTAGATGACAAATGTGCCATTTCAGTTTCTGATACGCCCCGTCTGCCCTTTCCCTAGGTATTCATCCGGCTGCAGACAACCAGCTCCCCATGAAGTCATGGGAATTTTTAAAACGTTTACCACCACCACCACCCCCTCCTCCTATAGGACCATATCAAACGCTACCCTAACACAACTGCGCCACCATCACCAGAAGCGCACTTGAGCCACCCACGCCACAAGCCTTCTTGAATAGCCACACCAAGTCCACCAGGGCACGCTCAAGGGCCCACGCCACTGCTGCCACAAGGACTGTCCTGCTTCTTGGGGATGCCTGTCAACCTGCAACCAATCAGGCCCCCCAAAGCAGGCCCCCCTCAGGTGATGCTCTGAGCACAGCAAGCTGCACAACAGACAGCAGGGCAAGAGGGTCCTTCAGATGCCCAGGCCCAGAACTGTTGAGGACGTTTACATGCAGTCCCCCCCCCCCACAGGAAGTGGAGCTTTGAATCCACCCAAAGATGTTCTTGAGGGAAACAGGACATTCCTTCACCCTGCCAGCCATCTTCTTGTCAATGTCTCTGCAGCCCCCCATTCGCTCCCCAGCCCAAGAGCCTTGCAGTCTGGAATCACTTTCAAGCTCTCCAGGAGACCAACACCACATGCACTCTCCCTACACAGTTCTATGGGCATGGTGGTGCCAGAAAGCGACATGCTCTGCCCCCCCCCCCCCGGCATGTCTAGAAGAGAGGAGAGCAGCCCTGAAAGTCCTCGCTGAGCCTCCAGCAGCAGGAGGTCTTACCTCAAAGTCACACTCTTCTCCCACAGCAAACTTGGTCATGATCTCCAGCCAGGAAGTGTCTACCAATTTTTCCAGGGAGATTGTGTTGTGGTGGACCATCTCCAGGACAAGCTTCTCATACCAGACTGGGAATTCCTCCTTCAAGCTGAAAGACCCCAAAGAGGAAACAGAGCATATTTTGTTAAGTGACAGAGTCACTGTGGGGTGGATAAAGGACCGTCACTGAACAAGAGGCGCCACTGCCAGATACAGGCAGAAAGTCCCAAACTCTTCCAGGGCCACTTGTCATCTTCTAAGAAGAGCAACCACCCTCAAGGCTGATGTGGGGGCTTGTCTGGTGTCCACTTAGATAGAGAAAAATGACGTTTAGGAAAGTGGCTAGCAGGTCTCTAGTGTTATAGGAGGGGAAACCTTAAGAACCACACTGAGCCAGGAAACTGAGCAAGCCTGCAGCACAAACAGCGCTCATGTTATGCAACGGCAGACTTGCGGAACGAGACTCTCGGCCATTCGCTCAGAGGAGGGCTGAGGACAAGGTGGACGCCTGGGGTCCTGTTCTCCCCAAGGACAGGCAAGGCAGTGAAGGTGTTTCCCGATTGCACCACTCAGCCTTCAGGAGAGGCAGAGCCCCTGCCTGGCATGCAGAGGGTCCCAGGTTCAATCCCCGGCCGGCAGCCTCTCCAGGGAGAGCAGAGAAAAAGGTGCCCTGCTAGAAAGGAACCTTGGGGAGCCGCTGCCAGTCTGTCCGTCTGATTCAGGACAGGGCAGCTTCCTAGTTGCCCAATTCTTTCTAAGAGGCAAGACCAGAGTCAAAGCATCCGTGAATCAGCTGCCCTGACTATTAGCAAGGACTGAGGGCGGTTCTCCCACTCCCTTCAGATACCCCTGGTCGAGGTTGCTGAAGAAACTTCTGAACACCGACTCTAAGGCGATATTATTCTCAGGAAGAAGAGCTCCTCGCCACGCGCCACTGCTCTCCTCCTCCTCCTCCAACCAGGGCTTCTGCCCCCAACCTCTGAACACAGACGCCTGGGACTCAGACTCACAGCTCTGCCACTTCCTGCTCCTCCTCCCAGGCTTCCTTGTGTGTCAGTTGGCTGCTTCCGGTACTTTTGCAGGTCCATATGCGTTGGTTGTACTTCTCCAGCCGTGCTTCGTACTCTCTGAAGGAGGAGCAGCAGCTCAGGAAAATAAGAGATGTGGATGGGAGACCAAGACCAAAAGCCCCCCCCCCCGCACACACACACAAACAGAAGCCCAGTTACCAACCCTGGAGGAAGGCAGCATTATTGACCAGCCCTTCAGAAACACGCAGGTGCTACACACACTGGCTCAGCACAGACCATCCCATGCAGAGTTTGATACGTCTCAACCACCATGTCCCCCTCCCCAGGCACCTTCTTTCTAGACTGAAGAGCCCCAAACGCTGTCGCCTTTCCTCATAAGGGAGGTGCTGCAGCCCACAAATTATTTTGGTTGCTCTCTTCTGCACTTTTTCCAGTTCCACAATATATTTTGGAGATGTGGTGACCAGAACTGGACGCAATGCTTCAGAACTACTACTTCTAACCTCTGCAGACATCACCACAATGATGTTGCAGAAAGTGATCACTCAAACACAGCACACAGGAACGTTACACAATTACACTGCAAGGCTTTACTCCTATGGAAATGGCTCAAGCTCTTCAGAGGCCAACTCATTTATTGCAGCAGCTTACCTGACCTTATAAACCACACAAACCGAGGTTTAAGAGAAAGGGGAGTGAAGGTGAAACGAACACAGGGATAAGAAGAGCAAGTGCAGCACAGTACTTTTAATTACATGCCACAGAAACAGCCCATGATGGGTGCTCAAAGTTATGGAGCCGGGGGGGGGGGGGCAAAAGCAAGCAGCACTCTGGCAAGTCAGCACAGAGGTGCAAAGACGACTGCAATTGAGCAAGACACTCAAGGTGGCTTTTGCATAAGCACGTCATCCCTCCTCACGCTACACTACAGGAGAAGATGAACCAGGAAGATTCCGAGTGCATCAGGAAGTCTTAGATCTGCACTTCTAAACCTCAAAGAATCCAGAACAATGACATGATCCAGGCCACACAGAGACTCCGTGTTCAGAAAGAAAGAAAGACACAAAGGTGGCCTTGGACATACTAACTAGCCTGACAGGTCTTGGGCTGACCCCAGGCAACATGGGCATTGCCCTCGACAGACACAAGGAGATCCTAACAGCCACGCTGAGGCCGCCCGAGTGCTGCTGCTGGTACTTGGTGCCACACAGCAGCAAGTCCACAGCCACCGTCCAACCAGAAGCAGGCCACTGGAAGGGGTCTACGCAAGGCCCTCATTTACTGAGGCCTTCTGACAGAGTGATTTATGATGTTGGTGCGTTTGTTTCGAAATATACCTTTTGTACAGTTCAGAGTGTTCTACTGTACCCGATAGGTTTTCATTTTTGCTGCAGGCCACCTTGAGCAACTGTCAAAAGCTGGTGTGAACACGTTTTAAAATAATGTTTAAATAAACCAGCAGCCCCCTGCAACTGCCAGCGGTGACGCAGTCTTGTAGTCCAAACTGAAGCCAGGCCAGGGCCCCCTGGGGTCTCAGCTAACAGCCCATCCCTCTGTTCCCTGGCAGGCAGCAGAGGGGGAAGCAAGTCTCTTCCGGGAGGCCTTCAACCTCTTTCTATCTGGGCTGGCCACTGGCAGCCAAGGCTGAGCCTCCGAGGTTTCCCAGAGCGACAACACTGGCAGATGCGGAAGCCTGGCGGCAGCAAACAGAACGGAAAACACCAGGACTGTTCCCCCACCTCCATTTGGAAGCACTGTATGCAACATCTCCCCCAACGGCTTCCTGAAACTGAAGTTACTCTATCACACACAGATAGAGTTGCACCTTTTGTATACAATCAAGTTTGCACCTATTGGCGTTCTACTCCTCATGGAAAGTACACCAACACGCCACCCTCCGGACACTTCCCTGAGCTGCTTCCCATCTTGTTTTAAAGGTTCCCCCCACTTGCAGTTCTATTCCAAGCCAGCTTAAGAGCAACTCCACTAAACCACATTTCACACGTACACTCCTTCATGCTCCGCAACCTCTCACGGCAACAGCACCTCAGATACATCACCTACTACACATACACACCCTCCCTCCCTCCAGAGTCTCCAGCAGAGCAGTCTACAGAGTCACAGCTCCTCAACACACACACACACACACACACACACACACACACACACACGGCTGCAGAGCTGCCTACCTCAAGCTCACTTAGATTTCCTCCTTCCAACCACACTTCCTCTCCCTCACAGACACTCCTTTGGAGTGCACTTTGCAATTAAGCAACACTTGCCCAGATCCCTCTCCAGGGACTTTCCAAACATCACACTCAAAGTAAGAGGACAGTGCAAAACGACTACTGTAGGCTCATCCAGGCTGCTTGTGTCTCCAAGGTACCAGGTAGAGAAACAGCAGCAGCACCAGCAAGGTTCCTTTCTCAACTTCTCTTGGCAAGTCTTTGACAACCCAAGAGCTGCCTGGTCTCCGAGTAACTAACTGAAAAGAGAGAGTTTCTGCGCGTCTATTATTATTAATTATTAAACAGTATTTATATACTGCTTTTCAACAAAAAGTTCACAAAGCGGTTTACAGTCAAAATCAAATGATTAAATGGCGCCCTGTCCCAAAAGGGCTCACAAGATGCAGAAGAACACCAGCAAACAGCCACCAGAAAAGACACTGTGCTGGGGTGAAAGGGGGCCGTTACTCTCCCCCTGCTAAATACAAGAGGAGCACCCATTGAAAAAGTGCCTCTTGCCCAGTTCGCAGTGGATGTCAGGTTGTACTTAATGGCAAACCTTTTCATAACAAAGAGAGACCGCAAGAAGTCAACAGAATATCAGTGGAATAAGTTGGACTGAATGGATTATGCAAGAAGAAATTTAGAACTCAAGAGAAGCTGCACCAGAGGAAGTGGGCTGTAGACGGCCTGCAATTTACGAAATATAAACAAGCACTAAGGCAGATGCAGCCTCAACTTCTCAACAAGTCTACTTGACAGGCTTTGGCATTATCCTGACAGCTCTCTGTACATGTGCTGGAACCCAAGAGCTCCAATTTCACAGATCCACTTCTGGCCGTGTGACATCAACAAACACACACAAATGGAACACCTAACTAGTTATGCTTTCTACTTCACAAACCACTTGCAAAAAAAATATTCTCTTCCCCTACCCCACGACCGGTGACCAGAGAACTATTAAGGCTGTCCAGATACAGATTGGAGTGGTAGGGAGGGAGACAGGAAAGGCTGGATCAGGGAAAGGGGTTCTCCTGGGTACAGGAGAAGGCAGAGTGAAGGAGGACCAACCAACAGCCCTGCTTTTCCTTCTGCAGATGCCAAAATCAACCACTAGGCCAATATAGAACCAATTTGTTTGGTTTTTGAGACGCCCATAGAAAGTGCTGCATGCAAACTTTTTATGCAGCCCCCCTCCACAACCCTGAAGATAGCATCTTTATACACAAAAAGAAATGGCTACCCACAGGCTGAGGAACACGCTGAAGGCAATCCCAAGTTGGACATGGTTGATTCAAGATCCAGCTCCCAATGTGGCCTTGACAGAAATCCATCTCCCTCTCACACACCACAGTATCTATTGATAAAGATCAAAAGAACTGGTGCACACGTGTATCTTGAGGAGTACAGAAGAGCAAACAGCGCTGCAGCCATCGTCTCCTACATTTCTAACATTTCTAGAATGAAGCATCGGTAAGCTGTGGGTTCGGTTGCAGACTAGATTCCACTCCCTGCTCCACCATCAAGCTCCAGGTCATTCTGTCAAGTGGCAAACGACGTGGAAAACGCGACGAAAGGAATCAAGTATTCTCCATAGGCAAAGCACCAACAATGACAGAGAAGAATCCCATAAAGTACTATGGACAACACCCGGGCCTCCCCCAGCACGAGGAGGAGGCGGCGGCAACACTCGCCACGGAATGAAAAAATTGTGTCGGCAGGGAAAAGGGCTGCACTGGATGGGAAACAACAACAACAGTATCCGGAGGATAAAAAAAAAAATTCCAAGAGAGCTCCCGCGAAATTTAAAGCGACCGAGAGCAGCAGCCAGGCCGACTCGGAGCTTCGCACCAGCGGCGAGCGACGCGCAGACGAACCCGCGAGGCCCGGAGGCAGCGCCAGGCCAGCCCCGCCAGGGGGTCCCCGCGCCTGCCTGCGCCTCCAGGCGCGCCGTTTCCGAAGGCGGAGGCTGGCTGGCTGGCTGCCCCCCCCCACCCCCGGGCCCGCGAAGGGCGCCTGCTGCCTGGCCAGCTCTGCTCCTCCTCGAGTCGGGCCGCCAGCCCAGCCGCTCGGTCCTCCCCGAGCCCGGGCAGCAGCAGCAGCAGCAGGCCATGAGGAGGACGGGCGGGCGGGCGACCCACTCGCAGGGACGGAGGCCTCGGCCCGCAGCAGGCAGATAAGGAGCCGGAGCCGTCGGCATCCAGCGGGACTGAGGCCTCCGGAGGCCGCGGCCCTCTTTGTCGCGCGGCCCTGGCCGAGGCCGCCGCCGCCTCCTCCTCGCCGCGCGCTCGGGCCGCTCACAAGGGGGGGGCGCGCTCCCCCCTCTCCGCCGCCCCCCCTCAGGGGCTGGGCGCGCCCCCGGCCGAAGAGGATACTCGCTGGAGCGGAAGGCCTCCTGCGTGTGGGCGATGACGAAGCGCTGCTCGGCGGCTCCCGCTTCCTCTCCGCCCGGCGGCGGTGGCGGCGGATCCGCTCCCGGCGGTGGCGGTGGCGGCAGCGGCTTAGCCAGCGGGAAGGGCTTGCGGCCCAGCAGCGGCGCCATCGACGGGAAAGAAAGGAGCAAACTCTGAGGAGAATAAAATGGCGGGAGAGCCCCTTCCTTCCCCCTCCTCCCTCCTCCGCCGCCGAGCGCGGGAGGGCAAAGCCGGCAGGCAGCTCTTGTCGCCCCCTCCTCCCCGCCGTCTGCGCACGCGCACAGGAAAGAAGAAAATAAGTTTAACTAGTTGGCCCTTTTCTAGCCGCGGCCGCCCGCCCTCTCCAGCTCTCTCGTCCCTGAGCGCGTTTCAATTGGCCTAGCTCATCGAGACCCGCCGCACAATTGGCCAATGATCACATCACTCAGAGGCACACGGCTCAAGCTAGATTGCCCCGCACGAGACTGGGAGGGAAAGGTCGCGTTATGTAAGCGCAAGAAAGGAGCGCGGCGGCTCCCCTTCGCCATTTTGTGTGTCGCTGTTTAGCCTGTCCCGCCTCCCTCAGCCGATAGGCGCTCGCAGCCTCATCCGGGGAGTTGAGAAGGGGTGGGATTAAAGTCGGGGAAGAAAAGCCCGCTTCCCCGGCTTTTGTCTGGGCTAGTGAGCGCGGCCTCGCCTTAAAGGGGCAGTGCCACCGCGGAGCATGATGGGAGCGGCGGCGCTCTCCAGTGACTCACGTCTGAAGGGGCCTGCTGAGCAGCCCCACGCGTGTTCGCTAATAAGAAGCACCTGCTGTGCAGCGGCGCTGTCCTCCGGCAAAGCGCGTGTGGAGCGGCGGCGCCCCCCCCCTGCAAAGCCCAGACCCGTGCTGGGGGGGAGGCTGGACGACGAACGTCTCGTCGGAACACGCGCGGGGAAGCGAGAAAATAAGAGTTCCTCTTGAGCATCTATGGAGCGCCTTTTCCGCAAGCAGCCAGGGATAGGCGAAGTCAGTCACACTTCTGTGAAACCAAACTGTCCACTTAGGTAGCAACACTGATTGACAATCAGTTGCACAAGCTGTTGTGCACATGGAATAGACAACAGGCGGAAAGCATAGGCAGTTAGCAAGACATCCCCAATAAAGGAGTGGATCTGCAGATGGTGACCACAGACCACTTCTCAGTTCCTATGCTTTCTGGCTGATGGTTTGGTCACTCTTGAATGCTGTCGGTGTTTCCACTCTAGTGGTAGCATGAGACGGAGTCTACAACCCACACAAGTGGCTCAGGTAGTCCAGCTCATCAATGCGAGCTGTGGCAAGAATGTTTGCTGTGTCTGTCACCGTAGACAAAAAGGAGGGGAGGAAATACGTACACCACTCTGAGCTCCTTGGAGGAAGGGTGGTATAAAAATGTGAAAAATAAATAAAAATAAAAAATAGTGTCCAGAGCGTGGAGGCGCTACCAGGAGACAGGTCGGTACATCAGGAGATGTGGAGGAGGCCGTAGGAGGGCAACAACCCAGCATCAGGACCGCTACCTCCGCCTTTGTGCAAGGAGGGACAGGAGGAGCACTGCCAGAGCCCTGCAAAATGACCTCCAGCGGGCCACAATGTGCGTGTGTCTGCTCAAACGGTCAGAAACAGACTCCGTGAGGGTGGTATGAAGGCCTGATGTCCACAGGTGGGGGTTGTGCTTACAGCCCAACACCGTGCAGGACGTTTGGCATTTGCCAGAGAACACCAAAATTGGCAACTTCGCCACTGGCGCCCTGTGCTCTTCACAGTTGAAAGCAGGTTCATACTGAGCACATGTGACAGACGTGACAGGGTCTGGAGATGCCGTGGAGAACGTTCTGCTGCCTGCAACATCCTCCAGCATGACCGGTTTGGCAGTGGGTCAGTAATGGTGTGGGGTGGCATTTCTTTAGGGGGCCGCACAGCCCTCCATGGGCTCGCCAGAGGTAGCCTGACTGCCATTAGGTTCCGAGATGAGATCCTCAGACCCCTTGTGAGACCATATGCTGGTGCGGTTGGCCCTGGGTTCCTCCTAATGCAAGACACTGCTAGACCTCATGTGGCTGGAGTGTGTCAGCAGTTCCTGCAAGACGAAGGCATTGATGCTATGGACTGGCCCGCCCGTTCCCCAGACCTGAATCCAATTGAGCACATCTGGGACATCATGTCTCGCTCTATCCACCAACGCCACGTTGCGCCACAGACTTCCAGGACTTGGGGGATGCTTTAGTCCAGGTGTGGGAGGAGATCCCTCAGGAGACCATCCGCCACCTCATCAGGAACATGCCCAGGCGTTGTAGGGAGGTCATACAGGCACGTGGAGGCCACACACACTACTGAGCCTCATTTTGACTTGTTTTAAGGACATTACATCAACATTGGATCAACCTGAAGTGTTTTTTCCACTTTAATTTTGAGTGTAACTCCAAATCCAGACCTCCAGGGGTTGCTACATTTGATTTCCATTGCTAATTTTTGTGTGATTTTGTTGTCAGCACATTCAACTATGTAATGAACAAAGTACTGTAATTAATACGAATATTTAATTCATTCAGATCTAGGATGTCTTATTTCAGTGTTCCCTTTATTTTTTTTGAGCAGTGTATGTTTGAGTGTCTTTTTTCTGGTGGTTCCCCCCCCCCCAAGTCTGTCAATGACAGGTAGTGGGGGCAGGTGAAGGCTGGGTCACATAACTAAGCCCCTCAAGCTTTGAGGCTATTCATTAGGACTGCCTTGTTACGAGAAATGGATTGAGATTTTTTGCAAATAAATATATAAAATATTACTTATAAATAAACTATTTCTTTCTAGATCACTTTTTTTTTAAGTCTCGTAATTTAGATAGATGGGTCCCGATAGGGTGTCATTTTAAAAAGTGGGGTCCCAGTGCTAAAAGGTTTGGGAACCACTGCCATAGAGGTTTTAGTGGTACAGGCACTGGGGAGTGGAGGGTTTAAAACTTGTTAGTGGGAAAGGGGAGAGAGAGAGAGAGAGAGAGAGAGAGAGAGAGAGAGAGAGAGAGAGAGAGAGAGAGAGATTACCTCTCCTTAGTCTGTAGGGTAAATGGGGGTACAGTGTCCTATGGAGCGAGGCCAAGCTGCCTGCCTTTGGATCCCCAGGAAAACTGGGAAACGCAGTCAAAGAGATGCCCCTCTTGGTGGCCAGGACAGGAAGGCAGTTCCTCCAGAGTGCAGTGGGGACGTTCTGAGTGGGAAAAACCTCTCAAAAACACAAACATTGGAGGGAGAGGCTACCCAAACGGAGAGTGTGGACACCTTCAGTGTGGAAAGAAAAAGCCAACATTCTGCCTCCAGAGCAGAGGGAGTTCTAGTCATCTGAATAAAGAATCCGAAGACGACATTCCTGAGCGATTCACGAGTCCTGGGTGTGCAGCCAGGGGTTTCCTCATGGGCTTCATATAGTTTGGATGTGTCCTTCTTCCAGGAGGTCGCCTAGGCCTGAGTTGGAGTGGTCCCCGAGGGTGGGACCATAGGCATGGCGGAAGGATGTGGCAGCACCTGTGCTTAGCCATTGGTGGGAGAGGCTGAGAAGACTGCCAGGGCGGCCTGACCACTGGGCAGTTAGCTAGGCCTTCTTTATTGTTCCGGAAGACGTGTGCTTGCACACGCGCTGGTGGGGAGCCTGAACGCGCAAGCCCTTAGAAGAGGGTGTGTGCAAGCAGCCTTCTGTTCCGATCAGCGGCCTTTCGTAGCAGCACCATCTTGATTAGAGGGAGCCTGGCCTCACCCCCTCCCAGGCAACGTCCGGGCTGACTCTGAAAAGTCAGCTAAGCAACCAAGCTGGAGTTGGGAAAGGGAGTTCATAGGCAACAACAACCCCAAACATCAGCAAATGCTACACCGACGACAGGGCTGGCACTGGGATTAAACCCCCCCCCCCACAGGAAACAATGGGGTAAGGAAACACAGCAGAAGATCTCCACTCCCGCCATCCCCTCTACCCCACCCACTTTCCGACAGAGGAGCAGAGGAGATGGGCCACATTTGGCAGCCAATCACAGCACACCACCAACCCCAGGACTAAAGCCCCTGCCAGGGAGCCCAGAACTCGGAAGCCAGCCTGTGTGTGTGTGTTTGTGTGGCCTGCTGCAGCGACACCTCTCTGGCCTGGCGTTGTGCGCACTCAGAACACAACGTGTGCGCAGGACTGTGGTGACGAGAGGGCACTCTGCACCAGCAGCAGCGGCAGCTCTCTCTCAACAGGGAGGGCAGGTGCTGCAACCCTGGTCTCCTCCTCCGCAGAATTCTTGCTGCAGGGACTCTGCCCCAGGAGGACGGACCCCTCTCCCAGGGGCTGCTCACACCCTTCTCCCTGGTTTTCCACCTGCCCATTGTTATTTGCGTGCCTTCCCCCCCCCCCATTAATAATGGACGTCGTGCCAGAAGCAGACCCGCAAGCAGGGGAGCAGCTGCCGGCAGTGACGGCCCAGGGCCAAGCCCAGCTCCGCAGCCTGTGACCTACCAAGACAGCAGCAACAGACCAATTCCAGCTGGTAGCCCCCTTTTCACTCTAGACTCTAGAGTGAAAAGGGGGCTACCAGCTGGAACTGGTCTGTCTTGGAGCAGGACACCTTGTGCAGGCCGGTGCCAAATACATTCTGCCCAGTACCGTCTCGTTTGCATGCATGTGTGGATGCAAGCGCACATGCGCTAGCAATGCCACCCTGAACTTTTTTGCCACTCCTGGAAGGAGGAGAGGGTCCATTTTCCTTGACTCGGTGCCCAGAGAAGCGTATAAGCAGAGAGAGGGAGCAGAGCGCAGGGGAGCTGGTGTTAGTGACTGCTACTGAATGCCTGTGTTTGTGGTTCCTGCGAAGGGGGTCTCAGGGACAGAGCGCAAAGTCTTCCCCATGGGGGGGGGGAGAGTCAGGATCGCTCATCCTCGCCACTCGCCCCCGGCTCCAGCATCATGGGACACAGACACAAACTCAGAGTGCACCGTGCTGTTGGGTTTATTTTGCAGGACAGCCAAAATCCAGGTGACTTCAGAATCTGGGGAGAAAGAAAGAAACCAAAGCTGTCAGTTCAATAGAATTTCTGCCCAGGGTCTGCAAAGAGAGAAGTAGGAAGACCACTCTGAGTTACAAACAGCTCCATTGACCAGCTGGAAAAGCTTCTAGACTTGGAGCTGCCTCCTGCCAAAGCTGCCCCCCCCCGGTCCCTCTGGCCCAGCCTGAGCCCCCAGCCCTGCTGCCTGGAGATGGACTGTGCAGAGCCAACCCCCTCCCACAGCACTGGCAACGCTTGCTAGGCGGATCGCCGCCATGGCAGACCCTGGCGCCCCCCAGCGGTCTGACCCGCTCTGACCGCAGGGTCTCCATTCATTCCCCCACTTTTTAAAGCAGAGAAACCCCCCCCCCACACACACACGCACACACACTCCGGTTTTCTTTTTCAGCGAGTACCAGGATGGCCCGCCGGGACCGCCCCCCCCCCTCTGCTCAGCATTGCTCTCGCAGAACACAGCGGCGGGCTCTCTGGAAACGTCTGAGTTCACTCGAATGTTTCTGGAGAGCCCGCAGTCGTGCTCAGAAGCCGAACGCAAGGCTGGAAGCGCAGGCAGTTCACGTACCTCAGCTGGAGGAGAAGAGGGCTGTTGGAATCAGGTCGGGCGGGATCAGTCCCTGGCTATAGAGGTACCAGCCAGTAGCGGAAGCGATGCTGCCCATGAACGTTGTCCACAGGATGCCTTTGACGAAAAACCACGTCCACGAAGAACCTGAAACGGTTAGCGGATCCTTAGAGACCCCAGGCTCCGACACACCTGCACAGGAATTCTCGGGTTAACTAGATGACAGAGAGCACTCCGGCCTCGTATTCCCACACCCCTCTCTTCCAGACGGAACCACCAACCCAGGGGAAAAGATCGGACAGCGTAAATTCGTATCAGAGCAGCAAGGCCCCCAGAAGTGAGGGGCGCCTGCCACGGATCCTTGCACTGGGGTGGAGACGTGGGCATCCTAGGCCTTGAAGGCACGCGGTGATGGAACCGGGCCCGAGAACGACGGCCCCAGTCTGGGTTGCAAGTATTTCTGTGTTTTCAAATCATCATCATCATCATCTACATTCTGCATCAGCAGGAATCCTGTAGCTTCTATCAAGTTTGCAACTGGATGGCAGCAGGAATGGACCGGAGAGGGCACTGCCCAAAGGCCCCCACCCCTCAGAGGGCCCTCTGGCCTTCAGGCCCATCTACAGATATGCCCCTGAGCCAACATAATTTATTCTGTAGATATCGAGTTTATGGTTTATGTAGATATCGAGTCCCATAAACTCGATATCTACATATGTAACAAGTCATGAAAATCTACATGCCACTTTATAATTTATTCTGCTTTGATTGTTCACAGAGAGAAGCAAATCAGCCCCCGCTCACCGGAACTCTGGCTTTGGTGAGTTCACCAAACCTTCCCTCCCACTTCAAAATTTATCTTTGCAGTCATGAGGGCTAGGGACTTGATTTTATGTTGATAAACAAAAGTTAGGCCTCTCAGAATGCAAGTTCTCCACTCAGAACCAAATTCTGCAGCATGTCACTGTTCAAACTGAACTCCTAAGCTGAACCCCAAAACCCGTTCCCTGAACCAGAGCTGACCCCGACCTGACAATCTCTTGGCTGCACTGAAGCTGAGCAGAACCCTTCAAGGAAAGATGATTCGCCTCCACTTCCAAAGAAGCGGCTCAGCCCTCAGCTGCAACTGCAGGAGTCAGGTTTTAGTTTCTGATTTAAAAAACCAGAGTCCTTGGGGGACGCTGCAGCCTCCCAGCCAGCCAGCCCCCCTTCATGCCCACCCACCCCACAGCACCTTTGGCCAGGGCTTCGGAGGCCCGGCAGGCGGCCTTCATGATGGCCAGGTTGCCCCGGGGGAGGCCCGGGACGTAGACCTCCGCTTCCACCTCGACGTCCTCCAGTTCCAGCGAGGTCCCTGTCCCGCCCTTGCCGGCGGCAGGGGCCTGCTGCTTGCCCCCCCGCTTCTGCTTGGGGAAGACGCTCCGCAGCATCCGGAGCATTTGGTTGCGAGCCGCCTCGGCCTCTCCTTTCGTGGGGTCCATGATGACCCCCACTAAGACGCAGGGCGACTTCTGGACAAACTTCTTGACCTCCTTGAGCACCTTGCGCAGCTCCGCCTGTTTGCCCTGCTGCAGGCAGGAGGCCCGGCACAGGAAGAAGATGAGCTGGCACTGCCGGCCGCCCAGGGTGCAGGTGGTGGCGCAGGGCTCCTTCAGGGCGTCCGCCGGGTGGACGGGGTGGCATTTGGCGGAGAAGAGGTCCTGCACGAAGGAGCCCATCAGGGCCTGGATGTCCTTGCCCTCCAGCGTCTCCCCAATCAGCAGCACCTCGGGACGCCCCCCCACCTTCTGCACCAGGATCTGGAACTCCTGCAAGACCTTTTCCCCCACCAGGGGGATGCATGCTGGCGGCGGCGGCGGCGGTGGTGGCGTGGGAGGCTTCCCCCCCGAGCCGTGCCCCTCCTTGCTCATGTCCTGCTGGCACGGACCACCCTGGAGACTCTTCTGCCCTCTGCTGACCCCAAAGGGCCCCCTCCCCCTCCCCTGCCGATGTCACAATACTGGACACACACAGCCAGCTCCAGCCTCAGGGCACAGCACCAGGTTTCAGGGGCCACTCAGCAAACTGCCCTATGGGGGGCCCTCCTGCCCGGGTGGGCCCCAAGGGAACCACCCGCCACTGGAGTGCCACTGCGCAAGAAGCCTACAGGCACAGAAGTGGCCCCCAGTGAGGGGCCCATCAGAGGGCCCTCAATTTTGCCGACGTGATCATCTGAGGTCTGGTTTGAAGACAAGCCAGGAATTGGCACTCACACACACACACACCCCTGCCAACCACAGCAGCCTGGGGCCTTCAGGTCCACACGGGGAGAGGCCGCACAGCTGGTTCAGGACGGTTCCCACCATCAGGGACCCGTCCAGAGGGTTTTTCAGAACCCCCCACTTCTGCTGCATCTCTTCCAGAACCCCACCGAGTTACCTGGGGGTCCACAGAAACTTCCACATCCGCTCAGACCACTGGTCCAACTCCCTCAACTGGCCATGATCCAGCCTGTGTTGCTACCCTCCAGCACCTGGTCACCCCCTGGCAGTTGTGGCGGCTGGCAGCTCTTTCTGAGAAAGAAAGGCCTCTTCCCAGGAGCCATCTGAGCAGGTTTCATTTTGTTCTGCAAAAGGCCGTCTGCTGCTGGCATTAGCGAGGCTGGCATCTTCCAGCAGCAATGCGTTCCACAGGCCGACTTGTGATGAGAGAACTCCGCGCAGCTCCGCCGTTTCCACCGTATTTCCAGCGTATTTTGTCTACTAGTCTCTCTGCTGGCGAACTCTCACCACGGCGCTGCTTGTCCCGGGCCCGAGGAGGCCAGGCTGGGCGAGGATTTTAGCCAGGCGCTAGGCGAGAGGATTCCTGCAGGAGCCACGTCGGGGTGGGTGGGTGGGTGCCGTGCGCCCAGCATGGCCTCCCCCAAGGAGGGGAGCGGCGGCGCCCACCACTCACGCAGCTCCTACGCTGGGAGGGAGCCGGCGGCGGTGATTGTGACATGCTGCAGGAGGAGCCCCGCCGGCAAGCGCGGGCTGGGCGAGCTGCTGGAGCCAGGCGCGATGGAGCGCAAAGAGCATCGGGGCGGGGGCCGGCGAGCCCCCGGGGACCAGGACGGGGCGTGCGAGGGCGAGCCCGGCGCGGTGGTGCAGCGCACGCAGGTGCTGCTGCTGGCCGGCGAGCCGTGGGGGCCTGATGGCGGCCAGTCGGTGCTCAGTTCCTTCGCGCACCACGTCCTGCCCCCAACGGGCGACTCCAGCAGCAGCAGCAGCAGCCAGTCCCCGAGCGCCGCCGCCGCTTCTGGAGAGTCCAGCGCGGAGCCGCAGCAGCCTGTGAATCTGCCGGCCTCGCCGTCGGGGCAGCTGATCTTCTTCCTCTGCCGACCGTCGTCGCTGCGAGAGCGTCCGGAGCGCCTGCGGGAGGTGCTGCACGGCGTGCGGGAGCAGAGCCGCAGCGCCCCGGCCGCCCTGGTCGGCGTGATCGTGCAGCCGCGGCCCGAGGAGGAGGCGGAGGCCCGCCAGCGCCTCGAGGAGCTGCTCCGCGACATCTTCCAAGCCGAGAGCGCGGCGCCCATCGAGGTTCACACGGCCGTCTTCGCGCCCGGCCGGCCTGAGGGAGCACTAGAGCTCCATCGCGTCAAGAACCGCGCTGACTCCCGAGCAGGGGCAGGTGAGGGGTGGCGGCGGCGCGGCCCCGAGAGAGGCCTGGGGCTGGGAGAGGGACCGGAGAGCGCGGCTCCTCGGCAAGAGGAGGCCGACCGCGGGGCAGACCAAAATGGGTCCACCTAGCCCAGCATTCCGTTTCCAACAGCGGACGGCACGGCCAGGTGGTGCCGCCACGGACGGGAAGGCTCTCTCCTCGTGTTCTCCCCACAGGACCTGGAGTTTCCATGATTCACCCATCCCGATGACTGAGTGTGGCGGCGGCCAGCCCAGTAGCCCCGTTTAAGCACACCGGGAAGAGCGCGCAAGATCACTTTCTCAAAGCCTTGTGGTGGTGGTACTCTCAAGCAATCCCTGCCGCCTGAGGTTGTTTCTGCGGCTGGATTAGGCCACTGGGGCTCAGTCCGTCTAGCCCAGCACAGCTCCCAGTTTCCAGAGTGGCCCCTGGGCTACAGGAAGCCCACAAGTGAGGCCCGTGGGCAAGATCCTGCCGGCCGCCCTGTCATCTGATGCCCCGCCACCCAGTCTCTCTCCTGCTGCTGTGTGGAATGTGAGACTGTAGCCTCCTTGGGGCTGGTTTCTCCTTGTCCTCATGCACTCCGCTGGCTCTGACCGAGAGTCCTCTTTCCCCTCCCCCCCCCAGCCGGTTCGCAGTGGACGGACAAGCTGCTCACGATGCAGGTCTTGGGCGCGGTGCTCTCCTTCAGCACGGTGGCGTTTGGTGGCTACTACTTCTACAACAACCCTGTGGTGTGAAACAGGCCTCGTCCGTCGGCAGGCTCCTTTCCCTGCGTGGATGAAAAGGTGGGTCTGGGGGGGAGCAGTTTTGCTTGCAGAGCGGAAAGCCAGTGGGGGGGGGGAAGTTCCTGGGACGGCCCCTTGGCTGGAGGCCGACATGCTAGCCAAGGTTTGCAGCCACGAGGCCGGTGGCTGGCCTGGCCCCAGGCACAGGAGCTTCAGCCCCCCCTGCCGCCTCTGGCGAGGTCTTCCTGGGATCCCGGAGCTGGAGGGGCTGCCAGAGAGGGACGCCGGGACGGGAGGGACCTTCCTCAGGCAGTGGGGGGCTTCCAGCCGAGTCTTGCCATCGGCCTCTCTGGCCACTCTGACTGGCAGCATCCCTTTGCCCTGCCGCCTGGGATCCTCTTGGCCAGGGAGGCTGCTGCTGCCAGCGACACATGAGGCAGGGCCTTCGTGGTGGCAGCACCCACCTGATGGGTGCCTCCACCCTGCAGAATTCGACAGGCTTACATGTTTGGGAAATCAATGAGGACCATTTTATTCCAATGAGTGCATGGGTTTCATCTTATTTATTTTTAGGTCCCATTTTACTGTGGCATTATATTTTCCAGCCTTACAATGATAAGGCTGCTTATTCTTCTTTTCATTAGATAAGTTTTATTGAAGTACCGTATTGGTCTGAGTATAAGACTCACTTTTTTCTCACAATTTAAGTTTTTAAACTAGGGCAGAGGTTCCCTAACTCCTGGGAAGGCCTTACGCTGCTCTAAGTAGCAGCGGGGCCTTCCCAGGAGTGGCGATGACACGCCTGGGATTGCGCCGCCGCCGCCACCGCTGCGCCGGGATCGCCGTTTTTACCGTCATTGGTGGGCAGTGGGTGTCCCTCGGGGGTTGCGGGGAGCCTGCGGACCCCTCCGCAGGCCTCCCCCAGCGTCGGAGCAGCGCTCCAACGCGATCGCAACTGACTTCCAGTTTTACGCGAAACCGGAAGTCAGTTGCGATCGCGTTGGAGCGCTGCTCCGACGCTGGGGGAGGCCTGCGGAGGGGTCCGCAGGCTCCCCGCAACCCCCGAGGGACACCCACTGCCCACCAATGAAGGTAAAAACGGCGATCCCGGGCGCAGCGGTGGCGGCGGCGGCGCAATCCCAGGCGCGCCATTGTCGTCACCGCGGGTTGCCATGCCCCTTAAGGGGCATGGCAACCCTTTCTTCCCGGCTGGGGCGTCGCGACGCCCCAGTTAGGGAACCACTGAACTAGGGGTGCGTCTTATAATCAGGCTGTTGCAATTTAATGCCAGTGATTTAATTAATTATTTTTAATAGCAACAAACTTTAAGGGTGCGTCTTATAATCAGGTGCGTCTTATGCTCGGGACAATACGGTAATTGTATTGGATTTACATGTCACAGCTGCCCTGAGGTCTTTTCGAATGGCACGTAGAAGGACACACATTTTGCAAATAAATATGCAGGCCAGGAAAAAAAAAGCGTAATGACCTTGTGATGGGATTCGAAGACCATCCAAAGAGCCCCTTCTTGCTCAAAGGTCCCTCTGGTGCCCACGGCCAGCCAGATGCCCCAAAGGGAACCCCACAAGCAGCAGGGCAGGAAGGCAGCAGCCCCCGCTCAGCAGGTGGTATACTGAGTTAGGCTGCCTCTGTACATGGAGGTTCCATTTGTTGGAAAGCGGGTGCAATGCCACCTGCAGGACTGGGGGGGGGGCGCAGGGTTTTGTCCAGGCTCCTGAGACCCTTACCTGTCCTCTATGGTGCCTGTCAGCGGTGTGCCCCTTCTTTGTGCAACTTCCTGCCTCCCACCTGTCCCTCGAAGGCGCAGTGTGCAGTGCAGGCTGCTGCGCTCAGTCCCTGTGTGGCAGTAGGTGGCCCTTGCTGAGGAGCAGCAGCCCCTGACTTCCATGCAAAGAGGGCGGCTCTGGGGTTCTCTGTCCCCTGAGTCCCAGAAGGCTCTGGAGAGGCTCAGAAGATGCACACCGCTGTGAAACGGTCCGGTCAGCTTTTCTCTTTGAAAGCTGAGCTGCCTCTGCTGTGACTCTGGGACTCTTTGGTCTGGCCTGTTCTTACGAGGAGGAGGAGGAGGAGGAGGAGGAGGAGGAGGAGGAGGAGGAGGAGGAGAGAGGCCTGTCGGCAGCACAGCTTCGGCACGCTGCTCGTGGGCTTCTTCCCTTCTGGGCATCTGGCTGCCTGCCACTGTGGCAAGGAGCAGGACTAGGCTGGCCTCAGAGGACCCACGGTGGCCTCGTCCAGCAGAGCTTTCGGATCCCCTGATAGTTTATTCCAAGGAACAGTGCACTCTGTGTGCATGCGCATTGATGCGCCATCTCAGCACCACCTACCTCACAGGGTTGTTGTGAGGACAAAAAGGAGGGGAGGAAATATGTACACCACTCTGAGCTCCTTGGAGAAAGGGTGGTATAAAAATGTAAATAAATAAATAAATAAATAAATCTGTTGCAGCCTGCCTCCTGCATAATAACTGTCCGTTGGCGTGTTGGCGGTGTCTTCCCCTTCCTGATGATGTGGTGCTCTTTCATTTCTTTTCCAGCTGTTCTGCCCATCTGGATTTTCAGCTGTGGTCCTGAAATAAAATTCAGACGAGCCAGAGGGGAGCGATCTTGTCTGTGCAGAAGCGTTGCCCCCCCCCCGGGCGCAGTCTGGGGCTGGCTACAGTCCCACCGCGGCAGCCTGTCTTGTGGCACAGTGGCACAGCTTCTGCGGACATCACACCGCCACGCAACCCACCCACCCACCCTGGATCCAAACTCACGACACACCCAGAGATTCCTACATCACGTGCAAATGGGAGGAGTGGGCCACCAAGGCGGCAAAACACGGGGGGGGGGGAATCCCAGCTTCGCACAGATGCGCTGATGGGGTCTGGGCTGTCGGTGGTGATGAGCCAGGAAAGAGGACGTCCCGGGGTCAAGGTGGAGAGCTGAGCGAGGAGGCCGCTGCAGGGTCCTGGGGCCAAGGCCCAAGGGGATGATGGAGAGATGAAGGCTGCCTGTCCTGCCCACAGGCGGCGAGGTCACACGCCCCTGGGGCAGGGCGTGTGGCGTCCATGGGGGGCGTATGACGTCCCATGGGGGCTGCCACAGCGGGTGTAGGCCCCCACTACTGCTGTTAAGGAGGACATAACTGAGACCTACAAAGTGGTGTCTAGTGTGGAGAGAGCAGTGTGGAACATCTGTTCCAGGGAAGATGGTGGAAAGCCTCATCAAGGATAAAATCGGAAAACATATAGAAGAACAAGCTTTGCTGAGGGAGAGTCAGCATGGCTTCTGCAAGGTTAAGTCTTACCCGTGGATATTATATATCTGGATTTTCAGAAGGCGTTTGACACGGTCCCTCATGAAAGGCTCCTGAGAAAACTCCACAGTCAGGGAATAAGAGGGCAGGTCCTCTTGTGGATTAGGAACTGGTTGAAGACCAGGAAACAGCGAGTGGGAGTCAATGGGCAATTTTCACCATGACGAGAGGTGAAAAGCGGCGTGCCCCAAGGATCGGTCTTGGGACCGGTGCTTTTCAACTTGTTCATAAATGACCTGGAGTTGGGGATAAGCAGCGAGGTGGCCAAGTTTGCGGATGACACTAAACTTTTCCGGGTGGTGAAGACCAGCAGGGATTGTGAAGAGCTCCAGAAGGATCTCTCCAAACTGGGAGAATGGGCAGCAAAATGGCAGATGCGCTTCAATGTAAGTAAGTGCAAAGTGATGCACATTGGGGCAAGAAACCAAAATTTCACATATACGCTAATGGGTTCTGAGTTGTCTGTGACGGATCAAGAGAGAGATCTTGGTTGAGGGGGGACATGATTGAGTCCTGTGAGGTAGAGCTAGCTGAGAGAGAGCGACCGGCCCATGGTTAGCTAGGGGGCCTTTTGTGGCCAAGTGTGAATCTGAACAGAGGTTTTCCTGGGCTAAGGCTACTACTGCGCCATGCTAGCTTAACATCTGTCACTCGCTGTGGGGCCGGGACAGGGCGGGTTAGAAACCTCCAGAGTCCGTGTGGTCCAGAGAGCTGGATTTGGATCAGAGAGTTCTGGGTCTGAGTCCTCCCAGGTCAGCCATGAATTTGAGACCCGACTGAGGGCCCAATCCTGTGGTCGCCCACAATGCAGGGTGCTTTCCGGCAACATGAAAGCCGGGCTGCTTTTGCTGCTCCTGGGCCGCTGCCACAAATGGACAGTCCGTCCTGAATCTTCCATGGGCGCCAGTAAGTTGACAGTGGAGGCGTGGCTGTGGGTGGGGAGGGGGAAGATCTCAGCTACACCAGGATCCTATCCCCTGATTCCCAGGCCGCCCCACCCCTTTTCTCTCCTTGGACCTACGCCAGCAAAATAGGAGAGCCACAGGTGATCGGGGCGCTTGCTGGGGTGTGCGCATTTGTTTCCGTACCTGCTGGCTGTCCAATTGGCCCCTCCCTCCCGCCATTGGATGCAGGGTGTGCTCTGTCAGTGCGGCTTCACTGGCGCCAATGGGGGTGTTGTAGGCAAAGGACCCCTCCCCAAATATTTTTATTTCATCAGCCACCCTGACCTGAACCCCCCCCCCTGCCTTTTACCCCATCCAAATCCGTCAAGGAATCACTGAGATACAGCCATTTTAAAACAACCGCATTAAAATTCGGCTTCTTTCCGGTCTGCGCGCACTTTGACAGCAGGCGCGGGCCAGCCGAGGTCAAGAGTCCACAGGCATGCGCCTGCCGCAAGCCTTCCCGAGCCCTAAGAGAAGCAGCAGCCAGCAAAGTTCACCCTGTACCTTTTTAATCCTTTAAGCCTCTTAACTCGCTAAGCTTTTAATCCCCTTTCTGGGCGTTCGGCCAGGAACCCCAGACGGAGTGTGCCGCTTGTTAAGGCGATTAACCCACTGAACTCTTCGCTTTTTTTCCTCTCTTTGACAGTCTTAAAGGCATATTACTTTAATTCAGGAAAGTGCAGTTTTCTACAGGAAAACCCCGTGTTTCTGAGGTCCCTCAATGGTTATGGTACCGGATCTTTACTGGAGATCATTGGGGTCTCCCCAGGGACGGGTCCCCACACAGAAGGGCCCGATCCTCCCGCTCTACTGGGATCAGTCCCAGGGTGAGTGGAGAGGCTCCTGGCAGCAGCGCAATAGGTTTGCAGCCGTTGAAAAGCCTGGTTAGAGTCCAGGCATCCTGCTTGGGGTCCCGGAGAGGCATGGATGAGTGTGGGTACGGCCCCTTCACCACCCTCGGCCCGGACACAAGAGGTTGAACTTTAGGTGACACTAAGGGTGTACCTCCTGCCAGAATCTGCGTTGCAGGGAGTAAGGGAGACCATTTTAAAACCCATAACTTATGGCTGATAACAACAGCCCCTACTCTGTGCTGTTCTCAGATGGCTGCCTTCTACCTGGGGAGCCATCTGGGGGCAGGGAAATGGGGACTTCCAGAAGCCTGGGACAAACTCGGATGGCTGCCAGTTCCTCGGTTCTCCAGAAAACGATCTCTTCAGGCATTGCATCCTCCCCATCTCAGTCACTGCTATCTCCTCTCCTACCTCAAAATCATTGCTCCTACCTTGCCTTGCTACAATTATTCAAATGTCTTTCAGCTATCTACATTGTTCTTGCCTTACTTGGCTACAATAATTCAAGTGTCTTCCAACTGTATACCTGGGGATACATGGTGCTATGGGGCAGGGACCTATTGTTTGGCACCTCCCGGCTATCTAACTGGAAACACTGCCTTTTGTGTCAAGCAGGCTTCACAAAAGATCACATTCACAAAACTCCGGAAAACCTCGCTTCACCCGAAGTGGGGGCCTAATCCTATTACCTCTGCCACACAATACCCAGACCCATCAACCCATTGGTTCCCAGTAACACAAAGCATCACACTTTTCATTGGTTTCTTAATAAAGTTTGTCTTTTTATTGGTTGAAAGTTTACAACTGTTGCTGCTGCATCTTATTGGAGGGAAAGTTTGAATCCAACATCTGATTGGCTGTATCAAAGTGTAACTTCCTGGATCCTGCCTTGTGTTGGTGCCTCTTTCTTATGTATCTTCTGAACAATGAACTCCATGATTCTGTATGTAATAATGAAATGTATATAAACTTTTGTATTGATTATGTATGTTACACATTGTGCCCTGCATTCTGGGTCCTTTGCTAGCAAAGTAAAGATCTTCCTTTTACCCCAGCGCTGGACTTTCAGAGCTCTATTTTTGGCGCCTCCGCAAACGGCGGATCTTTCTCTCTCTCTCTCTCTCTCTCTCTCTCTCTCTCTCCTTTTTTGGGTACCTTCTCCATCTTTGGAGTCAGGTGTCTGCTCACCAAATCAAAACGAGCTGAAATCACTTGTACCCCTGGGGTGCTTACAACGGGGGGGGGGGACAGCATTGGGCAGCCAGACTGTTTTCCATCCGGAACAGTGGGAACGATAACTGGCCTCCCCACAAGCTGAGCGAAGCTGTGTTAAACGCTTGATTCCCAGTGATCCAGCAGGGTTGTGCCAGCCTCTCTGGACCCGGAGGCAGAAGGAGGCTCCGCGTGGCCCAGGAGCCAGGTGGGCGTGTGCGCCCCCCCCCTGGAATGGAACACCGAACATGTGGCAGACAGACAGAGGTCTCCTTGGCAACCGCATCTGGGAAGGTTCTAGAAGGGCCACGACGAGGCAGTTGGAGGCCAGAACCTCCAGAGGCAGCGGCGGAGACCGAGTCCTCGCCATGACGTACCCTAACCGAGGGCTGCTCAAGGCAGCCATGGGGCACTACCTGACTGAAAGTGCCCGGACAGCACTGGAAGCCTTGGAACCAGGCGAGAACGTGGTGGATGTGAGTGCTGGGTGTGAGTAGAGGGTGGGCTTCTCTCCGGCCCCGGGCTCAAGGCAACTGGGAGCACAGCACCTGCCAGGGGAGGGCGGGCCCTTGGCCATTTGGAGCCAATCCGGCTCTGCACGGGACTACGTAGAATGGCACACCTGGAGGGGAGGGCTTCTCCTCCCCTTCAAGGACCAGCACATGGACAGAGAGCAGCAGGGCCAGCCCCTCCATGAGGCCAAGTGAGACTGTTGCCTCAGGCAGCAGATTGGTGTGGGGTGCCTGTCTCTGTGACCCTACTTGCCGCCTGCACTGCTCCACCTTCCTCATCCACTCCCTGGGTTGGGAAAGGAAGAGGAGGGTCAGCTGTGGAGAGTGGGAGGCTGGCGCAGCGCCTGGCCTCCAGCAAGCCCCCTGCCCTGCCCTGCCTGGCTGTTGCTGAGTGTCTGCTCTCTTCTAGACGGTCCCTGCTGGGAAGCAGATGCCCGCAGTGGGGCCCAACCAGCTGCTGGACATGCCCCTCTTTGCCAAGATGCCCTTCCTGCCGGGCTCCAACACCATGTTCTACACAACCAATCTGGGGGAAAAGGTAAGCGGCGGCAGCAGCAGGGTTGCAAGCCAAGGACCCCAGCGGCGGAGAGGAGAGCCCGCCAGCCAGGCCCCGGAGGGAGGGACGGAGGGTCATCCGTCCTCTCTCTCCAGATGCCCACCGCGGCTTTTCAGAAGACACCGTCACGTGCCATGACTGGGCCGGGTCGGGGACACCGGGGGCCGCATAATACCTGCTGCTCCTCGGCGGGAGGCGAGGGGGGGGCGCCTTGATTGTGGGGCGAACAAGACAACTGCGGCGGGGAAGGGGAGTCGGAACGGAAAGCACTGCAAGGTGGTGCGGAGAAGAAGTCACTGTGGAAGTGAGCGAGCAGCATTGCCACGGAATCAGGAGACGTGTGGGCTTCCCGTGGAATAGCCACGTGACGTAGCCTGTGGTTCACTTTGTGTTCCGCGAGTTCCGAATCCTCCAGGAGGGTTGTGTGAACATACGAGAGGAAACTCATGTGGGGCTTCTGACTGAGATATGAATATCAAAAGTTCTGCGTCCTCCTCCTCGTAGGAGGAGGTGAGTCGGCGCCCTCCTAGACCGGCTCCTGGCGGCGGGGCTCTCCTTCGCCGACCCCCTTGTTTTTCAGCTTTAAAGGGCAGCCAGCCCCCCCCCCCCCCGGGGCGCGTAGTAGGAGAGGCAGCCGTGAAAGTGGGTTTTGCTTTGCTTGGTTTGGCTCTATCTGGTTGGGACTGGGGGGAGAGGAGAAGGGGGGGAGCGGGAGCCCCTGTCTCACCAGCACTTGGGTCCCACTGGAGGGAGAAGGGGAGTTTCTTCTTTCTATTGCCGTATGCGTGCTGCCTACTCAGAAGAAGCAAGTAAATCCCATTGCCTTCACGGTGGGGCTTACTGTCTCCCAGGAAGGGGTGTGTAGGATTGCAGGCTCTTGCTCTTTGGCTGGCAGGCCAGTCAGCCGGCGGGGCTTCCACCTTGCCTGCCTCCCTCCTCCGCCAGCAATTCTTTCTTCTTTCCCCACCCACGGAGAGATGGTCTCCCAAAAGGCAGCACGACGGGGGGCCCCTTCCTGCCGCCTGGCTCTTCTCTCCTTCCAACAGACCCACCCAGCACTCTTTCTTTGCAATGGCCCATGAACGTGGGGGCTTCGAGCAGAGCAGCAGCCCCTGGCTGGGGTGTGTGGGGGGGGCTTGTTCAAGAAGGGGGCAGCAGCAGAGGCAGGGAAAGCCATGGAGGGGGCGGCCCCCTTGCATCTTGCCTCCAGCCTGGACCCCCTCAGGGCGGGGGGGGGAAAGCAAGCTGCGAGCAAGGCCGGCCCAAGAAGAGATTGCCTCTCTCTGCCTCGGTGCCATCGGGTTCAACGGGGCTGCTGGAGTCCCAGGAAAGCGATACAGGGTGGCCGCCCAGGCAGAGGGAGGCCAAGGTGGGCACCGGTTCCCCCCGCCCCCCCCCAGGCAGGCAGAGGCGTCTCTCCACGAGGCAACCCTCCTCTCTTCCCCCACAGTCACGCAGCAAGCATCATGCGTGTCGTCCAAGGGAGGGGGGGGGCGTCAGTCAGGCCGCGGGCGCGTCTGGAGCGAGTGGGACCCTACTTGCTCTCAGCGCTGCCGCTGTGTGTGTCTGTGTCTCTCTCTCTGTGTGCGTGTGTGTCTTTTCAGCTTTATCAGCCCTCTGCCACTTTTGATCTGAGCGATCCATACTGTAAAATCATGGCGCCCAAATACAAGAGCCTCCATGATCCACATTTGCGTGCCTACTACAAGCGCAAAGACAATTTGCGGAGACTGAAAAAGGCTGGCCATATCACGGACAAAAACAAAGTAAGCTCACTCAGCTCTTTTCTTTCTTTCTTTCTTTCTTTCTTTCTTTCTTTCTTTCTTTCTTTCTTTCTTTCTTTCTTTCTTTCTTGCATCTGTATCTAAATATTTAAGAGGGCAAGAAACAACATCAAAGAACAGCAGCAAGAAAACCCTCAAAAAGCCCCCACAAGAAGATTAAAATTACAGTATCCTCCTACAACAACAACCCCCAAAACCCACCAGTCATGTTTAAAAGCAGCAGGTAGCAGCACACTCTTAAAAGAAGACAGCACCGCGCTGCACAAATGTCTGTGTAGACAAAAGCTGTGTGCTTGCTGGAAAGCAAAGGAGGACGGAGAAAGGCAGACCTCCCTTGGGGGAGGGCATTCCAGCGTCTTGGTGCCACAACTGAAAAGGCCTTGCCAAGGGCCAGCAGAGCGTTGTTGGAGAGGAGGACACGTTGGAGGAGGGTGAGATTTCACGGGGGCTGGGGTCGCGAGTCTCTTTTGAGACTCAGGAGTCCTTTTGGAGGATGACATGGGGGCTTTCCGGAGCTCTCTGTAGGTTCCCCCACCTGCTGCAGTTGCTCTGCTCACATATCTGTAAGTAAGTGGTGCAGATATTTCAGCACCAGCAGCCTCTGCATGGCTGTCCCTGGAACGTTCCACTGAATCAAGGAGGGGGGAGCCTGCAGCCAGGCAGAGGAAAGTCAGACAGGAAGCAGGGGTCACTTTTGCCCAGCCTCCTAGTGGTCGCTGGATACTGGGAGGAAAGAGACGGAAACGCCACTGCTCTGAAGATGGACATGTAACTGCTGGAAGAACCTGAATATAATAGAGTCAGGCAGGTAGAGATCTTGGTGCCCTGGAGTTCATTCACAGCGTTGCTTTGGTCAATGTGGAAATAAAAGTCGGAGATCGTGTCAAGCATGGACAGGCTGAGATGATGATATTTTGCCCAAATTGTTTGTCCTGTGTTGGGAGAGGAGCAATTTGCACTGCAACCCAGGTCACGTTTACGCAGCAGAAGTTCCATTTGATTCAGTGGTGCTTCCTCTCAGGTGAGTGTGTACAGGCTTGCAGCCCAAATGTGGAACAAGTTTGGGATTATAATTCCGTTTGATACATATCGCATTTCTGATAAAAAAAATTTTACTCACAAAACTGAGGATGCAGTCTTTAGCAGATTTACTAGGCCCTAAGAAATCCCACTGACCTCCACGAGGCTTGCTGTTGTGTAGGGGCGTTTTTCTGGTGTAGTTCTCAGGCATGAAAGTGGTGTAGATTCGACATCACCGCATCATGCAGCCTTGGGTGTCTGCTGTTTGTCCCTCAGGTGGTTTGCACCCTGAAGGAATTCAATGAATACAGGCAGTACCTGACTTCCCTCAAGCTGGAGTTTGAAAAGAATTATATAAGAGAACAGGTAAGTCCTGGAACCAGAAACGGGGGGGGGGCTGCTGGGGGGCGTTTTGTCCTTCTGCCCCGTTCTACAGTTTGGAGCCGGCAGTGACTCTGCAAGCAGCCTGCCCGGAGCATCTCAATGGTCCACATTTTATACCAGCTTCTCCTCTAAAATTCTGGGAATTGTGGTTCAGTGATTTGAAGGGGAGCTGTTAGAGGCCGCCAGTTCACAGCCAATGGTTTCTATCTGCTAATCTAATAATAAAACAGAAAATGAAAATCACACAGCGGCCATCGGCGGAAATAAAACTAGGAAAGTAACAGAGGGGGCGATCGATGCAAAGGCACGTCTAAAACGCCAGCTTGATACCTGGTGGCGAAAGGCAGGGAGAGAGGGGAGAATTCCATCACTTGCGCACGGGGGGGGCATCCCCCAGAACTAGACCCTGCCTGGCATCCTCACCTCGCTGCCTCAGAAGCTGGAGGACTGCGGAGCAGCAACAGGGCTTCTCTCGGGCGTGCAGGACAAGCAGCAGGCTCTGGAGGGCGCTCTTCTGGACAGCCCCCGGACCCCCCTGACGACATCAGGCTGCGAGGGGACGCCGGTGATGGCCTGCAGCTGACCCTGAACTCTCCCTCTCTCCCCTCATGTCCAGAAAATGCTTGAGAAACAGATCACCAAGCTCCAAGACAGCCGCCTTCTCCCGGAAGCTGCTGACACCTCCAAATACCGTGACTGGCTGCTGAAGGAGGAAAGACCGACCATCCAGGAGCAGGAGAGTGTGATGAGAAACAGGTACTGCTACTACTACCGCCTGGCGCAAGCAGCAGGGGCCGCAGCTCTTTCCATAGGTGCCCCCAAGATGGCCTCGCCGCTTCTGCCCCTGGACTCTCACAACACTTCGGACTGTCCATCCTTCTTCTTCCTCTTTGCATTTGTATCGGGCTTTCTGAGTGGGCTCAGCTCAGGACTGCCTTCATGTGTGGTTGTCTTGATGCACTCCTTAGGCCAACCCTGTAATTTAGAATCCTAGAGTGGGGGCGGGCGGGCGGGTGGGCGGGCGTCCAGGCCATCTAGTCTGAGCCCCTCTCCAAGTAGGGTGTACCCAAGACCCTTGCAATGGTCGGGATGCTGAGCGGGATCCTCAGCTACGCACCACGGCAGAGTTGTGGCACAACAGATGCCAACGATCCGGAGTGTGTCCTCACCACAGGGGGTGGTGATGGCACCTGACCTGGATGCCTTTAGAAGGGGATTGGACGGATTCGTGGAGGAAAAGTCCATCACAGGTTACAAGCCATGATGGGGATAAGCAAGGTCCTGATTTTAATAATAGGGCTCTCTCTGAATGCCAGATGCAAGGGAGTGGCGACAGGATACGAGTCTCTTGTTGTCTTGTGTGCTCCCTGTGTGCCCATCTGGTGGGGCCACTGTGAGACACAGCAGGAAGCTGGACTAGGTGGGCCCTGGGCCTGACCCAGCAGGGCTGATATTCTTATAATGTTAATGTTTTTACCGATTACAGTTGCAAAGTTTTGGGACAGAGCATGTGGCGCAGCGGGTTAAACCGCTGAACCATGAGCTGTCGATCGAAAGGTCGGCAGTTCCAACCCGCGACGGGGTGA
The DNA here is from genome assembly GCA_026170595.1 of Plestiodon gilberti rubricaudatus. Taxonomy (NCBI): domain Eukaryota; kingdom Metazoa; phylum Chordata; class Lepidosauria; order Squamata; family Scincidae; genus Plestiodon; species Plestiodon gilberti. The sequence continues at coordinate 57,527,887 of JANXHW010000007.1, forward strand.
GCTCTCGTTGCTTGGCCAGCTCCTGCCAACCTAGCAGTTCCAAAGCATGTTAATGCAAGTAGATAAATAGGTACCGCTTGCGGGAAGGTAAACAGCGCTCCGTGTTCCAGCCGCATGCTACGCGCTGCGGCAAGGAGAGTCATGCCGGCCACATGAACACGGAGGCGTCTTCGGGCAACGCTGGCTCTTCGGCTTTGAAATGGGGATGAGCACCACACCCTAGAGTCGGACACGACTGGACTTAATGGTCAGGGGTCACCTTTACCTTTTACCTGCGATCCGGTCACCTTCTCCAACCAGTTCTTGACGCCCTCCTCCTCCTTCTTGACAGATATTTAGAGTTGATTAATCAGGAACTGGAAAAACTGGAGCAGCTTGCTGAAGAGAACCAGCGCCTGACCTTGGCTCAGGACGACAAAAAGAAGCAGGGGCTGGAGAAGAGGAAGCAGCTCCTGCTTCGTAAGAAAATGGAGGAGGTAGGAAGAGAAATGGAAGGGGTGGGAGGAGGAGAAAGCTCCATTTCTGGAGTGGGTACGTACCTCCTGGGGAAAGCTTGGTCCACAGCTTTGGAAGAATGAGAGAGGTGATTTCCTTGTGTCCAAATTCCAAGGGAGCGGTTCAAAAATCATCCCCACCACGGACAAAACGTCTTGTGCTGCCGCCTCCACCTGAAGAACAGCTCCTTGCTCTGCAGGCGGCAGGACACAGGGCTGGCAGGCCTGTCCCTGTGGCTGTTGCTGGGGTGGGGGGCAGGCTGGCAGGGGGCGTTTTCCCACCTGCTTCCATTGCTCTTCCTCCCCTCCCACCCCCTAGATTCAAAAAGGGGGAGGAGGAAACGTAGTGGAAAGAGGAACTGCAGAGGAGACACTCGAGCCCCCCTCCTCCGCACTTTCTGTTTGAATCCAGAAAGTGGGAGGAGGGGCAGTGAAGGTGGCAGGCTGATGACATGCTGCCCGGGGCGGGGGGGGGGAGAGGTGGCAGCGGCGGCAGCAGCGTCAGTATTTGGCTGCTGCCTCCGGGACTGGAACTGGTACTGGGCGTGAGAGCCGTTTGCGTGCCGTTTGCGTGCTGGCGCAGCTGGCGCAGCTGGCGCAGCAGGCCTGGCATCTCTTGTCTTCCCAGGAGTGGAGGAAAAAGGAAGTGATGCTGCTGATGAAAATCGGTTCCGATGTCAAGCGAGAGGCGCGAGTTGAGGAGCAGCGGAGAAAGAGCAAGGAGGACAAGCTGAAAAGGGTCAGCGGGGGCCGGGGGCCAGGGGGGGAGACTGGCTGACGTCTCTGCCAACCCAAGGCGGTGCGCCACTGCACCACCTTGGGAACCTTGAAAGCCGCACAGTGCAGCCCCAGCCCCGGGGGTGGGAGTGGGGGGGGAGGCTGCTCCTCCTCCCTCGATGCACCCGTTCCCCCGCCCAGCCCGTCCATCTCCCGGCTCTAACCAGGTGTCCCCAGGTCAGAAGGGAGCATCCCTTGTTCCTTGTCCCCGGCCTCGACTGTTCGCAGGCAGACTGGCTGTACACATGGAGGCTCCACTGAAGAGTCCTGCCTTGACCTTTCTGGGCCTTTTGGAGCAAGGGCTTCAGGGGAGGCGGGGGGGGGCAGCAAGGGCTCGTCGGCCCCCACTGCCAGAGCTCCGCTGGAGAAGACGTGATACAGAAGAGGCGGCAGAGTTTGCTCCCCCCCACCCGCAGCACCTGAAACCTAGAAGCAGTGGGGCACGCCAGCGAATCGGGGCTTCCCGGCCAACCCTTTCCTCTGCCCTGGCCGGCCGCTTCCTCTCTGCCTCAGCTGCCACATGAGAGGCTGGTATGACTTATGGTGGTATGAATGACGTCAGGGTGGTGCGTGAGAAGCACTGTGCGCCCTCGGGAAGCGCTGCGGAAAGGACGCGATGAACGAAGGGGGGTGAGGCTGGTGGCCTTTCTGGGTGCTCTGCAGACCGAGCAACGGCCTTGCCGGGCAGTCTTAGGGCCTCCTCGGCCAGGTGCTGCCCTCCCTCGCTGCTGCCCGTTTGCGCTGGGCGAGGCTTTCCTCGGAAGCGCAGGCGGCCCCTCACCCTGCTGCCCCTCCATCCTGCAGAAACAAGCCATGCTGGAGAAGAAGATGGCGCATCACCTGAGGAAGCTGCAGGAGAAGTTTCAGAAGGAGGGTCTCCTGCCCCCTGGCAGCATGTTCTCTGCAACCACCCTGGAGGACCAGGGGCCAGAGGCCAAAAGGCGAGGTAAGTAGGGGACTCGGAAGGAACCAAAGCGGCTTGGAGAAGAGGCTCCTGTCCTCCCCAGAGGCGCCTGCCTGCCTGCCTGGTGGGTCACAAGAGGGGCCCTGCTGCTGGGCCTAATCCAGCAGGGCTCCGGCTCTTGGTGGTCTGATGACCTGTCCTGTTGTGCTGCTGCTGTGCAAAGCAGTGCATCGACAGACGACCGAGAGGAACAGCAGCAGCATCATGGTTAGGATAGGGGAGACACAAGTCGGTCTGCATAGCTGACTGAGAGCCCCCTCTGGTCTTGCTTACACATAGTCAAGACTCCCCTTCACATTCAGGAGTCTAGGAGCTTGTGGGTGTCGTTTAGCGAAAAGCTGCTGTGACGTTTCTGCAGCGTCAGTCCAGTCTTGAAGATTCACCCAGCTATTTTAGAATTGTGTTTAGATTTTATATTTTTTATTCTAAAAGCTTCCATGCCCAACCCCAAGAGGACGGCAACTGGAAGTAATAAGTCCGTAGATGTGGAGAAGAAGTCCACTGGTCTTATTGGCAGCAAAGAAATGGAGTTTCCAAAAGGTAAATAATATTGTTTCCAGCAAGGTGATGCCGGAACTGGGGCTGGGTGCTAAGCGAAGAGGCTGCTGACCAGTACAGAGGTCAGAGTGGCGCTGCCTTTCTGCAGCTGTGCCCACAGAGGTCATTTGGCAGAGGGAGAGGGAAGAGTTCCTCGGAAGAAGTGCTGTTGTCAGTCACGAGAGACATTTCCAAGGCTGGTCACATATTAATGAAGCGACTCCACTCAGTACCTGTCCAAACTGCAAAGTGTTTTGTTTCAAGAGTTGTCAGTTTTGTCCTCCACAACACCACCACTCTGGCGACGTGTCGGGGGAGCCGGCAGTTCCAGTCTGCTTTGCCGAGGCTTTTCGCTGGAATTGGGACCATTTTTCTGGAGACTCCAGATGAGACTGTAGTCAAAGTACTGCTGCATCCTAGACTTTTGGTCTTCTTTTTAGACCTGACGTGACAATATTTTTCTGCAGTAACATTGTGTGGACAGCAGGCCACGGACGCTTTTCAATGGGGCAATGGGGCCTTGGGCTCCCTCCTCCTCCTTGCGCCTTTCTCCCTGGAGTTGCTTCAGGGCAGGTGGGGATTAGTGATGAATTGCCAGTGAACTGGTCTGCTCCTTTCCCATAGGGTGGAGGGTAGTGAGCTTCTTTTCATTCCTTTGTAGCAAAATATTGCTATTTAGCTATCGGAGAGGGAAAAGAAACAAAATAGTGAAACGACTGATGAGCCCCCAGGAAACGGACGTGGACTCACTATCGGGCAATTAAACACCAATCCTCCAGCCGCAGGGGACAGGAAACAATAAAAACGAGCTGATCCTGCAAGGGGGAGCATGGAAAGGGTCTTTCCTTTTGTTCTGCTTGCAGTTAATTGTGGAAATCATGCGATCCCTACAGGGCGCTTGTGAGGAAGCCACACTAACACATGGAAGCTTGATGTGTCTCCTCCTCCTCCTCCTCCTCCTCCTCTTCTTCTTCTCCTCCTCCTCCTCCTCCTCCTCCTCTCTTATCCCCACCCCCAACAGATAGCGTAACTCAACCTGGGAGCCAGGTGTCCCTTGCCACCAAAGGAAAGAGCCAAACCGGGAGCAGACACTCGACCGGGACGCTGGGGCCAAAGTCCAGTTGGGACCCTGTGCCAAGCAAGTCTGTCTCGGGGTCCCTGGAGGTGAGGGGAGTTTCCAGTCCAAATGAGGAGTCAGCCGTGGCGTTGTGTGAAGGGGGTGTGTGTGCTTTCATGCAGAAGCCCCCCCCCCCAGGGTTCAAAATCCCTGGCAGCATCTCCAGACAGGGCAGAGAAAAACTCCTGCCTGGACCGTCCCAGAGAGGGAGGGGCTTCTGCTGCTGTCAGCCAGCCGGCGTCAGCAGGACCGAGCCCCCCCCCCCGGTGGACCCTCCTGGTCTGCCTTGGCAGAAGAGGCAGCAGCGTTCTCTCTTGCGCAGGGCTCTGTCTGCAGGGCCCAGGCAGGGAGCAGCAGCTGGGGCCCCAGTGACTAAGTAGCCCCCAGCCTCCAGAAGCAGAAGCTCCAGGCATGACGGCTGAGCTGGCCCCAGGCACTGGGACGCCAAGGCCAACCCCCCCCCCCCCCCAGTGTTTTGTCCCCGCCACCCGTTCGCACAGAGCCGGTCCGCCAGCAGTCTTTCCACACACGTGTCCTGGAGGACGTGAACAGGGGCTGTGCAGTCAGGCTGGAGGGAGGGAGGGAGGCAGCCAGCAGGGAGCTGCGGGCATCAGGTAGCCTGCCTGCTGCTTGATGTGGCTGCATCATCATTCTGCCACGTGGCTGGGCCGGCCACCCGCCCTGGGACAGTCCAGCAGCAGCCGGGCTCTTAGAGGAAGATTTTGGGCTGGCTACAGTCTGTCTGGGGTCACGTTCATTGGGTTGAAAGCCTCCCTCCCCTCTTTCCTTTGTCGTAGCGAAAAGCGGCTTCAAGTGAGAAGAACCTGAGCAGAAAAGGAAGCCGAGACACAGAACCCGGTAAGTGGTGGCCCCTCGCTCTGCAGGGCAGGGCTCCCCTGCCAGCACCCCTCTTTCTCCGCAGCAGGTCCCTAGCGCTGACCTCCGACTCCCCTCTCCCGTATTCCCCTCCACCACGTGCCTCCTGAACACAGGCCCTGGCGTGTCCCACCGAGCTCCCTCCTGTGCTGGCCGCGGCCTCATTCTTAGCTTGTCACCGGTCTTGCCAGCGCCTGGCGTCAGTGCAGCTTCCACAGGGGTGGTGCTGGCTGTGTTGCATCCGAGGGTCCTGTCTGTGGCCCTTGAAAGACTCGCCAGCCGCTGACTGGAGCAGAGGGTTCTGCTTCCTGGCAGGCAGGCAGGCAGGCAGGCAGGGGACCCCTCGCTCCGTCCTCAGGCAGCAGGTCAGCCGCAAGCGGGGAGGCGTCAGATCCACACACATAGAAAGCACAACGGCCTCCTCCTCGCAATGCTGCGGAGTTCATTAGCTCTGCAACTTGATTACACACACACACACACCCCGCACCCCAATGAAGACCTCCTGTGACAGTGGTCAGTCTCGTGCTATTGTACACTCGAATTCAGCGCCTCTTCCCGGTCTGATCTCTTGGACGTTTTTCTGCGGAAGAATGATCATGTTGAGGCCGCTTGCTGCTGCTGCTGCTGTAGCAGCTCTACGACCACGTTCTCATCTCCCACCACCACCAACACAGAGCAGAGCAGCCGTCGTTGGGCCTCTTTCCCTTCCCAAGACCCCTCCTGACCGGCCCATCGCTGCTTCTCCCCTGCTGCAGGTGAGCCGCCCATCTTGCCAGCCAACAAAGTGTCCTTTGCCTCAGCCAAGGAAGTGGTCTCGATGGCCGGCAGCGGCAGCAACGACCACCAGGAGGCGGCAGAGTTGGGCTCCAGCGGGGGAAGCAGCACCACCAAAGTCACAGCCTCTGCCTCGGGTGGATGCATCAGCAACGAGAGGGGGGCTTCCGCCTGCGGGTCTGCTGGGGGCGGGAGCAAAGCTTCCTGTGGCGGACCTGGCGGATGTGGCAGCAAGACTTCCTGTGGCGGACCTGGCGGATGTGGCAGCAAGACTTCCTGTGGCGGACCTGGCGGATGTGGCAGCAACTCTTCTTGCTGTGGCTCGGGCGGATGTGGCAGCAAGACTTCCTGTGGCGGACCTGGCGGATGCGGCAGCAAGACTTCCTGTGGCGGACCTGGCGGATGTGGCAGCAACTCTTCTTGCTGTGGCTCGGGTGGATGTGGCAGCAAGACTTCCTGTGGCGGACCTGGCGGATGTGGCAGCAAGACTTCCTGTGGCGGACCTGGCGGATGTGGCAGCAACTCTTCTTGCTGTGGCTCGGGTGGATGTGGCAGCAAGACCTCCTTTGGTGGCTCTGTTGAGGATGGGAGCAAGACCTCCTGCTGTGGCTCTGCCAGATGCTGCAGCCAAAGTGGCAAAGCGGCTGGTGGCTATGACTCCAGTGGCAGCAGTGGCCCCGGCAAGGCCCCGCCCTCGGCTTCAGCAGGTGAGCCTCATCTCCCAGTGAGGAGGGAGGTGCTGCTGGGTGGGCGTGGGAGCCCAGAGCTCAGTCGCGGAGCACCAGCTTTGCAACAGGCAGGTTCCCAGCCTCCCCAGGCAGCCGGAGGTCCGAGGGCCTTCGGCTCAAGATGCTGAAGGGCTCGTGCCATTCTGCATCGAGAAGAGCGAGCTGGGGGGCCGGGGGGGGGGAGGACTGACAGCAGTGTGGCAAAGGAGCTCATCCCCAGCACAAGATGGGGCCTCCGGGGCCAGGCTGGCAAAGACCTGTGAATTGGGGGCTGCAAGTAGGTGCAGGGGCCCACCCTTCCTCCCCGCTTTGCTCTAGGAGCGGATCCGCTGCATCGAAGCATGGTCAAGACGACCACGAAGGCGGCCATGTCGGCGGCCGTCTCCCAGCACAGTGAGGGCTCCAGCAAGGCTAAGCACAAGAAGAGGGCAACCTTCCTGGTACGATCCTGCAAACGCGGGGGCTGGCTGTGGACCCACAGGGTGGAGGAAGGAGTGTTTGGGGCAGTGCTGAGGACCTGGCTGGGCTGCAGCGGCCTGCGAGGAGAGGGACAGGCGCAGGGAGCAGCCCCCAGCAGCCAGGGCCCGCTCCCAGCCCGCCTCGCCCTGAAACGGGGCTTCAACTGGGAGGGAGGGGGTTCTCGCTGCTGCCACCCGCAGCTAGGGGACCCAGGCAGAAGAGGCTGCCTCGCTCCTCCCTCAGTGAGCAGAGAGCCCCCCAAAAGGGGGGATCCCTTGAAATCAGACAGTGGCAGCAGGCTGGTGGACTGGGGAGATGGGGGGGGGGGTGCACACGCACACACACACACACACACACACACACACACACACACACACACACACACCCGTTGTCCACCTTCCTCTTGCTGCTGCTGCTCTTTGCAGAGTGTCGCAGCCAGGAGCAGAACGTCCCCTTTCCCTGCATCCTCTCCATTGCTGCTTCAGAGGATGTGCTGGAGGAGCTGAAGCAGGAGGGGTCACCCCCCCTCACTTCCTCAACGCTTGACAAGAGGAGTGGGCAGCAGACACGGGGTGCTGTCTCCCCCAGCCCTCTGCCTGAGGCGAGGGGTTCAGCTGGCCTCATGGCTGGGCCGCCCCGTTTGCAAAGAGTGAGAGGATAGATCCCTGCCTCAAGGGGCTTGCATTCTAAAAGTGGCCCAAAGAAGGAGGCGAGAGGCGAAGGGGAGGGGAACCGCGGCAGACGCGCCTGCCATGTTTCCGGTCTGAGTGTGGGCTTTGTGGCGGCGGTGGGCTCTGGGGACGGAAAGGTGGTGCCAGAGGCTGCCAAGGGACGTTCCCCTCTTAGTTTTGCCAGGGCGAGGCAGAAAGTCTCTCGAAGGAGAGGAGCTCCAGCAAGAAAAGACGAGTCGAAAGGGGCAAGACAGGTAGGGGCTGGACGGAGTGGGGGGGGGGAGAACAGAGACGGCTCGGGGGGGCATCAGGGTGGGCGCTTCTCTGTGGAGAGGAGAATGGGCAGAGAGGAACGCTCCTCTTCTTATCATACCACGAGAGCTGGACTCGGGGGAGGGGGTCAGGACAGGCAAGAGGGGCCTTTTTCTCACAGTGCCGAATGTGTGGAACAGTGGCAGGCCACGTCTCTTGCAAGGGAATTCAACCCATTCGTGGAGGTCACAATCAGTGGCTCTCAGCCATGTTGGCCAAATGGAGCCTCCGTGTTCAGAGGCAGTCTATCTCTGAGGACCAGTTGCTCCCACCCGCATGCCCTTCCTTGTCCTGGGCCGCTCTGGCTCTTCTCTTGGTTTCCAGGCAGCCTTGAGCCTTGGCGGCCTTTGTGTTGGACACTACGCATTGTGTAGCCTGCCCTTTCGGGGCTGGGGGAGAGTAGCCCCCCCCATCTCATTTCCACCTAGAGTGGAGCTTGGTGGGTTAAGGGGGAGGAGCTGCGGCGTCCCTGGCTCCCCCCACCCGCCCTCCCCGTCAGCCACTGGAACTGTGTCCCCCTCTCGCAGAGCACCTGGCCTCCACGTCGCAGGAAAACGAAGACTCTGAGTCCTCCTACTCGGCTTACCTGCATCAGCTGCTCTCCAACTCGTAAGTTGCTCCTCTGGGAGATGCCAGTCAGTCAACGCTCTGCAGTCCATCAGGACGGGCTCCAGGCCTCGGACTGACTCCAGCGTTTGTCTTTTGTTTTGGCTTTCAGAGACCAGTCGGTGATTCGAGAGAGTCTGAAGGGGAAAGTATGTTCCAGAGTCTCTCTGTCTGTGCAACGCCCTTAGCCCACTTGTGGGGTACTGACTGACTGGGCAGGGGCCGAGGAGGGGCGTCCAGCTCCGCCCGCGCACAGCCAGCATTACCGGGGGTGCAGCTTCAAAAGCCCAGAGCTGACATCTCCTGCTTTTGGGTGTCTCAGTTAACAGCTGTAGGGCGGGAGGGGGCGGAATCAGGAGAGGACTGTGACCCTGGCGGAGGGGCAGGTGACCCCTCCCCCATCTGTGCAGTTTTCCCAATTAAATCACCCCAAAGTGCATCATGTGCAAAGACGGTCAACAGTTTGAGTACAAAGTAATGTGTGAATGTGGCCCATAATAAGCCTCCCGTCGTGACAGTGACAGTCGTTAAAAACAGAAGACCCCTGAAACCCCTCAAATCCGACCTCCCGTCTCACCCCAGGGTTGCAGAGGCCTCACAATGGGGTGGTGGCCCCCCCCAGGAAATATCCCCACCTTTGAAACAACAACAGCAGGGAGCCTGTTGGTCCAGAGGTGATCAGCTCAGCCCAGCCCAGGGGTCTTTTCTAAGGGGTCTTTGTCGCTGCCCCAGAATCACTCCCAAGTAGATGACCCAAGAACTAGTGGCATTTTCCCAAGGCCACCAAGTGTGTGTTCCTAGCAGGGGTGACCTGGGAAGTCCTGCTCCGCAGCTCCGCTAGCCCACCACCACCACCAACAACACCACGGCACTCAGGGTGGCCCCCTTCTCGTTCTCCTTGGCTCTGCTGCAGGTGTCTGCTTCTGAGCTGAACAGCATCATCCAGAACATCATGACCTGGGTGGTGTCAGCAGTGACCAGCATCCTCTACCCGGCCCTCACCAAGTTCGAAGAGCGAGTCAGGACAAAAGCCTACACCATTTCCGAGGAGTCCGTGCTCTCCTCGGACAACTCCAGCAGCTGCAGCACCTGCAACGAGGACCTCCCCGAGACAACCTACGGCAGCCTCCTGACGGCATCCTGTCGGAAGGTCAGCTGTACCGACACGAGCATGAAACCACCCACCACCAGTTCTCCCAGTGAGCTGCAGGCCACCATTGGGAAGCCCTCCTCCAAGTCTTCCTTCAGCACCCACAGGTCTCTGGAGGGTGACGCCTGCAAAGGGACGTTCAAGAGAGGAAAGACGGCCGTCTTTCTGTCCAAGCACAGCGGGCTCCAGTCCACCACCTCCAGCATGAGGAGCTCCAAGTCCGACAGCCACATCTTCCAGGCGCAGAAGAGCACTGATGCGGAGGCCCCCGAGAAGCCAGCCGCTTCCCACCACAACAAGCACAGGCACGGTCTGCCGAAAGGGCTTCTTTCCAAGACAGAGACCATGACCACTGATACAGAAGCGGTGCCCTTTGGTGGCGGGGAATACAAGCCCCCCCACGGCCCCAGAGACCCAGGAGAGACCATCTGCCTGAGGGACCTCAAGAGTGTTCTCGATGACCTGAAGTCCCACCTTACCCAAACGACGGCCATCATTCTGGAAGATGTTTTCAAGCGGATCTTAGGTGACCTGGGCTTCACCGCGTGCTCCATCTCCATCACCCTGGACGTCCTCCTGGAAGCCGTTTCCGAGAGCCTCTTGGGCAGCTCCTCCGGAGGATCGCCGGTTGGCACTTCTGTCTCGCGCGTCGCCAGTTTTGTGGCCAGTAACATTGTTGAAAAGGTGCTGAACACGTTGCACTCGACTGCTCAGAAGAAATACTTCGAGACCATCTCCAAGGAGGAGTTCTCTGCAGGGTGCAAAGCCATGTGCGTCGTGGCCACCGGAAGGCACAGCATTCCAGACCCGGCCTTCTGGAGGGCCCAGATCCCCCTGTCCTTTGAGGCTGCGTACGGAATTGCGGAGGAGATTGTCCACGCCATTATCGAGAAGCTGAAGGTGTTTGCAACGTCGAGCCGAACAAAACTCTCCCAGTTTGAGCTGTGTGCCAAAATCAAAGCCATCGGCATTCCCCTGGAGCAGTTCTACGCTGCGATCCCGCCACACACTGTAGAATCTGAAGCAGCAAACGCAATTGTCAAGGACACTATCCGTAAAATCGTTTCCAAAACGGTGGCGTCTTCGGAGACCCACATTGTCCAGTATGTGGAAGAGATTATCAGCAGTGTCTTGACCTACATCCAGAGGCAGTCGAGCCGGGAGGGGATCCTTCCGACCAGAGAGAGCTCAATTCTCCTCCAGCTCATCAACGATGTCTTTAACGACTTAAGCTTAGAAAGCCTCCAGGGCATCTCTCGTCCAGCCAAATCCAGAGCCAGTCCTGAAACACAAGGCGCTCCAGAGGCCTCCAGCGCCCATGGCGAGACGAAACCTGGGGCGATCACCATCACTACGCTGCACACAGCTGAGAAAGTGCTGCGGCAACCCTTTCCTCCCGTCCACGTTCCTGGAATGGTCTTTTATTCAGAAGTAGAAATGGAGGGGAAAGGGAAAAGGGAGCCCGACGGAAGCCAAGAGCGGAAACACTTGGGCATGGAAGAGGCTCAGGAGAAAACTAGAAACGAAAGTTTTGGCTTTGAGTCCCGACAAAGAAACAGGCCTGGTACAAAACCAGGGGGAGAAGCCAAGAGTTTAGAGAAGACTGAAAATGGCTTAGAAGGTTTTGTCCAAGAGGCCCTTTTCTGCTCTTTTGAAGGCCAGGGCTCAGTCACCTTTCCGGCGGGCCAAACCCCAGGGGCAGAACAGTCAACAACTGATGGAGGGTGGACTTTGGAGCTGGCTTTGAAAAAACTGGAAGAAGACTTTAAGGAAGGCGAACAATCTCCAGTCATCCAGATCGTGCGGAATCTCTTAAATGACGTTTTCCAGCACATCTGGACCGAGCACCCCATCTGGCCGCCAGCCGCTCCTCCGCCTTCTCTGGCCCACGTGGGCTTCCCCAAACAGCAGCCAGACCAGCGGCCAGCCTCCAAAGGACAGCAGCTCAGCGGTCCAGCGCCCGTCTCCGATGCGGATGTCACTGCTTTGGCAAGTAACCTGGTGAAAACCGTGTTCCAGAAGCTGTCATGCGCCACTCTGGCCGACACGCCGGAGGCCCGAAGCAGGCGATCGAGTCTGGTCATCACCGATCTCTTCACCAGTCATCAGCCCGCAGAAGCAGGCGGCAAGGCCCCACCGGTGGTGCATTTCAGGAGCCCAGAGATGTCCTTTGAGTCCGGGCCCACAAAAGGGGGGCCCCCCAACGCCACCGAAGACCCCAGCAGGACCAGCCAATCCGGCCTTCACAACCTTCCATCCAAATCAGAGTTGGCCGGTGATCTGGTACAGATGTGCATAGAAAAACTGGAAGCTTTTGTCACGTCCAAAGTAGAATCTCAGTTTTGCTTAGATATGCAGAACCTGAAAACCTCCCCCAGTGCCGCCCACCTTCCCGCTGCCATTCAGCAAGACCTGCGGCAGTTCCTGGCCACTCATCAGGGCTCTTTGCCCAGCTGCTTGGAAGAAATGTTTGCCTCCTGCAACAACTTGCTTTTAACGGAAAAGGAGAAGACCGAGCAAGCCCTGCCCCTGTCTTACTCGAACCTAAAAACGTACGCACAGGAAGTGGCCAAGAGGATGTTGAAAACCCTCAAGCACGGGCTGGACAAGGAAGTGGAGAGGATTTTAATATCCCCGATTGTATTTTCCGAAAGTATCGCTGCCAGCCAGATCGTCAGTATGGTGCTGGCCGTCTTCAGCCCCCACGAACGCCACGCGGACTCGCAGCAGGCTTTGTCGCGGCAAGAGAGTGTGTTGGAGAAGCTCCTCCGGAAGAACCCCGCCTACAAAAGAGCGATTCAAGGGCAAATCCATCACACCGTGGAGGCATTTTTAAATGAAATCTACCAGACCATATTGCTGGAGTTGGGCAGTTCCCCCTCTGCCTCTGGCCCCCCCAAATGCCGCACCCCTGGAGTGGAAGACCCTCATGCTCCCAGGGCAGTCGGTGACCCCCGGAGAAAAGGCCCCTCCAGGCCTGCCGTTGCCCAGTCCGACGTCTCGCTGGTCTCCGATGACCTGGTGGACGTCATGCTGGAGGATCTGAGGTCTGGCCTGGCCGCCGGCATGAACAGCAAGGGGGCGCTCTCGGGCCAGCTCCAGGCTCTGCTCTACGAGCTTCTCCAGAAGGCGGTTCAGCCGCTGAAGCACCTGATGGGCGGCAGGCAGCCATCGAAAGCCGAAAAGAACTCTGGCAGAACCGCAGCAAGTGGACTTGACGCCAAGGAGCCTTCGGGTGTCCGGGAGTTTTCTCCGGGGCGTCTGTCAAAATGCTTAGTCAATAACGTTCTCCATAGGCTGGAGGTGTTTGCGGAAGACAAAATGGAGTCGGAGCTGACTTGGCGTGAAAAGCAGCCCCTGCCTGAGGGCAGATATGCCAGGTTGCCTGCTGGCCAGCACCCCCCCAGCAGCCACAGGCCAGACCTGCCCCTTGCACAGAGAGGGGGGGAGGCCAAGGCCGGCGGCGGCGGGGGCAGCTGCTGCCGTGACCAAGCGAGGCTGGCTGTGCAAGGGTCCCAGTGCAGCCTGAGGCTGTGCGCAGAGAAGCTGACCTGCACCATCCTGAAACTCATCCAGAAAGATTTGGAACAGGAGATGCTGTCTTGTCAAAACATCCTCCCCTACGAAGAAAACGCCTCTGCGCACGAAATTGTGAACGATCTCCTCAAGATCTTATCCGTTCAAATCGCTTTAACCGAAAACGAGGTTCAGAAAAGGGTTGTGAAAAGGATTTTTAGGAGGAAGCAGCCAGGACAGCAAGGGGGCGCCCCGCTGTTGGCAAGAGTGGAAGATGTTCTGCATCAGCTGACCCAGAGAATCGTGGGAGACCTGGGACATCTGCCCTCTTTCCAGAACGATTCCCTCTTCCTCAGCTCCGAGTCAAAGTCCTCCACGTACAACGGGCTGACAGAGGCCGTCTCCCAGGTCCACGTGGGCAGCGTGGCGAGTGAGATTGTGGACGGGCTGCTGGATAAGATGTACTCGGTCGTAGTGGACACCCTCTTTAGCTCCAGCGAATCCAAGCCGGAAGTGGGAAGTTCGAGCAGCAACAAAGAGCTGTTGTCAAGCGAGGCACCGGCTGGGGTGGGGAAGTCAGACATCCAGAGGATGACCCTGGCCCTGTCCCAGCTGCAGCCCCCGCCACGGACCCTGGGAGAGGACCTGGTCCAAAGCGTGCTGAACAAAATTGCCTGTTTTGCTGCCTCCAGCTTGGAAGAGGCGCTTCCCTTGTCCACGAAGCACAGGCCACAGGCGGCGGCGGCGGCAGCAGCCTTTCAGTTTGACATGCAAGCCGGCGATGGCAGCCCCTGCTGGCCAAGGACCTCCTTCCTGGACGACTCGGACAACTCGCGCATGCGGGTGAGCCTGTCCAGGTCCGACTTGACGGTGTACGCCAAAGACGTGGTCAACAAGGTTCTGGGGTCCATCATCGATGAGTTCAAAAATGAAGATTACCACCGGGCCATCTTGCGGATCAACACCTTGTCCTCCGAGCAGATCTCCATCGCCAGCAGCCTGATCCATTCGGTCGTGCAGGACCTGCATGCGGACGATGGGCGCAGGTCTCCCTTGCACAAGCAGGCCTCCGGCAAGCGCTACAGGGCGGACGGCGGCCTGCCTTCCATCCAGATGCTCTATCCGCCGGAGTCGACCACGAGAGACGGCGGCCGAGCGAAACGCAGCAGCTTCTTCTACGAGGAGTTTGCCTCCTACCTCAGGCAGGTGCTTCCCAAAGAGGGCATCTTGAGAGACATCTTTGAGCAGCAGCCGCTGACAGACGCAAACATTAACGAAAACCTGAAGATGCTGCAGGTCTCCGAGAACGTGGTCAGTGAAGTGTTGATGAGGGTCCGCGATCTGGAGCCGTCCGTGTGCGTTCTGAAGAAGACCCCCGGTGAACTGAGCGAGAGATTGTTCTGCTGTGGCTTTAAGCGGACCGAACCTCCCGGGCTTTTCCATAGTGACTCCCAGGCAGAGATTGGCTCGGTCGCAAGAGATATTGTCGCCAGCGTGTTTGAAAATGTGCACAAATGCTTAGTGTACAGCTTTCCTAAAACGCAGGACAAAGATGGCTTCTGGGGAAGGAAAGACTGGGCTATCCCCAAAGGGCCTGGGAGGAGGCCCAAGTACCGGTTCACCCAACCAGACTTTCCCTTTTACAACGTTTCGCTCAAAGGGTCGACGGACATCATTGACAACATAGCCAAAGAAACCGTGGAGTGCATCCTCCTCACCCTGGAGACCTTTGTAGCCCGGCACTTCCGACGGGACTTCAAGTGCAATTTTTTGGAAATCGTGAAGTTCCCCCTAGAGAGCCTTTCTTTTGCCCAGCTGACGCGCTCTTTAGATTCCCTTTCTACTCAAGTCAGGAACGCAGCAGAATCGACAGCAGAAGCATTCCGAAGTCAGATGGGTGCTGCGGAGAAAGGGGGAGGGCTGCCTACCCTGGGCTCGGTCCAGAACTTCCTGGACATTTCCAAGCTGGGCAGCTCCATCACCAAGGAGTGCGTGGAAACGGCCATCCGGCAGGTGCAGCTGCTGCACTCGGAGCTGAGCGTCTACGCCAACAACGCTGTCAGTGGCATTCTGGAAATCATCAAGCGGACCTTGGACAAGCAGCTGAGCCACAAGGAAGCCACGCTCTTCAGCAGCTCTTCCGAAAGCCTGGCCCTGAGCGAGACCATCAGCGTCATGCTGGATCGCTGCAACGAAAGCCTGACAGAAATCACCTCGGAGTTAATGGTGGAGAACCTCCAGTTAGAAATGTCCGGCCGAGGCTTTGCGAAGGAGAAAGCTCTCATGCCGGAGCTGGTGGTGTCGCCTGGGGTGAAAACGACTTCCAAGCGGTACCGAAGAGTCGACACAAGGGACAGCTTTCCCCCCATCAACGTGCCTGGCATGGTGATTTATTCGGAGGAAGAGACAGAAGTGCAAGAGGACGTGCCGTCGAAGTTCCCCTCCGTGTTTAAGTTCTCCGACGGGAATGCCCGCGGGGGGGCACCAGAGAGGTACAAAGGGATGCCCCCCTCTTGCGCCGTAGGCCCTCCTCCTCGGTCAAGGCCCCCTGGCAGGCGCCGGCAGGACCAGAGTTCCAGCAGGTTCAAGCTCGATTTGCTGGAGGACGACTGGCTTCCCCGGCAAAGCTCCATCCCCGAGGGCAGCATCTTGGAGAAGCTCTTCAAGAAAGCGGCAGACTCTGACGGCAGCGGCCTGCCCAGGCGCCCAGGGCTTCCAGGCAAGGCAGGGCTCCTCCCCTGCAGTCCCTTCCTGCAGTGCCCCCAGAATAGCCTCTGCTACTCTGACATCTGCCCGCTGAAGCTGGGCCACACCGCCGAGACCATTGTGAGCACTCTTCTCTGCGAGTTTGGCCTGGAGCAGGAGCCGCCGGTGGTGCAGGCCAGCCACGACGAGACGACGACGTTTGGGCCCCAGCCTTTCCCCCGGAAGGAGAGGCCTCTCCTGGGAGATGCCGGCTCAAAGCAGAAGAGGGCCAGCCTGCTCAACCTGTGGGAGAAGAGGCTGAGCGAGTCCAACGAGAAGCTGGCCAGCAGCTGGGTGGAGGACAGCTGGCTCTTTGCCCAGGGCAGCGGCGGCGGCGGCGGGGGGAGCAATTTGCTGTCCCGCTGGGAGAGCAAGCACTGCCTCTTGGGGAGCAGGGCCCCCGAGTGCAGGCTGAAGGACCTGGGGCCCACGCCGGGCCCCTGCGAGATCCAGCTCTTGGCCAACCACATTGTGCTGAGTGTCATCAAGGAGCTGCTGGCCTTCCAGCCTAGAGGTGAGTCTCAGGCCGGGCCGTGAAATCCCATCCCACCTGCCTGGGTGAATGGCTGGGGGTGGGGCGTGGCAAACAGCCAGGTGGCTCAGATGTTGGGTGCAAACTGTGACCCTCTTCCAGTTGTGCTGCTGCCTTTGGGATCTATTGGACACACACACACACACACACACACACACACACACACCCCTTCTGCCTGCCAAGCAGGGGCGGCTCTGTCGCTCCAACCACTGATCCCTCCGGCCCCCGTGATTCTGCCTCGGCTGGCGAAGAGCAGCAGCTCTCCAAGGCCTCAGGCAGAGAGGGGCCTTTTCTCGCCCTGCTGGCCCAAAGTCTTCAATGGTCGATGCTGCCAGCCAGAGCGTGAACCCGTGCTCTGGCACGGAGTTTCGGGTCCCCCCTGCTGAAAACGGTGTCCTTGATTTGCAACACACTTGTTGCAGCCCACTCATGGGGCAGAGTGAAGGGGCTGCTTGGAGCAGCTGGCCTGGGGAGGAGGCAGACGGACGAGGGGCGGCCTGTAGCCCTGGCCGGCCTGCCCCCTTTGCCACTTCTCCCTGCACTCCGGCTGCTTACGGAGCACGAGCCACGGGAGGTTTGGGAGCGCGGCGGCAGCCACGGTTTCCTTGTGGGGCAGCCCTGGAGAAGGGAGCGGCAGGGGGTCAAGGCAGGCCTGGCTGGATCTCTGCCCTTCCAGAGAAGCGGTCAACATGGGGTCAGTCCGGCTTCACAACCTCCTTCCGTTTCTGCAAAGAGACTGGCTGGCTGGATCTTACCGCCGGGATCTGAGCGCTCTGCCCAGCCTGCTCGTTTGCGGAAGTGAGTGATGGGCCGGCCGAGACAAAGGCCAGCAGGGGGGGGGCTGCAGTGCTGCCCTCCCGCTCCTTCCCTCCTGAGCAAGGACAGCTGCTGCCGCTGCCCCCCCCCCGACTCACCTGGCTGCTTCCTTAACCGGACTTGCAAGCAGGCTTGGAGCCCAGCCAGAAGAGATTGCTGGGGGACCAAGGTGGAGGAGGGGGGGCGTGCACAAAACGGGGGGCAGCGGGGCAACTCTGACGTGCCGCTCTGGGCCTGGTGAGAGTCCCCGCAAGGTTCAGGAAGCGCCTCTGGTTCCAGAGAGGCGAAGCAGCAGGCTGCCTCCGGCGACGAGTGTTTCTCTCCAAGGCCTGCTGGGGCCCCCTTGGAAGGTCCATGGCAGCCTCCGGGGGTGCAGCCGTCCCTGCCCGGCATGCAGGGGCTCTCTCCATCCAGGCAGGAGCCAGGGCCAGCCAGTCGGGGCACACGCAAGCCTGGCGGCCCAGCTCAGTAGCAAGCCTGTTGCTTGTGGTCTTCTCAGCGGCTTGGAAAGCTCACCGCCCTCTTTCTCTTTGCTTCTCCAGACTCTTTCGACTCTTTGCCGACGTGGAGACAGGAGCTGCTGCAGTCAGAATCCAAGTGGCTGCAGGAGCGCATTTGGAGAAGCACCTACCTGCCCTCCAGCAGAAAACCCTCCTCCTGCCTGGACTTGTTCTGGGAGCCGCTGACCCAGGCAGTCGTCTCCAGCCTGCTCTTGAGCATCTCGGACTCCAGTGCGCGGCAGAGCATGCGGAGCGAGTTCTTGGAGAGCAGCCTCTCCATGTTCTGCTCAGTGGATGCCGCCGGCTGCCCCGAGCACGGGCTGAGGGCGCCCCCGAGCCCCTCCATGGAGGAGCTGGCTTTCCACATTTCGGAGACGATCATTGACCTCCTGTGCGAGAGGAACATCTTGCAAGAGACGTCCAGCAGGAAAAGGTTTTCCGGCAGGAAAATCAAGACCATCCACGTGCCGCCTCTCTGCCTGGCGGACTTTGATGAAGTGTATCAGCCGCTGGTGAAGGAAGTGGATGCCCTGCTGTCGCTGGAAATGGGAGCAAGGGGCAGCACCTTTTGGGGCGACGGGAAAGCGGGGGGTGCCTTGGCTCGGCAGCACGCTGTTCCTCGTCCTTTCAGCGGTGCGTCCAGAGGCGACTGCCGCGGCCCCGCTGACCTCCAAGGGGTGACCTGCCTGTCCATGATGGGTCCAGCGGCCCACAAAAACCAGCGGCTCCGTTGCGTGGCTTCCAATCTGGACCATTTTATCCGCAGCCTGAAGACCAGTGAGTCGAAGCACCTTGTCAACAAAGTTTTGCGCATCATTTTAGATTCCCTGTGGCCCAATCAGTCCGAGGGCAGCTTTGTGGGGCCCTTTTCGGACGCTGCCTCTCGACATGTGATGCCTTACCGAGAGGGGGCGGACCTGCCCTCGAAAAGGCACCCCCTCCTCGGGTCCTCGGTGTGTCCGCACGCTTACCGGCTTGGCAACAACGTGCTGGGCAGCAGCCTCGGCCTCTCCCCCAAATCCGTTGTCCTCCTGGACGTTGTCAGCGAGAAGCTGATTCGCACGCTCTTGGACAAGTGCCTCATGACGGAACATTTTACTGGCACCTTTGCGTTTGACGAATTCCCGGAAGACGAGCAGATCTGTGACGTCAGGAAGGGCACGAGGGATGGCGCCGAACTCTTTGAGTCTTTCGGCAGGGAGATGAGAGCCCACCAGGCGGACTCGAGCTCCTCGGTCTTCACCTACAACATCAAGTACGCCGAGGAGCCTGAGGAGGAAGCGCAGTCCGTGCCGTCTTCCTACGAGTCGGCCCTGGATGTCTTGGCTCACACCCTGGTCAAGCCTGTCATGACGGAGCTGTCCCTCAGCATCGAGCAGCACCCTGGACAGCACCTGAAAGCCTACTCGAAAAAGTCCGTGGGCTTCATGCACCCCACCTCGAGAAAGCCCCACGGTCCCTCCTTTAGCAAGAAGCATGCCCGCTACGGCAGGGGCGACAGTTACTCCTCCTCGGTGCCAAGAAGCAGGAAGTCGGAACCCTTTGCGGCCATGCCAGGGAGGCGCCCAAGCCGGAAGGGCCAGCGAGACCGGAACAGGACGGTCTTGGAGACGGCCATGCAACACAGGGCCTTCAGCAGCAGCAACAGCGGCAGCAGGGCGATGGCTGCCCCGGCCGGCAGGACCAAGAGATCCTCTTACCGCAGGGAAGTGGTGGTCCTGGCCGGACACGGGGACCACAGCCCGCCCCAGCCAGCCTTTTCTGCCATTTATTCTGCTGCGTTTCTGGAGGAGGTGATCTCTCAGCTCTTGGTCAAGATCTTCGCGTCCCTCGGCAGAAAATACGACTGCGACTCCTGCATTGACCTGAACGAGATGAACAGGCTGTTTGTGAATGCTCTGGTGGACGAGCTGAACCGGGCCGGGGTAGGGATCCTGCAGAGGGCGGAGGAGAAGGCCTACTTTCCACGGGTGGGCGATCACGAGGTCCAGAAAATAGTGGACTCTGTTTTGCAAGAGTTTGGGTGCCAGTTAGCTGCGGGTGGAGCTGCGGGAAGAAACATCGACACGTTGGCGGAGCGGGCAGCCGAGGTCCTCCTGATGGAGATTCTGGATTACCAGCTGCCCCCACCGCTGTGCCGGAGGCTGCCCCAGGGTGCCTACAAGCCTGTCCGAGCAGAACGAATCATCCACCGGATCGAAGGCAGCATTCGCTTCCCGGCAATCCAACGGAAAAGGCAGCCGCCCCCCACGTACGTGACTGTCTT